>CM060381.1:30743231-31943231 GCA_030545235.1 Helianthus tuberosus
GATATTCCGACTTGACTCTCGCACAAGTCAAGCACTTGCTAACGTACGTTGCTATGTGAGCTCTCATGCCAGGCCACCAATATGTAGTTTTGATATCGTGGTACATCTTATCTGAACCAGGATGTACTGGAGTAGCGAGACTTGTGTGCCTCATCCATCACAAGCTCTCGTAGGTTGCCATAAAGTGGGACCCAAATGTGTCCCGTGACGTAGTAAGCACCGTCTTCCTTCTGTTCTAAGCGTTGCCTTGAGCCGCGTAGGGCTTCAACCCTAACGTTTTCTGGTTTCAATGCTTCTACCTGAGCATCTCGTATCTGAGAAGGAAGACTAGACTGTATAGTGAGTTGTAAAGCTCGTACGCGCTTAGGCGCAGTGTCCTTTCAACTGAGGGCGTCAGCCACATCATTGGCTTTGCCCGGGTGGTACCTGATTGAGCCTTCGTAGTCATTCAGCAGTTCGACCCATCGTCGTTGTCGCATGTTGAGTTCCTTCTGTTTGAAGATATGCTCGAGGCTCCTGTGATCAGTGTAGATAGCGCATTTGGTACCGTACAGGTAGTGTCGCCATATCTTAAGTGCAAAAACAACAGCTCCCAGCTCTAAATCATGTGTAGTGTAGTTCTTTTCATGAACTTTGAGTTGACATGAGGCGTAGGCTATAACTTTATCCCGCTGCATCAATACGCAACCAAGACCCTGAATGGATGTGTCGCAATAAACCACAAAGTCGTCTGTGCCCTCTGGCAATGAAAGGATATGTGCACTGCAAAGTCTATCCTTTAAGTTCTGAAACGCTAACTCCTGTGCATTTCCCCAACAATAAACAACGCCCTTCTGCATTAGTGAAGTAAGAGGCTGCGCAATCTTGGAAAAATCCTTAATAAACCTCCTGTAGTAACCTGCCAAACCCAAGAATTGGCGAATTTCCGTTGGCGTACGAGGTGCAGGTCAGCTCTTGATCGAATCTACCTTGGATGGATCAACGTGAATCCCATCCTTGTTCACTACATGGCCTAAGAAATGGACTTCACGAAGACAGAAGTCACATTTTGAAAACTTGGCGTACAGCTGTTCTGCTCGAAGGAGTTCCAAAATGAGTCGTAAATGCTGTTCGTTTTCCTCCTGACTCTTAGAATAGATCAGGATGTCGTCGATGAATACAATAACGAGCTTGTCTAGGTATGGCTTGCACACTCGATTCATCAAGTCCATGAAGACCGCTGGTGCGTTTGTCAGCCCAAAAGGCATTACCAAAAACTCATAGTGGCCATATCGAGTTCTGAAGGCTGTTTTGGAGACGTTCTCTTCTCAGACTCTCAGCTGGTGATACCCTGATCTCAAATCAATCTTTGAGTAGTAGCTCGACCCTTGCAGCTGGTCGAACAAATCGTCAATGCGTGGAAGAGGGTAGCGATTCTTCACAGTCGCCTTGTTCAGTTCATGGTAGTCGATGCACATTCTGAACGTACCGTCTTTCTCCTTCACAAATAGCACTGGAGCTCCCCAGGGCGAAGAGCTAGGACGAATAAAACCCTTATCTAAGAGTTCTTGTAATTGCGTAGATAGCTCTTTCAACTCTGATGGAGCTAAACGATACGGTGCACGAGCTATGGGCGCTGCTTCAGGAGCTAGCTTGATCTGGAACTCGACCTGTCGATGAGGCGGAAGGCGGGGTAGTTCCTCAGGAAATACCTCAGGATAGTCGCGTACAATTGGAAAGTCTTCTATCTTTTTCTCTTTCTTTGGGGTGTCAGTAACAAGAGCCAGAAAGGCAGTGTGGCCCTTACGCAAACACTTTTGAGCCTTAAGGGAAGAAATGATGCTCACAACAGCACCACTCTTGTCGCCACGAATCATAAGAGGTTCCTCACCTGGGCACGGAATGCGGACAATCTTTTCGTTACAAAGATTCTCTGTTCGATGTTGAGGTAGACAATTCATACCAATAACGATGTCAAAACCATCACAATGTTGGGGTCATTCCTAATATCACTCTGTCTAATCACGAATACTCGACCCCTGGCACCATCGCCATCATTATTACCCCTGTTGTTGCCCCATTGTTGTTCCTGTTTCCTTGGCTGTGGTTCTGGTTCTGGTTCAACTGTGGGCAGTGTCTCATGAAGTGACCTTCAGCACCACACTGATAACATCCCTTGTTACTCTGCTGTTGCTACTGATTCTGTGGAGCTTGTGGCTGCTATTGTCGGTCCTTGTTTGCAGGACGTGAGATTCTAAAATCTTTGGCTCCATGACCAAGCTCGTTGCATCTCTGACAACGATCTCTGTTGCATTGCCCGCTGTGGTGCAAATTACATCGATTGCACTTAGGGTGGTTTCCCCTGTATCCACTCTGACTTCGATTACCAAAAGACTGCTGACTGGAGCTCCTGTGCTGCGGCTGAGGCTGAACCGAAGTGGGACCCTTGCTCGAATTTCCATTCCACTTGCGTTTGTTGTCACTGGGAGTAGCAGAAGTGGTAGTAGTAGTACCAATATGCTTAGGCAGCTTGTTCTGTTCCACTGCCCGGTCGGTGAGACGATGAGCAAAACGAGTAACATCCTGGATAGTAGCAAAGTTAGCAGAAGTCACATGACTTTGAATCTCTGGTACTGAGCCCTTGAGGTACAGCTCAAAGCGCTTGATGGGAGGTTCCACCATAGTTGGGCACAAATTGCCAGTTCGTTAGATCGCTTCGTATACGCCTCTATCTCTGACCCCGTCATCTTCAAGTTAAAGAACTCCACTTCCAGTTTGCGGATGTCATCACGACTACCCTATTCACGTTTGATCAGTTCCTAAAAATCATTCCAAGGGGTGGCATTAGCAGCCGCCAGTCCTAGCATCTGAACTTGCGCATTCCGCCAAGTTAGCGTAGTGCCTTCGAGAGTACCAGTGGCGTAATTCACCCTATGAGCCTCAGGGCATTCACACGTCTCTAAGACAAACTCGAGCTTTTCAAACCGATGGAGGAGTCCAACAGCTCCTTTAGTGCCACTGAAAGTACTAGGATAACAGTCCATGTACGTCTTGAATGTGCATACAGGCGGCTGAGCGTTCTGACCTTGTTGCGCTAGGAAGAAACGACAGGGTTACACACGAGAGTTGGGTCATGAGAGTAGGATCCAACATCCTAGGGTAGGTTCGTAATAGCAGGTTATACCTCCTGCCTGAGCGGCTGCGAATGCTGCCGTAACTTGTTCGTTGATAAGAGCCGTCAGCTGGCTTGAGTTAGGTTCACACGTTCCCTCATGATCTTCACATCGAAGGAAACACAAATAGGAAAGGTGTCGCGAATGTGTGTAAATGTGGAGTGACAGAAGGAAGCAAGCACACATGTGTTTTCAAACTATAGTTGCTACGTTTATCTAAGCATACCATGAGCATAGTTCTATGTAATCTAGCAAGTAGGCAATAGAACATAAATCACATCACCTAGAATGTTGAGCCTTGCACGTGGAGTGAAGCGTCGTTGTGGATCGTAGAGCACTGTACAGGTTATAGTCTGGTTTTAACAAAAACGTTTTCCCTTATTAAAACCAAGTTCTCTATAACCAATGTCTCTGATACCAATCTGTCACACCCCCAAAATCCACACGCGGAGTATCACCGCTTGGAGGCGTGACTGACCAGGATCAAACCACTAATCATATTGAACAAGCCAGTAATTAATTGTAAAAGTCCAACCAACACGATTAGTGTCCAAAACAAACATAGTTAAGTTATGAGCGGAAGCATAATGTTTAAAACCAAATCAAAAGTCCAATTATCCAAAGGTTTAACATGGCACACAGCTGTCCATGTCCCACAACGACTCTTCCTTGTGCAAGCTCCAGCTAAGAACCTATTGACCTGCAAAGCATGTAGTAACGAGTCAACAACAAGTTGAGTGAGTTCACGTTTGGTTGTCCAGTTTATAGTTATTCCAAAAACACAGTTTGTTCTTTACCAGCTATCCAGCCGTGGGGGTTACCCCATAGTTCAAAAAACGTTTATTAGTTACCTGTTCTTACGTTGGCTATTCCAGCCCGGCTCTATGGCCGTGGGGGCTACCCATGTTTAATTCACCAGACTCGTTACCATATTGACTACTAACGTTCGTCATGTTTAAGTGCCCTAACGTCTGTGTCTATCATCACTGACGTGCCATAGTCCATTAGTCCACGCCCGTCCTCTGCGGCACGGTGTGAGGTTTGTTAAACCTAATAGCGCTATTTAACTAATGACCCGTTCGCCATTGGCCTCGGCGATTAAGTCGATATAAAAGGAGGGACTTCGTTGATAGAGTTCTAGTCTAGTATAGTTAAATCCGTCTCATACTGGACGAGGAATCTATGTTCCTGATTACGTCTCAACAAGACGAGGAATCCCTATTCCTTAACCCATTCCCAACCCCTGGGAATCCCATGCTTTGTAACGAAGTGTGAACTCACCTTGGTTTGCTCGGCAGATTACACAGAAAGGTCACGTCTAGCAGCTAGTGGTCAACCACGTCCTAACATGGTTATCATACAAGTCAGGTTTTGGTGTCAAGTAGTGCACGCATGAGTACATAGAATTTACAGGTTATTCACATGTAACAGTCATGGCATATCTAAATAACACATTGAGCAGTAACTGTTTACATAATACATACAAAAGAAAACCCAAACATACTTGGCCCAATAATCAAAAACCCAACCATAAGATATACGGCCCAAATCTAATATTATGCAAAGGTCTTGAGCGATCCGGATGAGCTTGTACGATTGAAGCTAGTCCAGCCCAACAAGTAGACCCGGCCCAACAGTTAAATAAACAATATAACTTGTGCGATCCAGCTCTATTACCCAGCCCAATACATATAAACCTACGGCCCATTAACAACAAACAACAAACAATCTTGTGCGACTCATGTACCCTTGTGCGACTGGATATCTCTTGTGCGACAGACAAAACATGTGCGGCTGACAAGACTTGTGCGATTGAACCTCTTGTACAACCAATATGTCTTATGCGACTAGTTCTATTAATCGGATATTATGGAAATCAGTTATCCAGCTCTTATCTTGCAAACAATTACAAGTTTCCTTTTATTTTATCAATTAACCAATTAACAGTTTCCATCAAACTAAACCAACCATTTGTTATTTAATTAATAAAAACTCTAGTGCATAACAACTCATCATCATCCTCATCGAATTAGTAGTAAAGTTAACACCAAATTCTTAAGTCAACAAGCAACCACTTCTGACAAAACATATTAATCATGTAGTCAACATTCTGATACACTAACTAAGATCTCGATCAACACAAAGACTTTAGAACATGCACATGACTGACTTCATATCATCATTGTTTTTCTAATATCATCACATGGCCACCATAGCATGTTACATCTAATCTATAGGCACATAATAATTTACCTGATTATTTAACAATCATATGCACATGAGAACAAAAACAATCATTAACCACATCAGTTAACTAACAACCCTATGTTGACCTATAGTACTATACATGTGAGCCGATTTTTTTAAGAACATTAAGATTAATATTTTACATCATCATAAATCATACCAGTATACAACCATCGATCAATATTAAATCAAACCCTTAAGATTCGAATCGAATACATATATAGCCGATTATATTCATCCATGCTTAATCACATAAGATTCGAAACAATCATAACAATACATCATCAATCATGTCGAGTATATATAACACCCATCATAAAACCATCAAACAATTCTTAAGATACTAACCGAATAGAAAAGGGACAAGAATTGATTCGAACAAGAGAATAAACTCCGATGAAGAGGATGTTTGGCTGCCTTCGGTTTCGTGAGGGAGAGAGGGTGAGCACTAGGGTTTTGTGTGTGTGAATGTTTTGCAACAAGTGAGAACAACTTTCTAAGGGTGTGTATACGTATGGTGAAGTGGGCCGAACCCTTAACATGGCTGCCCATTCGGTTCAAGTTCAAGAGAAGTGGGCCGAGAGTAGTTAAGCCCAAAGGCTTGTGCGATTCGAATAGCGTTGTGCGATCGGCTTAATACTATACAATACACTACATCACATAATCATAACAACATAACATTTAATCAATCACAAGGTTCATATACTCACACAGTGTTTACATACGTTACATGAAAGTATAAGGAAAGGTTCTGAAATACGAGTTGTCACATTATCCCCAAGTTGAAAGAAATTTCGTCCCGAAATTTAGCACGTACTCACTGAGGAAGCTAGTTAAGTTGCATGGTTTTCCTGGTTTTCCTGGGGTGTCACATCCTCCCCCCGTTGATCTGGAATTTCGTCCCGAAATTCCGTAGCTTCAGCCTCAGCAGTGGTTGTACCGGTTGCGAACAGTTGGGGATACTTTTGTTTCATCTGATCTTCGCGTTCCCAGGTGAACTCTGGGCCGCGACGTGAGTTCCAACGAACTCGAACGAGGGGTATTCTAGTACGCTTGAGGACCTTAACATCCCGGTCCGTGATTTCAACAGGTTCCTCGACGAATCGTAACTGCTCATCGATCGTGAGCTCCTTAAAAGGAACTGCGTGGGTCTCATCTGACAGGCATTTCTTCAAATTTGACACATGGAAAACGTCGTGAACTGCACTGAGTTCCGCTGGTAAGTTCAATCTGTAGGCCACCTTGCCTATCTTCTCAATGACTTCGAAGGGTCCAACGTACCGTGGGTTAAGTTTGCCCCGTTTGCCAAAACGAACCACACCCTTCCAAGGTGAAACTTTGAGTAGTACACGCTCCCCAACCTGGAGCTCTAGTGGTTTTCTGCCCTTATCGGCGTAGATTTTCTGACGGTCACGAGCTGCCACCATTCGTTGTCGTATCTGAGCAATTCGCTCTGTTGTGTCTATCACAAGTTCTGGACCAGAAATCTGACTATTCCCCACCTCTGCCCAACAAAGAGGTGACCGGCATTTACGCCCGTACAATGCCTCAAACGGAGCAGCTTTAATGCTGGTGTGGTAGCTATTGTTGTACGAAAATTCCACAAGTGGCAGATGCTTTTCCCACCGTTGCCAAAGTCAATCACACATGCCCTAAGCATGTCTTCGAGGGTCTGGATAGTACGTTCCGACTGCCCATCCGTTTGTGGGTGATAAGCTGTGCTCATATCTAACCTTGAGCCAAAGGACTTGTGCATTGCTTGCCATAGTTCTGAAGTAAAACGTGCATCTCGATCCGAGATGATAGAGATGGGCACCCCGTGTCTCGAGACGACTTCCTTGAGATATACTTCTGCTAGGGTGGAGAACTTATCCGTTTCTTTGATAGCCAAAAAGTGAGCAGACTTTGTGAGTCGATCCACGATCACCCAAATAGTATCGTTACCACGTTGAGATCTAGGCAGGCCAGTAACAAAATCCGTGGAAATTTGCTCCCATTTCCATTGTGGTATCTCTGGTTGTTGAAGTAGGCCTGAAGGTTTCTGATATTCCGACTTGACTCTCGCACAAGTCAAGCACTTGCTAACGTACGTTGCTATGTGAGCTCTCATGCCAGGCCACCAATATGTAGTTTTGATATCGTGGTACATCTTATCTGAACCAGGATGTACTGAGTAGCGAGACTTGTGTGCCTCATCCATCACAAGCTCTCGTAGGTTGCCATAAAGTGGGACCCAAATGTGTCCCGTGACGTAGTAAGCACCGTCTTCCTTCTGTTCTAAGCGTTGCCTTGAGCCGCGTAGGGCTTCAACCCTAACGTTTTCTGGTTTCAATGCTTCTACCTGAGCATCTCGTATCTGAGAAGGAAGACTAGACTGTATAGTGAGTTGTAAAGCTCGTACGCGCTTAGGCGCAGTGTCCTTTCAACTGAGGGCGTCAGCCACATCATTGGCTTTGCCCGGGTGGTACCTGATTGAGCCTTCGTAGTCATTCAGCAGTTCGACCCATCGTCGTTGTCGCATGTTGAGTTCCTTCTGTTTGAAGATATGCTCGAGGCTCCTGTGATCAGTGTAGATAGCGCATTTGGTACCGTACAGGTAGTGTCGCCATATCTTAAGTGCAAAAACAACAGCTCCCAGCTCTAAATCATGTGTAGTGTAGTTCTTTTCATGAACTTTGAGTTGACATGAGGCGTAGGCTATAACTTTATCCCGCTGCATCAATACGCAACCAAGACCCTGAATGGATGTGTCGCAATAAACCACAAAGTCGTCTGTGCCCTCTGGCAATGAAAGGATATGTGCACTGCAAAGTCTATCCTTTAAGTTCTGAAACGCTAACTCCTGTGCATTTCCCCAACAATAAACAACGCCCTTCTGCATTAGTGAAGTAAGAGGCTGCGCAATCTTGGAAAAATCCTTAATAAACCTCCTGTAGTAACCTGCCAAACCCAAGAATTGGCGAATTTCCGTTGGCGTACGAGGTGCAGGTCAGCTCTTGATCGAATCTACCTTGGATGGATCAACGTGAATCCCATCCTTGTTCACTACATGGCCTAAGAAATGGACTTCACGAAGACAGAAGTCACATTTTGAAAACTTGGCGTACAGCTGTTCTGCTCGAAGGAGTTCCAAAATGGGTCGTAAATGCTGTTCGTTTTCCTCCTGACTCTTAGAATAGATCAGGATGTCGTCGATGAATACAATAACGAGCTTGTCTAGGTATGGCTTGCACACTCGATTCATCAAGTCCATGAAGACCGCTGGTGCGTTTGTCAGCCCAAAAGGCATTACCAAAAACTCATAGTGGCCATATCGAGTTCTGAAGGCTGTTTTGGAGACGTTCTCTTCTCAGACTCTCAGCTGGTGATACCCTGATCTCAAATCAATCTTTGAGTAGTAGCTCGACCCTTGCAGCTGGTCGAACAAATCGTCAATGCGTGGAAGAGGGTAGCGATTCTTCACAGTCGCCTTGTTCAGTTCATGGTAGTCGATGCACATTCTGAACGTACCGTCTTTCTCCTTCACAAATAGCACTGGAGCTCCCCAGGGCGAAGAGCTAGGACGAATAAAACCCTTATCTAAGAGTTCTTGTAATTGCGTAGATAGCTCTTTCAACTCTGATGGAGCTAAACGATACGGTGCACGAGCTATGGGCGCTGCTTCAGGAGCTAGCTTGATCTGGAACTCGACCTGTCGATGAGGCGGAAGGCGGGGTAGTTCCTCAGGAAATACCTCAGGATAGTCGCGTACAATTGGAAAGTCTTCTATCTTTTTCTCTTTCTTTGGGGTGTCAGTAACAAGAGCCAGAAAGGCAGTGTGGCCCTTACGCAAACACTTTTGAGCCTTAAGGGAAGAAATGATGCTCACAACAGCACCACTCTTGTCGCCACGAATCATAAGAGGTTCCTCACCTGGGCACGGAATGCGGACAATCTTTTCGTTACAAAGATTCTCTGTTCGATGTTGAGGTAGACAATTCATACCAATAACGATGTCAAAACCATCACAATGTTGGGGTCATTCCTAATATCACTCTGTCTAATCACGAATACTCGACCCCTGGCACCATCGCCATCATTATTACCCCTGTTGTTGCCCCATTGTTGTTCCTGTTTCCTTGGCTGTGGTTCTGGTTCTGGTTCAACTGTGGGCAGTGTCTCATGAAGTGACCTTCAGCACCACACTGATAACATCCCTTGTTACTCTGATGTTGCTACTGATTCTGTGGAGCTTGTGGCTGCTATTGTCGGTCCTTGTTTGCAGGACGTGAGATTCTAAAATCTTTGGCTCCATGACCAAGCTCGTTGCATCTCTGACAACGATCTCTGTTGCATTGCCCGCTGTGGTGCAAATTACATCGATTGCACTTAGGGTGGTTTCCCCTGTATCCACTCTGACTTCGATTACCAAAAGACTGCTGACTGGAGCTCCTGTGCTGCGGCTGAGGCTGAACCGAAGTGGGACCCTTGCTCGAATTTCCATTCCACTTGCGTTTGTTGTCACTGGGAGTAGCAGAAGTGGTAGTAGTAGTACCAATATGCTTAGGCAGCTTGTTCTGTTCCACTGCCCGGTCGGTGAGACGATGAGCAAAACGAGTAACATCCTGGATAGTAGCAAAGTTAGCAGAAGTCACATGACTTTGAATCTCTGGTACTGAGCCCTTGAGGTACAGCTCAAAGCGCTTGATGGGAGGTTCCACCATAGTTGGGCACAAATTGCCAGTTCGTTAGATCGCTTCGTATACGCCTCTATCTCTGACCCCGTCATCTTCAAGTTAAAGAACTCCACTTCCAGTTTGCGGATGTCATCACGACTACCCTATTCACGTTTGATCAGTTCCTAAAAATCATTCCAAGGGGTGGCATTAGCAGCCGCCAGTCCTAGCATCTGAACTTGCGCATTCCGCCAAGTTAGCGTAGTGCCTTCGAGAGTACCAGTGGCGTAATTCACCCTATGAGCCTCAGGGCATTCACACGTCTCTAAGACAAACTCGAGCTTTTCAAACCGATGGAGGAGTCCAACAGCTCCTTTAGTGCCACTGAAAGTACTAGGATAACAGTCCATGTACGTCTTGAATGTGCATACAGGCGGCTGAGCGTTCTGACCTTGTTGCGCTAGGAAGAAACGACAGGGTTACACACGAGAGTTGGGTCATGAGAGTAGGATCCAACATCCTAGGGTAGGTTCGTAATAGCAGGTTATACCTCCTGCCTGAGCGGCTGCGAATGCTGCCGTAACTTGTTCGTTGATAAGAGCCGTCAGCTGGCTTGAGTTAGGTTCACACGTTCCCTCATGATCTTCACATCGAAGGAAACACAAATAGGAAAGGTGTCGCGAATGTGTGTAAATGTGGAGTGACAGAAGGAAGCAAGCACACATGTGTTTTCAAACTATAGTTGCTACGTTTATCTAAGCATACCATGAGCATAGTTCTATGTAATCTAGCAAGTAGGCAATAGAACATAAATCACATCACCTAGAATGTTGAGCCTTGCACGTGGAGTGAAGCGTCGTTGTGGATCGTAGAGCACTGTACAGGTTATAGTCTGGTTTTAACAAAAACGTTTTCCCTTATTAAAACCAAGTTCTCTATAACCAATGTCTCTGATACCAATCTGTCACACCCCCAAAATCCACACGCGGAGTATCACCGCTTGGAGGCGTGACTGACCAGGATCAAACCACTAATCATATTGAACAAGCCAGTAATTAATTGTAAAAGTCCAACCAACACGATTAGTGTCCAAAACAAACATAGTTAAGTTATGAGCGGAAGCATAATGTTTAAAACCAAATCAAAAGTCCAATTATCCAAAGGTTTAACATGGCACACAGCTGTCCATGTCCCACAACGACTCTTCCTTGTGCAAGCTCCAGCTAAGAACCTATTGACCTGCAAAGCATGTAGTAACGAGTCAACAACAAGTTGAGTGAGTTCACGTTTGGTTGTCCAGTTTATAGTTATTCCAAAAACACAGTTTGTTCTTTACCAGCTATCCAGCCGTGGGGGTTACCCCATAGTTCAAAAAACGTTTATTAGTTACCTGTTCTTACGTTGGCTATTCCAGCCCGGCTCTATGGCCGTGGGGGCTACCCCATGTTTAATTCACCAGACTCGTTACCATATTGACTACTAACGTTCGTCATGTTTAAGTGCCCTAACGTCTGTGTCTATCATCACTGACGTGCCATAGTCCATTAGTCCACGCCCGTCCTCTGCGGCACGGTGTGAGGTTTGTTAAACCTAATAGCGCTATTTAACTAATGACCCGTTCGCCATTGGCCTCGGCGATTAAGTCGATATAAAAGGAGGGACTTCGTTGATAGAGTTCTAGTCTAGTATAGTTAAATCCGTCTCATACTGGACGAGGAATCTATGTTCCTGATTACGTCTCAACAAGACGAGGAATCCCTATTCCTTAACCCATTCCCAACCCCTGGGAATCCCATGCTTTGTAACGAAGTGTGAACTCACCTTGGTTTGCTCGGCAGATTACACAGAAAGGTCACGTCTAGCAGCTAGTGGTCAACCACGTCCTAACATGGTTATCATACAAGTCAGGTTTTGGTGTCAAGTAGTGCACGCATGAGTACATAGAATTTACAGGTTATTCACATGTAACAGTCATGGCATATCTAAATAACACATTGAGCAGTAACTGTTTACATAATACATACAAAAGAAAACCCAAACATACTTGGCCCAATAATCAAAAACCCAACCATAAGATATACGGCCCAAATCTAATATTATGCAAAGGTCTTGAGCGATCCGGATGAGCTTGTACGATTGAAGCTAGTCCAGCCCAACAAGTAGACCCGGCCCAACAGTTAAATAAACAATATAACTTGTGCGATCCAGCTCTATTACCCAGCCCAATACATATAAACCTACGGCCCATTAACAACAAACAACAAACAATCTTGTGCGACTCATGTACCCTTGTGCGACTGGATATCTCTTGTGCGACAGACAAAACATGTGCGGCTGACAAGACTTGTGCGATTGAACCTCTTGTACAACCAATATGTCTTATGCGACTAGTTCTATTAATCGGATATTATGGAAATCAGTTATCCAGCTCTTATCTTGCAAACAATTACAAGTTTCCTTTTATTTTATCAATTAACCAATTAACAGTTTCCATCAAACTAAACCAACCATTTGTTATTTAATTAATAAAAACTCTAGTGCATAACAACTCATCATCATCCTCATCGAATTAGTAGTAAAGTTAACACCAAATTCTTAAGTCAACAAGCAACCACTTCTGACAAAACATATTAATCATGTAGTCAACATTCTGATACACTAACTAAGATCTCGATCAACACAAAGACTTTAGAACATGCACATGACTGACTTCATATCATCATTGTTTTTCTAATATCATCACATGGCCACCATAGCATGTTACATCTAATCTATAGGCACATAATAATTTACCTGATTATTTAACAATCATATGCACATGAGAACAAAAACAATCATTAACCACATCAGTTAACTAACAACCCTATGTTGACCTATAGTACTATACATGTGAGCCGATTTTTTTAAGAACATTAAGATTAATATTTTACATCATCATAAATCATACCAGTATACAACCATCGATCAATATTAAATCAAACCCTTAAGATTCGAATCGAATACATATATAGCCGATTATATTCATCCATGCTTAATCACATAAGATTCGAAACAATCATAACAATACATCATCAATCATGTCGAGTATATATAACACCCATCATAAAACCATCAAACAATTCTTAAGATACTAACCGAATAGAAAAGGGACAAGAATTGATTCGAACAAGAGAATAAACTCCGATGAAGAGGATGTTTGGCTGCCTTCGGTTTCGTGAGGGAGAGAGGGTGAGCACTAGGGTTTTGTGTGTGTGAATGTTTTGCAACAAGTGAGAACAACTTTCTAAGGGTGTGTATACGTATGGTGAAGTGGGCCGAACCCTTAACATGGCTGCCCATTCGGTTCAAGTTCAAGAGAAGTGGGCCGAGAGTAGTTAAGCCCAAAGGCTTGTGCGATTCGAATAGCGTTGTGCGATCGGCTTAATACTATACAATACACTACATCACATAATCATAACAACATAACATTTAATCAATCACAAGGTTCATATACTCACACAGTGTTTACATACGTTACATGAAAGTATAAGGAAAGGTTCTGAAATACGAGTTGTCACATTATCCCCAAGTTGAAAGAAATTTCGTCCCGAAATTTAGCACGTACTCACTGAGGAAGCTAGTTAAGTTGCATGGTTTTCCTGGTTTTCCTGGGGTGTCACATCCTCCCCCCGTTGATCTGGAATTTCGTCCCGAAATTCCGTAGCTTCAGCCTCAGCAGTGGTTGTACCGGTTGCGAACAGTTGGGGATACTTTTGTTTCATCTGATCTTCGCGTTCCCAGGTGAACTCTGGGCCGCGACGTGAGTTCCAACGAACTCGAACGAGGGGTATTCTAGTACGCTTGAGGACCTTAACATCCCGGTCCGTGATTTCAACAGGTTCCTCGACGAATCGTAACTGCTCATCGATCGTGAGCTCCTTAAAAGGAACTGCGTGGGTCTCATCTGACAGGCATTTCTTCAAATTTGACACATGGAAAACGTCGTGAACTGCACTGAGTTCCGCTGGTAAGTTCAATCTGTAGGCCACCTTGCCTATCTTCTCAATGACTTCGAAGGGTCCAACGTACCGTGGGTTAAGTTTGCCCCGTTTGCCAAAACGAACCACACCCTTCCAAGGTGAAACTTTGAGTAGTACACGCTCCCCAACCTGGAGCTCTAGTGGTTTTCTGCCCTTATCGGCGTAGATTTTCTGACGGTCACGAGCTGCCACCATTCGTTGTCGTATCTGAGCAATTCGCTCTGTTGTGTCTATCACAAGTTCTGGACCAGAAATCTGACTATTCCCCACCTCTGCCCAACAAAGAGGTGACCGGCATTTACGCCCGTACAATGCCTCAAACGGAGCAGCTTTAATGCTGGTGTGGTAGCTATTGTTGTACGAAAATTCCACAAGTGGCAGATGCTTTTCCCACCGTTGCCAAAGTCAATCACACATGCCCTAAGCATGTCTTCGAGGGTCTGGATAGTACGTTCCGACTGCCCATCCGTTTGTGGGTGATAAGCTGTGCTCATATCTAACCTTGAGCCAAAGGACTTGTGCATTGCTTGCCATAGTTCTGAAGTAAAACGTGCATCTCGATCCGAGATGATAGAGATGGGCACCCCGTGTCTCGAGACGACTTCCTTGAGATATACTTCTGCTAGGGTGGAGAACTTATCCGTTTCTTTGATAGCCAAAAAGTGAGCAGACTTTGTGAGTCGATCCACGATCACCCAAATAGTATCGTTACCACGTTGAGATCTAGGCAGGCCAGTAACAAAATCCGTGGAAATTTGCTCCCATTTCCATTGTGGTATCTCTGGTTGTTGAAGTAGGCCTGAAGGTTTCTGATATTCCGACTTGACTCTCGCACAAGTCAAGCACTTGCTAACGTACGTTGCTATGTGAGCTCTCATGCCAGGCCACCAATATGTAGTTTTGATATCGTGGTACATCTTATCTGAACCAGGATGTACTGAGTAGCGAGACTTGTGTGCCTCATCCATCACAAGCTCTCGTAGGTTGCCATAAAGTGGGACCCAAATGTGTCCCGTGACGTAGTAAGCACCGTCTTCCTTCTGTTCTAAGCGTTGCCTTGAGCCGCGTAGGGCTTCAACCCTAACGTTTTCTGGTTTCAATGCTTCTACCTGAGCATCTCGTATCTGAGAAGGAAGACTAGACTGTATAGTGAGTTGTAAAGCTCGTACGCGCTTAGGCGCAGTGTCCTTTCAACTGAGGGCGTCAGCCACATCATTGGCTTTGCCCGGGTGGTACCTGATTGAGCCTTCGTAGTCATTCAGCAGTTCGACCCATCGTCGTTGTCGCATGTTGAGTTCCTTCTGTTTGAAGATATGCTCGAGGCTCCTGTGATCAGTGTAGATAGCGCATTTGGTACCGTACAGGTAGTGTCGCCATATCTTAAGTGCAAAAACAACAGCTCCCAGCTCTAAATCATGTGTAGTGTAGTTCTTTTCATGAACTTTGAGTTGACATGAGGCGTAGGCTATAACTTTATCCCGCTGCATCAATACGCAACCAAGACCCTGAATGGATGTGTCGCAATAAACCACAAAGTCGTCTGTGCCCTCTGGCAATGAAAGGATATGTGCACTGCAAAGTCTATCCTTTAAGTTCTGAAACGCTAACTCCTGTGCATTTCCCCAACAATAAACAACGCCCTTCTGCATTAGTGAAGTAAGAGGCTGCGCAATCTTGGAAAAATCCTTAATAAACCTCCTGTAGTAACCTGCCAAACCCAAGAATTGGCGAATTTCCGTTGGCGTACGAGGTGCAGGTCAGCTCTTGATCGAATCTACCTTGGATGGATCAACGTGAATCCCATCCTTGTTCACTACATGGCCTAAGAAATGGACTTCACGAAGACAGAAGTCACATTTTGAAAACTTGGCGTACAGCTGTTCTGCTCGAAGGAGTTCCAAAATGGGTCGTAAATGCTGTTCGTTTTCCTCCTGACTCTTAGAATAGATCAGGATGTCGTCGATGAATACAATAACGAGCTTGTCTAGGTATGGCTTGCACACTCGATTCATCAAGTCCATGAAGACCGCTGGTGCGTTTGTCAGCCCAAAAGGCATTACCAAAAACTCATAGTGGCCATATCGAGTTCTGAAGGCTGTTTTGGAGACGTTCTCTTCTCAGACTCTCAGCTGGTGATACCCTGATCTCAAATCAATCTTTGAGTAGTAGCTCGACCCTTGCAGCTGGTCGAACAAATCGTCAATGCGTGGAAGAGGGTAGCGATTCTTCACAGTCGCCTTGTTCAGTTCATGGTAGTCGATGCACATTCTGAACGCACCGTCTTTCTCCTTCACAAATAGCACTGGAGCTCCCCAGGGCGAAGAGCTGGGACGAATAAAACCCTTATCTAAGAGTTCTTGTAATTGCGTAGATAGCTCTTTCAACTCTGATGGAGCTAAACGATACGGTGCACGAGCTATGGGCGCTGCTTCAGGAGCTAGCTTGATCTGGAACTCGACCTGTCGATGAGGCGGAAGGCGGGGTAGTTCCTCAGGAAATACCTCAGGATAGTCGCGTACAATTGGAAAGTCTTCTATCTTTTTCTCTTTCTTTGGGGTGTCAGTAACAAGAGCCAGAAAGGCAGTGTGGCCCTTACGCAAACACTTTTGAGCCTTAAGGGAAGAAATGATGCTCACAACAGCACCACTCTTGTCGCCACGAATCATAAGAGGTTCCTCACCTGGGCACGGAATGCGGACAATCTTTTCGTTACAAAGATTCTCTGTTCGATGTTGAGGTAGACAATTCATACCAATAACGATGTCAAAACCATCACAATGTTGGGGTCATTCCTAATATCACTCTGTCTAATCACGAATACTCGACCCCTGGCACCATCGCCATCATTATTACCCCTGTTGTTGCCCCATTGTTGTTCCTGTTTCCTTGGCTGTGGTTCTGGTTCTGGTTCAACTGTGGGCAGTGTCTCATGAAGTGACCTTCAGCACCACACTGATAACATCCCTTGTTACTCTGCTGTTGCTACTGATTCTGTGGAGCTTGTGGCTGCTATTGTCGGTCCTTGTTTGCAGGACGTGAGATTCTAAAATCTTTGGCTCCATGACCAAGCTCGTTGCATCTCTGACAACGATCTCTGTTGCATTGCCCGCTGTGGTGCAAATTACATCGATTGCACTTAGGGTGGTTTCCCCTGTATCCACTCTGACTTCGATTACCAAAAGACTGCTGACTGGAGCTCCTGTGCTGCGGCTGAGGCTGAACCGAAGTGGGACCCTTGCTCGAATTTCCATTCCACTTGCGTTTGTTGTCACTGGGAGTAGCAGAAGTGGTAGTAGTAGTAGTACCAATATGCTTAGGCAGCTTGTTCTGTTCCACTGCCCGGTCGGTGAGACGATGAGCAAAACGAGTAACATCCTGGATAGTAGCAAAGTTAGCAGAATTCACATGACTTTGAATCTCTGGTACTGAGCCCTTGAGGTACAGCTCAAAGCGCTTGATGGGAGGTTCCACCATAGTTGGGCACAAATTGCCAGTTCGTTAGATCGCTTCGTATACGCCTCTATCTCTGACCCCGTCATCTTCAAGTTAAAGAACTCCACTTCCAGTTTGCGGATGTCATCACGACTACCCTATTCACGTTTGATCAGTTCCTAAAAATCATTCCAAGGGGTGGCATTAGCAGCCGCCAGTCCTAGCATCTGAACTTGCGCATTCCGCCAAGTTAGCGTAGTGCCTTCGAGAGTACCAGTGGCGTAATTCACCCTATGAGCCTCAGGGCATTCACACGTCTCTAAGACAAACTCGAGCTTTTCAAACCGATGGAGGAGTCCAACAGCTCCTTTAGTGCCACTGAAAGTACTAGGATAACAGTCCATGTACGTCTTGAATGTGCATACAGGCGGCTGAGCGTTCTGACCTTGTTGCGCTAGGAAGAAACGACAAGGTTACACACGAGAGTTGGGTCATGAGAGTAGGATCCAACATCCTAGGGTAGGTTCGTAATAGCAGGTTATACCTCCTGCCTGAGCGGCTGCGAATGCTGCCGTAACTTGTTCGTTGATAAGAGCTGTCAGCTGGCTTGAGTTAGGTTCACACGTTCCCTCATGATCTTCACATCGAAGGAAACACAAATAGGAAAGGTGTCGCGAATGTGTGTAAATGTGGAGTGACAGAAGGAAGCAAGCACACATGTGTTTTCAAACTATAGTTGCTACGTTTATCTAAGCATACCATGAGCATAGTTCTATGTAATCTAGCAAGTAGGCAATAGAACATAAATCACATCACCTAGAATGTTGAGCCTTGCACGTGGAGTGAAGCGTCGTTGTGGATCGTAGAGCACTGTACAGGTTATAGTCTGGTTTTAACAAAAACGTTTTCCCTTATTAAAACCAAGTTCTCTATAACCAATGTCTCTGATACCAATCTGTCACACCCCCAAAATCCACACGCGGAGTATCACCGCTTGGAGGCGTGACTGACCAGGATCAAACCACTAATCATATTGAACAAGCCAGTAATTAATTGTAAAAGTCCAACCAACACGATTAGTGTCCAAAACAAACATAGTTAAGTTATGAGCGGAAGCATAATGTTTAAAACCAAATCAAAAGTCCAATTATCCAAAGGTTTAACATGGCACACAGCTGTCCATGTCCCACAACGACTCTTCCTTGTGCAAGCTCCAGCTAAGAACCTATTGACCTGCAAAGCATGTAGTAACGAGTCAACAACAAGTTGAGTGAGTTCACGTTTGGTTGTCCAGTTTATAGTTATTCCGAAAACACAGTTTGTTCTTTACCAGCTATCCAGCCGTGGGGGTTACCCCATAGTTCGAAAAACGTTTATTAGTTACCTGTTCTTACGTTGGCTATTCCAGCCCGGCTCTATGGCCGTGGGGGCTACCCCATGTTTAATTCACCAGACTCGTTACCATATCGACTACTAACGTTCGTCATGTTTAAGTGCCCTAACGTCTGTGTCTATCATCACTGACGTGCCATAGTCCATTAGTCCACGCCCGTCCTCTGCAGCACGGTGTGAGGTTTGTTAAACCTAATAGCGCTATTTAACTAATGACCCGTTCGCCATTGGCCTCGGCGATTAAGTCGATATAAAAGGAGGGACTTCGTTGATAGAGTTCTAGTCTAGTATAGTTAAATCCGTCTCATACTAGACGAGGAATCTATGTTCCTGATTACGTCTCAACAGGACGAGGAATCCCTATTCCTTAACCCATTCCCAACCCCTGGGAATCCCATGCTTTGTAACGAAGTGTGAACTCACCTTGGTTTGCTCGGCAGATTACACAGAAAGGTCACGTCTAGCAGCTAGTGGTCAACCACGTCCTAACATGGTTATCATACAAGTCAGGTTTTGGTGTCAAGTAGTGCACGCATGAGTACATAGAATTTACAGGTTATTCACATGTAACAGTCATGGCATATCTAAATAACACATTGAGCAGTAACTGTTTACATAATACATACAAAAGAAAACCCAAACATACTTGGCCCAATAATCAAAAACCCAACCATAAGATATACGGCCCAAATCTAATATTATGCAAAGGTCTTGAGCGATCCGGATGAGCTTGTACGATTGAAGCTAGTCCAGCCCAACAAGTAGACCCGGCCCAACAGTTAAATAAACAATATAACTTGTGTGATCCAGCTCTATTACCCAACCCAATACATATAAACCTACGGCCCATTAACAACAAACAACAAACAATCTTGTGCGACTCATGTACCCTTGTGCGACTGGATATCTCTTGTGCGACAGACAAAACATGTGCGGCTGACAAGACTTGTGTGATTGAACCTCTTGTACAACCAATATGTCTTATGCGACTAGTTCTATTAATCGGATATTATGGAAATCAGTTATCCAGCTCTTATCTTGCAAACAATTACAAGTTTCCTTTTATTTTATCAATTAACCAATTAACAGTTTCCATCAAACTAAACCAACCATTTGTTATTTAATTAATAAAAACTCTAGTGCATAACAACTCATCATCATCCTCATCGAATTAGTAGTAAAGTTAACACCAAATTCTTAAGTCAACAAGCAACCACTTCTGACAAAACATATTAATCATGTAGTCAACATTCTGATACACTAACTAAGATCTCGATCAACACAAAGACTTTAGAACATGCACATGACTGACTTCATATCATCATTGTTTTTCTAATATCATCACATGGCCACCATAGCATGTTACATCTAATCTATAGGCACATAATAATTTACCTGATTATTTAACAATCATATGCACATGAGAACAAAAACAATCATTAACCACATCAGTTAACTAATACCCTATGTTGACCTATAGTACTATACATGTGAGCCGATTTTTTTAAGAACATTAAGATTAAAATTTTACATCATCATAAATCATACCAGTATACAACCATCGATCAATATTAAATCAAACCCTTAAGATTCGAATCGAATACATATATAGCCGATTATATTCATCCATGCTTAATCACATAAGATTCGAAACAATCATAACAATACATCATCAATCATGTCGAGTATATATAACACCCATCATAAAACCATCAAATAATTGTTAAGATACTAACCGAATAGAAAAAGGACAAGAATTGATCCGAACAAGAGAATAAACTCCGATGAAGAAGATGTTTGGCTGCCTTCGGTTTCGTGAGGGAGAGAGGGTGAGCACTAGGGTTTTGTGTGTGTGAATGTTTTGCAACAAGTGAGAACAACTTTCTAAGGGTGTGTATACGTATGGTGAAGTAGGTCGAACCCTTAACATGGCTGCCCATTCGGTTCAAGTTCAAGAGAAGTGGGCCGAGTGTAGTTAAGCCCAAAGGCTTGTGCGATTCGAATAGCGTTGTGCGATCGGCTTAATACTATACAATACACTACATCACATAATCATAACAACATAACATTTAATCAATCACAAGGTTCATATACTCACACAGTGTTTACATACGTTACATGAAAGTATAAGGAAAGGTTCTGAAATACGAGTTGTCACACGTTCCCGATAAACCAACGCTATGCATCCGTTTTATTTGATACTTGTGCCGACTATAGCTTCGTATTGTTAGAATTTAAGAATATGCTTGGGTTAGCCGCTAGTAAGTTAGATATTCCCTACTCAATCGAATTGGCTAATGGGAAACTAGTTGAGACCAGTGAAGTTGTCCGAGGATGTGTGATTAAACTAGGAGGGCACGAGTTTACGCTAGATTTACTACCTGTCGAGTTGGGGAGCTTTGATGTGGTAGTGGGAAGGGATTGGCTATCGAGTAACGAAGCCGAGATCATTTGCCATGGGAAGACCATCCGCATCCCACTGACGGATGAAGAAACCATCATAGTGCACAGAGAGAAGCATGATAAGCCGCTGAGAATTATTAGTTGTCTAAGAGCTAGAAAGTGCTTGAAGAAGGGATGTCTTGCATTCTTAGCACACATTGTAGACAAGAAAGCTGCAGAACCGAAGATCGAAGACATCCCTGTCGTGAGGGAGTATCCGGAAGTCTTCCCGGAGGACTTGCCTAGACTGCCACCTCAGGGGCAAGTGGAGTTTCACATCGATTTGGTCCCAGGCGCCGCGCCTGTGGCTAAGGCACCTTATAGACTTGCCTCGTCTGAAATGCAAGAATTGTCGACACAACTTCAAGAGTTGTTAGACAAGGGATTTATCCGACCAAGCTTCTCGCCTTGGGGAACTCCGGTCCTGTTTGTCAAGAAGAAGGACGGTTGTTTTCGAATGTGCATCGACTACCGGGAGCTGAACAAGCTGACGATCAAGAATAGATATCCTCTGCCAAGAATTGATGATATGTTTGATCAACTGCAAGGTTCAAGCTTTTACTCAAAGATCGATTTGCGATCTGGATACCATCAGTTAAGGATACACGAGGAGAGTATCCCGAAGGCAGCCTTCAGAGTTCGTTATGGACACTACGAGTTCCTTGTTATGCCGTTTGGGTTGACAAACGCACCTGCAGTCTTTATGGATTTGATGAATAGAGTTTGCAAACCGTACTTGGACAAGTTCGTGATTGTGTTTATCGACGACATCTTGATTTATTCAAGGACAAAGGCTGAGCACGGACAGCATCTAAGAGCTATTTTGGAGCTGCTGAAGAAAGAACAGCTGTATGCCAAATTCTCTAAGTGCGAATTTTGGCTACGTGAAGTCCAATTTCTTGGACACGTGGTTAATGGAAATGGAATCCATGTGGATCCCACCAAGATCGAAGCGATCAAGAGTTGGGAAACACCAAAGACGCCAACCGAGATTCGACAATTCCTGGGTTGGCTGGCTACTATCGAAGGTTCATTGAGGATTTTTCGAAGATCGCTCAACCATTGACGCTCCTCACCCAGAAAGATAAGAAGTTTGATTGGGGAATCAAACCGGAAGAAGCGTTTCAGCTGTTGAAGGATAAGCTCTGCAATGCGCCAATCCTAGCACTACCGGAAGGTACTGACGATTTCGTGGTATACTGTGACGCCTCGCGTCAAGGATTGGGTTGCGTGTTGATGCAACGCCAGAAGGTTATTTCTTACGCATCACGTCAGTTGAAGGAACATGAGAAGAACTATACCACGCACGATTTGGAGCTAGGCGCAGTGATATTTGCTTTAAAGATCTGGAGACACTACCTATATGGTACGAAATGTACAGTTTTTACAGATCATAGGAGCCTACAACACATATTCAACCAGAAGGAGTTGAATATGAGACAAAGACGATGGGTTGAGTTGTTAAGTGATTACGATTGCGAGATAAAGTATCATCCAGGGAAGGCGAATGTGGTTGCCGAAGCCCTAAGTCGAAAAGAGAGGATCAAGCCCATAAGGGTTAGGGCTTTAGAAATGATTATCCAAACCGATCTTCCTTGCGCATTCGTGCCGCGCAGAAAGAAGCTCTTCAGGAAAGAAATCTTGAAGAAGAATATCTCCGTGGGATGGAGAAGCTATTGGTGCCAAACGAGGAAGGAACGTTATGTTTTGAGAAAAGGAATTGGGTTCCTCTGTTTGGTGGTTGAAGGAAAGTTGTTTTTGATAAAGCTCACAAATCGCGGTACTCTATCCATCCAGGAGCGGATAAGATGTACCAAGATCTCAAGGATTACTATTGGTGGCCTAGGATGAAGGGTGATGTTGCTGTTTATGTGAGCAAGTGTCTAACGTGCGCTAAGGTGAAAGCGGAATACCAGAAGCCTTCAGGACTTCTGCAACAACCTGAGATTCCCAAGTGGAAATGGGAACAAATCTCCATGGATTTTATTACAAAGTTGCCAAGAACGCCAAGAGGCCATGACACTATTTGGGTAATAGTGGACCGATTAACGAAGTCAGCGCACTTCTTACCTGTCAGGGAGAAGGATAATACGAGCAAGTTGGCTGAAATTTACATGAGAGAAATCGTCACGCGCCATGGAGTACCTCTCTCGATCATCTCTGATAGAGATGGACGTTTCATATCAAGGATTTGGCAATCCTTCCAAGAAGCTTTTGGCTCACAATTAAATCTGAGCACTGCATTTCACCCTCAGACCGACGGTCAAAGCGAGCGGACTATTCAGACCTTGGAAGATATGCTGAGAGCATGTGTTATGGATTTGGGCGGTAGCTGGGATAAGCATTTGCCACTGGTCGAATTTTCATACAACAACAGCTACCACACCAGTATTGGAGCCGCGCCATTTGAAGCTCTTTACGGACGCAAGTGTCGATCACCCCTATGCTGGGCTGACGCAGGTGATAGGCAGCTTGTTGGTCCCGAAATCATCCAAGAGACGACAGACAAGATTGCGCAGATTTGAAAACGCATCGAAGCAGCTCGCGAAAGACAGAAAGCCTATGCAGATCCAAACCGGAAACATTTGGAATTCCAAGTTGGAGATATGGTTTTATTGAAAGTTTCACCCTGGGAGGGTGTGGCACGCTTCGGAAAGCGTGGGAAGTTGAATCCGCGTTACATTGGCCCTTTCAGAATCCTGCAAAGGATTAGGCTTGTAGCCTACAAGTTGGACCTACCTGCTGAACTCAACGGTGTTCACGATACATTCCATGTATCCAATTTGAGAAAAAGTCCAACACAAGATACAGTGATCATTCCTGCTGACGAAGTTCATATCGACGACACGCTCCACTTCACTGAAGAACCTGTTGAGGACACGGATTGGAAAGTTAACAAAACTCGCAGGAGCAGTGTCAAACTCGTCAAAGTTCGTTGGAATGCTAGGCATGGACCTGAATTCACGTGGGAACGTGAGGATCGAATGAAAGAGAAATACCCCCATTTATTTCCTAAGAACCCTGCAAATAGAAGCAGAACTTAAATTTCGGGATGAAATTTCTCTAACGGGGGGAGAATGTGACAACCCTCACCAAACCAGGTATCCGTACGACTTAATTAATATTTAATTACTGCTTAATTACTGTGCTTGCTCACAACTGTGATTAAACTGCTTACTGATTTCTGATACATACATACTCATGCATCACATTTTATACTATCACTCTATTATTTTTACACAAACATCAGTGACAACCTTGATGCACAAAAAGCACAGTGAGCACACTATACGGGATACCCATTAAACATGCTGATATAACCAACATCAGGCAGACACTGTCTCTAAGGCCAGTATGAGCCGGGAAATAGTTTACTACACTGGTAGGGAGTGTAGGGAGGTGAGGATTGTAGAACTGCGTCACTAGGTGATAATTATAGTGACCGGATGTGCCTAAAACGTACTTTAAGTACAAAATTCTGCACTTTAAATAAAAATTCAGCATTTATCTAAACTAGAAAAGTGCAAAAAGTTGGAAAAATATTACTAGACACTTTCCAAAGTGTCGGGAATAAATTGTGTCACTAAAAATAATATTAACGACACTTTATATAATTATTTAGAACTTTAACGGAGTAATATCCAACCGTACAACCGGACTTAACCCGAGGCATAAAAATATTGTCAATGACACTATTTTCTTTTTCTGAGCCAGTTAGGGTCCCCGAATACCCTAACACCCGCTATAATTACTACACACATAATACCCTACTTTAAATACCTAATTAACTAAATACTAGCACTAACTTTTTTAGTTCAAATTAAACCAAACCTTACCCCCTTACAACCGAGTTCGGTTCCTATGTGGGACACCCACTTACAAGTGTTAATTATAATAATCATTCATGCTTAAAATCTTGTAGACACTTTATCCTTTGGTTAAGCAAATTAAGAGGTCCATAAATAAGACCTCAAGACCCTCATTCTATCAATTCACACTTCAAAAAAAAAAAAAAAAATTGTTCTTCTCCTTTCTTTTGCTTACTGCCGAGAATCACAACACCCCCACATCACTTTCAAGCTTTGTTATTATAATTCCAAATACATACAAAGGTGGAGGATCGAGTATAAGGAAGCCCGGTGTTCACGGAATCGCAAGGACCTCACCTCGACGCTTTTAACCACCCGTTTTTCGACTAGTTTCTTCCCTAGCCTCGAGCTAGTAGTAAGTGACTCTAAACGCCTTTTTGTTCATATCTAAAGTGGTTAATAAGAATTTTGTCGGTTGAAATTTATGAACATGTAAGAACAAAAATAAAAGTCTACTAAAGATGTTAAACAAAGTGGTTAATGGATGAATATTGGTGTAAAACTTATAAGACTTGTTTTGTTATGATTATTTAGTATTGTTTTATGCTAGTGTTAGTTCGGATCGTCATCGAACCCGACTAAGTCATGTTCATGGAACATAACCTAGTGTATGTTAAAGTGTAAAAAATGGTTAGATGAAGAACACTACTAATTATAACCATGAACTTGTGTAAAAACAATTTTTCTTATAAAATGGAGTTCTAAACTAGTAGATCTACGGATCTACAAGTGGTATTTTCAAAGGACCAAGTGTCAAAAGAAATCATATTTTTAAAGCCGGATCTTTCCTAAACAAAGGTGATTTTTGTAAACACACAAGAGTGTAGACACTTGTGTGACAAAAAAGTTTTAACAAAAGAATTATTTTTGAAATTTTGACTAGAAGATGTACAAATGCATTTTCTGTAAAGATAAGAATTTCGAGAAACCGATTTCATTTATAAAAGTAGAAAGATCTATTAAAAATAACGGGAAGTTACTACACACTTTTACACAACCCACAAGTTCATGCGTTTGCGATATTTTTGAACTAGTATGATATTGGAATATTGTTTGTTGTTGAATGAGAAATTGTTGTTTGAATTTATAAAAGAAAATGATACGCTTGAAAGCGTGGCCACCTCCAGTTACAGAGGAAACTCTGGCGAAATTTTTCCAAAAATCTAACACTTGTAAATATTTTTTTATCACAAGTGTTATGGATATATTTTTAACTTGTTTTCCCAAATAACTTTCGCCATGATTTTTATTACGAAACTTCCAAGTGTCGGAGGTGGGATTTTCACAGAATAAAACTCGCTAAAAATGTATATTTAGAATATATATTTTCATGACAACACTTGTGTAAATTTTTGTGATTATTTTGTGAACTACGTAAATATTATTTTTACGGTAAAAATAATATTACTAAATATTAACGGCTCCAAAATAATACGAACACCTTCACAATAAATATTTAAGTTACACCGGTATTATTAATACTACCCGAACCTTGCAACGTAACTTACGTATTTTCAGAAAATACTCATAAGTGTGTATTTTGACAAGGATATTATTTTGGAAAATTATTTGGAATAAAATATAATATTTTTGGGAAAAATATTTATATTTTGGAAGCAAAGTATTTTGGACAAATGAAATAAAATATATTTTATTAAGTGAGACTTAATAATACATTTCGAAGTTATACGAACGCACATGTATTAAAAACCCCCATCCTTGGGAAGGAATATATTTATCAAATAATTACGAAGTGTAATTACGAAATAGTTGCCTAACTATTTCCCAAAGACATTAAACCTTAAACTAAGGCACGGCCGTCCGTCTAATAGAAGTTAGTACGTGTAGGTCGTCGCACAGCAGATTTTCTGGGAGATACTTTTTAGAGACGCACTTCGGTGAGTTCATGCTCCCCCTTTTCTCTTAACTGTTTTCAGTTTTTAAACTGCGGGGGTGAAATACATGTTACATTTACTACAAACGTTTTATACATGGTATGATTAGCTAAGGAACTTACTACTAGATCACGTGAATGGATAGGCTATTATCGTAAGACCATTAATCCTTGTATAAGGACCGAGAGGCATGAGTGATAGATCTATCGGGTGTTGCGAGCCCCACACATGGGCCAGCGTGCGGCTGCATGTGGTGACTATGTCGTTCCGCCGGAAGGACCGGTATAAAATACGCGTTACAGGTTTGAGTGCTTCCTAGTCCATGTCACTTATTAATGTATTAGCTACACATTAATCGATCTCTTTTTCCTTAATTGCTACATACCAGGGATTTTTCATACATACAGACTTGTTTACAAAGGTTTATACATACTCACTTACACATGAACTCGCTCAACATTATTGTTGATTTTTCAACTTACATGTATTTCAGGGAATTAAAGGATCTGGCGCGGTATGACACGTTTTCCCGCTGCATTAGTTTCGAGGTCATCCGAGTTTAAGGGATGTGACTTTTTCCTGGACGAGTCACAGTTCTTAAGCTGTGTTTATTTCTTGTTGGTGTTGTGTCTTTTGAACACTGTTTATGTTTGTTAGGATGAGATATCCGTTAAGACAATGTTGTGGTTCTTTACTCTTCAAACTTATTTTAAAGGATGATCTTGCATGGTTTTTATTTCATATAGCTTGTTATGGTTAAGCTATGGTATTAAGAAGTCACACCAAAATAACCACGCTTCCGCAAAGCCAGGGTGTGACATTTCCAACGCATCCCACATATCCTTGGAATTTGTGTACCTCTTGAAAGTATGCTTGATGCTATCAGGTAAGGACATTTTGATTGCAGCCAAGGCTCTCTTTTCAGCCTTATACATCTTTTTATCAGCATTTGTCATGTTCACATAGGCAGTTTTACGTGGTCTGCCTTCAAAGTCATGTGTTGGGTCTATGTACCCTTCTTCAATGCATATCCACATGCGAGTATCCTGATATTCAATGAACGATTGAAAACGATCCTTCCATGTCAGATAATTTTCCACCTTCATCATCTTAGGCGGTTTGTTGGTAGTGCCAACCTCATGCTCCATTCTCAAAAGCTCATTCAAACTAGACATGTTCGACATTTTAACGTTGCAGACTGGTAACCGTACAATTTTAGTCCGAAACCTGTTTTTACTAAGTTATACCGTTAGATTCATCTCGAGATTACGATTTGAATGATATATAATGTCTAAAACCGTTTTCGGGCCGAAACAACGAAATTTTTCTTACGATTGCCTAGAAAAATTCCGCCTCTTTCAAACTTGCAACTACACAGTCCAGTCGAGACCACTGTTTCGAGTCGAGACTACTGTTTCGAGTCGAGACTACTGTTTCGAGTCAAATGTGCACAACTCGAGACCACTGTTTCGAGTCGAGACCTCCGTTTCGAGTTGAGACCTCCGTTTCGAGTCGAGACCACTCCGTTTCGTGTCAAATATGCACAACTCGAGACCACTGTTTCGAGTCGAGACCACCGTTTCGAGTGAAAACAGGACTAGTCGAGACCTCCAGTCGAGACCACTAATTCCAGTCGAGACCAGCAAGACCAGCAATCTTCCAATAATAAATCCCGAAAAATCAGCACTTTTCACACCAACGAATCCTCTGATTGATAACTTTCCAACTGAAACTCCTAAAAACAAGCAAACAAATCAGATCAATAACCAAAACGAATCAAACACTCACAATTTTTGACTGTTCTTCGATGTTCTTCACTGTTCTTCATACAAAATCCGAAAATCTTCAAACACGAACAAAATCCTTGAATCTGTAATATCAGTTTTGAACCGTACACAAGAGCAAATGCTCTGATACCAATTGTAGGTCCCTTATCCGTATGGATCTTAACAAAACTGACAATCTACCAAGGGTGCGGAATCCCCTTGATAAACCTATCAAACAGAAACAAGAACACAAGACAGTTTACCAACTGATCTACTATGATTATCCAACGTAAACGTTTACAATCACTAAAGATCTCCACGAACTCACAGCAAATGTTCTGTGTATTCGAACTCTCTCTCAATTGCCTAAAAGTCTCCAAAAGTCTTCGCGGCCCAAACACGTGTTTAATATCCAAAGACCAATCCAACGCTGTTGTCACATAAAATGCACCAACAGTGATACTCCGCGTGTGGATTTTAGGGGTGTGACAGATTGGTATCAGAGCCATTGGTTATAGAGAACTTGGTTTTAATAAGGGGAAAACGTTTTTGTTAAAACCAGACTATAACCTGTACAGTGCTCTACAATCCACAACGACGCTTCGCTCCACGTGCAAGACTCGACATTTTAGGTGATATGGTTTATGTTTTATTGCCTACTTGCTAGACTACATAGAACTATGCCCATGGTATGCTTAGAATAAACGTAGCAACTATAGTTAAAAACACATGTATGCTTGCTTCCTTCTGTCACTCCACACTTACACACATCCGCGACACCTTTCCTATTTGTGTTTCCTTCGATGTGAAGATCATGAGGGAACGTGTGAACCTAACTCAAGCCAGCTGACGCCTCTTATCAACGAACAGGTTACGGCAGCACTCGCAGCCGCTCAGACAGGAGGTATAACCTGCTATTCCGAACCTAACCTAGGATGTTAGATCCTACTCTCATGACCCAACTCTCGCGCTTAACCCTGTCTTTTCTTCCTCGCGCAACAAGGTCAGAACGCTCAGCCACCTGTATGCATGTTCAAGACATTTATGGATTGTCGTCCTAATACTTTTAGTGGCACTGAAGGAGCCGTTGGACTCCTCCATTGGTTTGAAAAGCTCGAATCTGTGTTCGAGATGTCTGAATGCCCTGAGGCTCGCAGGGTGAAGTATGCAACCGGTACTCTAGAGGGTTTAGCGCTCACGTGGTGGAACGCTCAGGTTCAAATGCTGGGGTTGGTTGCTGCTAACGCCACCCCATGGAACAACTTTAAGGAAATGATCAAGGAGGAGTACTGCAATTGTGATGAAATTCATAAGCTAGAAGTCGAGTTCTTCAACCTCAAGATGACGGGGTCAGAGATTGAGGCGTACACGAAAAGATCGAATGAGCTTGCTATTCTGTGCCCTACTATGGTGGACCCTCCAATTAAGCGTATCGAACTATACCTCAAGGGCTTAGTGCCAGAAATCCAAAGTCATGTGACTTCGGCTAACCTCGCCACCATCCAGCAAGTTGTTCAACTAGCTCATCGTCTCACTGATCAGGCGGTGGAGCAGAACAGATTACCAAAGCGCATAGGTGCAGCATCAACTTCAGATGTTCCTAGTGACAACAAACGGAAATGGGATGGAGCTTCAAGCAAAGGTTCAACTTCTGTTCAATCTCAGTCTCAGCAGAGAAGGACTGACGACTACAAGAGTCCTAGTCAGCAATCATCTGGTAGTCAAAGTCATGGTGGGTACAAGGGAAATCACCCCAAATGCAATCGCTGCAACCTACACCACAGCGGGCCATGCACCAGGGGTAACTGTCATCGGTGCAACAAGCCAGGCCACGCAGCAAAGGATTGCAGAAGTTTATACCCAGTAAACCAAAATCGTCAGCAACAACAAGTTCAACAGAATTAACGCCAACAGCAGCAGCAGCAAGGTAACAACAAAGGGTGCTTTCAGTGTGGAGCTGAAGGCCACTTCAAGAGAGATTGTCCCTAGCTGAACAGGAACCATAACAACAACAATAACAACAACCATCAGGGGAATGGGAACAACGGGGGTAACAATGGCAATGGTGCAAGGAGTCGTGTGTTCGTTATTGGCCAGGGAGAAGCGAGGAATGATCCCAATGTTGTGACGGGTAAGTTCCTTCTCGACGACTTTTACGTTACTGTCTTATTTGATTCGTGGCGACAAGAGTGGTGCTGTTGTGAGCATCATCTCTTTCCTTAAGGCTCAGAAGTGTTTGAGAAAGGGCCACACTGCTATTCTGGCTCTCGTTACTAACACCTCGAAGAAAGAGAAGAAGATGGAAGATTTTCCGATTGTACGTTACTTCCCTGAGGTATTCCCTGAGGAACTACCTGGTCTTCCGCCTCATCGCCAGGTCGAGTTTCAAATCGAGCTGGCTCCTGGAGCAGCACCAATAGCTCGTGCACCGTATCGCTTAGCTCCATCAGAGTTGGAAGAACTCTCTACACAACTACAAGAACTTTTGGACAAGGGGTTTATTCGTCCTAGCTCTTCGCCATGGGGAGCTCCAGTGCTATTTGTGAAGAAGAAAGACGGTACCTTCAGAATGTGCATAGATTATCGCAAACTCAACAAGGTGACGGTGAAGAACCGCTATCCTCTTCCACGCATTGACGACTTGTTCGACCAGCTGCAAGGGTCGAGCTACTATTCAAAGATTGATCTGAGATCGGGATATCACCAACTAAGAGTCCGAGAGGAGGACGTCTCCAAAACAGCCTTTAGAACTCGTTATGGACACTATGAGTTTTTGGCCATGCCTTTTGGGATGGCAAACGCACCTGCGGTCTTCATGGACTTGATGAATCGAGTGTGCAAGCCTTACCCGGACAAGTTCGTTATTGTCTCCATCGACGACATCCTGATCTATTCTAAGAGTCAGGAGGAACACGAGCAGCATTTACGACTCATTTTGGAACTCCTTCGAGCAGAACCGCTGTACGCCAAGTTTTCAAAATGCGACTTCTGGCTTCGTGAAGTCCATTTCTTAGGCCATGTGGTAAACAAGGATGGGATTCACGTTGATCCATCCAAGGTAGACTCGATTAAGATCTGGCCTGCACCTCGTACACCAACGGAAATTCGCCAATTCTTGGGCTTGGCAGGTTACTACAGAAGGTTCATTAAGGATTTTTCCAAGATTGCACATCCTCTCACCTCACTAACGCAGAAAGGCGTTGTTTATCGATGGGAAATGCACAGGAGTTAGTATTTCAGCACTTAAAGGATAGACTTTGCAGTGCACCTATCCTTTCATTGCCAGAGGGCACAGACGACTTCGTGGTTTACTGCGACGCATCAATTCAGGGTCTTGGTTGTGTATTGATGCAACGGGATAAGGTTATAGCCTACGCCTCACGCCAACTTAAAGTTCATGAAAGAAACTACGCTACGCACGACTTAGAGCTGGGAGCTGTTGTTTTTGCACTTAAGATTTGGCGACATTACCTGTACGGTACCAAGTGTGCCATCTACACCGACCACAGGAGTCTCGAACATATCTTCAAACAGAAGGAACTGAATATGCGGCAACGACGATGGGTCGAGCTACTGAATGACTACGAATGCTCTATCAGGTACCACCCAGGCAAAGCCAATGTTGTGGCTGACGCCCTCAGTCGAAAGGACATTGCGCTTAAACGCGTACGAGCTTTACAACTCACTATACAGTCTAGCCTTCCTTCTCAGATACGAGATGCTCAGGTAGAAGCATTGAAACCAGAAAACATCAGGGCTGAAGCCCCACGCGGCTCAAGGCAACGATTAGAACAAAAGGAAGACGGTGCTTACTACGTAACAGGACGCATTTGGGTCACACTTTATGGCAACCTACGAGAGCTTGTGATGGATGAGGCACACAAGTCTCGCTACTCAATACATTCTGGTTCGGATAAAATGTACCACGATATCAAAAACTACGTATTGGTGGCCTAGCATGAAGGCCCACATAGCAACTTACATTAGCAAGTGCTTGACTTGTGCGAGAGTCAAGACGGAATATCAGAAACCCTCAGGCCTACTTCAACAACCAGAGATACCACAATGGAAATGGGAGAAAATTACCATGGATTTTGTTACTGGCCTGCCTAGATCTCAACGTGGTAACGATACTATTTGGGTGATCGTGGATCGACTCACAAAGTCTGCTCACTTCTTGGCTATCAAGGAAACGGATAAGTTCTCCACTCTAGCAGACGTATACCTTAAGGAAGTTGTCTCGAGGCACGGGGTGCCCACCTCTATTATCTCGGATCGAGATGCACGTTTTACTTCAGAACTGTGGCAAGCAATGCATAAGTCTTTTGGCTCACGTTTAGATATGAGCACAGCTTATCACCCGCAAACGGATGGGCAGTCTGAACGCACCATCCAGACCCTCGAAGACATGCTTAGGGCATGTGTAATTGACTTTGGCAACGGCTGGGAAAAGCATCTGCCACTTGTGGAATTTTCATACAATAACAGCTACCACACCAGTATCAAAGCTGCTCCATTTGAGGCATTGTACGGGCGTAAATGCCGATCACCTCTTTGTTGGGCAGAGGTGGGGGATAGTCAGATTACTGGTCCAGAACTTGTGGTAGACACAACAGAACGAATTGCTCAGATACGACAACGAATGGCGGCAGCTCGTGACCGTCACAAAAGCTACGCCGATAAGGGCAGAAAACCACTTGAGCTCCAGGTTGGGGAGCGAGTGCTACTAAAAGTTTCACCCTGGAAGGGTGTGGTTCGCTTTGGTAAACGAGGCAAACTTAACCCACGATATGTTGGACCGTTCGAAGTCATCGAGAAAATAGGCAAGGTGGCCTACCAACAGAACTCAGTGCAGTTCACAACGTTTTCCACGTGTCAAATCTGAAGAAGTGTCTGTCAGATGAGACCCACATAGTTCCTTTGAAGGAGCTCACTATCGACGAGCAGTTACGATTCGTCGAGGAACCAGTTGAAATCACGGACCGGGATGTTAAGGTCCTCAAGCGTACTAGAATACCTCTCGTTCGAGTTCGTTGGAACTCACGTCGCGGCCCAGAGTTCACCTGGGAACGCGAAGATCAAATGAAGCAAAAGTATCCCCAACTATTCGCAAACAGTACAACCACTACTGAGGCTGAAGCTACGGAATTTCGGGACGAAATTCCAGATCAACGGGGGGAGGATGTGACACCCCAGGAAAACCAGGAAAAACATGCAACTTAACTAGCTTCCTCAGTGAGTACGTACCAAATTTCGGGACGAAATTTCTTTCAACTTGGGGATAATGTGACAACTCGTATTTCCGAACCTATCTTTGTACTTTGAAGTAACGTATGTGTACGATATGTGATTTTATGAAAGTGAATGATTATATGAATGTTATGTTGATACGTGCTTTGTGTAATGTATGTATGTATATAAATGGCCCAAACGCACAACACTCACCCGATCGCACAAGCCCATTCAGGCCACAACTTGTATTCGGATCAAGGGCAGCCCAAGTTTGGGTTCGGCCCATCCCCATTAGTCGATTAACACATGGGGTGCTAGTACTCATCTCACACTTTACCAAAACACACAAATCTACAAACCCTAGTGCTCCCTTCTTTTTCTCTAGAACTCGACGGCAGCCACACACCCTCTCCATCGAAGATCATAGTGTTCGGTTCATCCTCTTGTTCGGATCATACTTGCTATATTCTATTAACCGGTTAGTGTTATATTGTTATTCGATTATATGTTTGATGATGTTGTGGATCATATGTTCTTTCAGAATGTTTTTATGGATGAGATGTGGTTGATTTATGTTATGAATAGATGATAGGCGGCTCACATGTATAGCATTGTAGATCAACATAGGGTTGTATTTGATGTTGTAAATGATTGAGAGAACCGAATGCTTGATTTAAATCGGCTGTTATGTTTTATGCTTTGGATTGTTAATCATAGGATGATGTTAATCGGCTAGCATGATTGTTGTGCATGATGATTTAGGATTAAACGTATGTAACCGGTTGTATGTTCATGTAATCGGACCAAATGATATGATACGATTAGTTATTGTTCATGTTATGATTATGTTAGGGTTCATGAGAATGGATGTTAAGAACCTTGTTTGATCGAATATTGGTTATGTATGAAACTGTTAATTGGTTGATTGACTAAATAATTGGAAACTTTGTAATTGATTGCAAGATAAAAGTTATGTAACTGATTGCCATAAAATCCGGATAATAAAACTAATCGCACAAGAGTCCATTCGCACAAGACATCTTGGTCGCACAAGATAATCTGGTCGCACAAGATGTCTTCGGTCGCACAAGGCTGTTGGATCGCACAAGTTGTATATTGTTTAACTGTTTGGGTCGGATGATCATGTTGGGCTGGGCTAGTTCTAATCGCACAACCCAACCGGATCGTACAAGATGTCCGGATCGCACAAGCTTAGATTTAATTGATTTGGGCCGTGTTCATGTTTATAGTTTTGTTTGGGTTTCTTGACATTGGGCCGGGTAGTATTGGGCTCCAACAGATGACTCGCACAAGGCCACTAAGCTTGTGCGAGTCCAATCTTGAATATGTTATAACTGTAGAATGTGATGATGTGTGTTGCCATGATCGGTGTGTGTTCCTTATCTGCTAGCTTATGTGATACTTATGTGCACAACTTGAAACCAAAACCTGACTTGTATGGTAACCATGTTAGGACGTGGTTGACCACTAGCAGCTAGACTTGACCTTTCTGTGTATCTGCCGAGCAAACCAAGGTGAGTTCACACTCTACAAAGCATGGGATTCCCAGGGGTTGGGAATGGGGTTAAGGAATATGGATTCCTCGTCCTTTCTTGGGTAGGACAGTACTGGTTCAGGAATGTAATTCCTCGTCCTTACGGACAGATAACTTTTACTAGACCAAAACTCTATCACGAAGTCCCTCCTTTTTATATCGACTTAATCGCCGGGCCAATGGCGAGCGGGTCATTAGTTAGATAGCGCTATTTAGGTCTGACAAGCCTCACACCGTGCCGCAGAGGACGGGCGTGAACTAATGGATCTGGGCACGTCAATGATGATAGACATTGACAGTTCAGGGCACATAAACATGACTACAGTCAGCAGTCGATATGGTAACGAGTCTAGTGTATACATGGGGTAGCCCCCACGGCCGAAAAGCTAGATAACTAAACATGGGGTAGCCCCCACGGCTGGATTGCCAGAGTTAATGGGATAAACAAATCACGTTTTCAACTATGGGGTAACCCCCACGGCAGGGATGCCAGTTAAAGGAACTGTTTTTGGAACAACTTAAAACGAACACCCAACTGTGAACTCGCTCAACATTATTGTTGACTCGTTACTACATGCTTTGCAGGTCAATAGGTACTTAGCTGGAGCTTGCATGGGGGAGAGTCGTTGTGGGACATGGACAGCTGTGTGCCATGTTAAACCTTGGGATATTTAAACTTATGTTTTGGTTTTAAACATTATGCTTCCGCTTACAACTTAAACTATGATTGTTTTGGACACCAATTGTGTTGGTTGGACTTTTACAATTAATTACTTGCTTGTTCAATATGATTGGTGGTTTGATCCTGGTCAGTCACGCCTCCAAACGGTGATACTCCGCGTGTGGATTTTGGTGGTGTGACAGTTATGATCTAAATAATATGATCAGAATCTATGCTAGCATTCGGTAAACATGAACAATCAATGGCAATATGTAAGATTCATGAAACCATAAACAACGCAATATGCTAACTCAGTATCTAACCCGGCACTATATTCATCAAAGCACCATAATAAACCTCAACAAGGAATCGAGCAGGTTAAATCAAATAATCTAATCACATACTAACCGAGATAAGAGGAACAATGAATCAATCGATAAAGGGGCTTCGAGGGTTCAAGGCTGCCGTCGCACAGAGGAGAGTCTCTAGGGTTTTCAGTTGGCTAAGAATATGACGAATGAACAGTTTTACGTAACTTATAATCACATAAGTGCACTGGGCCGGTAATGGGCTTTGGGCGTAACCCTGGGCCGGTGAAACCCTGGGTTTCGTCGTGGCATATATGGCGAAACTCTATGTTTCGTCAAGTGAGGGAATGGCGAAACCCCTAAGGTTTCGTGGTGTGTGTGGCTGGCGAAACCCTCAAGGTTTCGTTGACTGCAAGATTCTACACATCAATACTTAATAATTTTTATATCATTCATAAATCAACAATAACACAATGTTTCACGTATAATCAAACACGTACTAATACAAGGTAAATAAGTTATAAAGACACAATTGTGAATCAATAATGTGTAGAGGAAAGACCTTGAAAACTCGAGTTGTAACATCATCCCCAACTTGAAAGAAATTTCGTCCCGAAATTTAGCACGTGGTTACTGAGGAAGCTAGTTGTGTTGCGTTGTTTCCTGATTTTCCTGGGGTGTCACATCATCCCCACGTTGGTTTGGAATTTCGTCCCGAAATTCTGTAGTAGCTTCAGCCTCAGTAGTGGTTGCACTGTTCTCGAACAACTGGGGATACTTGAGTTTCATTTGGTCTTCTCGTTCCCAGGTGAACTCTGGGCCACGACGGGAGTTCCAACGAACTCGAACAAGAGGTATTCTGGTGCGCTTTAGAATCTTAACGTCTCGGTCTGTGATCTCTATAGGTTCCTCGACGAATCGCAACTGATCGTCGATAGTGAGCTCCTTCAAAGGAACTATGAGGGTCTCATCTGACAGACATTTCTTCAGATTTGACACGTGAAATACGTTGTGAACTCCGCTGAGTTCTTCAGGTAGATTCAACTTGTAAGCGACTTTGCCAATTTTCTCAACGATTTCGAACGGTCCGACGTAACGCGGATTAAGTTTGCCTCGTTTGCCAAAACGAACCACACCTTTCCAAGGTGAGACTTTGAGTAGCACTAGATCCCCAACCTGGAACTCGAGTGGTTTCCTGCGCTTATCAGCGTAGCTTTTCTGACGGTCGTGAGCTGCCGCCATTCGTTGTCGTATCTGAGCAATCTTCTCAGTCGTGTCTACCACAAGTTCTGGGCCTGTGATTTGGCTGTCACCAACTTCTGCCCAATAAAGGGGTGATCGGCATTTACGTCCGTACAATGCCTCAAACGGAGCGGCCTGGATACTGGTGTGGTAGCTGTTATTATACGAAAATTCTACTAAAGGTAGATGTCGTTCCCAGCCGTTACTAAAATCAATCACACATGCCCTAAGCATGTCTTCAAGTGTTTGGATGGTGCGTTCAGACTGCCCATCCGTTTGCGGGTGATATGCTGTGCTCATGTCTAAACGTGAGCCAAAGGACTTGTGCATTGCTTGCCACAGTTCAGAGGTAAAACGTGCATCACGATTGGAAATAATGGAGGTTGGCACCCCGTGCCTCGAAACCACTTCCTTCAGGTAAACGTCTGCTAAAGTAGAGAACTTATCTGTTTCTTTGATAGCCAAGAAGTGTGCAGACTTAGTCAATCGATCCACTATCACCCAAATAGTGTCATTTCCGCGTTGAGATCTAGGCAGTCCAGTAACGAAATCCATGGAAATTTGCTCCCATTTCCATGTCGGGATCTCTGGTTGTTGGAGTAGGCCTGATGGTTTCTGATATTCAATCTTGACTCTCGCACAAGTCAAACATTTACTGACGTAGGTTGCTATGTTGGCTTTCATGCTAGGCCACCAGTACGTAGTCTTTAGGTCATGGTACATCTTATCCGAACCAGGATGTACTGAGTAACGAGACTTATGTGCTTCATCCATCACAAGCTCGCGTAAATTTCCATAAAGTGGGACCCAAATGCGCCCTGTTACGTAGTAGGTGTCGTCTTCCTTTTGTTCTAACCGTTTCCTCGATCCTCGTAAGGACTCAGCCCTGATATTCTCTGCTTTCAATGCTTCAACCTGAGCATCTCGTATCTGAGTAGGAAGACTAGATTGGATGGTAAGTTGTAACACTCGTACGCGCTTAGGTGTAGTGTCCTTTTGACTGAGGGCGTCGGCCACAACATTGGCTTTGCCCTGATGGTACTTGATCGCGCATTCGTAATCATTCAAGAGCTCGACCCATCGACGTTGTCGCATGTTTAACTCCTTTTGCTTGAAGATATGCTCGAGACTCCTGTGATCGGTATAGATGGTGCACTTGGTACCGTACAGGTAATGTCTCCATATCTTAAGTGCGAAAACAACGGCTCCCAGCTCCAAATCGTGCGTAGTGTAGTTCTTTTCGTAAACCTTAAGTTGTCGCGATGCATAAGCAATGACCTTGTCATGTTGCATCAACACGCAACCAAGTCCTTGGATGGAAGCGTCGCAATAAACAACAAAATCGTCTGTGCCTTCAGGCAATGAGAGAATAGGTGCGCTACAAAGTCTATCCTTCAAGTGCTGAAATGCAGATTCCTGTGCATCACCCCATCGATAGGTGACACCCTTTTGAGTTAGTGAAGTGAGAGGTTGCGCAATCTTGGAGAAATCCTTGATGAACCTTCTGTAGTAGCCCGCCAAACCCAAGAATTGGCGGATTTCTGTCGGTGTACGGGGTGCAGGCCAGTTCTTGATCGAGTCGACCTTGGATGGATCAACATGAATCCCATCCTTGTTTACCACGTGGCCTAGAAAATGGACTTCGCGAAGCCAGAAGTCACATTTCAAAAATTTGGCATACAACTGCTCTGTTTGAAGGAGTTCCAAAATAAGTCTCAGGTGTTGCTCGTGTTCCTCCTGACTCTTCGAATATATCAGGATGTCGTCGATGAAGACTATGACAAACTTATCCAGATAAGGCTTAGACACTCTATTTATAAGATCCATGAAGACCGCAGGTGCATTCGTCAATCCAAAAGGCATAACCAAGAACTCGTAATGCCCATACCGAGTCCTGAATGCTGTCTTAGAGATATCCTCGTCTCGGACTCTCAGTTGATGGTAGCCTGACCTCAGGTCAATCTTGGAGTAGAAACTCGACCCTTGCAACTGGTCGAATAAGTCATCAATGCGTGGAAGAGGATAGCGATTCTTCACAGTCACCTTGTTGAGTTCGTGGTAGTCAATACACATTCTGAAGGTACGGTCTTTCTTCTTCACAAATAACACTGGAGCTCCCCAGGGCGAAGAGCTAGGACGTATGAAACCCTTCTCTAGGAGTTCTTGTAGTTGCGAGGACAGTTCCTCAAGTTCTGATGGAGCTAAACGATAGGGTGCTCGAGCTATGGGTGCTACTCCAGGAGTTAGCTCGATTTGAAACTCGACTTGTCGATGAGGCGGAAGACCAGGTAATTCCTCAGGAAATACCTCAGGAAAGTCACGTACGATCGAAATATCTTCTATCTTCTTCTCTTTCCTTGAGGTGTCAGTGACGAGGGCTAAAATAGCAGTGTGACCCTTTCGCAAACACTTCTGGGCCTTAAGGAAAGAAATGATGCCCACAACAGCACCACTCTTGTCGCCATGAATCACTAAAGGTTCTTCACCAGAACGAGGAATGCGGACGATCTTCTCCTTGCAAAGAATCTCTGCTCGATGTTGAGACAACCAATCCATTCCAATAACAACGTCGAAACTACCAAGTACGATAGGAATAAGGTCGATAGAAAAGGTCTGACCAACTAAGACGAGATTACAACCCTTAACTATGTGTGTGGCCTCGAGACTTTTACCGTTTGCTAGTTCTACCGTGTGTTTGGTGTTCAAAAGGGTTGGAGTGCGCTTAAGCATTTGACTAACTTTTAGGGGCACATAACTAGTATCGGCACCAGAATCAAATAAAACAGTAACGAAGAAATCATCCAGTAGAAACTTACCCATCACAACGTTGGGATCGTTCCTCGCGTCACCCTGACCCAGCACGAAAGCACGTCCCCTGGCACCGTTGCCATCATTGTTACCCCCGTTATTGATCCCGTTCCCCTGATTATTGTTGTTGTTCTGATTCTGGTTCAACTGGGGGCAGTTCCTCTTGAAGTGACCTTCAGCACCACACTGATAGCATCCTTTATTACCCAGCTGTTGCTGCTGCTGATTCTGTGGAGCTGGTGGCTGTTGTTGACGATTCTGATTTGCCGGTCGCGCGCCCCTGCAATCGTTTGCTTCATGTCCAAACTTGTTACACCTCAGACAATGACCCTTATTGCACTGCCCACTATGATGCTTGTTGCATCGGTTGCACTTGGGGTGGTTTCCCTTGTATCCACCCTGCCCCTGACTACCAGAAGATTGCTGACCAGGACTCTGGTAGTCATCAGTCTTTCGCTGCTAAGACTGAGACTGAGCTGATGTCGAACCCTTGCTTGAGACTCCATCCCATTTGCGTTTGTTGTCGCTGGGGGCATCAGGGGTAGTAGTAGTAGTACCAATATGCTTGGGCAGCCTGTTCTGCTCGACTGCCTGATCAGTGAGACGATGAGCCAAACGAATAACTTGCTGGATAGTGGCGAGGTTTGCTGCAGTCACATGACTCTGAATCTCTGGCACTAAACCTTTAAGGTACAGCTCGATACGTTTAATAGGAGGATCCACCATAGTAGGACACAAGATAGCCAGCTCGTTCGATCTTTTCGTGTACGCTTCAATTTCCGACCCTGTCATCTTTAAGTTGAAGAACTCTACCTCCAGCTTGTGGATGTCATCACGATTACAGTACTCTTCCTTGATTAATTCCTTGAAATCGTTCCATGGGGTGGCATTAGCAGCAACCAACCCCAGCATCTGAACCTGAGCGTTCCACCACGTGAGCGCTACACCTTCAAGAGTACCAGTAGCATACTTCACCCTACGAGCCTCAGGGCATTCACACATCTCGAAGACAGACTCGAGTTTCTCAAACCAGTGAAGGAGGCCTACAGCTCCCTCAGTGCCGTTGAAAGTAGTAGGTCGGCAGTCCATAAAAGTTTTAAAAGTACAAACAGGAGGCTGAGCATGTTGACCTGTCGTGCGAGTAAGAAGAGACAAGATTAAGCACAAGTGTTGGTTTATGAGAGTAGGATCTAAAGATCCTAGAGTAAGTTGTTATGGCAGGTTATACCTCCTGCCTGAGCGGCTGCGAGTGCTGCAGTAACTTGTTCATTGATTAAAGCCGTCAGCTGGGCTTGAGTTAGGTTGATACGTCCACTCATGATCTTCATATCAAAGGAAACATGAGTGAGAAAGGTGTCGCGAAATTGCGATGACAGAAGAGAGTAAACACACATGTGTTTCAAACAATAGTTGCTACATTCATCTAAGCATACCATGAACAATGTACTATGTAACTAACAGGTAGGTAATATAAACATAAACCATATCACCTAGAATGTTGAGTCTTGCACGTGGAGCGAAGCGTCGTTGTGGATCGTTGAGCACTGTTCAGGTTATAGTCTGGTTTTGTCAAAAAGCTTTTCCCCCTCTTAAAACCAAGTTCACGATAACCAATGGCTCTGATACCAATCTGTCACACCCCCAAAATCCACAAGCGGAGTATCACCGCTTGGAGGCGTGACATGACCAGGATTAAGCCGCCAATCATATTGAACAAAGCATGTAAGTAAATATAAAGTCCAACACAATATAATTGGTGTCTAAACAAAACATAGTTTAAGTTGTAAGCGGAAGCATAATGTTTAAAACCAAAGCATTAGTTTAAATGTTTCAAATGTTTAACATGGCACACTGTCACACCCCCAAAATCCACACACGGAGTATCACCGCTGGGAGGCGTGACTGACCAGGATCAAGCCACCAATCATATTGAACAACGTAAATAGTAAGTGTAATTCAACCAAACAATATGAAAGGTGTTCCAAAAACCAAAGTATAGTATCAATGTTTAGCGGAAGCATAAGTATGTAACTCAATCATAAGTATAAGTACGAAATGTCATAACGTCTAACAAACATTCACGATCCATGTCCACAACGACCAGCTCCTCCCTGTGCAAGCTCCATATATCTAACGACCTGCAAGGCATGCAGCAGAGAGTCAACAACTAGTTGAGCGAGTTCACAGATAACAGTTCAGTAATAGTATAGCGTGAGTAGTAGTATTTTCGTTCGTTACGTCATGTATCGTATTAGTTTCCATCGCGGCCTCCCCGGGCAGGTATGCGAAGATATTAGGGGATGTTTTTCCCAAGTATTCTAGACTAGGTTTATTTGTATCGCGGCCTCCCAGGCAGGTGTGCGAAGATTTGTAAATTTAGTTCGCGGCCTTCCTATGGCAGGTGTGCGAAGTCAGTCATAATATCGCGGCCAACCCTTGGCAGGTGTGCGAAGATCAGTTCAATAAGTGTTACTAGTCTAGTCGTATCTTATCGTTAGGTTCTACCGTCTGAGTATACACAATAATTCATCAAATCCCATTCCCACCCGGGAACCCCATGCCTTGGCTGTATGAACTCACCTTGGGTTTGCTCGGTATGCTAAATGTGTGCTCGCAAATAAATCAATCACGTCCTAGAGCATGCACGTATAGAACAATCAGTTTGTGTTCAAGTTGTTCACGTATAAGCAAGTAGTATGTATTCGCAAGCATTCAAGTCATGTTTATTATTTAACAACAGTCAGTTAACTGGTTTAAGTCCTAGCAGAATCGGATTACTAAACAGTTTATCTAGTCGGCGAAACACAGTTTGGCGAAATACACATGTATTGACGAAACACACATGTTGGCGAAACACATACATTGGCGAAACACATTTTGTTTCGTCGAGGTCTCCTTTGGCGAAACAGAACTTCTAATTCGTCGATTACCCTTGGCGAAACACATTCTGTTTCGCTGAGAGTTCTGTTTCGTCGGACAGTTCAGTTACGTCGAACATCAGTTACATCATACAGAAACCCTAATCATTCTGTCAGCCGTCATCAACAATAGAAATCATATGGGGATCAATGTGCATATAGAATCATCAGAACTCAATCATCCATGAATCATTGTCTAGCATGAACCCTAGTTTATGTGTACAACATATAGATTAACATACAACATCATATCGTCGAGTCCTATCCAGATGCTAATGTGTATTCAGAATCAGAACATATTAACATCCAGAACCGAGTATTCGATCATGATAAGTTTCGCATAGCATCGCATATATCCTACTACATCATACATATCGAAATCCATATCATCATACTATAATCACAGCAGTAACACTCATCAATCATTTACACAAACGTGAATCGAGATAAAACAGAAACATGAAATCGATTAACAAACACACTAACCGATTCGAGATGAATAAACAAGGATTCGAGAGCTCGGGATGATGGTGAACGATGGTTGTTGCCGTCGCACAGAAGAGAGAGAGTCCTAGGGTTTTCTGATTGCTTAACTTGTGAAACTGAACCCGTTTCACGTAAATATTCACGAAAATAACATACTGGGCCGTACTGGGCTTCTGGCGAAGCTGGGCCGGCGAAACTCCCTGTTTCGTCGAGATGGTTGATGGCGAAACAAATCTGTTTCGTCGGAACTGGCTATGGCGAAACACTCTTGTGTTTCGTCGGGTTCTTTTATAGTTAAACAGTTTTAGTTTTCTAACCCGTCTCATGTTATACAACCAAACACAAAATCATGCAAACACAATGCGTTTCACTCTAACAAAGTGTACAGTTACAAAGTAAGACAAGTCAAACAACTAATCAGTCAAAGTCAACGTGCATTTAATGCGAAAGTGAAAGTCGGAAACTCGAGTTGTCACATTATCCCCAACTTGAAAGAAATTTCGTCCCGAAATTTAGCATGCGGTTACTGAGGAAGCTAGTGGTGTGACGTTGTTTACCTGAATTGTATCGCGGCTCCCCGAGCAGGTTTGCGAAGATTACTGGTTTTCCTGGGGTGTCACATCATCCCCCCGTTGATTTGGAATTTCGTCCCGAAATTCTGTATTGGTAGCTTCAGCCTCAGTAGTAGTTGCATTGGTTCCGAATAACTGGGGATATTTGAGTTCCATTTGATCTTCACGCTCCCAGGTGAACTCTGGGCCGCGGCGGGAGTTCCAACGAACTCGTACAAGAGGGATTCTCGTGTTCTTGAGGACCTTAACATCCCGGTCCGTGATTTCAACAGGTTCCTCGATGAAGTGCAACCGCTCGTCGATAGTGAGTTCCTTCAAGGGAACTATGTGGGTCTCATCTGACGTACACTTCTTCAGATTCGACACGTGAAAGACGTTGTGAACTGCACTGAGTTCAGCTGGTAAGTTCAATCTGTAGGCTACCCTGCCTATCTTCTCAATAACTTCGAAAGGTCCGACGTATCGTGGATTGAGTTTGCCGCGTTTGCCAAAACGAACTACACCCTTCCAGGGCGAAACTTTGAGTAGCGCTCGATCCCCAACTTGGAATTCGAGTAGTTTTCTATCTTTATCGGCATATGCTTTCTGACGGTCACGAGCTGCGCCATGCGTTGTCGTATTTGAGCAATCTTTTCAGTAGTATCAACTACCATTTCTGGACCTGTGATTTGACTATCTCCCACCTCTGCCCAACAGAGAGGTGACCGGCATTTACGCCCGTACAATGCCTCGAATGGTGCAGCTTTAATGCTGGTGTGGTAGCTGTTGTTATACGAAAATTCCACAAGTGGCAGATGTCTTTCCCAACCATTGCCAAAGTCGATTACGCACGCACGAAGCATGTCTTCTAGTGTTTGAATAGTGCGCTCAGTCTGTCCATCCGTCTGAGGGTGATAAGCGGTGCTCATGTCTAAACGAGAGCCAAAAGATTTGTGCATTGCTTGCCACAGTTCTGAAGTGAAACGTGCGTCACGATCAGAGATAATAGAGGTTGGCACCCCGTGCCTCGAAACCACTTCTTTTAAGTAGATGTCTGCTAAGGTAGAGAACTTGTCTGTTTCTTTGATAGCCAAGAAGTGAGCAGACTTTGTGAGTCGATCCACGATCACCCAAATGGTATCATTTCCGCGCTGAGATCTAGGTAAGCCAGTAACAAAGTCCATGGAAATTTGTTCCCATTTCCATTGCGGTATCTCAGGTTGTTGAAGTGGACCTGACGGTTTCTGATATTCTGCCTTGACTCTCGCACAAGTCAAGCATTTACTAACGTATGTGGCTATGTGGGCCTTCATGCTAGGCCACCAGTATGTAGTTTTGATATCGTGGTACATTTTATCCGCACCAGGATGTACCGAGTAGCGAGACTTATGAGCTTTATCCATTACTAGCTCACGTAAGTTGCCATAAAGTGGAACCCAAATGCGTCCTGTGACGTAGTAAGCACCATCTTCCTTTTGTTCTAAACGTTGTCTTGAGCCACGTAGGGCTTCAGCCCTGACATTTTCTGGTTTCAATGCTTCTACCTGAGCATCTCGTATCTGAGAAGGAAGACTAGACTGTATAGTGAGTTGTAAAGCTCGCACGCGCTTAGGCGCGGTGTCCTTTCGATTGAGGGCGTCAGCCACAACATTGGCTTTGCCTGGGTGGTACCTGATTGAGCATTCGTAGTCGTTTAGCAGTTCGACCCATCGTCGTTGTCGCATATTCAGTTCCTTCTATTTGAATATATGTTCGAGGCTTCTGTGGTCAGTGTAGATAGCACATTTGGTACCGTACAAGTAGTGTCGCCATATCTTAAGTGCAAAGACGACCGCTCCCAGCTCTAGGTCGTGTGTAGTGTAATTCCGTTCGTGAATCTTAAGTTGGCGCGAAGCATAAGCAATGACTTTATCCCTTTGCATCAATACACATCCAAGACCCTGGATAGATGCATCGCAATAGACTACAAAATCGTCCGTGCCTTCAGGCAAAGAGAGGATAGGTGCGCTACAGAGTCTATCCTTTAAGTGCTGAAACGCTGATTCCTGTGTATTACCCCAACGGTATACAACACCTTTCTGTGTCAGTAGTGTAAGCGGCTGTGCGATCTTCGAGAAGTCTTTAATAAACCTTCTGTAGTATCCCGCCAAACCCAAGAATTGGCGTATTTCGGTCGGTGTGCGAGGTGCAGGCCAGTTCTTGATCGAATCCACCTTGGATGGATCGACATGGATCCCATCCTTGTTTACCACGTGGCCTAGAAAGTGGACTTCACAAAGCCAGAAGTTGCATTTTGAAAACTTAGCGTATAGCTGTTCCGTTCGAAGAAGTTCCAAAATAAGTCGTAAGTGCTGCTCGTGTTCCTCCTGACTCTTCGAATAGATCAGGATGTCGTCGATGAAAACAATGACGAACTTGTCAAGATAAGGTTTGCACACCCTGTTCATAAGATCCATGAAAACCGCAGGCGCGTTCGTCAACCCGAAAGGCATGACCAGAAACTCGTAGTGGCCGTAGCGTGTTCTGAACGCTGTTTTGGAGACGTCCTCATCCCGGACTCTCAGTTGATGATACCCCGACCTTAGATCAATCTTCGAGTAATAGCTCGACCCTTTGCAACTGGTCGAATAAGTCGTCGATGCGTGGAAGAGGATAGCGATTCTTCACAGTCACCTTGTTCAGTTCGCGGTAGTCTATACACATGCGGAAGGTACCATCCTTCTTCTTTACAAAAAGTACTGGAGCTCCCCAAGGCGAAGAGCTAGGACGTATGAAACCCTTTTCCAAGAGTTCTTGTAGTTGCTTAGACAGTTCTTCCAGTTCAGTTGGAGCTAAGCGATAAGGTGCTCGAGCTATGGGTGCTGCTCCTGGAGCGAGCTCGATCTGAAATTCGACCTGGCGATGAGGCGGTAACCCAGGTAACTCTTCTAGAAACACTTGAGGAAAGTCGCGTACTACAGGAATATCCTCAATCTTTTTCTCTTTCTTCGATGTATCCGTAACGAGAGCTAAAACAGCTGTGTGGCCCTTTCGTAAACACTTCTGAGCCTTCAAGAAAGAAATGATGCCCCTCACGACACCACTCTTGTCGCCTTGAAATTCGAGAGGTTCTTTACCAGAACGGGGAATACGAATGATCTTCTCCTTGCATAGGATCTCTGCTTGTTGTTGGGATAACCAGTCCATACTAATGACGATGTCGAAACTATCGCAACGCTGGGGTCATTCCTAGTATCACCCTGACCAATCACGAACACTCGACCCCTGGCACCATTGCCGTCGTTATTACCCCCGTTGTTGTCTTCGCTAGTTCCCGTTTCCTTGGTTGTGGTTCTGATTCTGGTTCTGGTTCAACCGTGGGCAGTGTCTCTTGAAGTGACCTTCGGCACCACACTGACAACATCCCTTGTTACCCTGCTGTTACTGCTGATTCTACAGATCTTGTGTCTGTTGTTGTTGGTTCTGGCTTGCAGGACGTGAGTTTCTACCATCTTTGGCTCCATGACCAAGCTTGTCGCATCATTGACAATGATTTCGGTTGCACTGCCCGCTGTGGTGCAAGTTACATCGTTTGCACTTAGGGTGGTTTCCCCTGTATCCACCCTGCCCTTGACTACTAAAGGTTGCTGACCAGGACTTTGGTTGTCATCGATCTTCCACTGCTGTGCCTGGGACGGAATCGTAGTCGAACCCTTGCTAGAGGTTCCATCCCACTTTCATTTGTTGTCACTGGGAATAGCAGAAGTAGTAGTGGTAGTACCAATACGTCTAGGCAGCTTGTTCTGTTCCACTGCCTGGTCTGTGAGACGATGAGCAAGATGAGTACCATCTTGAATAGTAGTAAGATTAGCAGTCATCACATGGCTTTGAATTTCTGGTACTAACCCTTGAGGTACAGCTCAATGCTCTTGATGGGAGGATCCACCATAGTTGGACACAAAATTGCCAGTTTGTTTGATCGCTTCGTGTACGCTTCTATCTCTGACCCCGTCATCTTCATGTTAAAGGACTCCACTTCCAACTTGTGGATGGCATCATAACTACTGTATTCACGTTTGATCAGTTCCTTAAAATCATTCCATGGGGTGGCATTAGCAGCCGCCAGCCCCAGCATCTGAACTTGCGCGTTCCACCAAGTTAACGCAGTGCCTTCGAGAGTATCAGTGGCATATTTCACCTTACGAGCCTCAGGTCATTCGCACATTCGAAGACCGATTCGAGTTCCTCGAACTAATGGAGGAGTCCAACAGCTCCTTCAGTGAAAGTAGTAGGACGACAGTCCATAAAAAGTCTTGTATGTGCATACAGGTGGCTGAGTGTGTTGACTTGTCGTGTGCGTAATAGTAATCAAAATTAAGCACAAGTGTTGAGTTACGAGAGTAGGATCTAAAGATCCTAGAGTAAGTGGTGATGGCAGGTTACACCTCCTGCCTGGGCAGCTGCGAGTGCTGCAGTAACTTGTTTAGTGATCGAAGCCGCCAACTGGGCTTGAGTTAGGTTAACGCGTCCACTCATGATCTTGACATCAAGGAGAACATGTGGGTGAGAGGTTCGCGAATAATGCGAAGAGAGTGAGCACACAAGCATTCTCAAACAGTAACATATAGTAGGTTCTGTAATCTAAGCATACCACGAGCAAAGTTCTATGTAATTCTAGCAAGTAGGTAAAGTATCATGAATAGTAGTACCTATGATGTTGAGCCTTGCACGTGGAGCGAAGCGTCGTTGTGGATCGTTGAGCACTGTTCTGGTTATAGTCTGGTTTTAACAAAATCGTTTTCCCCTTATTAAAACCGAGTTCTCTATAACCAATGGCTCTGATACCAATCTGTCACACCCCCAAAATCCACACACGGAGTATCACCGCTGGGAGGCGTGACTGACCAGGATCAAGCCACCAATCATATTGAACAACGTAAATAGTAAGTGTAATTCAACCAAACAATATGAAAGGTGTTCCAAAAACCAAAGTATAGTATCAATGTTTAGCGGAAGCATAAGTATGTAACTCAATCATAAGTATAAGTACGAAATGTCATAACGTCTAACAAACATTCACGATCCATGTCCACAACGACCAGCTCCTCCCTGTGCAAGCTCCATATATCTAACGACCTGCAAGGCATGCAGCAGAGAGTCAACAACTAGTTGAGCGAGTTCACAGATAACAGTTCAGTAATAGTATAGCGTGAGTAGTAGTATGTTCGTTCGTTACGTCATGTATCGTATTAGTTTCCATCGCGGCCTCCCCGGGCAGGTATGCGAAGATATTAGGGGATGTTTTTCCCAAGTATTCTAGACTAGGTTTATTTGTATCGCGGCCTCCCAGGCAGGTGTGCGAAGATTTGTAAATTTAGTTCGCGGCCTTCCTATGGCAGGTGTGCGAAGTCAGTCATAATATCGCGGCCAACCCTTGGCAGGTGTGCGAAGATCAGTTCAATAAGTGTTACTAGTCTAGTCGTATCTTATCGTTAGGTTCTACCGTCTGAGTATACACAATAATTCATCAAATCCCATTCCCACCCGGGAACCCCATGCCTTGGCTGTATGAACTCACCTTGGGTTTGCTCGGTATGCTAAATGTGTGCTCACAAATAAATCAATCACGTCCTAGAGCATGCACGTATAGAACAATCAGTTTGTGTTCAAGTTGTTCACGTATAAGCAAGTAGTATGTATTCGCAAGCATTCAAGTCATGTTTATTATTTAACAGCAGTCAGTTAACTGGTTTAAGTCCTAACAGAATCAGATTACTAAACAGTTTATCTAGTCGGCGAAACACAGTTTGGCGAAATACACATGTATTGACGAAACACACATGTTGGCGAAACACATACATTGGCGAAACACATTTTGTTTCGTCGAGGTCTCCTTTGGCGAAACAGAACTTCTAATTCGTCGATTACCCTTGGCGAAACACATTCTGTTTCGCTGAGAGTTCTGTTTCGTCGGACAGTTCAGTTACGTCGAACATCAGTTACATCATACAGAAACCCTAATCATTCTGTCAGCCGTTATCAACAATAGAAATCATATGGGGATCAATGTGCATATAGAATCATCAGAACTCAATCATCCATGAATCATTGTCTAGCATGAACCCTAGTTTATGTGTACAACATATAGATTAACATACAACATCATATCGTCGAGTCCTATCCAGATGCTAATGTGTATTCAGAATCAGAACATATTAACATCCAGAACCGAGTATTCGATCATGATAAGTTTCGCATAGCATCGCATATATCCTACTACATCATACATATCGAAATCCATATCATCATACTATAATCACAGCAGTAACACTCATCAATCATTTACACAAACGTGAATCGAGATAAAACAGAAACATGAAATCGATTAACAAACACACTAACCGATTCGAGATGAATAAACAAGGATTCGAGAGCTCGGGATGATGGTGAACGATGGTTGTTGCCGTCGCACAGAAGAGAGAGAGTCCTAGGGTTTTCTGATTGCTTAACTTGTGAAACTGAACCCGTTTCACGTAAATATTCACGAAAATAACATACTGGGCCGTACTGGGCTTCTGGCGAAGCTGGGCCGGCGAAACTCCCTGTTTCGTCGAGATGGTTGATGGCGAAACAAATCTGTTTCGTCAGAACTGGCTATGGCGAAACACTCTTGTGTTTCGTCGGGTTCTTTTATAGTTAAACAGTTTTAGTTTTCTAACCCGTCTCATGTTATACAACCAAACACAAAATCATGCAAACACAATGCGTTTCACTCTAACAAAGTGTACAGTTACAAAGTAAGACAAGTCAAACAACTAATCAGTCAAAGTCAACGTGCATTTAATGCGAAAGTGAAAGTCGGAAACTCGAGTTGTCACACACACAACTGTCCATGTCCCACAACGATCACGCCTCCTCGTGCAAGCTCCAAGAATACCTAACGACCTACAAGGCATGTAACAACGAGTCAACAACATAGTTGAGCGAGTTCACAGTTGGTTGTTTAGTTTTACCAGTTTGTTTTGAAAACCATAAGTTGTTTCGTAAACCACGAGTTAACCAGTATCTTCGTTTCCCCAAACCATATCCATAATCAGTGGGGGCTTCCCCATGTGAACCACTAGACCGTTACCATATCGACAACTGACGAACAATAGTTGTGCCCTACGTCAATGTCTATCATCATTGACAGTTTGCCATGATCCATTAGTACACACCTGTCCGAACGGCACGGTGTGAGGTTTGTCGAACCTAATAGCGCTATTAACTAATGAGCCGCTCGCCATCGGCCTCGGCGATTAAGTCGATATAAAATGAGGGACTTAATGATAGAGTTTTGTCTAGTAAGTTTAAGGTTGTTGTCCTACCCAAGGAGGACGAACGTACGTATTCTACCCAAGGAGAATGCACAAGATTAATATTGGCATCCTACCCAAGGAGGATATGCAGGTTCCTTTTTAATTCTTTAACCCATTCCCAACCACCGGGAATCCCATGCCTTCGAAAGTGTGTGAACTCACCTCGGTTTGCTCGGTTTGATTAAATTACTCGCTCACAGATATTCGGTCAAAGCCTATAGTTTGCACGTACACACAATCAGTTGACATTCACGAAGTTCACGCATAGATACAATCATAGCACATAGCAGTTGTACAAGTCCATGCAAATCATACATCACATATTTGTTTCATGGCAGCACATAACTAACCTAGTTAACCCTTAACAGACTTAACTGAGTTTACTGTGCAGTTTACCCACTAGACGAAACTCCTTGTTTCGTCATGACTCCCATTTGACGAAACCCTAAGGTTTCGTCGTTATTACCCTTGGCGAAACCCCCAGGTTTTCGTCGTGTTCCCTTTGACGAAACCACCATGTTTCGTCGAAATTCCCCATCGACGAAACTCTCAGGTTTCGTCGACACGTGTTCCGTCGATGCACAGATTTCGTCGCATACAAAACAGTTACAAAATCACAGAAACCCTAATCACCATTACCAGCCGTTTTCCACTATCATCGATCCTACATTTATCACACAACACAGTAATCATTGAGCATCATACATGTAACCCGTACCTTATACATAACAGTTTTCTAAACATTCATTCGATCTACACAATCATTACATATAACTTCATAATCATATAGATCTACCGGTTCTTTATTATCAAGAATCATCATATGGCTATGATCTAAATAATATGATCAGACTCTATGCTAGCATTCGGTAAACATGAACAATCAATGGCAATATGTAAGATTCATGAAACCCTAAACAACGCAATATGCTAACTCAGTATCTAACCCGACACTATATTCATCAAAGCACCATAATAAACCTCAATAAGGAATCGAGCAGGTTAAATCAAATAATCTAATCACATACTAACCGAGATAAGAGGAACAATGAATCAATCGATAAAGGGGCTTCGAGGGTTCAAGGCTGCCGTCGCACAGAGGAGAGTCTCTAGGGTTTTCAGTTGGCTAAGAATATGACGAATGAACAGTTTCACGTAACTTATAATCACATAAGTGCACTGGGCCCGTAATGGGCTTTGGGCGTAACCCTGGGCCGGCGAAACCCTGGGTTTCGTCGTGGCATATATGGCGAAACTCTATGTTTCGTCAAGTGAGGGAATGGCGAAACCCCTAAGGTTTCGTGGTGTGTGTGGCTGGCGAAACCCTCAAGGTTTCGTTGATTGCAAGATTCTACACATCAATACTTAATAATTTTTATATCATTCATAAATCAACAATAACACAATGTTTCACGTATAATCAAACACGTACTAATACAAGGCAAATAAGTTATACAGACACAATTGTGAATCAATAATGTGTAGAGGAAAGACCTTGAAAACTCGAGTTGTCACACATCTACGCACAAGGCTCACGGGTGACAGGTTCTTTATCTTATCCTTAAATACAGTGCTCTCACATAACTTGATAGCTTGATGGAATACTCTATAAGTTATATATTTGCTTTTCAAGATGACCTGACAATTCTTTCACATATTAAAAGAGTACCTATTAGAATTGCACACTAAACAAAAAGTGTCGATATTTACTTGTCGATTTCTTTTTTATTACCTTTCAAGTTCAAAGCTACTAACATACTTTAGCAGCATTGAACTGGGGGACTAGCAGGGTATAGCGCCATTACGCCTTAAAAGTGACAATCTTCACTCAGGCTGCCCATTAAGGTGATATCCACTGCACATTATCCCGCATTGGTTCTTATATAATGTGGGTGTTTCAATACGCCAGATGGAATTTATACTTCTCACATCATTTGGCCTACAACTATACCACTCGACACAATATATGCAATTTGGTAGTCAAGACAAACCCATGACAAAACCAAGATACTTGATTATTGTCACGGCCCCCGACCCGGTTTGACCCGATTCAGGAGCCGCGGGACAGAAATCCCGTGGTATTTACTTAATTGAGTTTAACAGCGGAAGTTTATCATCAGGATCTTTTTAAAGCTAAAATTTTTCCCGATTATTTTATTTCACAACTCGGGATAAAACCCCGGTAATTTACAATACAATTATTTCACGGAGAAATCTTTATGTTACAAAACATATTTCTTTATTTTATAATGAGCCACTATCTTAAGCTTGAAATGCTCCATAGCACTTTTCCTGAATTACAACAGATCACCTGAAACATGTTTGAAAAAGGTTTTGTCAGCAGAAAATACTGAATGAATCATTCTATTTACTAAAATGACACATTTGTTATAATTTACAGTATTAAGAGCAATTACAATGTTTCAGATATCAACCAACTACCCTCGGTATTTGTCACTCGACTCGTTTCTGTGACTGTGGTCATATCACCCATTGGCTAACTCGTTGTCCAATGGTGAAGATTATCAAGTAATGTATACAAAACCCCACATACCGGCTGTAATATGGTGATTACAAAGACTTAATCCCTGTAATTATAACTTTGAAAATATTTAAGAATTTATAAAGCACTTTGATAAAAAGAGAATGACTCACATTGCAGATTTAACACGGATAGAGTTTACTCTACGGATTAGCCTTGTTAACCTAATTTAAATAATAATGCGCACAAAACTGGGTTAGTAACCAATACAGCATTTACGATACTCACGAGATCAAATTCTCACAACGAACGACAAAGTGCGATACTTAAACATCCATCGAATTAACGATGAACGACAAAGTATAACCCTAATGTGGGCGGCACTTAAACATCCATTGGATATATTGATCGGTCGGAAAATGAATCGTAATAGCGATCGAGTTATTACCCTGTTTTGCGGCAGCACCTCGTGATCAGTGTGTGTTGTTTTTGTAGTATTTCTACTATAATTCGAAGCACAAATTGAATTTCTACGTCGAACTAACGCAGAATGTCAAGTCCCAAACTGTTCTATATATAGCTGAAAAACAGTCCCCCTCGCGTGGCGCGAGGGGGTGTCGCGTGGCGCGAGAGGCGCCCACCTACCATAGGGTAGCCTCGTGTAATAGTAGCCTTGCTGAGTTGGTAGCTCGTTCAATTTCGAATTTGACAACAAACTGTCAAGATAATATCGATTAGGGTTTACCCCCCCCCCCCCCCCCTGAGTTTTAGGGGCCCTGATCCTAATTCAGATTTTTCTGAAAATTTTAGGGTTTGTTCAGAATCACTTGGGTTTTTCAATTAGGGTTTCCTAATGGACAATTAAAGTAATAATTTAGGATTTTTTAATGAGAGTTGTTACATTCTCCCTACCTTAATAAAAATCTCGTCCTCGAGATTTACTGGAATAAGTGAGGATACTTTCGCTTCATTTCTGATTCCAGCTCCCAAGTATATTCAGCTCCTCTTTTTGAATCCCACTTTACTTTAACTAGTACTAGTCGTTTGTGCTTGAGAAACTTCACTTTTCTATCTTCTATTTGAAGAGGTTTCTCAACAAATTTCAGCTTTTCGTTTACCTCTATATCTCGAAGAGGTACTACCAGTGATTCATCTGATAGGCATTTCTTGAGATTGGATATATGAAATACATCATGTACTCCAGCTAATTCTTCTGGTAGTTGTAAACGATAAGCAACTGGTCCTATACGTTGGATCACTGAAAATGGTCCTACATACCTTGGACTTAGCTTTCCTTTCTTACCGAATCTAACAACTCCTTTCCAAGGAGAAACTTTCAACAATACTCTGTCTCCAACTTGGAATTCTAACGGCTTGCATCTATTGTCTGCATAACTCTTCTGGCGATCTCGAGCCGTCTTCAGCCTTTCCTTGATTTGAGAAATTTTGTCGGTCGTCTCTTGTACAATCTCAGGACCTGATAATTGACTTTCTCCTATTTCTGCCCAACAAACTGGAGTTCTGCACTTTCTTCCATATAGTGCTTCAAATGGAGCAGTTTCAATGCTTGAATGATAACTATTGTTATAGGAGAATTCGATCAGAGGTAAATGATCGTCCCAATTTCCACCAAAATCTATTACACATGCTCGGAGCATGTCTTCTAGAGTTTGGATTGTCCTTTCACTTTGCCCGTCTGTTTGTGGATGATATGTAGTACTTAGGTTTAGTCGAGTTCCCATTGCTTCTTGGAAACTTTTCCAAAAATGAGAAGTGAAACGACTATCCCTATCCGAAACAATGGAGAGTGGAACTCCATGTAAGGATACGATTTCATCTACATACATCTTTGCCAATCTTTCCATACTAAAAGTCTCTTTCATAGGTAGAAAGTGAGCAGATTTGGTTAATCGATCCACAATTACCCAAATCGCATCATTACCTTTTCTGGTCTTGGGTAACTTAGTAACAAAATCCATTGTTATAAGTTCCCATTTCCATACTGGCATCTCTAATTGTTGTAGCAGACCTGAAGGTTTCTGATGTTCTGCCTTAACTTATGAACAAGTAAGACACTTAGAAACATATCTAGCTATATCCTTCTTCATGCTTATCCACCAGAAATTATTTCTTAAATCTTGGTACATCTTATTGTTTCCAGGGTGTATGGTATACCTAGATTTATGGGCCTCTTCTAAAATCTTATTTCTTAATTCTCCTTGCTTAGGTACCCAAATTCTGCTTTTGTGGAATCTCCAAATTCCATCAGCTCCTTGTTCCAAATCTTTTATTCGTCCTTTCATTCCTTCAGCGATATCTTTTATTGCTGTCTTTTGAACATTTTTCAATTGCTCCATTAAATCTAACTGTAAATTTAATCTGAGAGCACGAACTCGTCTTTGTTTTTCATGATACTTACGACTTAAGGCATCTGCAACTACATTTGCCTTTCCCTCGTGATATTGAATATCACAGTCGTAGTCACTTAAAATTTCCATCCATCTCCTTTGCCTCATGTTTAACTCTTTTTGCCCAAAAATATATTTTAAACTTTTGTGATCTGTATAGACAGTAAATTTACTTCCGTAAAGATAATGTCTCCAAATCTTAAGGGCAAAAATTATGGAACCTAACTCTAAGTCATGAGTTGTATAATTTTGCTCGTGCTTCTTCAACTGTCTTGAAGCATACGCAATTACCTTCTTGCGTTGCATCAGTACGCATCCATATCCTAGTTTTGAAGCATCACAATATACTTCAAAATCTTCAGTTCCTTCTGGTAAGGCTAAGATTGGAGCATTGGTTAATTTCTGCTTCAAGATTTTAAAGGCTTCTTCTTGTTTAGGTCCCCATTCAAACTTAACTGCTTTACAGGTTAGCTTAGTTAATGGTACAGCTATCTTGGAAAAATCCTTAATAAACCGTCTATAATATCCAGCTAAACCTATAAAACTTCTAATTTCCATTGCAGTTTGCGGAACCTTCCAATTGGTAATGGCTTCTATCTTAGCAGGATCTACGTGAATACCTTCATGATTTACCATGTGACCTAAGAATTGCACTTCCTTTAGCCAAAATTCACATTTTGAGAATTTGGCATACAGCTTTTCTTTTCTTAACAAAGTTAAGAGTGCATGCAGGTGTTCACAATGCTCTGTCTGACTTTTGGAATAAATAAGTATATCATCTATGAAGACAATTACAAATTTATCCAAATATGGTTTACAGATCCTATTCATCATGTCCATGAATGCTGCAGGTGCATTCGTTAACCCAAAGGGCATGACTGTAAACTCGTAATGACCATACCTAGTTCTGAAAGCAGTCTTAGGTATGTCTTCTTCTTGTACCTTCAATTGATGATATCCCGAGCGTAAGTAGATCTTAGAAAAATATCTAGCCCCCTGAAGTTGATCAAAAAGATCATCAATCCTAGGTAATGGGTATCGATTCTTAATTGTAACCTTATTCAATTCTCTATAATCGATACACATTCTCATTGAGCCGTCTTTCTTCTTTACAAACAACACTGGCGCTCCCCAAGGGGATGAGCTAGGTTGTATGAATCCTTTACTTAGTAATTCATCTAATTGCTTTTTCAGTTCTAACATTTCTGTAGGTGCTAACCGATAAGGTGCCTTAGCTATCGGTGTAGTTCCAGGAATTAGATGAATCCTAAATTCTACTTCCCTATCTGGTGGTAATCCAGGTAATTCTTCTGGGAATACATCCGGGTATTCTGAGACTACAGGGATCTCCTTAAGTTCTTTGTTCTTAGTATTAATGATTATGGAAATCATATATACTATTCCTTGCTTTCTTTCATAACTAGCAACTTTCATTACTGATATGAACTTCATGGGTTTACGTGGTTTATCTCCTGTAATCATGATTACTTCTCCAGTGGTTGCCTGAATTTCTATGGAATTCTTATCACAAAGAATTCAAGCATGGTTGGCTATTAACCAATCCATTCCTAACACAACATCAAATTCGGCTAATTTCATAGGTAATAGGGTTGTAGAAAATTTATGACTTAAAAGTTCTATTTCTACATCTTGCAAAACCTTACCTATTTTAACTGAATTTCCATCTGCCGTTTCGACTGTAAAAAATCTGTCTAATATTGGTTAAAGGTAAATTAAGAGCTTGGCAGAATGAAGTATTGATAAAACTTTGGTTCGCGCCAGAGTCAAATAATACTTTGGCATACACGTTGTGGACTAAGAACGTACCAGCTATCACATCTGGAATGAGTTCTGCTTGTTGAGTGGTCAGCTGGAATGCTCGAACATTCTTTTTAGTAGCTCCATCGGCTGTCTTGGCTTTGTTGTCTGCTGGTTTTGCTAATTTAGGACATTCTGGTCTAAAATGTCCCTTTTCTCCACAGTTATAGCAGATCGTTGTTTTCTTTCTGCAGTCCTCTTCACGATGTCCTACCATTTTACAAAAATTGCAGATTATACTACATTTTCCATAATGTTTTCTTTTGCAATTCTTGCAGAATGGCAAAGTTGAAAATTGCCCTGTTCCTCTTCTTTTGAAACTGTTATTATTACCCACACGAAATCCTTGGGTAATTTTCTGAGCCAGTTCTTTTTTACTATCTCCATCTCTTGTGCGTACCAGTTCATCAGTTAGGGTATTAGCTAATTCCACAGCATCGTCAATAGTGCGAGGTCTCGCGGCTTTAACGATGTTACGAATTTCACTAATCAGTCCCCAAATGTAGCGAGAAATAAGTACCGGTTCTGGCGAAGCCAGTGTTGGTACCACTCTAGCATATTCAAAGAATGTCGAAGTATAACCGCGACAATCTACACCTATCATCCTATGATTTAGGAACTTATTTGTCATTTGTTCTTTTTCATACTCAGGACAGAATTTTCTTTCTACAAGATTCTTAAATTCTTCCCAAATCATAGCATAAGCCCTATTTCTTCCTTTAGCTTGTAACACAGTGTTCCACCATTCGAGTGCTCCTTCCTTGAAAAGATTTGACGCGTACATGACCTGATCATCTTTGGCACATTTACTTATTGCAATTACTGCTTCGGTTTTCTCTAACCAACGCAGTGATGCAGTTGCTCCTTCATTGCCTGCAAATTCAGTGGGTTTACAAGCAAGGAATTCTTTGAAAGTGCAACCAGGTGTTGCAGCTTTCAGTTTCTTAGGGAGTGGCGCGTGCTGTGGTTCATTATCATGATTAACATGATCATTGCCTCCGTTTACACTATTACTGAAGTTATCTTCAGAAATACGTTTACTAGGAATGATTTGTTGCGGTTCGATTGGATTCTTTACAGCAGCAACGATTGCTGGAATAGCATTGGTTATTCCTTGAGCAACAATATTTTCGATATCTTGCCTAGTCATATATTGATCCCCTGGATGTTGCTCAGACTGATTAACCTCATTTACCGGTTCATTACCAATGTTTGCCATCTGATAATATATATATAATTTTTATTAGTATCTGATAAATAACACTTATACATAAAAATAATCAGACAATTTACAATACACGTATAGGCAAAACTATCGATTTCTCGATTCCATTTTATATATTTTATAGTATACATCATTACACACCAATATCTTACAGAGTTTTATTCGTAGTTATTTTACAGACTGATTTCACTATTACTTTTACTATTACACAACCACAGTTTTACCATCCTACTATCTCTCGTCACTTGTCGTCCTAAAAACGAAGCTCCCTTTCATCATACTTCCAGGCAATTTGTCCCTCTATTTCCCTGATTCTATTTCCCGCATCCATCAACTCTTCACCAAAATGGCGAAGTTCAGCCATATTTTCGTTACTCATTGGTGGATTAGGTAGGGGTTCTGGATCGAATTGTGGAAGAAAGGAATAAGGATCGTTGACAATATTTTGGAATTGCCAATCATTTGTCCACCATTCGTCCATTCCTAAAAGTTGGGAATGGACTATTGGTTCTGAGATTGCTGGTTCAAAATTCATAGGGAGTTGATTTTCAATAGGATAGGTAAAAATATTAGTATTGACAGGCTGAATCGTCTCACAGCTTGCCAATAGAAAATCTATTTCCTCCTGAAAAGTCCTTCCCTGGTTTTGTTTGGAGCTTTCTCCAACTTCCATCTGAGTTGGTCTAAAACCTTTTCCAACCTCCATTTCTATATCCTTAGAGTATTCTTCAAACTGCATTCCCATTTGCCTAGAATCTTCCTTGTCTTCAGTTTCCATCTCCTGCTGTTTAGAACTTTCCTTGGTTACAGTTTCTTTTCCTTTTTCTAAAGGATTGTTTATTTTAGGAAGTTTTGTAGCTGGCTTTTTCTTACGTATACGACTTCCCCACACGTAATTCTTTCTTTTCTTTCGTTTTGGCTTTTTCAAAGGTGGAGCATTGAATTCTACAGGTTGTTCCACATCGGGAAAGTACCCAGTAAATTCTTTGGAAACTTCTATATTCACCGGATAAAGATTGAGGTTCTGAAGGGCTTCAGATAGCTCATTCATGCTAGTGTAGCATATATGCAAAATGCATAAAATACTAAGTTAAAGTCTTACAATAAATTTCATAAATAACTTTTAAATATTATTGCATATTGCGTACTAATTTGTTACAAAGATAACTGGAAAACATACTAGGGTTTATTGGAAATTTATTTATCTATTGTAGAAGGTTTCTAGATTGTAGGACATAAGATGCTAAAACTTGAGTTTAAAGATTTGCATTTTCTGCTACTGTGGCTAGCATATACAAATTTGCCCATTTCTCATCTAGCTTGTCTTCCCAAGGTGATTTATTGATTAATTCCTGGGTTTCCCGTTTAATCTTCTTTTCTCGGATTTTCTCTTTACTTTTCTTAATAATCATACTCCTTTTTCTAGGAGAAAGTGGTTCCTCATATTGTGCTTTTCGCACAAATATTCCTTCTTCAGGAATTGTAGGGAGTTTTGAGGATTTGGTTTGGGATGTACTACCCTTCTCGTTGGATGACCTATCTAATTTAAGATAGATGCTTGACAGCTTTTGCTTACCCATACTGTAACTAACAAATAGTCAGTTAATAAAACACATAATCACATAATAGTAATCAGGAAAATTTAAGTATTTCTAAATACTTAATTAGCTTAACTCAGTGGCTCTGATACCACCTTTTTCTGTCACGGCCCCCGACCCGGTTTGACCCGATTCAGGAGCCGCGGGACAGAAATCTCGTGGTATTTACTTAATTGAGTTTAACAGCGGAAGTTTATCATCAGGATCTTTTTAAAGCTAAAATTTTTCCCGATTATTTTATTTCACAACTCGGGATAAAACCCCGGTAATTTACAATACAATTATTTCACGGAGAAATCTTTATGTTACAAAACATATTTCTTTATTTTATAATGAGCCACTATCTTAAGCTTGAAATGCTCCATAGCACTTTTCCTGAATTACAACAGATCACCTGAAACATGTTTGAAAAAGGTTTTGTCAGCAGAAAATACTGAGTGAATCATTCTATTTACTAAAATGACACATTTGTTATAATTTACAGTATTAAGAGCAATTACAATGTTTCAGATATCAACCAACTACCCTCGGTATTTGTCACTCGACTCGTTTCTGTGACTGTGGTCATATCACCCATTGGCTAACTCGTTGTCCAATGGTGAAGATTATCAAGTAATGTATACAAAACCCCACATATCGGCTGTAATATGGTGATTACAAAGACTTAATCCCTGTAATTATAACTTTGAAAATATTTAAGAATTTATAAAGCACTTTGATAAAAAGAGAATGACTCACATTGCAGATTTAACATGGATAGAGTTTACTCTACGGATTAGCCTTGTTAACCTAATTTAAATAATAATGCGCACAAAACTGGGTTAGTAACCAATACAGCATTTACGATACTCACGAGATCAAATTCTCACAACGAACGACAAAGTGCGATACTTAAACATCCATCGAATTAACGATGAACGACAAAGTATAACCCTAATGTGGGCGGCACTTAAACATCCATTGGATATATTGATCGGTCGGAAAATGAATCGTAATAGCGATCGAGTTATTACCCTATTTTGCGGCAGCACCTCGTGATCAGTGTGTGTTGTTTTTGTAGTATTTCTACTATAATTCGAAGCACAAATTGAATTTCTACGTCGAACTAACGCAGAATGTCAAGTCCCAAACTGTTCTATATATAGCTGAAAAACAGTCCCCCTCGCGTGGCGCGAGGGGGTGTCGCGTGGCGCGAGAGGCGCCCCCCTACCATAGGGTAGCCTCGTGTAATAGTAGCCTTGCTGAGTTGGTAGCTCGTTCAATTTCGAATTTGACAACAAACTGTCAAGATAATATCGATTAGGGTTTACCCCCCCCCCCCCCTGAGTTTTAGGGGCCCTGATCCTAATTCCGATTGTTCTGAAAATTTTAGGGTTTGTTCAGAATCACTCGGGTTTTTCAATTAGGGTTTCCTAATGGACAATTAAAGTAATAATTTAGGATTTTTTTAATGAGAGTTGTTACAATTATCTAAATAAGTATTCCACACGCTATGCGACAGGAAAAATACTTATTCGGATGTGTATTCTCCACGCCAATATGTGGCATGGATAACAGAAAACCCTCACGCCATAGTCAGCGAGGTAATTTAAACAGACACGCCACCTACTATAAGTGCTTCTCACGCCAATGCGCGTCCGGGAAAAGCACATAGTAGCTTACATAAAGTGCTCGTTCACGCCCAGCGCGTATAAATCGTTTTATTATCTCAATGAGTGTTCACTCACGCCAAGTGCGTAGAAAGCACTTTGTTGTTCAAGTGCTCATTAACGCCACGCGCATTATAAAGCACTTTCTGATATCAATAAGTGTTCATATAAACACAACATACCACCGCATTTAAACTGCATATTACGGTACAAAATATTACCACCGCATTTGAACTTCATATCACGGTAAAAAACAACTCTGACATGAAATATTTTTCATGATAACAAAGTCAGATGATCAAATTATACAGCGCTAAGAGTGGGCATCTTGGTAATAGATGTATTCAACCACTACTACTCCAGTGGGTATCTTGGTAATAGATGCACAACCACTGATGAAAAACCAAGTACTTGTCCCACAATTATAAAAACATTGTGGGAAACATACATAACGCTCTAAGCACCCTTCTGAGGTCACTGAGCATAGCAAGCACTTCTGCAGAGGTGCATTGTATAACATTCTTCCCAACTGCAACGATGATTGCTATAGTCGGATCATCAATTATGACGGCTGGTACAACTGCCAGCAGTTCTACATTCGCCTAAGGTGGCATAACATCTGCATGTGCATCTGTGACCACCAATGGCTGCACATTACGACAACAGAGATCCAGATGACACGGACGCATGGTAGGGACCGTCGTCACATCAACATCAACTCTTTCAATGAGTTGAACGCCGTTAGCGCACCATATGTTAACCAACAAAAGTCACACCACAGGGTGGATATTCTACAGTAGCCCACACGACTATGTGCGCACCGCTAAGGCAGGGCCACACCCGCAAAAGTCATCCAAGGGCGAGACACTGAACTACCAAAACTCAGCCTGTTCCAAGGCTCATACGCGGGACCTAACCGCGTACGCACAACCTTAAGAAGATCATGGTAATTCAAACGACAAATGTCTATAACCAATCAGCGTGCGTCAGGTTTACCCAACCAATTTCCATGATGAGCAATCGTATACTATTCATTGCTCCATTATCTCTACTCACAGCCAACGACAACGACAACAAACATGGCCGGCGACTTTCTCGCACCCGGACGGCATGTAAGCCTAAAATTAGTAATCTTCACTCCCGAGGTCCTAATAAGTCTAAGTGCTCCTCCCACGTTTGCACGCGGGAGCAACACTAGACTGGGGGACATGACGAGGTATGGTACTGGACCCGACCTGAGCGGTCAGACTTTCCTGCTATTTATCACTTTTATAGTAATTATATATTATTATTGCGTACTAACCCGCGAAGCCCAGCGCGTTGTAGTTTATACTATACTAGGCTGTAGGCTTGTAGAGACAACCCCTAACTGGGCCTGGCCTATTGAGGTTAGAGTTTTCCCATATCTCCTATATAAGAAGGTCTCCACCTCCTTATTAGGGCATGAGATATAGGACAACACACTTTTGTAACTGGAAATAGTGGATTCTTCCTCTATCGGCCGTCTCTACATTGCCCACGTTTCTCTCTTCTTATTTGCAGGTCTAGGACGAGATGGAGAAGACGAGGTGTGGCCATGTTAGTATCCATCACCGTAGAAGTACCGACCCGCTCGGGTTTATTCTTCTTCAGTACCAAACATTAGGTTTTGCGTGAAACCATGATCCCGGTTTCGAAACCTTGATTTTATTTGTTTGATACCGAACAGTAGCCTTTGCATGATACCGGGATCCCGGTTTCGATTTGTATGCTTGAATTTCTTGACAAATACAGTAACATTTTGATTATGACGTCAAAAAGCTTAACATGGTTAAACTTTAAATAACCATGTTAAATTTATTTTATTAAACTACCTTTTTTTATTTTTACAGTTTTTTTTATTTGGGGTTCTTTGGTAAGGTTGATGAAATCTTCTTTCTTAATTTGGGATTCTTAGTCTTGAACTTGGAATTACGAATCAGTACATTAGTACACTGTAATTGTTTTTTTTTTAACTGTGAGTATGATTTATATTATCTTCAGGGTGTATTTGTAAAATATGATAATGTATTACATGTACATGATAAAATCTTATAACATATACCACTAATTTAAGAACCACACAAGAATTATAAAAAAAAAAAATATGACTTACCCGAGAGTCTTTGCCTAGTAACTTGACCAACATTTGTGATCTTCACATGCAGGAAGTAATTTATTAGAAAACAATCTGAAAAGGCCTTTGTGCTTGGTTGCTAAATTCAAATTAGAGGTTTTAGGAAGCATCAATTTTTTATTTTTTTTTATATCTTTGACTACATATTACAAAGTTTCATTCAATTGGTTGTATGATGGATCTGTGCATGCATTGTCATATTGTGGTCTGAAACAGTTGCATTTTTTTTATTATTGTGGTCTGAAACAGTTGCATTTTTTTGGTTCATGCAAGGTGAATCAACTTAAGTGGTATGTTTTCATTTATGTTTGTATTTTTAAATTCTGTACAAACTGTTTATAGTTATTAATTCGAGGCCTCAAGTATCATAAACACCTTTATTCCATGCCCATGTTAATTGCCATTTTTTAACCAATGATTCGTTGTATGATCGATATGTGGATATATTTTCATTTGTTCACGCAGCGTGAAATTAATCAGTGGTGTTCTTTATTGATATTAATAATATTATTAAGATATTTTTACAAAACAATGTTTGGTTATCAAGTTGAACGGTTCTGTTTAAACGTAAGGGAAAACATGAAAACATACCTGTTACAGCAGACAGTGCAGTGGAGAATCCAGTGAGAGAAGATGACATCGAGTTCGACATGTTTGTCAGTGTGATCTGGTTCCTCCTTAGGGTGCTGACTGATGATGGTGAGAACCGAAAGGGTATCGGTTATGGAGAGGGAGGAGATTTTGATGTTATGATTATTAGGTTATCCGTCTGAGTGTGTAACCCTTTAACCTCTACATAAGTCTCCTTATATAAGCACCCAAGAGGAAACCTAATTAGTTAATAAGGGTAATATGGTCCATCAACAATTACCAACTAATTATTTAATAGGTTATTATATATTTTGATCTATATTATGTAAATGATTATAATGGCTACTAGATTAAATATTACATCATAATATATTTAATCTTACATTCTCCCACTTAGCCGAGTAATCATTTAGTATGAGTATTAGATAAGCCTGATCAGGAGTTAACACTCATTTTAGCCTTTAACAAGAACTATAGCAGAGAAATACAGCCATTGAATCATTACGCGACTCAGGACCCCCATTAGTCATACTATAGCCTTAATTTAAAACCTAATCATCATGATCAAAATACGCATAAGCCCTTTGTTTGATTTGCAACTTTATTTGTCTATATGCCATTATACCGGTTGAACATATTCTAAGAGACATACAAAATCAAACTGAGGAAATTTCATTAATCATAAAACATAAGCTAGTACAATATGCTTAAACAAGGTCTTTACTAAATCCCATATTTCGAACATGTTCTTCGTAAACCTTAGGAGGGAGACCTTTAGTCATCGGATCCGCAAGCATATCTTTAGTACTAATATATTCAATACAAAGATTATTTTCCTCAACTCGTTCACGTACGAACAGATATTTTGTATCGAGATATAAACCAGCTCCAGTCGAAGTGTTACTGTTCGAGAAACTAACGGCAGCTGAATTATCACAGTAAAGCTTCAATGGTCTAGAAATGGAATTTACGATTTTGAGTCCAGTGATCAGATTTCTAAGCAACATTCCATGACAGGTTGCGTTATAAACAGCAATGTACTCTGCCATCATTGTGGAAGTTGTGGTCAACTGTTGTTTATGACTATTCCATGAGATGGGTCCGCCTGCTAACATAAAGATATAGCCCGAAGTGGATTTCTTGTCATCTTTGCATTTGGCAAAATCAGAATCAGAATAGTCTACCACTTCTAAATGATCACTTCTTCTATAAGTCAGTTTATAGTCTTTCGTCCCTTGCAGATATCGAAGTACCTTCTTAGCTGCTTTCCAGTGATCTAGGCCAGGATTAGTCTGATAACGACCTAGCATTCCAGCAATATAAGCGATATCTGGGCGAGTACAGACTTGAGCATACATCAGGCTCCCGACTACTGACGCGTAAGGTATCTGGCTCATTTGCTCCTTCTCAACCTCTATTATCGGACACTGGAATGAACCGAAAACATCTCCCTTAACTACTGGAGCGACGGAGGGTTTGCACTGTTGCATGTTATAACGTGTAAGGACACGATCTATGTAAGCCTTTTGAGACAATCCTAAGATCCCTTTGTGTCTATCTCGGTGAATTTCGATACCAATGATGTAAGAAGCATCTCCGAGATCCTTCATGTCGAAGTTATACGAGAGGACCCGCTTCGACTCATGCAACATGTCTAAATTATTACTTGCCAATAAAATATCATCTACGTAAAGGACAAGTATAGTAAAGTTGCTCCCACTCATCTTGAGGTAGGTGCATTGATCCACTTGATTCTTCATAAAACCTTGTTTCTTCATGACTTCATCAAACTTGAGGTACCATTGACGTGATGCTTGTTTTAACCCATAAATGGATTTCTTCAACTTACAGACTAGATGCTCCTGACCTTCAGGTTTAAAGCCTTCAGGTTGTTTCATGTAAACATCTTCGTCTAAGTCTCCGTTAAGGAAAGCGGTTTTAACGTCCATCTGATGCAACTCTAAATCAAAATGAGCTACTAGGGCCATGACGATCCTTAATGAATCTTTACGGGAGACAGGTGAAAATGTCTCTTGATAATCAATTCCCTCTTTCTGAGTGTAGCCCTTTGCAACCAATCTCGCTTTGTAGCATTCAACGTTCCCATTCGGATCCAGTTTTGTTTTGAACACCCATTTACATCCTACAGGTTTGGCACCGTTGGGTAATTCTACCATATCCCAAACGTCATTTTTCTTCATGGATTCAAGCTCATCAATCATTGCTTTATTCCATTCAGAAGACTGATCACTACTAATGGCTTCATTGTAAGAGATAGGATCATTGAGCTTTTCGGGATCCATTTCAGTCAGGTAGGTAACATAATCATCCCAATTAGTAGGCCTTCTTTGCCTAATGACCTCCTGAGTGGATTATCGGGTTCAGCGTTGTCTTGGTTTTGAGCGTTTGATGTGCCTTCGTCATGAGGTATAATGGGTTCTGATTGTGGAGGTAAATTTGGAGTTGGTGTAGTAGCTTCAGGTACAATAGTTGCATTGGGTACAAGAGGAGTAATTGGAGTAATGGTAAGCGACGAGTCTCCCCCCCCCCCCCCCCCCGCTTCGTGTACTTCTTGCAATTCTTCGTAAGGGTTGGTACTGCTCCCACTGACCTTGAAATCCTCCAGGAACGCCGCACGCTTGGTTTCAACAACACGGGTGACATGGGAAGGACAATAGAACCGATAACCCTTTGAGTTTTCAGGATACTAGATAAAGAAACAGGTAACTGTTTTAGGGTCAAGTTTCCTTAGGAAAGGATTGTAAAGTTTTGCTTCAGCAATGCACCCCCATACTTTCATATATTTAAGACTCGGTTTCCTTCCTGTTCAAAGTTCATAAGGAGTTTTAGGGACAGACTTAGAAGGAACTCTATTGAGTATATGAACAGCTGCTTTTAACGCTTCAGTCCAGAGGAATAATGGTAAATTAGTGTTGGCTAACATATTGCGCACCATGTTCATAAGGGTACGGTTCCTTCTTTCAGCGACACCGTTCTGCTGAGGTGTACCAGGCATGGTATATTGGCCCTTACAAAACTCATAAAATGGACCAGGAGCTTGACCAACATTAGTATGTCTTCCATAATATTCACCGCCTCTATCTGATCTCACAACTTTAATCTGACGATCTAATTGCTTTTCAACTTCAGCCTTATAATCTTTAAAAGTTGTAAGAGATTCAGACTTCTCCTTAATAAGATACAAGTACATGTAACGAGAATAATCGTCAATAAAAGTGATAAATGAAGTATGTCCTGTTATGCCAGCGATTTGGTAAGGACCGCTAATGTCAGTGTGAACGAGTTCTAATAAATTAGAGCTCCTAGTGGCACCTTTCTTATTCGCAAATGTCATTTTACCTTTAAGACATTTGACACATGTTCCAAAATCAGAGAAATTGAGAGGAGGTAAGACTTCATCCTTTACGAGATGATTTAATCGTTCTCTTGAGATGTGGCCTAAACGTTGATGCCACAACATGGACGAAGTCTCTAAGTCTCGATTCTCTTTCATCTTTGTGAGTGATTCATTAATGTTATATGACAACAAAGATTTGGAAAAATTATCATCTAGTTCTAATCTATAGAGACCACCATCCAGAATACCAGTACCATAAAGAACAGAATCATAGAGGATAGAGAGTTTGCGATGACCATGGGAAACAATAAAACCGTCCATATCTAACTTTGGTCCTGATACAAGGTTCCGAGTTACCTCAGGAACATATAAGGTATCATAAAGTTTAATACATAAACCAGTTTTCATAAATAATTGTAATGTTCCAATGGCCTTCACTTCTAATTCTCGATCATCCCCAACCTTAAGCGTTCTTTGGTTTCTTTCCAGCTTCCGGATTGTAAGGAATCGCTGAGTTGAACTGGTAACATGAACCATAGAACCAGAATCAAACCACCAAGAATTAGCAGGAACACTTAAATTATAGGACTCAAGTATCATAAAATAATCGTTACCTTTCTTAGCCAGCCACTCCTTAAAATCAGGGCATTCCTTCTGCATATGTCCTGTCTTTTTACAGAACTTGCAGTGGATTCTGCCTAATGAGTTCTTGTATTGGGATTGGGCCTTTGGGCTTTTGAAGCATCCTTCCTCTGATGATTGTTCTTCATTTTCTTAGAATTGGAGGTGGTGAAGTTAGCAACATCAGTAGTGCGATCCATCCTCATACGCTCTTCCTCCTGTACGCACATAGCGACCCGCTCACTCATCGTCCATTTGTCCTTCTGAGTGTTGTAATTGATCTTGAATGCTTCAAAGGACGAAAGAAGCGAAGTAATGATAAAAATGAACGAGGAATCCATCACTGATCTCCATTTCCAGCCCCTTCAGCTTATTGGCCATGTCATTCATCATCATGATGTGCTCGCGAATGTCGCTCCTCCCATCATACTTAGTTGTCACCAGCTTGAGGATAAGGGTACTAGCGTGTGCTTTAGACATCCCCTTGAATTGTGCCTCCACAGAAGCCAAGTAGGTTTTAGCATCTTCAGAATCAGGAATGGCTCCTCTGATTGCATTGCTTATGGACTGCTTCATGAACATGAGAGACATGCGGTTACACCTAGTCCACTTTTCATGAGTCAACTACTCAGCAGCAGTAGTTATGATACTAAGGAAGAATTCCTAATGTGATCTAAGGGTAAATTATACTATGGCATGCATAAATAATGACTATTTTACATTATGAAGCTGTGATATTGTCTATTACTAACATCAAAATAATAGACTTAGTAAAAGTCTACTTAAACGAAGACAAATCAGCTTTGGCCAGAAGTGTAATCATTTAAGCATGTGTGCAAAGTGGTTGTGACAAATCAGCTTTGGCTAGAAATGAAACAATCACTTTAGTCATGCACTTGTTAAGTATGCTATAAATGAATGAATTAGATCAGCTTTGGCCAGATATTAAGACATCCACGTTCATAATGCACACTTCACATAGCTTTCGTAATACTTGAACGATAAATAGATGTACCAAATCAGCTTTGGCCAGAAATGATACATCAGAAGCTCATTCAAGTTAAGCTATTTTGGTTTTGTAAAACATTATCTGATTCTGATTAATTAACTAAGTATTTACAAAACCAATTATTTAATAGCAAAACACCTGTTAGCGCGGATCGAACTTTATGAACACTCATGATTTCGGATGAATCATGTCTTGGATTCATCCGAGATGAATGATTTTGAATCATCTCGGACTATCCGAGACGGATGATTTCGAATGATCTCGGATGTGTCCAAGACGCATAAGTCGAATGATTTCGGATGATCTCGGATGTGTCCAAGACGCATGATTTCGGATTAATTATGTCTTGGATTCATCTGAGAAGGTGATGCTTAGTCCGATATGATCCATGACACTTAGTTCGAGATGGTCCGAAATGATCAGGCAGTTATTGATCCGTAACGGACGAACAGATGTTCATCCGGGATGTTCATCCGAGATGTGTTCCTCAAGCTACAAAATCCTTAATTTAGGCAGTTAATAATTGATAAAGTTGAAATCCGAAATTTTAGGGATTATGGGATTAAGTTTCCTGTTTGAATACTAATTATGTTTATCTGTTTATTTCGAAAATTATATCCGTTTATAGAAAAACAGATTTTCGAAAATTTAAGTAGATAAAAATAGATCAAACAGGAACAAACACCCAATAATCCGAATTCATTCCAAAACTAAGGGAATTTTTCGAATTTTCTTCTGAACATATGATGAACCCTAAATTAAAACATTCAAACATACATCCGAAATCTAGAATTTATTACACATTTAATCATATTTCTGAACATTCTGATTTCGGAACAGTAGAATTTTATGAACTTTCATCCGAGATGCATCCGAGATGATAAAAAAAATCAGATCCGAGATGGTCCGAGATGGAATCTCGGATGGTAAAGACGAATTTCGTTAGGGTTTTCAGAATCTGTTTTCCAGTTTTATTCCAGATTTATGGATACAAAACAGAACTGACTAATCAACATATGCTCTGATACCACATGTTGAACGGTTCTGTTTAAACGTAAGGGAAAACATGAAAACATACATGTTACAGCAGACAGTGTAGTGGAGAATCTAGTGAGAGAAGATGACATCGAGTTCGACATTTTTGTCAGTGAGATCTGGTTCCTCTTTAGGGTGCTGACTGATGATGGTGATGGTGAGAACCGAAAGGGTATCGGTTATGGAGAGGGAGGCGATTTTGATGTTATGATTATTAGGTTATCCGTCTGAGTGTGTAACCCTTTAACCTCTACATATGTCTCCTTATATAAGCACCCAAGAGGAAACCTAATTAGTTAATAAGGGTAATATGGTCCATCAACAATTACCAACTAATTATTTAATATGTTATTATATATTTTGATCTATATTATGTAAATGATTATAATGGTTACTAGATTAAATATTAAAACATAATATATTTAATCTTACATATCAAGAATCATAAAGGCGTTTGTAATTTGATTCATGGCCATATTAATTACCGATTTATCATGTGCTGATCATGCAACTTTCTGTTCTAGAAATCGAAATAAACAATCAAAGGGTATTTGATGGTGTATAATCAACCTCCCGCCGCAACGTGTGGGTTAGCGTCAACTCGTGCGTATCTATTTTGTAATTAAATCTCTGTTATTTTGACTTTATGTCTTAAGACTTAAAGCATGAAGCATGTGTGGGAGAATGGGATCAGGTGACATTGGTCATTTTCTAGTAATGTGTTAGTTATGATTACAAAAACAATATTGTAACAATAATAATATTATTAATCTTAAATTACAAGGATTCAAAAGGTTGTATGCATTAAAAGTAGACATTAGGTGACTTTCAGCCCTTTTAACCCGTTTTACTTATATAATTTGCTTATAAAATTTGACCCGTTTGAAATAAACACTACCCGGATTGACCAACGCTTCTTGTTAGCATTTCCCCATGATTGCATCATCATTATTTTTGCAGACTTGATGTTATCTCTGCTCCGAAAACTTTGGAAAATAAATTTCAAATAACTTTCTCTTTCGTTACAAATATAGAATACTAGAGTGCCCTTGGCTTAACATTACTACTTTTTTATTCATCTTATGGCTTTGGCAATTGATTAATCAAAACTTTTTCCAAAATAACTTTTTTATACCTCTATGCAATATGCATTCAAATATTGAACCTGAATCATAAACTCGTCTAATGAATGTGAGCATGGATACAGAAGGTGTCTTGTTGGCTTGAGTTCCTGGTGCCGGTGGATTTGATGTTGTATTCACGATTACTTTAAGTGAATTGAGTACCAATCTAGCCAAAACATGGAGTTCACACAATGTTATGGCCTTGCTAGTGAGGGAAAATCCCCGTGGTGTTTCTTCTCTAGAAAGTGGTGATCCTCGGGCCAAGCAATTATTCCAAGTTGAATCAATTTTACAAGTTATTTTCATATGTTTCTTCAAGTTTTTTGTATTATTAAATCTTTCACCTATGCACTATGTCACTACATAGTGTGGGATAAGAAGTTTGAAATATGACAAATTATGTTTTGTGTGAAATTTTCAACTTTGTGTTGCTAACCAATTTGCCTCTCTATATTCGAGCCTACATTGGTCCTTTTTTATAACCATGAGAACATGTCACGGATAACATACAACCCCGCTACTCCATTAGGTAAAATGCAGCTTGTGTTGTGCAGATGATCTTCAAGAGGTTAAAAACAAAGAGTAGTAGAAGTTGGATTCAAACCTTAGACCTCTGCTAGAGGGAACCACACCTCACCAATACGTTGGTTTTTTTTTACTTCAAGTTATTAAACTCGAGGGATGCTAGTCAAGTAACTAACAAATGGTATCTTGTCTATGAAGGCGGCCCAAGACTTGTTACAAAACCATTTACAATCTCTCATCCAAAAACTTTTTGTTTGTTGTATATAATGACGATAGATTGTATATCACAAGATACATATAAGCTGCAAACCAAGTAGGTTCATATAGGGGTGTTTTGTGTTCATACCGTCTTCTGTGTCAGGTTGTGCCGATAGAGTAAAGACCATCCTCGTTGATCTTAAGTGTTGATTAGAGCAAGTAATTAGTGCAAGGAACGAAACAATCGTTCCAAATAGTTTTCTTAGAGCATTCATATCCTGAGAATCAAAATCTGTGTGTGGGGTTTTTAAAATATAAAAAAGTATAAAAAGTGGTTGTGAGTGGAGGAGAGAGAAAATGTTACTGTTCATCTGTATATTTGGGGGGACACTGTTCACCCACTATAAGTTTTTAATATATATTGAAAGTGGTTGTGAATGAAGGAGAGAGAAAAATGTAATGATAAAGGTATAAAAATATTATTTAATTGAAAAGGAGAGAGAAAAAGTATTTGTTTTTAGTGGAAATATATTGATATAGAAGTTGTTTTTTAGTGAAATGTGGGTATATTTTTAAGAAGCTGAATGTGAATGCTCTTAGTGTTGTAGTAAATCTTGAAATGCAGTAAGAAAACAAAGGTGTTTAGATGTGACATTTCAGAGTGGTACATAAGAATGGAAAAACAATTAATTGATACAAATGTGACTCAATTGTTTGATAATAAACTAATTAAATAAAGTTTTATAAATTTGATAGCCAAGAGAGGAGTTCATACATACGTGTCTGCAACTTTTAGACAATGGAGACAAAAATTTATAAAAGGAATACAAGAAAAAAGGTAAAATACTAGTTGGTCAAAAAGGAAAATATATGGCTGAGAATAAAGAGGAATATATGGCTGAGAATAGGCAATAATTCCAATACTCCCCCTCAAGTTGGCGCATGAAGATTCAGAATGCCCAACTTGACGAGTAAGAACTTCAACTGTTGTCCGCTTAATGGTTTAGTTAACAAATCTGCAATCTGATGGGTCGAATTGATGTGCACAGGGGTAATTTCTTTGGATTCAACACTTTCTCTGACAAAATAACAGTCCATTTCCACATGTTTTGTACGCTCATGGAACACTAGGTTGTTGGCAATATGGCGGGCAGCTTCATTGTCACAAAACAGCGGAGTCGGGTCTAGTTGTGCAGCATCGAGCTCGGTGAGTAGCCAACGAAACCACAAAATTTCACTAACGGTGGTAGCCATCGCCCTGTATTCGGCCTCGGCTGAAGATCGAGAGACCACTGATTGCTTCTTTGACTTCCATGAAACTGGAGCTCCACCAAGTAACAAAAGATAACCTGTGCGTGACCGTCTTGAAAATTGGCAGCCTAACCAATCTGAATCGCAATAGGTCACTAGGGTTGTACCTCCTGCCTTAGGCAAAAGAATCCCTTGGCCTAACGTAGTTTTGAGATAAAGAACAACACGAATAGCTGCGTCAAGATGTGGTTGTCGTAGGTCGGCTACAAACTGACTCAATAGGTTCACTGAGTAAGCAATATCTGGTCTTGTGACTTGTAAATACAATAGACGCCCGACCAATCTCCTGTATTGCTCTGCATCAACATGAGGTTCTTCCTCTCCCTTATCAAGCTTCAAACCTTGTTCCATAGGCAAGGAACTGGGTCGGCACCCTTCAAATCCCATGTCTCGCAATATATCCAAGGAATATTTTCTTTGGCTAAGCACGAGACCATCTTTTATTCTAGCCACCTCTATACCGAGGAAGTACGCCAAACGCCCGAGATCCTTAATTGTAAATTGTTCGTTAAGAAGCGACTTGGTGGATTGGATCTTGATCATGTCATTTCCAACAATTATGACGTCGTCAACGTAAATAAGGGCGGCAACATGAATGGTACCTTGCTTATAGATGAATAGAAAAGGATCTGCTACCGATTGTTTGTATCCCATATCCACTAATGAGCGTGTGGATTTGTGATACCAATTTCTTGATGCTTGCTTGAGGCCATACATTGACTTTCTAAGCCAACAAACACGTTTCTCATTCTCCTTTGAAAAACCTTGGGGTATCTTCATGTAAACTTCCTCATCAAGATCTCCATGCAAGAACGCGTTGTTAACGTCTAATTGATGTATGAACCAATCTCGTTTCACCGCCAAGGTAAGAAGTGTCCGCATAGTCACTAACTTTGCAACAGGAGCAAACGTGTCGTGATAGTCAACCCCTTTCATTTGTGTAAAACCCTTTGCCACGAGTCTTGTTTTATATCTTTCGACCTCCCCGTTTGGTTTGTACTTCACCTTGTAGACCCATTTTGAATCTATGGCTTGCTTTCCCAATGGTAATTCTTCAAGTGTCCATGTTTCGTTTTTTTCCAATGCTTTTATTTCTCTCTCCATCGCCTTTCTCCAATTTTCATCCTTTATTGCTTGGTTGAAAGACCTCGGTTCATCATTCGAATCGATGGCTGTTAAAAAGGCCTTATGAGACTTGGTAAACTTTTCATAAGAAATGTAATGGGCTAAAGGGTGTACTGTGGAGTTCAAAGGTTCTTGATTAGAAGTGGGTGTGTTGTGATCAATAGACGGTGGCAGCTTCACATGAAAATCATCGAGTCGTTTAGATCGCGTTTTAATTCTTTGTTGCCTGCTTAGTTCTTGCTCCTCAAGGTTCACCATGGTTTCAGTTTGTACCTCACTATGGGTACCACTTTCTTGCTCCACGTGGGTACCACTTTCATTTGTTTCATTTGATACATTGATATCTTCCACATGTGGATTTTCACATGGGCTTTGCTGGTTCGACTCAGATGTGGATTCTTCATTTGCATTTGGGTTGTTTTCTTGTTGCAAATTTTGTGGTTCATCAACATTGACTTCTTCGTAATACCAAGGAGGAAAACTAAAAAGTCTCTCATTTTCTTGTTTATCAATTCGGTCGGAACTTCCATAAGGAAACATATTCTCAACAAATTTTACATCTCTTGATACAACTATTTTGTTGTTGCTCATGTCAAATATCCTATATCCCTTCGTTCCCGGTGGATATCCCAAAAACACCCCCGGACTCCCTCTCCATTCGAATTTATCACCCTTTGCATCTGTGATTCGATAGTAAGTAAGACATCCAAATACTCTCATGTGTTCATATTTAGGCTTTTGCTCATACAATATTTCAAATGGAGTTTTGTTATCTATAGGTTTAGAAGGAAGACGATTAATTATATAAGCTGCCGTTAAGACACATTCTCCCCAAAACCTTTTAGGAAGATTTGCCTCTATCCGAAGGGCTCGTGCGGTTTCAAGTAAGTGTCTGTGCTTCCATTCAACAACTCCATTTTGTTGCGGTGTGTGAGGACAAGTGGTCTCTAGTATTATGCCTTTTCAACATAAAAATTATTCATGTGACTTGAAACGAATTCTCCCCTGTTGTCACAACGTATCCTTTTAATCATTTTACCAAATTACGTTTTTACCATCTTGTGAAAACCCATTAAAGTATCGCTCGCCTCATACTTGTGTTTCAAGAGAAAAACCCAAACAGATCGACTATAATCATCTACAATCGTTAAAAAATATCTTTTCCCTGAAAGTGAGGGAGTTCTATACCTCCCCCAAATGTCACAATGTATCAAATCAAAACATTCTTTGGTTTTGATCGTGCTTGTGGGAAAAGGCAGTCTAGTATGTTTGGCTTTTGCACGTGAATCACAATCTTCAATCTTAAAACACGCCTTTTCAACAAAATCTAGATGAGAAAGCTTATTGCTAGAGGTATGACCTAGTCTCTTGTGCCAAACATCCACAGTAGCCACCATTGCCCATCTTTCACTCTGCCCCGCCTTGATCCGATACAGTCCATTTATACATTTACCCATTCCAATCAATTCCCTCGAGTGCAAGTCTTACATAAACAGAAATCTGGATAAAAGGTTATAGAGCATTGATGTTCTCTTGATAGTTTGCTTACAGACAAGAGATTACATTTAAATTTTGGAATATGCAAAACATTTTTAATAATGATTCCATTTGGCAAACGAATATTCCCTTTACCGATGACAGGCACAGATTCACCGTTTGGTATTAAAACTGGTGGCTCACTGATCGAAGCTCTTCTCCCATCAAGCCATTCGGTATATTGTGTTATATACTTGGTACATCCCGAGTCCAAAATCCAATCGTCTCCTTTATTTTCTTTCTCTGCAAGGTGTTTTAAAAGAATATGATATTGTCTAGAACTCAAACCTGGTATAGGGCTTGTGTTCGGTTCTGATTTGTAACGATCGCCGCCATAACCACATCTGCTTCCCCGCACAGAACCTTCATCAGGTCCGGTTACATCAGCAGCCTTAGAGCGTCCGTCGGGTCCTTCTTCAACAACGAACTCAACAGTTTCTCCGTCTCCAAGGCTACGGAATCCATCGGTTCTAATGGATAATTGATTAACAAAGAGATCTTTACTGCCGGATTCTGGGGTGATGAAGCCAAAACCCCTTGTAACATTGAACCACTTGACAGTTCCCAATTGTCTCGCCATAAGCGATTATGAAAGGATGGATTGGATTTAGTGTTTTGTTTGATGAGTGGTGTTAGAAACCCGCTCTAATACCATTATAAATTTGATAGCCAAGAGAGGAGTTCATACATACGTGTCTGCAACTTTTAGACAATGGAGACAAAAAAATATAAAAGGAATACAAGGAAAAAGGTAAAATACTAGTTGGTCCAAAAGGAAAATATATGGCTGAGAATAAAGAGGAATATATGGCTGAGAATAGGCAATAATTCCAATAGTCTTTGTCCAAACACCATATCTCTTAAACTTAGTATATTGGTGGACAAATCCATCCGCATTCCCTGAAGGTGGGGGCGGTGTTCTTCCTCGTCCCATGCGCTCGTCCATCATGCTGTTATATTTTCTTCTTTGTTACAACTTCAATTCGTGAGAGCATTCCCGCTTTCTCCATCCCGAAACGCCACATTAGTTGGCTGTGGTGTTCTCCCGCCGGCACCGAAGGCACCACCTCAACTCTTCCAGCATCCATGGTGCTTTCACACCCTCCACCCTAAAGATTAGCTATTAAGAGCATTCACATCCAACTCACTAAAATCTGTGAGAGGAGTTTTTATAATATAAAGAGTATAAAAAGTGGTTGTGAGTGGAGAAGAGAGAAAATGTTACTGTTCATCTGTATATTTGAGGGGACACTGTTCACCCCCTATAATTTTTTAATATATTTTGAAAGTGATTGTGAGTGGATGAGAGAGAAAATGTAATAATAAAGGTATAAAAGAATATTATTTAATTGAAAATGAGAGAGAAGATGTAGTGTTTTTTAGTGTAATTTAAGGCGAAAAATTGATGGAATGGATGTGAATACTCTAAGAGCATTCACATCCAAGGAATCAAATTATGTGTGTTGTTTTTAAAATATAAATAGTATAAAAAGTGGTTGTGAGTGGAGGAGAGATAAAATGTTACTGTTCATCTGTATATTTGGGGGGACACTGTTCACCCTCTATAATTTTTTAATATATTTTGAAAGTGGTTGTGAGTGGAGGAGAGAGAAAAGGTAATGATAAAAGTATAAAAAATATTATTTAATTGAAAATGAGTGAGAAAATGTAGTGTTTTTTAGTGTAATTTAGGGTGAAAATATAATAGATTGGATGTGAATGCTTTAAGAGAGATAAAGCAAAAGTAACAAACTAGTAAAAATAACCATGTGCATTACGACGGACAAAAACCTCATTCGCTTTACTCTTTATAGCAAGTGAAAAAGAAAACCCAAAAGTATAAGACAGAATTGCACAAAACAACCTTTATGTTATAGCTAAACTGCATCTCATACCTTTCACTATGAAGTCGGCCAAACCCAACTTTTATGTTCATGTTTTACTACAAGGGTCAATCTTTTACACTAACACCATTAAATGTTTTGCAAAGCATGTGAGGTGATTTAACCAAGAAATTTAATGGTATTAGTTGTTAAAACTTCATAGTCTATCAATTTAATTGGGCTCCCTTTATTATGGGCTTATTTCTTTGTTTGGGTCTTTTCAGGTCTGTATGAAATGGGTTTTATATTTTATTCTATTATGGATTCAAGAAGGCCTCATAGTGCAGCCATGATCAGTTCAGAGCCATTGTCTAGGGCTTCCTTTCTAGAAGGTGTTGCTGGTGCAAGCTGTGTTCCTGTCCGTTAAGGTGCAGCTGTCTTTCCTTATGTGGTTCCTAAATCAGCGCCTTCATCTTTGTTGTTTCGTCTGCTATCCTTTCCTTTCTCGCAGTGGTACCCAACAAATATAAAAGGGGAGAAATAGCTGCTTGTTGAAGCAATCGATTATAATTTCTTTTATCTACCAGAGCCTCTGTTCTATTGTGCTCATTGTCTCTTGTATTCTGGCCATAAATAAAATCATTAGTATTTTTTGAGATGGTATCAGAGCCTAAGGCTCTATATTACTCTTGAAGGTTCGATTGAAACTTTGTTCGACAATTTGGCTGGAGGTGGTTCTGCCGATCTGTCTCCTGATTAAAAACTCTATCCCGGTTGGGTTTGTGTGGGACTGTTGGTTCTGTCTCTTATTGAAGTTTGTCTTGATTGGGTTCACTTGGGATCAATTAAACAAGCTCCTGACGATTCCGCTCTTTCCGCTGCTATTTGACTCTACGAAGTTAGGCCTATACCTCATAAAAAACATTAGGTGATATCCTGCTGTTTTTATTCTCTAACTGTGGTTACGAATTCTCATAATATTGGAATACTACTTGGGTACCCTGGTTGTAAGTATTTCTTTATCCCTTTTAAGTTTCTGTCTCACGAATATATTGTCATAGGAATTTTTTGATTGCATTCTCGTTTGTCTTATCGTCCACTTTCTGGTTACTTGTTCTTGTGTGATTTTTTCTCTTTTTAAAACAAAATGCCTAACTCTGATATGTCATCTACTGTGTCTGAAACTCTGATTAGCAAACTTGATGCTAGTGACCCGCTTTACCTTCATGCTAGTGACTCTAGTAATCTTACTATCGTTAGCGTAAAACTTAAGGGTTCTGAAAATTACACTCTCTGGGCTAACTCTATGAAACTTGCTTTACAAGTAAAAAATAAGATAGATTTTATTGATGGGACTTGTAAGCGGGTAGAAGGTAATGATGTGCTAGCTAGGCAGTGGGATAGATGTAACTCTATTGTGATCACATGGATTCTTAATTCTGTTGCTGATGAGTTATACATGGGTCAAGTCTATTCTAAACTTGCTTCCGAAATCTGGCAGGACTTAAAAGAAACATATGACAAAATTGATGGATCTGTTATTTTTAGTCTATATCAAAAAATAAACTCTTTAAATCAAAACCGAGCAGCTGTAGCTGACTATTATCATAAACTTAATATAATGTGGAAACAATTCGATCAAATGGTTCAATTACCCTCATGTACCTGCCAGGCGTCGAAAGAATTCAATGATTTTAATCATCTTATAAAGCTTATGCAATTTTTAATGGGTCTTGACGATGAGTACCAACAAGTTAGGTCAAATCTTTTAACAAGTGATCCGCTTCCCTCTTTTAAATCTGCTTTTGCTACTATCTCAAGGGAAGAGTCACATCAAAATTCAAAACCTTCTTCAAAAAATCAATCACAAAATTTTGGCTTTGTGGCTAAAACCAATCAAAACTTTGATAATAAGAAAAAATTTAACAAAGGGCCGAATCCTAACTTGAAGTGCACTCATTGTAATAAGATTGGTCACACGGTGGATAGATGTTTTGAAATTGTTGGATATCCACCAAACTACAAATCTAAAGATGGTCAAGGAAACAAGTTCTCAAATTTTAATAGTCATGTTGATATGGGTTAAAATACACATATTTATCCCGTGTAAAATGTATAATTATTGTATAGTTTTATTTATTTTTATTTAGTTTTTAGTGCTTTATTATATTAGTTTGTGTTTTGGCAGGTCCTGGTGCAAATGGAGCGAAAACGAGTAATAATTAAATAACCAACTAGTTGAGTAGAGTAGATCGCCAGAGACCGAATAAACATTGCAGCTATTTTCCGTGATTGAGCCAAGCTCATTCTACTAGTAGGGTGTGACACAAGAAAAAAAAAAAAGAAAAACAAAAGAAAGAAAGATTAATATATTATTTTGTTGTGGAGTTATACGAACAGGCAAAAAGAAGTCCATATTGTTACTATTATTATGGATGAAATTTTATGGGCCATGAAAGAATTAGAGCCTTGCATGTGATCGTGAAATTGTGAAGTCATGGGCCATTGAACAATTATATGGAATATTAAAAAGCCCTAATGGGAAGAAAAATCAGTAGGTGGATCCTATTGTTATTCGACAACAGCAACAGTGGGCTGGCAATATTATTATTTTCCTTGAGAGGCGGTTGACAGGCCCATGCGTGGAAATTAAGGGATTCTCGAAAAACATTAGACAAAGGCAGACGGCAGACAGGGTGTAGGCACAAAGACAAAAAGAAATCATACGAACAACAGGAGCGACGGCAGGGACGATTTGGAGCAAGATAATTGTGAAGGAAGCTTTGAGTTGAAGACTAGTATCATAAAGTCTATTGCTTTCGGTTAGAGAACTTTTGTTTATTACTTCAGTTTTGTTTTGAACTTGAATCTCATGACAATGTTTTCTGAACCCGTTTGCTTTGATTTTATGTATGCTTCGTTCTTGAACATGATTGGCTAAATTTCTTTGTGCTACCTAGGCTATGGATAATTGTTAGTTTTATTTACGGTTTCTTCGTTTGGTTAATTTATGTTTTGGCTTAGTGTTATGGTAAAAGTGATTTTTGTCATGGTTTTAATGTGCATGCGTATTTAATAATTGATGGTTTATATTTGTTCCACATTTTCTTGGTTAAAATTAATTGCGTGTTAATTAAAGCTAGGGTTAGGTGATTTCGTTAACTTTGTGTTTTCGACTAAATCTTGTGGTTGCTAGACGTAGTAAACCCTAGGAACAAATTAATAAACTATTTGGTAATTAAATATTCTACCATCTATGACACCGAGAGGAGATTAGATGTCGGGTTGTCTTAATCATTAGACGGGTTAAGTGTTAATTGCACGAGAGTGAATTACCCTAGGTTTTCTTGTGTTTTTTAGCAAACCGTGTTAGAACCTAATTAGAGTCACCACCCCGTACATCCCTTACACTTCCCGGATGTACAGTTTCTAGTGAGACCGAGAGGTGATCTAGACTTTGGGTACCATAACCTAGTTAGAGAGACCGAGAGGTAATCTGACATTAACCGGTGAGTTTATACACTTTTCTTGACCCTAGATTGCGACCTGTTTGGAGAATGATCTACCAGCCAGTTTAGATCTTGTTTAGTGAACTTTAAGATCCCGGTAGCCAAAACTTAGTTATTCCATTCCAAGAACCGTGAGTGAATTGACATGCATCTTGCCTAGGTAGCCACTTTTCCGTCATCTGAATTCACCTAAATTTATTCCCTGTTTGTTTTGCTTTCGTATTTGCTCTCTTATTTAATTTTAGTAGTTAATATAAATCTAAAACACAAATTAAAACCAGTTAAGCATTAGTTGAGTCAGAGTCTAGTTTAGCGTCGCTAGTGTCTCGTGGGTTCGATACTCGGACTTCATTAGGCTTTACTACGTACGATAGGTACACTTGCCTGTCAGTGGTCTAGCATTTAGAGAGTCTTAGTTTATAAATTTAAAACTAGGGTGTCTAGATTAGGTTTAGTTTTTACAGACCACATTCAGCACATCAAGTTTTTGGCGCCGTTGACGGGGAACACTTAGGCGAATGCGTTATTAGCTTTGACTGATCTTATTTGTTTAATTGGTCTTATTTGTAGTTTGAGTCTTAGGGTTTGTGTCTAGTAGTAGTGTGTCTATAAATATTTTCCTTATTTAGTTATTTTTTATCATGTGTTTTATCTGTGGAGGGCCCCATTACACCAAATATTGTCCAAACGATTCGGGGTGTCCCATAGATTTCGATGTTAACCCTCTTGTGCAGCCACAGTCATATCAGTCTTGGAATTGGCAACCAAAACAAACAACAGAGGACTTCCGTGACTGGTTTAAGGCTGCTAAGGAAGAAAGTGATAGGGCAATTCAAGCCGCATTTGATATTTTAAATTCACAGAGCTTGAAAAGCCAAGGCCGTTACACTTACGATGTGAATGGAAATTATCTAGGATATCAAACGGCTGAGGGTAAGATGGACTACACAAATCCAGATCCGGGGGGAGAAATGTGCATTGAGATCTCACAGTCAGGTAAATATTACGATTCTACTTTTAATTCTTTTAATTCGCATGAATCAGATTTACCCTTGTCTTGTGAGGATGATGTCATGCAGGTTTCACATTTTGAGCCCTTGTATGAAGAAGATGAGGATCACACTCATGAACCGGAGACGATAATGGACGTTGAAGTCCCACCTCCGGTTCAAAAAGTCGTTAATTCCAGCTATTGGTGTCCCACGCCATGGAATATCGATGATGGCTTTTGGAGTGATGATGAGGTGGTAGTAGAAGAGGCAGAGTTAGAGGTGCCCGACTATACCGCAGTTGAAGAAGTTGAAAAGGAGCTACTTGACAAGATGGAGGATGAGAAAGGTGAGCATGTACCATCTTGGGAGGAGGAGTTTGGTGATGAGTTGGTAGGTTTGCCAACTCTTGAAGATGAAGAATTTGACCCGGTCGGTGATCTCGCCTATTTAGAGACATTACTTGAAAAGGAACCGACCATGGAGATCAAATATACACCAAACGTAGAAGAGAAAGTGGCTGCGGGGTTTGACAGCTGGCCCGTGAAAGATTTAGATGTTGGATCGCCATCATATTTAAAATCACGGGAGAAGGCACACAAACGCTTGGATCGACATAGTGCGAGGATTCAGAGATGGTGCAAACGAAGGCGCACGGCAAAATTGAAGTACAAAGATGACCATCCTCCTCACTACATATCTCGTATCAGGTTTGATCCAGGTAAATTTAAATATTGGTGGTCTGACCCGTTCAAAATTTTTAAAATATTTTATTATTCCACCGATAAATTTTTGATTATCTTTGAGGACCGGGTGGAATTAAACGGGTTAGATAAGGTCCAGATCAAAGAAAAACCTCCTGATTAAATTTAAGTGTGGGGAGGTTTTGTAGAGTTTGTTAAATTTATTTATTCGGTGGATTTTTGGTAGTTTGTAGAGTTTGTATATTTAGTCATTTATTTTGTACCATGAGTCTAATTTAGTAGTTTTGAGTCGTTTTTTTTAGAGTCGGTACTGCTTGGGTTTTTGCTTGTTTTTGTTTATGCAGGTTTGGATATGTACCACCCGTACTCAATCTCCATTCGGGTGATTTTGGAGCTGCTTTTCAAATTTCAAGCCATTTACCAAGTGTACTAGTCAGAGTCAAAGCCGATCGCGACCAAAATGCTATACGATCGAGCTGGATTGGACGAGAGTTATGGAGCATACGCGTTATAAAACCAGCTAAGTCCTTTCCGATTATGCCCTTAGTCTTTTTATTTCTTATTTATTTTTAGTCTTTTGAGTCGTTTTCCATCCTACATTGAGGGCAATGTAGAGTTTAAGTGTGGGGATGGGAAACTATCATCTAGTGTCTTAGTTAGTAGAGTCTTGAGTCAATAAAATTTGAAAAGTAAAAAAAAAAAATTACAAAATTTGAAAAAAATGAAAAAAATTAGAAAAAATGTCTTTCGAATAAAGAAGTTTGCAAAATTAATACGGAAAATGATAGAAAAGATGGGTTTTTGTTCGGGTTCAAATAATGATAATATGAGATTAATTAAGTCGAGCTTGTGTCTAGTTTGGGATATGTGAATAGGCCCGGTTTGGTTTTAGGTCCCTTTGAGTTAATATTACCTTAATTGTCGGTCTACTAGTGGGTTTTCATCTAGGGAAAATGGGAAATTGAAACCGCCAATAAGAGTATAAGGGACACCGCTATAAGTTTAAACCGATAGAATTTGTAATCATGAAAAAAAAAAGAAAAAAAAATAAAAAAAAATGAGCTAGAAACTGAATGAAAGTAGCGCAGGCCTATGTAATCTTGGTTGGGGATAGTGACTCTACAACCGGAATACCTCTAGGATGTGTGAAATCGAACTTGCAAATAAAAAAGTACCGAAGCCTAAGTAATCTGAGTTGGGGATAGCGACTCTACAGCCAGAATGCCTCTGGGTTAGGGAAAGCAACGTCTACGCTCATTAAAAGAAAGAAAAAAAGGAATGAAAAGAAAGAAAAAAAATAATGCTGAAAAAAAAAAGAAAAAAATATTTGATTTTAAATTCTCTTGGTTTTGATATAAGACGGTTGAGAATTGGTCCAGTGATCGTTCCTTTTGTTCTATAAGCTTGAGGCGGGATTAGGTGGACCGTAGCTTCTAGCGTGAGACCCTAGGTAGATTGACTGCACTTGAACTAAATTTGCATGATAAGGGGCTTAGAACCGAGTTTGGGTTTAAAGGGACAATAATATTTGCAATCGCGGCTAACACAAGCTTTGATACTAACAGAATATAAATAATTTTTGACCCGAGTAACTATTCATCTCTGATTCCGTATGCATAGATTCTTTTTCAGGGACGAAAAAGGTTTAAGTGTGGGGATATTTGATATGGGTTAAAATACACATATTTATCCCGTGTAAAATGTATAATTATTGTATAGTTTTATTTATTTTTATTTAGTTTTTAGTGCTTTATTATATTAGTTTGTGTTTTGGCAGGTCCTGGTGCAAATGGAGCGAAAACGAGTAATAATTAAATAACCAACTAGTTGAGTAGAGTAGATCGCCAGAGACCGAATAAACATTGCAGCTATTTTCCGTGATTGAGCCAAGCTCATTCTACTAGTAGGGTGTGACACAAGAAAAAAAAAGAAAAACAAAAGAAAGAAAGATTAATATATTATTTTGTTGTGGAGTTATACGAACAGGCAAAAAGAAGTCCATATTGTTACTATTATTATGGATGAAATTTTATGGGCCATGAAAGAATTAGAGCCTTGCATGTGATCGTGAAATTGTGAAGTCATGGGCCATTGAACAATTATATGGAATATTAAAAAGCCCTAATGGGAAGAAAAATCAGTAGGTGGATCCTATTGTTATTCGACAATAGCAACAGTGGGCTGGCAATATTATTATTTTCCTTGAGAGGCGGTTGACAGGCCCATGCGTGGAAATTAAGGGATTCTCGAAAAACATTAGACAAAGGCAGACGGCAGACAAGGGTGTAGGCACAAAGACAAAAAGAAATCATACGAACAACAGGAGCGACGGCAGGGACGATTTGGAGCAAGATAATTGTGAAGGAAGCTTTGAGTTGAAGACTAGTATCATAAAGTCTATTGCTTTCGGTTAGAGAACTTTTGTTTATTACTTCAGTTTTGTTTTGAACTTGAATCTCATGACAATGTTTTCTGAACCCGTTTGCTTTGATTTTATGTATGCTTCGTTCTTGAACATGATTGGCTAAATTTCTTTGTGCTACCTAGGCTATGGATAATTGTTAGTTTTATTTACGGTTTCTTCGTTTGGTTAATTTATGTTTTGGCTTAGTGTTATGGTAAAAGTGATTTTTGTCATGGTTTTAATGTGCATGCGTATTTAATAATTGATGGTTTATATTTGTTCCACCTTTTCTTGGTTAAAATTAATTGCGTGTTAATTAAAGCTAGGGTTAGGTGATTTCGTTAACTTTGTGTTTTCGACTAAATCTTGTGGTTGCTAGACGTAGTAAACCCTAGGAACAAATTAATAAACTATTTGGTAATTAAATATTCTACCATCTATGAGACCGAGAGGAGATTAGATGTCGGGTTGTCTTAATCATTAGACGGGTTAGGTGTTAATTGCACGAGAGTGAATTACCCTAGGTTTTCTTGTGTTTTTTAGCAAACCGTGTTAGAACCTAATTAGAGTCACCACCCCGTACATCCCTTACACTTCCCGGATGTACAGTTTCTAGTGAGACCGAGAGGTGATCTAGACTTTGGGTACCATAACCTAGTTAGAGAGACCGAGAGGTAATCTGACATTAACCGGTGAGTTTATACACTTTTCTTGACCCTAGATTGCGACCTGTTTGGAGAATGATCTACCAGCCAGTTTAGATCTTGTTTAGTGAACTTTAAGATCCCGGTAGCCAAAACTTAGTTATTCCATTCCAAGAACCGTGAGTGAATTGACATGCATCTTGCCTAGGTAGCCACTTTTCCGTCATCTGAATTCACCTAAATTTATTCCCTATTTGTTTTGCTTTCGTATTTGCTCTCTTATTTAATTTTAGTAGTTAATATAAATCTAAAACACAAATTAAAACCAGTTAAGCATTAGTTGAGTTAGAGTCTAGTTTAGCGTCGCTAGTGTCTCGTGGGTTCGATACTCGGACTTCATTAGGCTTTACTACGTACGATAGGTACACTTGCCTGTCAGTGGTCTAGCATTTAGAGAGTCTTAGTTTATAAATTTAAAACTAGGGTGTCTAGATTAGGTTTAGTTTTTACAGACCACATTCAGCACATCACATGTGTCTTCTAAATCTGTCCCTAACCCCTCTTCTTCTTCAACTGCTTCTACTCTAACCCCTGAGCAAGTGTCTAAGTTGTTAGGTTTGTTGAATGAAAAATCTGGGGAAACTTCTCAAAGTGTCAATATGGGAGGTAATTTTTTCTGTGCTAATAGCTTCAAACGAATCTTTGACTTCTCTAGTAATATGTCTGAATCAAATGGGTGTAATTGGGTGATTAACTCTGGTGCTAACCAGCACATGGTTATGTCTGAAAAAGATGTTTTCAACAAAATTGATGTTTCTGAATACAATATTAAAATTAAACATCCTAATGGCACTGATGCTAAGGTAACTAAAATTGGCAATTTTAGATTAAACAGTAAGGTTATCTTGTATGATGTGCTTGTTGTGCCAGAGTATCATGTAAATCTCATGTCTGTCTACAAACTTGCTAAAAATAACAAGTTACAAGTGTTGTTTGATGAAACAAATTGTTATATCTAGGATTCTCACACAAAGAGCACCTTGGTGACTGGTAATCAAGTTGATGGCCTATATTTTTGTGGTAATGCCTCTCGAACTAACAATGTGTTTTAATAGTTACGACTCTATGAACCTATGGCATTCTAGGTTAGGACATCCGTCTCACCCTGTTCTTAATATTTTGAAGGATAGCCTAAACCTAAAGAATATCATAACTAATTATCCATGTGAAATTTGTCATAAAGCTAAGCAACATAGGGAGCCGTTTCCATTAAGCGATCACAAATCTATGGAAATAGGAGAACTCGTTCATCTAGATGTATGGGGACCGTATAGAGTTCAAAGTAGAGAATGTTATAGATACTTCCTAACTGTTGTGGATGACTATTCACGTGCTGTTTGGGTTTTCCTATTAAAACATAAAAATGAAGTTTTTGAAAATATAGAATTCTTTTTCAATTTAATAAAAAACCAATTTGGAAAAACCATTAAAACGTTTAGGAGCGATAACGGCACTGAGTTTGTGAATAGTAAAATGAATAATTTTCTAAATTTAAATGGGATTATTCATCAAACCACATGTCCATATACTCCACAACAGAATGGAATAGTCGAAAGAAAGCATAGACACCTGTTAAACGTTGCTAGAGCTTTATTGTTCCAAGGGGGTCTACCCCTTAGATTCTGGTCTGAGTGTATTCTAACTGCCACTTATCTTGTAAACAGGACTCCCTCCTCTATATTAAATGGTAAGTCTCCGTATGAGTTGATTCATGGCTTTAAACCCTCTCTTAATCATCTCCGTAACTTCGGTTGTCTTTGTTTTAGTACGATATTAAATAACTCAAATAAGTTTGAAAGTCGTGCTGAAAAATGTGTTTTTTGGGGATATTCAAATCAAAAAAAGGGTTTTAAGTTGTGGAGTATTGATCAAAAACAAATATTTCTTTCAAGGGATGTGAAATTTTATGAAAACGTATTTCCTTTCAAAGAAAATAAAATCTTGTGTCAAAATGAGTCTACCTCGGATTTGATGTTAAATACCTTAAACTTTTTTAACCTTTATGACACTGAAGAGTATGGGGATGATAAAAGACCCAATGATGAGGGGAGGGTTACAAGTGACGGTACCGGTAGTGATCATCAACCTTCGAGTTTTGATAGAACTGAAGGTAATTTCTTTGAACACCAACCTGATAGTTCGAGTCAAAATTCTGGGGAAACTGACACTTCTGGTAATTCAAATGAAGAAGTCACACCTCCTGAGGGCGGGGTTCAGCCAACAGCTAGGAGATCTACTCGGAATGTATCCGTTCCAAAAAAATTACAAGATTATGTGGTGGAAGGAAAAGTCAAATATGGTCTTGAAAGAGTAGTCAACTACTCTAATTTGTCCACTGAAAATATGTGTTTCTCATCTGCTCTAAATAGAAGTGTTGAACCTAGAACATATAGCGAGGTCGCCTTGGATCCAAATTGGGTTCGGGCTATGAACGAGGAGATGGAAGCCTTGTTTAGAAATAACACGTGGAATCTTGTAGAATTACCTACCGGTAGAAAACCTATAGGGTGTAAGTGGGTTTACAAAATAAAGTATAGGTCGACGGGTGAGATAGAGCGATATAAGGCCAGGCTTGTTGCTAAGGGCTATAGCCAAAAAGAGGGAATAGACTTTGACGAAACCTTCTCCCCTGTCGCTAAAATGGTTACAATTAGATGCATCATAAGCCTCGCTGTTCAAAGGGATTGGCCACTTTTTCAACTTGATATCAATAACGCTTTTCTATATGGAGAATTAAATGAAGATGTCTATATATGTCCCCCTGAAGGTTATTACTCAAAAAATGAAACAAAGGTATGTAAATTGGTAAAATCTTTGTATGGGTTAAAACAAGCCCCTCGCATGTGGAACGAAAAACTTGTTAGTGTCCTGATTGATCTTGGTTTTGAACAAAGCAAATGTGACCACTCCTTGTTTACCAAATCCACCAATTCAATGTTTTTAGCCCTTCTCGTATATGTCGATGATATTGTCCTAACTGGCAATGACTTAAATGAAATAAACAAAGTCAAATCTCTATTACAATCTAAATTTCTTATTAAAGATTTGGGTGAGTTAAAATATTTTCTTGGCATTGAAGTTATTAAATCTGATTCTGGAATTTGTTTATCACAAAGGAAATATTGTACTGAGTTATTAGCTGAGTACGGTCTTACAGGGTACAAACCTGTTGCCACTCCTATTGAACTAAATTATTCTATTGTAAAAAACTGCAAGAATAGTGAAACTTTACTTGATATAACTGGGTACCAAAGGCTTATAGGGAAGTTAATTTATTTTTCTCATACTAGACATGATATATCATATGCGGTTCAACACTTGAGCCAATTTATGCATAGTCCTTCCAAGTGTCATTTGCAAATTGCTTTACGGTTATTAAGATATCTCAAAAGCTCTCCAGGTAAAGGCATTTTCTTCTCTAAAGGTACGTGTTTTGATCTTGTTGCCTACTCTGACTCTGACTGGGGTAAGTGTGTTGAATCCAGAAGATCTATCACTGGTTTTTGTGTTTTTCTTGGAAATTGTCTTGTTTCTTGGAAAAGTAAAAAGCAAGGAACAGTGTCACGGTCATCTGCTGAAGCAGAATACCGTGCCATGTGTTCGGCCACATGTAAAATCTTATGGCTTGTGAATATTTTGAAAGAACTTAAAATTGAAGTTAAACTCCCTATTCCTTTGAGTTGTGACAATTCGGCAGCCATTTCTATTGCTGCCAATCCCGTCTTTCATGACAGGACAAAACATTTTGAAATTGACTTGTTCTTCCTTCGGGAAAAAATTGCCTCCGGAGCTATTAAAATTATGCCCACTGATTCTAAGGATCAATTGGCAGACATGTTTACCAAAGGTTTATTAAATAATCAACATGAAAAAATGTGTAAACTAATAAAAATGTTTGATGCGTTCGCCAATTAAATCGAGGAGGGGTGTTAAAACTTCATAGTCTATCAATTTAATTGGGCTCCCTTTATTATGGGCTTATTTCTTTGTTTGGGTCTTTTCAGGTCTGTATGATATGGGTTTTATATTTTATTCTATTATAGATTCAAGTAGGCCTCATAGTGCAGCCATGATCAGTTCAGAACCATTGTCTAGGGCTTCCTTTCTAGAAGGTGTTGCTGGTGCAAGCTGTGTTCCTGTCCGTTAAGGTGCAGCTGTCTTTCCTTATGTGGTTCCTAAATCAGCACCTTCATCTTTGTTGTTTCGTCTGCTATCCTTTCCTTTCTCGCATTGGTACCCAGCAAATATAAAAGGGGAGCAATAGCTACTTGTTGAAGCAATCGATTATAATTTCTTTTATCTACCAGAGCCTTTGTTCTATTGTGCTCATTGTCTCTTGTATTCTGGTCATAAATAAAATCATTAGTATTTTTTGAGATTAGCGTAAAAGGTTGACCCTTATGCAAAACATGAACATAAAAGTTGGGTTTGGCTGATTTTGTAGTGAAAAGTATGAAACTCAGTTTAGGTCTAACATAAAGGTTGATTTGTGCAATTTTATCAAAGTATAACGTTAGATACAAAAGGGTGGGGGACCATTTGAAAAATTATTAAAAACTCTGTTAGTTAAATTAAAGTTGAATAAAAACTACATCTTAAAGAAAAGGTTGAATTAAATTAGCAAAAAAAAAAAAAAAAAAAAAGGATTAAAAAACGAAAACACAATGAAATGCAACTCATGTACCAATAGGATGCAACTATTATTTACCCAAACTTAAATCTTCAAAAAAGTAAATGAGCATTAGAAATTAAATTAGTATATTTATATTTAATAAGAATGATTATTTAATACAAAATTAGTTTTATATTGAAAAGTTAAAACAATAACAAACACATATTATAGCTACGGTAGTAACTTCGATAGTTAACTCATAAAGACATACCTTACTTTAGTGACATTACTCACTAAATGTACTTGTATTTTTTTTTTTTTAACGACAGAAGATTCTATAATTATATAACAGGACCAACCAGCAAAGCAATAAAACCCATAAAAAAAAGTACAAAACGAGAAGGAAATAACAAACATAAAACAAAATTACAACTCACGGGTAGACCACAACTTCATGTGAGATTTGGTTGTTCTACTTGTCTTCTTTTAAATATTCGATAATTTTAAGTTCGATAGTTCTGTTTGATAACTTCAATTGACTACCACTATCCAAACCAAACCAAACTACACATCCACAAACCAAACCAAACCAAACCAAACCCCCAACATGGAGACCACGCCGTCACCGGCACCGGTGACACCACTGAAACCCCTAACACCACAAGAATGGGAGTCCCTAATCGACGACCACCAGCACGGCGGATCCCGCCGCCACCGTTGGATCTCCCTTAACTACTCCGGTCAACCTCTCTTCGACCTCTCTCTCTCCTCTATCCTCCGCAAAGACCTCTCTCTCAACCTCAAGCTCCTCATCCTCACTTTCCTTGAAGAACACGTCACCACAATCCTCACCAATTCCTCAATCGAACAAAACCTAGATCGTCTCCTCGAAACCCTCCGTTACGTCATCAACTCTCCCGTTGACGCCGTTACTATCAGTTACTCCTTAAAAGAACAGGTGCTAGTTTCAACCACATCTATATTTATTATGTTTACTATTGATAATTACAATCATAGTAAAATGACTAAGTTGACTTTTGTTAGTCAACTTGAGGGTTTGGTTGAGGTGTTGTTGACTGTAGTGAATAGACCTAGTTATGGAATAGACCGGCAGTTACGCGGTGTCGGTTGCGAGTGTTTGAGAGAGTTAGAGAGGGAATGTCCGGGTTTGTTGTCGGAAACGGTTGGTAGTCTGTGGGAGTTGTGTCAGAGTGAGAAGACTCATGTGGCGCAAAGCTACGTGTTGATGTTGGCGAATGTGGTTCATGGGATTGTGGTGTCGAAGGTGAATGTGTCGGTTTTGAGTAGTGCGGTTCCATTGGTGCCGTTTAATGTGCCGCAGGTTTTGGTTGGGGGGGGTTTAGGGAGGGAGGGTTCGGGTTTAGCGGTTAAGGAGTTGAGGAGGGTGATGTCGTTTTTGCTTGAGTGGCCGCAGTATTTGACTCCGTTTGGGTTGTTTGAGTTTATGTCGGTTGTGATGCCGGTTGCCGTGGCGTTGGAGTTGCAGGCATCTTTGTTGAAGGTGCAGTTTTCAGGATTGTTGTTTACGTCGGACATGTTGCTTTGTCATGCGTATTTAGGGATGTATTTACAGTTTCCGGAAGCGTTTAGTGGGCATGAGAATGAAGTTATTAGACGGATTTCGTTGATTTCGAGAGAAGCGCAGAACGTGTTGGTTTTTCGATTGCTTGCACTTCACTGGTTGTTGGGTTTCATGGGGATGGTGATGTCAAAGAGAGAGGTGGATAAAGAGAAAATCTTTGCAACAGCTTTACGGTTTTACCCGACCGTGTTTGATCCACTTGCTTTAAAAGCGTTAAAGCTTGATTTGATTGTGTATTGCTCGGTTATACTTGTTAAGTCTAGATTGGAAGATGCAAATGGTGAAGGGTCTGTTGTGAAGCTATTTGAAGATGCTTTTGAGTCTGTATCAGGTTTCAAATGGTTGCCGTCATGGAGCACTGAAACATCTGTCGCTTTTCGCACCTTTCATAAGCTTTTGATTGGCGAATCTTCTCATTCGGAGTCTGGTTCTTCCACTAGAGATCTTGTGGAGTCTACAATCTTCCATGCTACAGAGGTACAATGTAAGACCTTTCATATTCTGTTGAAGATTATATTTATCGGTATTCTATTCTTATATTTATGCATTTATCTTTCATTATGCTAGAGGATGCTAGTGACTATGACATTAGAGTCTCGGGGATTAATTCCCGTTATGGCAGCTTTCATCAACCGTTTGCTAAAATGTCATAAGCACCGGTTTTTAGGACAGCAACTGCTTCAGACGTTTGACAATCATTTGCTTCCAAAAGTCAAAGTTGACTATCGACTGGGCTCTTATTTCCCACTTTTTGGAAAAATCGCTGAAAATGTTACAGTTCCGCCAGGTGGACTGCTAGATCTACTTGGTAAATACATGAGTATTCTAATTGAAAAACATGGGATTGATACGGGATTAAGATCATGGTCTCAGGGAAGTAAAGTTCTCGTTCTGTGTCGGACGTTATTGATGCACCACCAAAGCTCTAGAATCTTCCTTAAACTTTCTCGTCTCCTTGCGTTCACTTGCCTTCATTTTCCAGATCTTGAGGTCCGTGACAATGCAAGGTACCCAAAACCATAATTCTTCTCTAATCTGTAGACTGTAGAAGTAATGTTTTATTACTTGCTGAAACGGGTTGTGTTGACCCACGACCACTTTTCTGATAAAACATTTAAATAATCAATTTGATGGTTAATATTACAAAATACAAAAACATTGTTATTACTGTAATGATCAGAATTTGCGAAAGAGAAACGCTTAGGAGCTTGTATGCATTAGCAATCTACTTTGGTTGATCTAGCCCCTTTATTTTACTACCTTTTTGGCTAGGAGGGATGGCAATGGGACGGGTTTAGGTAATCCCAACCCCAAACCCAAATAGATAAACTTGTCCCAAACCCGTCGGGTTCCTATCAGGTAATTACCCGTTGGGTATCGGGTATACCCGCGGGTTTCGGGTAAACCTGTTAATTTAAAAAATTACCCGTGAGGTATACCCTGACCCAAAGTCCGTCGGGTATCTATGGGTAACTACTAATCAATTACATTAGCATTATCACTATAAAAAATATATCATAAACTACATTGTATATAAATAAAATACCAAAATGTATATAAAAAAATTACTCAAATGCATAGATAACAAAAATAGTGTATGCTAGTAATTGATATATCATATAGGGTGGAGTTATTGTAAAAAAGACTAAAAGTGTGAGAAAGGTAAGAAAGAATCTCAACCATTAGATTTAAATTAATTGAAAAGGGTAAGATTGTAAATGCATTAACAAATTCAAATATGGTAATCCTTGATTTAAGGATTTGGAGAGAGAAAATCCTTGATTTAAGGAATATAACCGTCCATAACATCATTCATTTTAATTTTTTTTGCATCATTCACAGAATCAAAGCCATGTTCATGACATGGTGTTTTAAAAAAATTCATAGTTCAATTCATGGTGCTTTTACGAAAAAAATATAACACCATTCAGTAAACAAAATATATAACACCATTCAGTACACAAAATAACACCATTCAGTACAAGATATAACACCATTCAGTAAACAAAAAAAAAACACCATTCAGAAACAAAATAACATCATACAGAAACAAAATAACACCATTCAGAAACAAAAATAACACCATTCAGAAACAAAAAAAAAACCAACCAGTAAACAAAAAATAACATCATTCAATAAACAATATAACACCATTCAGTCAATAATATAACACCATTCAGTACAAGAATATAACACCATTCAGTAAATAAATATAACACCATTCAGAAAAAGAAAATAACACCATTCAGAAACAAAATAACACCATTCAGAAACAAAATAACACCATTCAGAAAAGAAAATAAACACCATGACTAAAAGAAATATAACACCTCCGTATCATCTTCTCCACTTCCGGCACCGTTCGATGTAGAGAGAGAGATCGCACGACCACCACCACTGCCATCCATCATCTCCGACATTCTCCGGCGAGATCAGTCCGTTTAAATGTCAACAAGCGTCTCACCACCACTTCCGGCACGGCACCCACCACCGCCGCACCACCAGCGTCGCACCACCACTGCCGATCCGGCACCCACCACCGCCGCACCACCAGCGTCGCGCCACCACTGTCGATTCGGCACCACTGCAATGTAGAGAGAGATCGAATTTGAAGAGAGAGAGAGAGCTCTCTGGTCGTGCGATTGGAGAGAGAGAGAGATTATAGGGATTTTGATTACAGTTACCTATTTTGAATGGATATAAAAGACTTTATTACCCCTATAATTTTCAATTCAGTCCAAAAAATAAAACAAATTTTACAATTTGGTCCCTATTAATCTAAACCATTAGATCAAAGATCTAATGGTTTAGATTCTTTCTTATCCTTCTCACACTTTTAGTCTTTTTTACAGGATCCTAACTCATATCATATATATACATATTTAAGAAAATAAAAGAAGCTATATTGGGTATACAATCAGGTAGACGGGTATATTTTATCGTGTAAACGGGTATATTTTATCGTGTAAACGGGTGTATCACCAAATCCCAAACCCGCGAAAAAAGTAAAAATTAATCCCAAACCCGATTACCCAAATCCAAACCCGGCCCAAATGTGTCGGGCTTCGGGTTTACTCGTTGGGTTCGGGTTCGATTGCCATCCCTATTTTTGGCTACATTATATGATTATAACATATTAACATCTTAGAGATAAAAACAAAACAATTCATCCATAAGTAAAAATCTGACTCATTTGACTTGTATTCCATTTATTGTACCTGTTGACTCATTAGAGATAAAGTCATAAAACGTATCCTGCATTGACCCATTCATAAAATAAACGGGTTGGAATTCCAATTATACTTGGATTTATTTTGCTAAACTTAACTTTTAAGACTATATATATCTGAAAGAACTGCTCATCTTACCAAAGCTGATATATTTCCTTTCGTTTTTCCAGAATATACTTGCGAATGCTCCTCTGTGTACCAGGAAATAAGCTCCGACACTTACTGAGTACCGAGGATCAGCTTCCATCTTCTCACTCCACCCCGTTTTTCACCGTTCAGTCTCCTAGATTTTCTTACGATTCTAAAAAATCAAAAGATATCTCATCCTATATCCACCTTGAACGAGTGGTGCCGTTATTGGTCAAACAATCTTGGTCCTTGTCTTTAGCTTCCTTCAACGTTAACGGTGAAAAGCCGTACCATATGGAAGTCATCACAGATAGTAATACTAATACACCATCATGGCATCCGGAAACACCCGATAACGATACCGATACCGAAACACCGAGTATCCCCGCACTTGAAGGACCCAATCAATCACAAGAACCCCTACGTGTAACAGATTCTAAAGTTTCGGAAATCGTTGAAATATTGAGGAAACACTTTTCGTTGATTCCTGATTTCAGACACATGCCGGGTATCAAAATCAGAATAACGTGTACCTTGAGGTTTGAATCTGAACCGTTCAATCGCGTGTGGGGAAACAAGGGATCTGCTGAGGTGGATACTGTGGATTTACTTCATCCTGCATTGTATGCTACTGTGCTCAAGTTTTCTTCTTCAGCACCGTTCGGGTCGATTCAACCTTACCGCATACCGTTTCTTCTTGGGGGTCCCACCAAAAACATGACACCTTCCAGTCAAAGTCAAACTGATTCACTAGATATTGTTCCTGTGAACAATGGTATCGTAGATGAAGAAAAAGAAGACGACGAAAGCTTTAATGCGCGTGTTTTGATTGAATTGCAACCGAGAGAACCGACACCGGGGCTCATCGATGTGTCCATAGAAGCAAATGCGGAAAACGGTCAAATCATCAGTGGTCAACTCCAGAGTATTACCGTAGGCATTGAGGACATGTTTCTTAAAGCTTTAGTTCCAGACGACATTCGTGACGATGAAGTACCTCGATATTACGTAAATTTGTTCAATGCTTTATGGGAAGCGTGTAGTAGCTCATCTAGCACTGCGAGAGAGATGTTTCTTCTAAAAGGAGGTAAAGGTGTTACCGCTATCAATGGAACACGATCTGTCAAGTTTCTAGAAGTTTCCGCAACGTCTCTAATACAAGCTGTTGAGAAGAATTTATCAGCTTTTGTTGTCAATGTCATTGGCGTTGAACTTGTTAATATTGTTAAGGATGGAGGGATCATAAGTGGCGTTACTTGGAATGATGATGATGATGGTGCTTCTGGTTCTGGTCTTGATGTTGTTGCGGTGGACCCGTATATGGCTGAGGGCCCGCTTTATCTCAAGTATGATGAAGAAGAAGATGAAAAAGGGAGTAATCTTCCTATAAATAAAAGAAACATGGGCCGGTTTCATATTTTGATATTCCTTCCTCCAACATCGCATCTTCTTTTTCAGATGGAAGTTGGGGTAAACTCAACGCTCGTTAGGATCCGAACCGATCATTGGCCGTGCCTTGCGTATATTGATGACTATTTGGAAGCTTTGTTTCTTACTTAAGAGGTACTTTTTGTGTTACTGATTTTTTGTAGATTTTGCAAGATGTGAGCGGGTTGTGTAACGGGTCATAACAGACAGGTTGAAAAAGTTGAATTTTTAGTACATGTTGAAATGGGCCTTTTTTTATAAATAATTAATGTGTTAGTTATGATTTCAAAAACATTATTAGTACTGTGATAATCGAATCTTTGAATATAAACGATTTAGGAGGTGGCATAAAATAAAAAATTGACTTTAGCAAAAAAATTTATGTTTGACTCAATGATAATATCACTAATAAGTTTGGATAAAAAAATTTATGTTTGACTCAATGATAATATCACTAATAAGTTTGGATTATTATCTGAATAGCTACTGAAATCTTTATTAAATGAAAATGAATTACTTTGTTGTATGTTTAGGAATGAGTTGAAGAAACTAGAAAGGTTACTTGTTTGTTGCCTGAAAGTTACGGGTTTGGATCATGGGTGATTTGGAAATCCGAAGGAAAAGTGTAAGAAGACATTATCTGCAAAGAGAAGTTTCAGGATCTTGGTGCTCCATGCACCCGTGTATGTAGGTTGGCTTTCCGGTCCTTTGAACCAGAAAAAAAATGAGCCGGTTCTTGCAGAGGATTTCTTTGTGGGGACTTTTGGGATGGATATGGAAGCTTTTGTTGGTAGGATTCAATGCTTGATAAGCAGGTGGAGAAAAGTTATTGTTACTCGCTATTGCTTTGTTGTGTTTTATTTTGTTTAACGAAATACAGTTCCTTTGAGGCTTTTACATGAGATTTGTAAGTTTTGGCAAATTTTGAAGTAGAGCCCTTATTTTTGCATACCTGTTATTGATGAGTGTGTTTGTTTTGGGGTTTTAAATAATGGGCTATTGATGCAACAGTCTCAAAAGTTAACCCAATTTTTTTAGAACAGTTAAAAGGTTGCTCTCTTACTTTGCAGTTCGCATGCGGAAAGTAAGGTTTTCTAGTTTTACATGTTCAACTTTGAGTAATAAGGGGTTTTGGGATTCTAATAATTTGACCCAGCTTGTCAATACCATGTTTGCTTGTTGTAGAAAGTTCTTTATGACCTAAAGCAGACATGGATAACTTGGTTTTCGAAGCTACATAGAAATCTGTTACATTTGGTTTTACTTGGTGTGTCTATGATAGGTCATTGTTTTTTTAGCGAGATTCGATTGTTCCTGTATATGTTGTTGACATTATCATTACTCATGTCTCTCCTGGATGATAGCAAGGTTTATTAGCTTTTTATGAATTTAACGTATGCCATTGGATCGTTGTCAAGCATATTCTTTGGTACCTTAATGGTACCATTATTCCTGAGTTGATTATTCTTTAGTCTTATTATTCATTCTTATGCCGATACAAATTGAGTTCGTTCTCCGAATGACTAACAATCTACAACATGTTATTGTGTTTTTCTTGGACCAACCTTGTTTCCAAGAAATAGGTTATTGTGTTTTTCTTGGATCAACCTTATTTCCAAGAAATAACAAATAGTTGCTCGTTCCAACACCAAGACAGAGTATCATGTCTTAGTCCGCTGCTTTATGGAATGGCAAAATTGAATATATATATATATTTAGTGTCCACTCCAACAGTGGCGAAGCTTGAGATTTCCGACCGAGGGTCGAAAACATATATACCTAAAAAAAATTATAAAACCGGGGGGTCGAAAACGTATATACCTAAAAAATTCTATACGAAAACTACAAACCGGACACTACTGAGCGAAAAGTTCGGGGGGTCCCCCCGCCCCTTCTATCCTGCATCCTTGCACTCTAAGGCTAGTGGGTATGGTGCCGTCCCCCACCCCCGTCTTGGTTCGGCGCCGGCGTCGCCCCATCCCGCCCCCCCCCCCCCCCCCACCGTCGAGCTCCGTCCCCATCTTCAACGTCGGTATATGGACGTTCAGGACGATCCTCCAATGTGGGCCCCCTTTGTTTGTTTGTGTTAGTGACTTGTACATTAGGCTTCAATACTTGTACATAGGGCATAAAAATTAAAAAAAAAAAGTGGTGGGGTAGGATCATCCTCCCATACCCTCTAGTTTTGTGGGATTGACCATCCTTGGAAGGACTATGACGTGGCGCCTACGTGGCGGATCATCCTCCTTTGAAGGACCATCACCATACCCACTAGCCTAATAATTAAACTGTACAAAACACCTTCATACCGATTTGCATTTCATACAGAGGATGGTGCTAGCACAATGTCTTAGCGTTAAAAAACCACAAACCAATAGTAAAGAAATAAGTCAATGAGGAGATGGTGGAGTGGTAAGGGGGAGGCTTGGTGTTTCAAGGGACCCAAGTTCGATTCCTGCCATCCCCATTATTTTCTGTGGCACCTAGTGATGATGAGAGACTAGGCGAATAGGTGGAGATCGCTAGTTCGATCCTTGAACTGAGCGGGTTTTACGTCACCGCACTGTCGTGCCTTCGGGCGAGTGTTCACGGGCTTCGGCCCTAGGTGAGGGTTTTCCCAGTTCGGAGGTGAGTGTATCCCATGTGGTGAATTTCGCTAGTAGACCATTTAAAGGATTATTTGGCCGTTAAAAAAATTAGTAAAGAAATAAAAAAATATATATTATTTTAATATGTGGGTAACATGATCCTCATGAATCTCAATTCGTGATGACGATTCCTCGTCAACTTACTCAATTCTCAGTGGACCAATCTCCTCTTACGTCTCAAAACACTTTTTCTTCAATCTCCCAGCCTCAAATTTCCATGAAAACCACCACTTTCAATCCCATCTATCTGCGTCAGAAACTGTCAAGGTTATGTTTTTCTTGAATTTCCTACAATCTTTACATCAAATTACTAAACTTTATTCAATAAAATCAAAAGGGTTTGTTGTTAGAGGTTAGATAAGGGTTCTTAAACATATGTATCTCATTTTTATTCCCATATGTGTCAAGTATTGGGCACATGTTAATGATTTCCAGTTCATGTTCATCCTCTGCAACCTGTAAATCCTCAAAGATTTTTTGGGTCTCATCATCATCATTTATTAATTGCCCATGTAGTAGAATATCCCAATCTAGTTTTTCTAGCATTATTAGGGTTTATAGGAGGAGAAAATTATCCCTAATTTGGGCTTGTGTGGGTCCCAATAAGGGAAGGAGAAAAAATGTGAACTTGAGGGTTTCAAATGAGTTGGTTGGTGAAGACTCATTGTCTGAAAGTTCGATTCCGTTGGGTTCGTCGAATAACTTCACTCACTTTACAGAAGACCCTATTGTAGATAAGCTTAGGACTCAGCTTGGGGTCATACATCCTATCCCTTCACCACCGATTAACCGAAATATCGTGGGGTTATTTGTGTTCTTTTTCTTTGTCGGCGTTGCGTTTGATAAGCTGTGGATGTCGCGAAAACGGAATAAACCGAGGGATGAAGGGTCACCGGGAATGTGGCCGCAGGTTCCCACGAGTTTTTCGTTGTTTCTTGAGAAGGATTTGCAGAGGAAAGAGTCTGTCGAGTGGGTTAACATGGTGTTAGGGAAGTTGTGGAAGGTTTATCGAGGTGGGCTTGAGAATTGGGTTATCGGGTTGCTTCAGCCCGTTATTGATAATCTGCAGAAGCCTGACTATGTAGAGAGAGTTGAAATAAAGCAGTTCTCATTGGGAAACGAGCCACTATCGGTTAGAAATGTTGAACGCAGAACTTCCCGCCGCGTTAATGATTTACAGTAAGTTTTTTCTTTTTTCTGATTATGTTACTGTTTTTTTCATTGATATATAGTTTGATATTAGACTAACGGCTGACTAGTTATGATGTTTATTATGAAGGTACCAAATAGGACTCCGCTACACTGGTGGTGCGCGTATGCTTTTAATGTTGTCACTAAAATTTGGCATCATTCCAGTAAAGGTGCCGGTGGGTATCAGAGATTTTGACATTGATGGAGAACTTTGGGTTAAACTGCGGTTAATTCCAACAGAGCCGTGGGTGGGAGCTGTTTCATGGGCCTTTGTGTCACTTCCGAAAATAAAATTTGAATTGTCACCGTTTCGGTTGTTTAACTTGATGGGTATGTCTTTTCTTTATGCCTTTAATAACTGTTAATCCGTATTCTTTACAGAATCTATAGATTATAACTTGTTTCTTTCTTGCATGTATTGATGCATCACCAGCCATTCCTGTGCTCTCCATGTAAGTCATTTTTTTGTTTATAAAGTTGTTTTTTTCTGTGATATGTCCATAAGTTATTAATTCGACGTTGCATGAAATTTAAGGTTTTTGACGAAACTTTTGACGGAGGATTTGCCACGGTTATTTGTTCGACCGAAGAAGATTGTATTAGATTTTCAAAAGGGAAAGACAGTTGGTCCAGTCAGAAATGATTTCAAGACAGGCGAAATGCAAGAAGGAAATAAAGATTTTGTTGGTGAATTATCGGTCACTCTTGTTGATGCTCGCAAGCTATCGTATGCCTTCTTTGGTAGTTTCTAACCTCTTTTTATATATTTTAGTATCACCAACAATTTTTCTATCCGATTATAATTTTCATCCTCTTCAAACTTTAAAGTTTATTTAGACTTTATTTTTTGTGTGATAGTTCCTTTTTCAAGATTCACAAATACAAGATAATAGGAATCTTATACATTTTCTATAATTAACAAATGTGACTCCTTTTTATTTAGGAAAAACGGATCCTTACGTGATACTGAGGCTGGGAGATCAAGTAATACGTAGCAAAAAGAACAGTCAAACAACTGTTATTGGCCCTCCCGGTGAGCCAATATGGAATCAGGTGAGGTTTCGGAACCCAAATCTGCATTTTTAAGACGATTCAGTTTTTAATAACAGATATATATGTGTGCATTTCCTTGTGTGGCAGGATTTTTACATGCTAGTTACAAATCCGAGAAAACAGAAATTGTCCATTCAAGTGAAAGATAATCTTGGATTTGCAGATACGACTGTTGGCACAGGAGAGGTAACCACATTCATCGCTTTGTTTTGGCGTAAATCTAATGTTTCATGTATGCAATTATGGCTTCAATTCTTTAATGAGCTTATTTGATTTTATTAGATGGTGTTTTTTTACTGAGAAAGTGATTATGATGTCTTTTTTGCTATTATAACATTCTAATATAAGCTTGTGTAATGTTATGGAATTATTTATTTACTATATATAATTTACCAACTTCTCTTCCCCTCACAAAATCACTCTTCCTTTTTTATTTTATTTTCAACCCCTTTACTTTTCATGTTTTAGTTTTTAACCCCTTTAGTTTTCAGTTTTAACCCCAACACTTTTCCACTTTCAACTTTGGTCCCCTATACTTTTCATCTTTTACAAATTTGTCGTATTGCGTTTCCGCCTAAATCTTGCGAGTAAACACACTGCAACGAGCGTGTGTGGTTCAGCGTGTTTACGTCTATTTTTTGGCAGTTTAACGGCCCCGTCATAACTCGCGGGTCCGTAGCCGACTTAGTTATTCTTTTCCAATGTTTTACATTTCACAGTTTTTGCGAGTTAAACGCTGCAACGCGCGTGCGCAATTCAACGTTTTTACGGTTACTTTTTGTTTGGTTTAATGGTCCCGCCGCAAAGCGCAGGTCCTAACTCCTAAATACTAGTTAGTATAATTTTCTAATATAAACTTTATCTTTATATTAAGCCTCTTCTACCACTTTAATTAAACTGATGGTTTTTTTTCCAGGTTGATCTCGGATCATTGAAAGACACGGTTCCAACAGACAAAATCGTGGCCCTTCGAGGTGGTTGGGGACTATTCAGAAAAGGATACGCAGGAGAGATTCTACTTCGACTCACGTATAAAGCATATGTAGAAGACGAAGAAGATGAAAAAACAGAGGCAGTAACTACAGATAACGATCTATCAGACGATGAATTATCTGATGATTTAGAACAAGCTGCTGCTACATACGGGCAACGCGTAAATGATTTCTCAAGTGGGGCCAATAAAGAAGCTTTCCTGGATGTTTTAGCAGCATTACTTGTTAGTGAAGAATTTCAAGGCATTGTTGCTTCAGAAACAAGTAATGCTAAATACTCTACTGATGTTAAGAACTCAGAGTCAACAGAGACTTCCCGTGATGTCGTGTCAGCACCCGACAATTCAAATTCAGAGAATAGTTCTAGAGGTATTGTTATATTTTCTCTTCTCAGGACTTCCCATTACCTATATTACAATTATCAACTTGCGTAAATAGTACTTTGACTTTTCGCTTTTTTTTGTCCTTTTATATACTTTTACCCCTCCACTTTGCATTGACACTTACAACCCCTTAACTTTCTAAAGACTTTGTAATTGAGTTTTACGTTTTTTTTATGTACGTATCGGTATAAATTCAAGTTGATTTACGTTTCGACGTAAATTTTTCCCTTAAATAAGTTGGGTCAAATAAAATATGTTCTTATGCTTATTATTACGTATGTTTTCGGTTGGTCTATGTTTTGACATAAATTTTATTTTTTCCTGGCAATGGGTCGGGTCAAATATAATACGTTTTCGTTAGGGGTGTAAACGAGCCGAGCCGAGCCCGAGCTTTCCACTACTCGAGCTCGGCTCGTGATGTTTCAGTGAAGCTCGAGCTCGAGCTCGGCTCGGTTCGAGCCTAAAAGTTTGAGCTCGAGCTCGGCTCGTAAGTAAAATCCAAAGCTCGAGTCCAGCTCGGCTCGGCTCGAGATGATTTGAGAACAATCTTAAACGAGTTCAAAGCTCGGCTCGTTTCAATATAGCTTAAACGAGTCAAAGCTTGGCTCGAGCTCGGCCCACCAATGTTATGTAATATATATATATATATATATAATTAATATAAAATTATGTTTAGGCTCGTTTAGGCTCGCGAGCCTAAACGATCTTTGTATGCAAAGCTTGAGCTCGGGCTCGATAGCTAAACGAGTCATATTTCAGGCTCGAGCTCGGGCTCGGGCTCGTTAAAGCTCGACTCGTTCGAGCTTTTTACCGATCCGATCCCGAGTAGCTCTCGAGCCGTTGCGCATCGTTTACACCCCTAGTTTTCGTGCTTATTTTTATGTACGTTTTCAGTTGGTCTACGTTTTGGCGTAATTTTTTTTTTTGGAAACCAGTCGGGTCATAATACGTTTTCATTAGACGGTATAATTCGATGTACTTTACGTTTCAACGCCGCGGGGCAACATACTAGTTATTGACAAACAATTAAAAGCGGGCCGGGTAGGTTGAATATGTAGGGTAACAGCTCAAAACGACCCATCTTGACCTGCCCATTTTGGAGCATCTAGTCAACTTGTTTTTTGTTGACCAACTGTGTATTTGTTTGCAGGGCAAGTTTTGTTTTGGCTTACGGTGATCACAACTATATCAATACTAATCACGTTTGATGTCGGTGGCTCGAGTATTTTCAATCCCTGATGCAATGCAACAAGTATTGTTTTTCAAGTAAGGTTTCCTTGATCTATAAGTCCACTTCTGATTTTTGAGGGTGAAACTTACACTTTCCCTATTGAATCATTGTTCTTTCACAGGGCAGCTCCACTCGTTATCTGCCACTTGGGATTTTGTTACATAATCACCTCATGAAGAAGAGAACATTAGTCTAGCGGCTTGAATTATCTAAATTCTTGAGAGCATAAAGCGGTTATTTTTGCTATATTTATGAGTTTTGTGTCACTGTTCTTATACATATTGTATTTGGTAGAGAAGTTGTGCCAAAATGAAAGCATGATAGAAACAATCTTTGTTCTCTGCCTGTGTATGCATGTTTTGAGGCGGTTATTTACTCGTTATTTTTTTTTAACCATGAGAACCATTATATGAAAACTCACAGGATCCCGCTAATACCCTGTTGCTAACCAACTTGATCACATCTTATGATGGGAATGTGACTTTCAAGGTGTTATGGAAGGAAACTGGTGGAAGCAAGATTCAAACCTGAACTATGTGTGCATACTGTTACACCACCCTTTGAAGGTTATCTACTCGTTTTGTAGCGATGGAGGAAAGAATTATGTTATTAGATTAGGCTGCTTACATGGTCTAAAACATACATCATAAGCAACAGGACATGTTTTCCAGTTGAAGACCGGTTATGATCGATGATAACTAGCAGGGCCGGTTTACACCCTGTGCAGGGTAGGCTAGTTCACAGGGCCCATCAATTTTAGGGGACTAGTTATTAAAAAAAGCCGTTTATACTATGTGGTCTACTAGTCCAATCCAATTTGATTAGTTTTTGGGGGGTCCATTTTTATAACTTGAACAGGGCCCTTGAGAACCCAAGAGTTCTCGGAGATGGGCCTGATAACTAGGGATGCGAAACGACAGCGTTAGCAGGTAGAACTCAAAAACGACATGACATGACACATGTATTAGTGGATTGATACTGACATCCTTTAACTCCGATTTTTCTTTTTCATAGTGATACTCAAAAATTACAAATTTACAAAAAAAAAAAAAAGAGAGAATCGTATAATTGTATATAAAAACGGTTATGTTTGAACTATACCTAGTAAATTCCCCAACGCTTTGCGGCAAAAATTCATATCATTGCACTAAGAATAATGGGCTTTGGAGGAAGCTGATTTGGGCCATATATCATAACTCTAGAATGGGCTCCCAAAAAGCTTGAGTAATCCGTCCGGCCTTGCCCTACCACTGATTCATATTGATTGCTCTGTCTGTCGTGTTTAGACGAGTTAAGAGATTCACTTTCATATTTGTCTAAATTTCATTCATTAATTCTCATATACGCTAAAACCAGCGATTTTTTCTGTATTAGGCTACACCACTCCCTAAATTGGAGAGCCACGTTGCCTCACTCCGGCCAGACTATGTTGTCTTAACCGGGTCCACACGGTTTCAGAACACACAGTGAGACAAAAAACCCGGGTGGGCTCAGGATAGAACTTGACACCTATGTAAGGAGGCTAGTCTCTATCCATCATTACCTAATCTACTAAAATGACACAAATAAGAATTAAACTTGGATTTCCATTGAAGAACCTAAACTTCCCTACCACCACTGGACCACAACTCTTACACTAAAATATGTTCTACTTATTATGTACGAGAGAGTAGTATGATGCACAGTAAAATTTGATTTAACGTGTGTGATTGATAATGATGAAACACTGGTTAACACCGATGGTCAACTAGCTGGATTGTCTCTTACATGGGTTCAATCTCCTTCTCTACCCACTGGTGACTGGAATCCTGCAAAACAGCAAACCGTTAGCTCGTTAAGAGGGGAATATGGGGGTTTCCTTCTTAACCGGGCTCCGGCCTGAGAATAAGTACTTTTTGAGGAATAAAGAGTGTGTGTTAAGGGTGAAATGCAAGGTGAACATAATGAATAACCTGAATGATGAAGGGTCCTATTTATAGCCGGAGGGTGAAGGAGGGAGGAGCGACCTTGCCAGCTGTTATCGGGCGCCAGCTGTCCGACCAAGGAGAATATCCTCTTGGTCTCCTCTGCTGTGGTCAAGGTAGTGGTCCACGTGGAGCGCCAGCATTTGTCCATGCTGGAGAAATTGTACATCTGCTGTCGGTCTGCCCCCAGATTTGTCGCAGGTCTACATGGCGCTCGGTTTATGGTGACACATGTCGTCCTTTCTGTCGGAAGGAGCATCTTTGGTGTCACCTTGACGCCTTCCAGTTCCAGAAGCTTCCAGAAGCTTCTGGATTGACTTGCTGATGTAGGCGTCATGTCAGACCGGAAAAAATGGTGTGGTCACTGCCATCTATGTATGAAATTGGGACATACCTCATCAGATAATAAAGCGATATAAGTGAAAAAGAAAATCGTGTAAAAGTGATTTATTTTAAAAATGAACGTGAAGTCCAAAAAATACTCTTATAAATTTTAACCTTTCACCTCCCTTAAGATCTTTATCAATCAACCCTCGTTCTGTTGATCTTATTTCAGAATAACCCGAGGAAATAGATTGCAAAATCACCACCACCACCAGCGTGATCATTAAATTTATACTGATTAGCAATAAAAGAAAGAAAATGACGATCCCGCGATCCGACCCAGTTGGTCAAGAACGGAAAGGCATCCGGTATTCGGATTTCCCAGATTTGGCCAAGTTTCTTCTTCCATTTCGAAGAGATATAGACAACCCCTTGGCTGCCTTTACCAACCTAGATGATTCTCCAATGTTTCAAAAACAGGTGCCTTTTCTTCTTTTCTTTTTCTTTTTATTTATTCGTTTAAACGGGTAGGTTGCACCTCTCTGACGATATGGTTCATGATAGTGCTGTGTGTATGATTAAGGTTAATGACTTTTAGGGATGTAAACTCCTCTATGTGGACGTTGCATGCAGTGGCGAAGCTTGAGATTTCTGACCGGGAGGTCGAAAACTTATATACCCAAAAATTTCTATAAGACTGGGGGTCCAAAACGTATATACCCAAAAATTTCTATACGAAAACTACATACTCCACTACTGAGCGAAAAGTTCAGGGGGTCGGCCGCCCCCTCCCGCCCTATAAAAGCTGCGCCAATGGTTGCATGTGATTGGATTGCTGTATTTATGTATATATATGTCGTTTTATGATGGTATATATGCTTTTGTTTTTACTATGTTACTCTTTCATTACTTCTTTTGTTTTGTTTTTGTTATCGGTAGTCTTCTATTTTTAGTTCTATTTGTTTGTTTGTTGTTTGGGTTGTACGATTTGCCTACATCCTATCCTCTGAGACCCTACTAGTAGCTTTGCTGTTTGTGGGATTTACTAGGTTAGGTTTCTAGTTTTGCATAATAGATATGGAAGCACATGGTTTCATTCTATAACATTCGGCTTTTCTTAAGAGCCAACATCACCATGTTGGTCACGGCTGGTTCTTTCTAGGCCATCACTCTTAATTTGGAGCCCAAAACAAGAGAGCACATCCCAAAAAAACTAGTCTGGTGGGTGAGAGGTGAGCCCATTTGGTGTTCATAAACCCTATGCTTGTTGACCATACAATCGATGTGGAAAAAGTCTCATACCTTGCAATGGTTTCAATCCTTAACTAATTTGTTTGTTAATACTAGAGTGACGTTAACCGGAGATAAGTGCATTTTGAAATTTTAATAATGTTACTTTTTTATTGTTGACATAATCTTGAAAATTTTCATACATTACAAATTCATTTAAATCTGGAATGGTCTGAAATGCTTCATTAAGTATTGTACAACAACCGTACCCAGTATATCCCACAAATAGCAAAAGTACTGGTAGGGTCGGGAGATGGTGGGATGTAGGCAAACCTTATCTCTATCTGTGGGGATAGATATGTTGTGTCCAGAGAGACACAGGCTCCAATAACATACAACATAAGTGCAAACAACCTATCACTATAGAGATAGAAGACTACCAAATAATAAAAGGAGTGAAAGAGGAGCCTTATAAGATAGAAACAACCTATAGACATGAATAAATGAAAACGACGACATGCAAAGACAAAGAAAATCTAGGTCCTAAGACAAAGCTCGGCTACATATTTATCATCCCCTAAAAGTCTTTAACCTTAATCCTACGTCTCCACGAACTTCTATCCTAGACCATGTCCTTAGAGAGGTGCAACTATAGTAAATCCTGTCTAATTCACTCATCCCAAGTCATGTTGGCCTGGCTCTACCCCTCCTCCCCTCCACAATGAAGGTTTTCAATGCTCTAACTGGTGCCATCCATCGTGTGCGTCCTCTTCATAAAGTATTGTAAAAACATGAAATTTCTTCTTTCCTTAATGGTGATGTGAAGCTATTTGTGGTGGTTTCTTAGCATGAACTGAATACATGCCTCTATGCACGCGCGTGTTTAAAATGTAACAAATTATAAGTAGAGACTGCAGGCGCATAAACACTTATACGTTGTGCATAGGAGATAATCACACATAGTGGGAGAGAAGTCTTATTAATCATAGTTAAAGCAATAGGTATAACTGTCTACGCCGCTCTTGCATTTCTCTACTTAAAATTGAAAATTTGATTATGTATTGAACATCTCTCTACCTCTTAGATGGTATACTTTCTTCAATATAACGTGTTATAAACTAGTCATCATTCAACAAGGCATTCTTGTAAAAATGGAATGAACTCATGTAATTAGGCATTTTCTATTTTATGTTATGTTATTTTTTCTAATCATAAATTTAGAAGTTATAGCTAGATATACTGTTTGTTGTTTCAAATGTTGCCCTTTTTGGACAGGTGCGCTATATTGAACTGAACACAGATGATTTAAAAACGCGCTGTCAGAAACTACACAAAGGGAGCAAAAAATATATGTAAGTTATGAGCCAATATCTTGGTTTAAATATGTTAATATAATTTAGCGTTTGATGTACCGTTGAGAACAATATAAACATGTATTATTCACCACAGGGATGGACTTGGAGAAGCATGCAATATAGATTTTGTATTTGCAGATGCATTAGAGGCATTTGGTGGTGGCCAAGACGACCCCGTTAGCTCATCTATTGGAGGTTAGTTAATGGTAACCCGCTTTGTTTTAAGTGGATCCATTTTTATCAAATACATTGTTTCTTTATCAAATAATCGGTTTCGTACTGACTTCAACAGAACCGAATCACAGATTATGTTATATTATTTCTTTTTTGTTCGTATCTTGAAAGGTTCAATAATTTCGAAGTTTGTTAGTGCGTTTCGCGAGATTGAATCGTTTAAGGAGCTTCTACGTATCCAAGTAAGTGAACAAATTGCATTTAAGCTAATGATCATTTATGGTGATTTGAACTCCATGACATGATAATTGCTCGCTCTTGTTTGTATGTACCCTTTAAAGAATATTGATTGCCTACATTATCTGTAAGGATTTAGAGATAAGAAACAATTTGGAAAGATAAATAGTTATTTTTAGTTTATTAATCCGTTATAACAACTATTGACACCCGATGTAGAATGTACCGACTTGAAATTGTTGAAACTTCGGCATTGATTATTTTTCTCTATATAAAGCTTGTGGCCATGTTCATATTAAGGACTAACTTTATTTTCTGTAATTTAACAAGGAACATTGTATTGTATTTGCAGGTTGAACATTTGCTTGTTGATCGTTTGGCTCAGTTTTTGTCTAATGATCTTCAAGCCACAAAGGCAATCTTCTTAACCAATCTTGTTTTTATTTATATATGTGCTATAAATATTAAAGGTTAATATCCTTGATCAATATCCTTACCGATCACTGATTCACTGTAAATAGTAGTTCAGTATTTGGTACTCAAGGTAATAATAATAATAATTCTTTTTATAATCCCTTTTTTTAATATCCTGATACATTCTTAATTCTAGCTCTTCATCTATTTAATCTTGTTTTGCTCAGGACGCACGTAAACAATTGGACAAAGCTACATATGCATATGATCAGGTATATCGGCTTTGAATTCTCATTGTTTTGTTTCTGTTTGATCTTCAACATAGGCAAATCTCTTGTGTATACGGTATTTTTCAACATTTCATCCGTTAACAACAATTTCTCAGTGAGCTTATCGATTATGTGATATTCGCAGGCTCGTGAAAAGGTTGCATCTTTGAGAAAGAGTACACGGGATGAAGTTGTTACTGAATCGGAAGAGGTATAAAACTATAAATGTATAATATGTCATGTTGTGCATTTATCTGTATAAAATACATGTGATGCAGCTTCTTTGTACCCTTTTTTGTAGGCTCTACAAAAATTAAAATCTGCATTTGAAAAGAGCAGATTCGATCTAGTATGTCTTATTAATGCGCAGTCCCTTCTATATACATTTGCCAAATATTATTCATAATTTAAGGTTTAAGATTTTCTCCTTGGTGTTTTTAAGGAATACAGGTACATTCTCTAGTAAATATCGAAGCAACAAAGAAGTACACGTTTTTGGAATCTCTTAGCGCAATAATGGATGCTCATTTGCGATATTTTAAACTAGTGCGTTTTTTGTAATATTAGTAATCTTTTTCTTGTATATGATGTGCCGATTTTGTACTACCGACAATGTTTTGACTTTCTAGGGCTATGATTTGTTGAGTCAAATGGAACCTTTCATTCATCAGGTTATTCTTTCACAACTAACCTATACTTTTTCTTCTATTTTTAATCTTTATTTTTTTTTTTTGTAAATAAAGGGACTGTTAAATTGTTAATATCAGGTGTTGACGTATGCACAACAATCTAAAGAACATGCAACTTCTGAACAAGATAGACTCGCAAAGAGAATTCAAGAATTTTTGGCACAAGCGGAAATGAAAGAAGCATTGCCTACTAATTTCGGAAATGTTAGTGTTAATGGCGTTGGAATGAATTCAGATAAAAATATAGATGCAATAATGAAGTCCACTACGAAAGGAACAGTGAGTAAAATTATCAAAAAGTTGTAATTTTTTTGTCCTTTAATTGTTGATGCATTACATACAATTTACTAATTTGTTAACCTAATGTCTGTATATTTTTTTAGGTGCAAACCATCAAGCAAGGCTATCTTCTAAAACGTTCGACAAGTTTAAGAGCCGATTGGAAAAGACGATTCTTTATACTTGATAGTCGCGGGATCTTATATTATTATAGGATTTTTCCTAACAAACCTGTGGTAGGTTATATACTTCATTTTTCTTATGACAATATTTTTATTTTTTAATTCTTTATAATTGTGATCATGTTAAAAATTGGTTTAGGGTTCACAATCAACGAATTCACTTACATCGACTGAACAACATAGTCGTGTGTTTGGGAGGTTTAGATCAAGGCACAACAGGGCAGCATCACATGATGATGAAAACTCAGAATGCCATACGGTTGATCTTCGTACTTCAACGATAAAAGCTGACGATGAGGATTCGGATTTGCGTTTGTGTTTCAGGATTATTTCACCCATGAAGACTTACACATTGCAGGCTGAAAGTGAAGGTGACAGGATTGACTGGATGAACAAAATCACAGGAGTAATTGCTTCTCTCTTAAACTCCAATATGAAACAGGTAAAAACCTTTGAAATTATATTTGCATGAAAGAAATCTAAATTTTTAAATAAAAGGATTTTTATATACATTTAGCGGCTAATCTGATCGTCCTGTTTTTATTTTAGCTAAACATTTTGATTCACCCATAGCCCATATTAATCTGTTCGTAAGCATGCACAATATGCCTTCTAACTCTACTGTAATTTCTCTAGACACATTTCAACAGAGTTCACTCGGGAAGTGCACTTGACACAGTTGGTGAAGAATTTGCCGCTTCACAAGTTGATAACACGGGATCTATACTTGATAACGTGAATATTAATCCAGAAGATTGCGTTTCTAGCATTCTACGAAAGATTCCTGGAAATGATTTATGTGCAGAATGCAGTGCACCTGAACCTGATTGGGCGTCTCTTAATTTAGGCATATTAATGTGCATTGAATGTTCTGGGGTCCACCGGAATCTAGGGGTTCACATATCAAAGGTGCTTTTCTTTGCATAGTAGAGGTGGCAAAATGAGCGGGTCGAACGGGTAGCTATTTTATTATCAAAATACTCTTTGTGCGATGTATGGCGAAGTTAGCGACTATAGCGACCGCTTGTGCGAACTTCGACCCATTTCCTTTTAAGTCAATTTTTAAATTTTACTCATTTGAATATTTGATACATGGGTTGAAACTAGGGGTGCAAAAGATCCGAGCCGAGCCCGAGCTCGATGAGGCTCGAGCTGTGTTTTCAAAGCTCGAGCTCGGCTCGGTTCGGTTCAAGCTTTGTTTTCAAAGCTCGAGCTCGGCTCGTTGGTAGTTTCTCAAACTCGAGTTCGGCTCGGTTTGAGCTTTGTTTTCAAAGCTCAAGCTTGGCTCGTTGGTAGTTTCTCAAGCTCGGCTCGTTTGTTATTAAATAAAAATAATAGACTCGTTTAGGCTCGTGAGCTCGATAAGCGAAGCTCGGGCTAGTTTACTAAACAAGCTTATTCTTAGGTTCGGGCTCGGCTCGTAAACAAGTTTAAATAAGCTCGGCTCGGCTCGTTTACTAGACAACTTTAAATAAAGGGTAAATGTTATTAAATATTAATAAAAACTGATATCACACTAAGGCTCGATAAGGCTTGACGAGCCTGATGAGCTTCACATGCCAGGCACAAGCTCGGGCGCGATAAATAAACAAGCTTTATTTTAGGCTCAAGCTCAGCTCAGGTTCGATAAGGCTCGGCTCGTTTCGAGCTGATCCCGAGCGGCTCATGAGCCGCTTGGCTTGTTTGCACCTCTAGTTGAAACTGTCACCTCTACGATCGTATACTGCATATTGTACTCATCAAGAACCGCAATATGAAATGCATTCTCTTACATCTATAGCTAATCTGATTTCATTTTAACTACTGCAGGTTCGATCAATTAATCTTGACGTTAAGGCTTGGGAACCTACTGTAATGGACTTGTTTCGGAACTTGGGCAATATGTACTGCAATTCCATATGGGAAAATCCACTTCAAACTAATAGGTGGGTATAAACTACGTTTCAAAAAGGAATGCGGCGTAATAAAGCTAAATGATTGATTGATTATCTCACTAACTTCAACTGTCTAAAATAAATTATGTGCAGCGAGTACGGATCAAATGCTTTAGCCGTTAACAAGCCTAGCCCTAGAGATGCAAATCAACAGAGGGAGAAGTATATCATTGCAAAGGTATATGTTCTGGCCATTGTGCTGTATGCAACTACAGTCTACAGGTGCAATGTGCTAGTCAGGTGATGTGTCAAAATGGGAAATTTTTGTACGGGTCAAAATGGGTAAATTTAAGGAAAATTGGATTATAATAATCACACATTTTCTCAGTTGGCCAATAATAATCCCAACTGACTAACTGAGAATAGTCTTACCACCCGTCCCAACTTTCTAACTATTTTTTCCTCAACGGACCCGTTAAAAAAACTTAACCCAGTTAGTTTTTATGCTGATGTGGACATATGAGGTGGAAAAACAATATTTTTATGTTCATGTCATCATCCGCGTCAGCAAAAAACAAAAAAAGTATATATTATTTTTTCCACCTCATGTCCACGTCATCATCCACATCAGCGAAAAACTATCCACGTCAGCAAAAAAAACTAACTGGTTAAGTTTTTTTGTAGGGGGTCCACTGAAAAAAAAAATAGTTGGAAAGTTGGGGCTAGTAGTAAGAATATTCTCAGTTGGAAATATTATTTTTGAACTGAGAAAAGATGGGATTATTGAATTCCAATTTGCCTAAATTTAAATACAGGTTTTTTTCCTTATAAATAACTAATCATTGAAGATGGTTACAAAAACCATATTATGTCAATAATAAGAATAATCTATTCTTAAGTAAAACTATTTAGGTGGTTGTATGCACTAACAGTACACCATAGGCAACTTTTCCCCGTTCAACCCATTTGACCCGCTTCCTTTTCAACTAATTTTTTGGTCTGACCGGTCCCCCTTTATGTATCTTTGGTTTGTAACTTTGTTTAAATCCAGTATGTGGAGAAACAGTTAATCTGTCGAGAAGAAACCACCAGTAACACCCCTTCTTATGCCACCAGAATCTGGAAAGCAACTGAAAGTAACAATATACGAGAGGTATACCGTCTAATCGCTACATCATTTATAAATATCATCAACACTACATACGATGAGGTTGCTGGTGCCGATTTATTTCACAATCTTCATGAACATGATTCTGAAAAAGCCAGCCCGTTAGCCTGTAAAAAGATGAAGGATTCCAGCAAGCCGGAAAGTTGTCTTCAAGGGTGTACATTACTGCATTTAGCATGCGATTTAAATTACGACGTGATGCTTGAACTGTTGCTACAGTTTGGTGCTGATATAAACAGGTCGGATTACCATGGTAGGACCCCACTTCACCATTGTATCTTCTCTGGAAATAACAAACTGGCCAAGTTTGTGATCAGAAGGTAGTTAGTTATAATCTGTTATTCGTTATTTGGTTTAACTGTCGTTTTAAGGCTGAAACACTTGTCTTGTTTCAGAGGGGCGGATGTATCGATCAAAGATGGTGGTGGACGAGGTGCCTTAGAACGAGCTATGGAGATGGGAGCGATTACTGATGACGAGTTATTGATCTTGCTTTCCGAGGGTAAGTGAAGGTTGCTCGAGAAAGCTGGAACCCATCGTCATTTTGACTCCGGCGAGCTGTCTAAATCTGATCTTGTGAATCTGGTTTTCTTGATACATGTTTTTTAGATTTGTTTTGCTGTAATTGCTATTTATCTTTGGCGCTGATAGGTGATTTAAAGTTTAACTTCGGTTAATTTTTAGATATCGATGAGTAGAGCAAAGAATCATTATACTTGGGAGTTTTTCTTTTTTACTTAAACTCGCTCCAATTCTAATATGTAAATACAAAAAATGTGTGTCGTCATATTTTCACGTCCTAAGCAAAATAAAACTAAAAATATTATTTTTCTATGAAATATATTCTTTTTCTATGGTTAACTCAAATTATTTACCTTCACTAGTTTCTATAAGAAGAGCTAGTCGGTTAGATACGCAAATTAAAACTAATAGGGTGGTGGTTTATTGGCAAAGATAAAACATTTAAAAGACATGGGTTTGAGAGGGGGGGGGGGGGGTCTTCGTAGTTCAAAAAAGTATGCGAAAATTAAAATAAAGTGGTTTCACATTGACGACATAAGCCCAAGGTGGGACATATAAACTGCCAGCAAGAAGAGAAATTATGTCCTAAATATTTTTAAACCACAAATCTATCATGTCCAGGGCCGGCTCTGGGCCAGGCAAACCCGTGCCGACGCCCGAGACCCAAAATTTCAAAGGGCCAGAAAAGTCTTTATAAGCTTGTATATATTTATTAAATTATATATTTAGTTTATTTATCCATTTGATATACAAAAAAGTATTGGTGGTGTAATGACAAAACCATCTCAAAATAATGTAAAGGTCTCAAGTTCAAGTCTTTGCTCTATCACTTAAGTTTTTATTTTTGTAATTCATTTACCCTTAACCATAATTTTGGGCCCAATTCTTTTCGTCGCCCGAGGCCTAAATTTTTTCAAAAGTTTTCGGAGATGGCTCTGATCATGTCCTAAATATTTTTAAACCACAAAACTATTATGTGGATCAAACATTATTACGTCAACAAAAATTAATGGTGTCAAGTATTGAATATGGTTTGCTTTTTTTTTTTCCCCTAAAGGGTTGATATAACATTACATTACAATTTCATAAAAAGGCGGGATACATGTATCTCCTGTTTCTTTTTGTCAAAATTAAACTACTATATATATATATATATATATATATCCTTACACTAATATACCCTTACACTAATATTAAATACAAAAATTAAATGAAGTAAAATGAAGCATTCTTATTGGTTGAAACTTCTTCTTACAAAAAATTTCTTCTCATTTGAACTCTCCACTATATATATATAGGGGAAGGTTCATTTGAGAAGAAAAATAAATTAAGAAGAAAAAGAACAAAGGGTAGAAATGTAAAACATTAAATATTTTTTCTCTCAACTCATTTAATATTATCTTTCACTAATTAATTAGTCATAAACAATATCATCCTCCACACTTAAATTTTTGTTTACACACATCAAAATTTATCCTACACGTTTTGAAATTTATCCTACACGTTTTGAAATTTATCCTACACAGCTCGTAATTAATCCTGCACACCTCGTAATTTATGCTACACTTTAAATTATATATTTTTTCTTTTTTTTGGAAAAAATATGTTTTTTTTTAAATAAGTTACAAATTTAATTTAGTTAGTTATTAAATGGGAAGACTACCAATTAATGATCCATTTAAGTTTACCAATATACCCTTACACTAATATTAAATACAAAAATTAAATGAAGTAAAATGAAGCATTCTTATTGGTTGAAACTTCTTCTTTTTTATTCTTACAAAAAATTTATTCTCATTTGAACTCTCCACTATATATATATATATATATATTTAGAATTAGAATTTAGAATTTGAGCCAATGAGTTAGTAGTGGAGTGGTAAGGGAAAGACCTTGTGTTACAATTGACCCAGGTTCAATTCATGCCCAGCATTTAGTTTCTGCGACACCTGGTGATGATGAGAGACTAGGCGAGTAGGCGGCAATCGCTAGTTCAATCCTTGAATTGAGCGGGTTTTACCACACCGCACTGTCGTGCTTTCGGGCGAGTGTTCACGGGCTTCTGCCCTAGGTGAAGGTTTTCCCCGGTTCGGAAGGCGAGTGTATCCCGATGTAGTGAATTTCGCCAGTAGCCTATTTGAAGGATTCGTTGGCCGTTAAAAAAAATTAGAATTTGAGATCAGGTTTGATTACATTATTGACTTTTAACTTTTGTTAAAGCAGGCAATGTAAGGTTAGCTTACTAGGTAGAGGCACGTGCTTTTTAGAGGAGGTGTCATATGTTCAAACTCCGGTAAAAAAATATTTTAGTATAATTGGTTTGTTTAAGTTACATATGTTGGGGTAATATTACTTTACATGGCTTGCATTCTACCTTTGTAATTTAATCAATATACACACAAAAGTTAATAAGGATATATTGGATTTAAATAACTTCTATTTTTATCAATTGACTGATATCATTTTAAACTTTCGATTTGTATAACACCACTTCTAACTTTCAACTTATTGGCCGATAACATTCTCAAACTAACTGAACCTAACCAAGTTAGTTTTTTGCTGGTGTGGCACTTGTGTGGTGACGTGAAATTTTTTGATGATGTGGCAGCTGGCATGGCGTCTGACTTAGCTTTTTGCTGACGTGGCATTTGACTTGGCTTTTGATGACCTGGCAACTGGCGTGACACTGGTTTGGTGACGTGGCAGCTGACGTCAGCAAACTGGGTTAGTTTAGGGGTGCTATCGGCCAATAAGTTAAAAGTTGGAGTGGTATAAATCAAAAGTTAGGCGTGTTATCAGATAATTGAGAAAAGTTGAGTTATTTAAATCCAATATCCCAAGTTAATATGACTAATTTATATTAAAAGAAGAATAGTTTTTTAATAAATTAATTTTATTAATTAATAGTTGGATCAAATCTAATTTCGAAATCAAATAGATGTATATTTTGTTTGTATAGCCTTTGGCTGCTGTGTTTTCTATATCAATTAAGCATTCATAATCTCTATATCGGTTTATTACATAAAATAATAATTAACTTATATTTTAATAGATTCTTTAAGCAAAAAAGTTATATTTTTATATGCTTCTATATTTATATTTATATTTTATATGCTTCTATATTTATATTTTATAAGGTCACTAGTTTAGAACCCCGTGTATTACACGGGTTAAATAATATAGTTTAATATACTAAATAATAATAAAAAATTATATCTTTAAAAAAATTGTGACTGCACGGGTTGAATAAACCTGTGTAATACACATGTTGAATTAATATAATGTAACAGTTAACACGTATAGTCGTTAAGACGTTTAAAAAAATAAATTTTGATGTACTTTTGGTTCATTAAAATATGAGAGGATTAAGACGTATTGGACTCCTATTTTAATCACAAAATTAATACACAATCTTGATTAAAATATTAAAGGAATAAGATGTATTGGAAACCTGTTCTAGTTAGATACATATCGTAAAAATGTTATGTTCGAGACTCCAAATGTCTAATAATTACATTGTAAACATTTTTTAAACAATGAAGATAAACATCATTTGTGAAATATAGATGGATTTAGTTAAGTTATTGTTTAATATTATTATTTGATGATGATATCTTGTTAAAATTTGTTGTTTTAGGTATCATATTGGATCTATGATAATCAAACAACTTTTTAAATTTACGCCTCTCGGCAATGTTGGCATAGGCATTGTCGTGGGTACAAAATGCAACCTAGAAATTAATACCGGAATGTCAAGAATGATTATAAACACAACAACGTATTTTCAACAATAGACAAAATTTATACCGCATTCCGTCAATAGAATCGACTCGTTTTGAACCCAAAAAACCTATATAATCTTTAAATAAAGCTATAAAAAAACTTTTATTAAACAAAAGCAAAATATATAAAAGTGATAAAAAGTGAATTATTTTCAAACTACAAAGAGATTATCGTGGATAAATATATTATTAAGGGAAAATATCATAGATATGTAATCAGGTTTACCAACTGTTTCAATTAAATCATCAAAAGTTTTTTTGTCTCCTGAAAGTTACTAAACTTTAATTATGTGTTCTAATAGTGTGTAATTACCAGGTTACCATTTTTTTTTCATTCATTTTTTAATTTTATTTTAATGCTTATATTTGGATATAATCAAAATAGAATTCAATATTTTCCATAATTTTGATCTTCAAACCTTCAGATCTGAGATCAGAGGTAGTAGATATCGAAGCTACATAATCTTCAAAAAAAATCACGTCAACATCACGGTGTGAGCCATACTGTAACTGAAAATGAAAATCGTTATCCTCATCTTGACGTTCCAATTTTCTTCTTTTACCGGTGCCGGAAGTCGTAATATCAGAATCTCTACTCCGGCGAACGGTTTCGTGTGAAATTGAAAGTTCCATTGCCGATATGTGTTCCGTACAGTCAGTCACCTACCTACGGTGTAGCTATTTTGAAAATTGTTGATCTCTCATGTTGATTGTTGTAAAAGGTTCCATGGGAAACTGAAGCTTTAGTTCTCTCGGTAAATGGTAAAACAATGTTTGAGAATTTGATGAAAGAGAAGAAAGAGTGTTAACAATTTGATATGTAGGGCATGTTTGGCTAAGCTTTTCAAAACAACTTATTGACTTATTGGATTTTTGGAAAAGTCAGTATGGATGGAGTGACTTATTGACTTATTGGCTTTTCCCCCTCACATACACCCTCATTGCCAAACATCATTTTAAAGCTTATGACTTTTCAAAAAGCCAATAAGTCAATAAGTTGTTTCAAAAAGCTTAGCCAAACATGCCCGTAGTAGGTATTATTTGAAAGAACTTATTCGGCTACCAAGATCTAAAAGAGTAAAAGGGGGGTTTCTTTTTGTTTGTTGATTTTAAATTTTGAGAAAGGAAACAGAAAGGAAAAAAAACTTGTGTGGTTAATTTTTTTATATAAATTAAAAATCATAAATGTTTTGGTTTAAGTTAAAATTAAATTGAATGAAACCTGACACGTCATCAAGGCAACCTGGTAATCTGAGAATTACACAGTATTAAAACAACAAATGAAACTTTAGTGATTTTAGAGAGACAAAAAAAGTTTCGATTACTTAATTGGAACAGTTGGCAAACTTGATTACATTTCTATAAAGTTACCCCATATTAAAGCCATAAATATATCATTAAAGCCCTATAGGCTAAAATTTCACAAATAATTAACCAAATTAAATAAAAGAGTAAACTGCAATTTTACCCCCTGAGGTTAGGGGTCATTGGCACCTTTACTCCCCCCCACCCCCCTAAGGAAATAATTGCAATTTTACCCCCCACTGTTTGAGGTTATGTCGCAATTTTACCCCCCGGCTTCAATTTTGTTGACTGGTCTGTTGACTTGGGGGTGAAATGACTATTTTACCCTTTTATTTTACCCCCCAATGTTTGCTGTTATGTCGCATGTTTACCCCCTGCCACCGCCATTCACCACCACAACCACCACTGCCACCTCCAGCCACCACCACAACTTAATATCCCTTTCATATATAACACCACCACTACTTCCGTCACCGGAAACCTGCAACTCCGGTCATCTTCTCCAACGACTGTCACCTCCAGCCACCACCACAACCACCACTGCCACCTCCAGCCAAACCGAAGCTGCTGCTGAGTCACAGCTAAAATGGCAAGATTCAGTATTTAACTGTCACCCACATAGGAAACACAAAGGGAATGAATAAAGTTGCAAACTTTGAATCAAAAATGGTGAAAAGGTGGAGACTTGCCTGTAACTTTGAGGCCAGGATGGGTTTAAGGAACTGGGCTTGCTCTGGTGATGTGGATTATCATCTGAATAATTTGAAAATTCTGATTCATTCCCATCATCTTCTCCTCTAATGGAATCTTTGTCATCATCTTCATCACTCTCAATGAAAAAAGCTTGATCTGAACCAACTGTGAGGGATTCCTATAATAATAATGGAGCTCAAATGCTTGTACACACTGGGTAGAATCTGAACCATTATAAATTAGGAACAGTAGAATGATCAACATGCTTAAACCGAAAAATACCGTCGTCAATTCGTAAATTAAGCAGCCATATCACTTTCACAGATTATCAACAAACTAAGATCATACACACTCAATTAAAAAGCTTTAAACCAGACAGATCCAACCCTATAAGACTGCCATCATAATGTATACAATTAGTACAAATTCAATAAAATTAATGACAAATCACCCAATTTTGATATCTAAAATTGCAGCACATAACAACCTGTTGCAAGTTTCAAGTTTACCTACTGTTAAGGATTCATATAAACACTATCGAAGAAGCATCAATTATGCTAAACACCAGTCGATATCAATGAATAATATTTTCTATGTACCAAATAACTAATTTCAAAATATAACAAACCCAACAAACTAACAACAAACCTATAAACATTATCAAAGAAGCATCAGTTATACTAAAAGCCGGTCGATATCAATGAATAACGTTCTCTGCCACGAATACTTGAAAACCAGATCTCTTTACACAGAGAGATCACAACACCCATTTCTCCTGTTCACCACCCATCGTTTGCAGTTGTTTTATTATTCGGAAATAACCTCCTCTGTCTCCTTCCGGATGGTTGTGGTGGTGGTTGTGTGGCGGCGGAAGTTGCGGTGGTTGTGGTGGTGAATGGCGGTGGCAGTGGTGATGATTATTGTGGTGGATGAGAGAAAGACAGGAGAGAGATAGTACCTGGGCAAGAAAAGGGTTACAGGGATATTGTGGTGGTGGCTGGAGGTGGCAGTGGTGGTGAATGACGGTGGCAGTGGTAGCAGGGGGTAATATCACAGAGTGCACAAAACACAGGGGGTAATATGAAAGGGCATTATAGTCATTTCAGGTGGTAGTCAACAGATTAGTCAACAAATTTGATGCCGGGGGGTAAGGTTGCAACATAACAGCAAACAGTGGGGGGTAAAATTGCAATTATTTCCTTAGGGGGGGTAAAGATGCCAATGACCCCTAACCTCAGAGGGTAAAATTGCAGTTTACTCTAAATAAAAAGCTCTCATGTGTTAACAAGTGTCCTTAAAACGGTTTCTTTTATTATATACTATAGATATAGATTTATGTGGAAATTTAATAGTTAAAATTCAAATCTAAAATTTATTATTAAAGATAGAAAAAAAGGTGACCACAAATATATATTTGATGTGAAGGGCTTTGTTTACGATAGCCGCTATTTTCCTTTAAGAGGGGCTACTATTATCACCAACCACAATCCAAGACGATTACGTTAACACATTTCTCTTCAAACAACCAATTTCTTTGCTGTTATCAATGGCTGCGGTGAATGTACCTTTGTTCCTACCTCTAACAACCATCATTCATCACTCACAAACTTTTCCAAAATCTTGTATTGTATCCTGTACAATTAGAACATCATCTTCATCTTCATCTCCAGCTTTGATTTCAAATTCCTCAAATGGGTCTTTCAAAGCTCGCTTTGGATCCTCCAGAGGAGGTGCTAATGTGTTAGAAAGACCTTCTTTTGATCAGTCTCAGTTTGACCCTGCTACCCAAGTTCAAGAAGGTTTCATTTCTTTCAATTTTTTATTTCTTTTGGGCCTAAAGTGTTACTAAAAAAAATCAAATGTGTGTCTTTATTGCATGATGGGTTCACAATTTTATGTTGTTGGAGTAGTAAATATGTTTACAATTTTTTTTTTTGTGATTTGGGTTAATAAACTAATAAATCATGAGTATGCTGTATTTGGAACCCAATTAAGAACCCATACACAATTAGTTTTAGGGAAATTGGCCTGTAATAATCCAGACGTAATAATCTCTAGTAGACGTCATTGCCTATCTCATATCTGCATCCCCCTAACCTTTCACCTATTTTTCCTCCACAGTCAAGCTTTTTTCCGAATTACAAACATATGTTTTAGGGCTTTTGATTAGAACGACGATACGATTCCATTGATGTAAAACTTACCTCGAAACGGTACTCCAAACGACTTGATTTTTGTTAGTTGGAAGTTTAAACACCCGAATTGAAGCACCATTTTCCTCGTTTAGAGCACCGTTTCAAGGTAAGTTTTACATCAATATACTCGTATCGTCGTTCTGATCAAAAGGTTGGACTGGTGGAGGAAAAATAGGTGAAAGGTTGGACTGGCAGGGGGATTATTCAAAAATGGGACTGCCAATGGCCAATGCCGTCTACTAGGGATTATTACAGGCCAATTTCCGTTAGTTTTAAGATTTGGCATACAATAAAGGTAATATACCATATGCAACTCTAGAAAGAAAGAAACTTATAAATACTTTGATAAAGTTGGATCCTTTAGAGAAGGGGATTAATTGATATGTTGTTATGTTTCAACGTTATATGTGACTTTGTGTATTGATGATCTTTTTCGTGTTGTAGGTGGAGATATTGGTCGGGTGAGAGACAAGAAAAACACCGGTAGTGGAGATAGTTACAAGGTGCTTTTGATCGATGATGCGCGTCATACCGAGAAGCTAGGTAATTATGATACAAGATTGTAATTTGTATCCATGAATTTCTAATGTTTTACTTATGTTAGATTATGAATTATGTGAAAAAAAGTTCTGTTGCAAGTCATCAGTTAATTACAGTGCTAGGAAGATGAAATAAATGGTGGGATAGTGACATAACTAACAAACTATGTTTTAGGAAATGCTCATAACTTTTGTGGTTGGTTAATATTTTGCTATTTGTGTATGTAGTTGTAAAAGCATTGCCACAGGCTGTTCCATCTGTTACACCCGATGATGCAAGAAAACACTTCAATGTTTCACGAGAAAACGGTCTTGCAGTGGTTCTAGTTACAGTCAAGGTATGGTTTCTGTTACCTGTGATTATATATATTCATGGGAAAAAGGGATATATGTCCCCTCGCTAGAGCTGACAACGTAGTTGTCAATAGCGAGCGTAGCGACCGCTATAGCGCGCTACGTAGAGTATAGGTCTAGCCTCGTTATTAGTGTTGTAGCGATAACATCGACAATTTATTTATTATTTTTTTTTGTTTTTTTAATATGAATAGCAAATAAATATAGCTATAAAGTAGTTGGATTTTAGGTTTTTGTTAAATATACATGTAACATAGCATATATATACCAGGGTATTTTGATATAATATACATATAATATTTTTTAAATTTTTTTTCAAGTGTATCGCTATTTATATTAGTCGCCTGCTATTTATCACTATGTAGCATATAGGTACCTTATCATTATTTGTCGCTATTCGCCATTAACAACTATGGCTGACAACTAGCAGGCGGTTGGGTAGTCAATGGTCTATGTCACCCGGTAGGGATAAAACATATTTTTCAACACATTGATAGGTAAATTGTTCGAAATTATCACCTCAGTATTAGTAACGAGTATACATGAAAGTAATAATGAAAAGTGTTAGGCGGATTAGCCCGACCGGATCTGAACCTTTTTGACCCACACTAAATTACCTCTTTTGACCTGTAACTAACCTGCGCGTTTTGTCCATTTAGCCACCTCAACTATTGGGTTCAAGCCATATAGCCATCTCAACTATTGGGTTCAAGCCATATAACTACATCGGTGCTACGTCATCATTAGCATTGCAACTTGTAAACCAATTACTTAAAGTCCCTTTTTTTCTTGTGCACAGGAACATGCAGAGTTCTATGCTCAGATGATGACGCGCAAAGGACTGCGATCAACGATAGAGCCAGATTCGACTACTGTATGATATTCCTATGCAGTTACATTTTTTGAGGTTTTGATTTCTTGATGAAGTAATCTCAAAAGAACCAATTTTGATCATGGAGCTAGTAGAAGTATAAGGTTCATGCACAGTGAGTGTAAACTTGTATTTTCCTCAGTTTTGTCATGAAACACTAGTAGTGATTGTAATAGTAGATTGATATAACTGAAGATGCTATCTCATATAGCAAACAAAAAACCTATTTTTTGTAACAATTTTACTTTCTATGTTTCAGGAGTTTACCCTTTACTTTTTTTGCAGTTTATTTCTAGTTTTGTAGTTTAGAAATATTGCATCATATCTCTTCCCAGTGTTAGTCATAGCTAGTTGGATTTCACTTTATTTAATTATATAAAAAAAAATACAAAATAGTAGCAAAAAAAGTGTTCATTTTTTATAACGGTTAAAACACACACCAATTAATACTACTTCTAAATCTATATATTTCCATCACATATTGGTACCGCTAGGCTACAAGCCCTACATAATTGCTAGTATAAAAATTATATCGAATCAAGCGTATACCATGATAGCATGAAAATGTATTTTAATTGCTTTACAAGTCAAAATGACCTGATGTATAAGACTATCCCCATAGCGTGTTTGTGTAGACCGCCCATGGCTAAGCTGGTAACGGGTATGTTTGGCAAAAGTAGCTGGTGGCTGGTAGCTGAAAGCTGGAAGCTAGTAGCTGGTGGCTGGAAGCTGGTAGCTGTAGCTGGTAACTAGTAGCTGTAGCTTTTTAGATATATTTGGTGTTTGGTAGAGTAGCTGAAGCTTTTAATAAAATGTATAAAATGACCAAAATGGACATAACTAAAAATTTAGAAAGTTGGTGCATTAAAAATTTCCTTATTTTTAGTGGTTAAAATAGTCATTTTTCCCTAAAAGCTTGTAGCTCCTTCTAAACGCTACTAGTAGTAGCGTTCAACCAAAAGCTTCAAGCTTCTAACCTAAAAGCTTAAAGCTCCTTCAACCAAACAAGGCTTTTTATTGACTAGGAGTTTTTTCTTAAAAGCTTAAAGCTAGAAGCTCCTAAAAGCTCCATGCCAAACATACCCAACGTCCGCCAAATGGGTGGGTGTAAGGGGTGGTCGCCTCTTGTGGAGAGGTAAACTTTCCAACCACCCAATCATCTTTTGTCATGTCAATTTCTCTCTAAGTCCTCTTTTGCACAAAAACATAAGACCATGTGTAGTGGTAGAAAGTTATAATGCCCCCACCATGGGGCATTATACGACACGTGGCGTCCTAGTCAGCAAGGGGGCATTATAGCAAAAGTGGTGTAGTGGGTATAAGAGCATTCTCATCCAATCCATCAAATTATACATACATTCCACTAAAAAACAACTCCTATATCAATATATTTTCACTAAAAACAAATAATTTTTCTCTCTCATTTTCAATTAAATAATATTATCATCATATTTTTCTCCTTCCTTCACTCACAACCACTTTCAATATATTTTAAAAAAATTATACTGGGTGAACAGTGTCCCCCCAAATATACAGATGAACAGTAACATTTTCTCTCTCCTCCACTCACAACCACTTTTTTTACCCTTTACAATATAAAAACTCATTCTCACAAGTTTTGATGGATTGGATGAGAATGCTCTAATGCCCCATAATGCCCCATTCAATCATTTCACAATTATTTTTTTTAATTTAAAACATAAAAAAACTTCATTAATTTAAAAATAAAATTACATTACTTGAAATAAAAATAAAAAAAAAACAGAAAATAAAAAAAAAACAGAAAATAAAAAAAAAACAGAAAAAAAACTGAAAAACAGAAAAATAAAAAAACAGAAAAATAAAAAAACAGAAAATAAAAAAAAACAGAAAAAATAAAGTTAAAAAAAATAACATGATCTAGAGTCCATATTTTTCTCGAATTTTTTGATGACGCATTTGCGCAAGGATCAACGCGTCGCCTTGGAGGTGGTCGATCGATTTGGACAAAAACTCAATGTCCTTTTCCATTTGCCTCGCCTCTTGCATCTCGTTAAACTTTTTGGTTTCGGCCACTCGTTCTTGCATAATCTCCCAACGTTTGTAGCCGAGGTTGCGAATGTCTTGGAGACGACGGTTCATCTCCTCGAAATCATCCTTTAACTCGAGATCGGAAGACGACTCAACCGTTTTTTTCCCGGTTCCCTTTCTTCTACCGGTGGGTCGGACCAACTCTTCTTGAATTCCCTCGTCAACGTCCACCGCTTCATTTAAATCAACATTGCGGGCATCCGATTTCGGAGTTGACGGGTCAACGGAGGATGATGTTTTTGACCTTTTAGCCCGACGTCTACTACTAGACGTCATTGGATTAACTACCGCCCACTTTGGACTTTTTCGTAGTAGCTCCCAACACTTATAGTACGTGAAAGGGCATTTTGTCCTCTCGAACTCGTCCAAAGCCTTCGTTAAAACCCAAACGTCACCTTCACCGCTCGGGCGATTATCGTAGTTACGTTGGAAGACTTCTTGGAACGAATGACACTTGTTGTTGATGTCGGTCCATTTGCTAGAAATGGAGTCTTTGTCCCGATGTTCGCCTTGACCCCACGTGCTAAAGAAGAGTGCACGAACCCTATCCCAAAAAACCGGGCCCGTTTGAAAGTTTGCTACAAAAAAAAAAAAAAATAAGTTGTTTGTTAAAAAATAAAGTAACAAAATAAGTAAAATAATATTTATATAAAATAGTTACCGGTCTCTTCGTCCTCCGAAATGTCGACAAACGCCCGAGTCAACGTGTATTCCTCTTCCTTCGTCCATTTGATGATATTTTTTGTACGCCGCGGTGCGTCCTTATCCTTCTTTTTATGCGACCTTTTGCCGCGTTTCGATGTTTCTTGCACCGGTTCGGGTTGCGTCTCTGGTACGACTTCCACATCGGGTTCGGCTTCGGGTTGTGACGGTTGAGACCCGCCGGCTTGACCATAGCCGAAAGTGGGAGGAACAAACGGAGGGGAGCCACTCAAGTACGCCGCGTAAGTTAAAAAGCTCGGGTCCATGTCTTGAAGGTTGTACGGGGTTTGCGGTTGGGTTGTGTTCGGGTTTGCGGGTCTAGCGGGGACACCAAAAGGAGGGCGGTATGGATGCATGATTGTATAAAAATTAGAAGAAAGTGGGTTTTTTTTTATAAAAGTTAGAAGAAAGTGGGAGAGATAGTGAGTTTTTGTATAAAAAATGGTGTGAATGTGGGGTATATATTTATAGTGGGAATATTTTAAATTAAAAAAAATAATAATAAAGAATGTTACCGTTTGAGAACGGTCAAATAGTGGGCCTCATGTCAATTTAAGCGTTATATTTAAAACGCCGGGACGATTTTTTTTCGAAAATCACGCCCCAAAACGCCCCCTGTAATTGGGGGGGGGGGGGGGTGGGCGTTATTGGGCGTTTTCGGGCAAATTTTTTTTAAAAAAACGCCCCACTACGGGCGGTCAAGGGGTGGTCACCTCTCTTAGGTAGAGGTAAACTATCTTTTTTTTTTTTTTAATAAATTAGCATTAATAAATAAAACATATTTTAACAAATAAAACATATTGTTAACAAAATAAAAGTACAATAAATAAAAAATACATTATATTAAATTAAAAATAATTAAATTTAATTAAAATAAATTAAACTAAATAAAATTACTACTCTTCGTCAAATTCCACCAATAGGTGGGGTAAATCTAGTCTTCCGAGATGCTCCATGAGATCATATTATAGTCTCCAATGCGTATCTTCAACCATAAGCTCGTTTAACACACTGTCGCTACTATCGGGTGTAAAAACAATGGTATTTCGGCTTGTAGTTCAGCTTGCTCGATGAGATTTTGGAAAAAAAATTATGTTACTATCAGTTGAAGCTAACTCGTCGTCACTACTATCGGGTGGAAACAAAACAATGGTATTTCGTCCGTCATTTTAAATAATAGGGGTAGAGATTAGTTTTGGAGAAATGAGAAAATGGGTGGTGAGAATTTGATATGAATTGTTTGAGATAAATTGTGATTTGGGTTGGGTTTATATAGGGTAATTTTTTTTTTTTTTAAATATTAACGGCTATAAAGCCGTTGCCTCCTCCAACGGTCCAAAACATAAACAACTGTCAAATAATGGAGCGGTGATTAATCACCGATTTCATACTCACTGCACGGTAACTTGGGTGTCGGCGATGGTGTTCCCCGGCGGTAAAGTCATTCTCTGCACCCACCCGGTGTACCCTTAGGGCAGCATAGGAGGCTTGGTTTAGATAAGAAGAAGTTCGTAATTCGAGGCACGATTGTGAGAGGAGGGAGGAGAGAGAGAGGGAAGATTCATGGGATAGGAGAGAGAAAAGGTTGGACAACTGATGTAGAGTCCGTTAGACGCCCTTCCCGTCCTTTACGAAGGAGATAGTCTAAAGTTAATATATATATAATTCATTAGGCATTTTTTTTTATATATTATAGAGTTAATTCCGAACAATATTACAACCAATAAAAGATGTAATAAACTAAGATTCAATTTGGAATTATGGTAGCATAATACAAAAAACTCGTCATTCTAAAAAAATATTGAACACAAATATTGATTTTTATAACCATCGTTTGATTCTTAAACTTTGTATCCCCAAATACAGAATATTTTATTCAACAATAGTCACAAACTAGGTAAATGATGTTATCATAAAACTGGTTTCCTAGCCAATTATATATACACCACATATACATATAATAATGTATATTATTTATAAATTAGCTCCACATTTATTGGAGAACTAATTTTAAAAATACACATACGAGAATCATATAATACATCTGTACAGATTGATTTAAAATTTAAGGAGAGAGGAATAATGAAATAAATGGTTACATAATTGTCATATCTATTACAGTTAAAAGGAAAAATACATATTTTTACAATTTTATGTTTCTTAGTTTTGTGCTTACAAACAACGAGGCCAGTTAACATACATTATCGCTTAACGTACGATCGGTACGTCACGAAATTACGAATGTTGAATGGAAAATCACGCACGTTATAAATCTCAGAAAAACTAATCACGCATGTTGGACATATGAAATCACGCACGTTAGTCGGCATTCCCCTACTCTCAGATCAAAAAACGCAACCGCTTTTCTACGATCTGAAACCACTGTTAATGCCCTCTGACTCCAATCGAATAAAAGTTTGGTCATGTTCCTGCATCCTCTGTTCTACGGTCTGAAGCAAAAGCTTTGTCGTGTTCATCCTCTGTTCTACTGTTTTTTATTTCATGTCGACGTTTTTGCAGAAACTTTTCTAAATCAATCATGAATTTGACCACATTTCGATGAAATTGACCGAACAATGGCCAATTTGAACTGAAACGAAAAGAAACTTGAACCGAATTGGAACCCAGATTGAGTCGCGAATGGCCTGGAAACTTTGTGTAAAATCACGGATGTTATAGTGTAAAATTACGCATGTTGTCGTACGTGATGTACGTTAAGCCGTAATGTACATTACACTTTCTCTACAAACAACAATATGATAAATATTTTTATCGATTATTCCACTGTCATGCCTTTGAGCAAGTGGAGGTCGGATTTTCGCGTATCTGGGAGAGCCAAGGGCCTGGCGGCGGTCGAATAGCCGACCTTGACCATAATGTCCGGTGTCACGGTGATTGATACGTACTTCCTTGCCATTCAAAAAAAAAAAAAACAATTAAAAAAGACAAAAGAAAAGAAAAAAAATACTAATTAATAATTACGCCATAAACAATAATTATCAAACTGAAAGCACTGAAACCTTCCTGACTCTGGGTCGTAGGTTCCGATTCTCACACACACCATCCAATTTCAAACCTGTCTTCGAAAGTCAAACACCCATTCGAAATTGAAACTACCCATTCTTCAATTTGCAGATTGAACACGAAGTCACAATGATCTCTAAAGTTTAGGGTTGGATACAAATAAATGATCGAAAGTTCTTCATATATACACCCACAATATCAGTTCCAATTGTAAAGATCATATATGCAGGTCCCAATTCATCCAAGATTTCCAATTTCAGACAACTTACACATCTCGGATCGATTTATTGGTTTGCTGATCGTTGCGGAGAATTGAGCCCTAATTTTTGGTAATGTCACAAACTTGCATAATTTCCTGTTTTTAATTCAGAATTAGTTGTTTTTCCTAATATATATTGTAATTGAATCTTGGGTTGATCCCAATTTTTTAAAAGTTTGTTTCTTTAGCATCTATTACATTTTTTTTTAAAGAAAACTCAGATTTCACCAGACGAAAAAGGGCAATTACAAAGCAATGATAGGTAGTCGGGCAACAAGTTGCGCCGCCACCCCATTTTGAATAGAAAAACCAAGTCTACTAAATACAAAGTTTGAAACCTTTAGCGACGAAGAATTACTATTAACGACTTTTTGAACCCGATTCAAAAGTCGCACAGCGTTAGGAGCGAGGCCACCCGTCTATTACATTGTGGTATAATATTTGATTGTAAGGTATTTTTATTTTTTTATTTTTATAGCATTAATGAACTGTATATTGTCATCCTGCAGGATGATTGTTTTACTTGTTGGAACTGTTATAAGAATTTATGTAGATAATGTGGATTTTTCTTGAAGAAAAGTGAGAAAATGGAAAAGAGGAGATTGCCATCATGGATGCTAGGTGCATCAACCGCTAATAAAGCGAGCAAACCTGTCGATACAGATGCAAGCAGTGTCGTAACGAGTGATGAAGTGAGCGTTGTGACCAAATCTACAAAGCCGAAGGCAAAGGGTGTAACCCGGAATCACAAAAAAGAGGTCTGTCTTTCTAATGATGAGAGTTTGCTAGTTAAATGTGAAACAAGGAGAAAGAAAAGACAAATTGTTGAGAAAGATGTGGTTAAGGGTTATGATCCTGATCAAGAAGTCATTGTTGAGAAGAGAAAGCGTGCAACGGTTAAACGGAAAGCTGAAGAACCCAAGCCTTCAAGAAAGAAAAGTGAAAAAAGAGTTGAATTTGATAGTGGTAGTGAAACTGAAGGTTTATCTTATGATGAAGATGATGATGATGATCTGACCATGGATGATGTATTAAGCATCGCAAAAGAGGTAACTATTTTTCTATCTACGTGTTTACATCGAGATCTAGTAATTTCTAGGGGTATTTTTGAAAATGTATGTTATATGGAACAACGGGAATCACATAATTAGGTGTAAGAAAATGGGCTGGAAGCCTGCAAAAGCTTCTATTTTTTCACAAGTGATGCTATCGAATTCTAGATGGTGTTTGGATCACTGTCGTCATAGCGATAATAGCGTTCGCTATAGCGCACTTCATAGCGGAGAGACCCTACCTTGCAATCTGATTGTTAGCGACTCCATAGCGTGAAAATAGCAGGATTTAAGGTTTTTGTTTTGTTTTAATATGAATAGCTGGATTTTAGGCTTTTTTTTTTCTGTATTAATATAACTATTTAATATAAATTGCGTATTTAGATGAAAAAAACAGCGTAGTCTGATAAAATATACATATAAAATTTTCTTCTAGTGTATCGCTAAACATAAAACAGCGCCCACTATTTCATCGCTATTGCTACGTAGCGTATAGGTAGCTTGTCGCTATCATGCGCTATTTGCTATTGACAATAATGGTTTGGCTGTGTGTCCCAACCGTTTATTGCAACTTGAAATCACAAATAATTAATTTGAGGGTTTGGGAAAAACTGATCATGATATGATTATATGTTTTTCGATAATTCAGGGTCAAATGATTTGATATGGAGAAGTTGGTAAGGCGTTGGAACGGGGTGTTTGGGATTGCTTATTTGCCTATATATGAAATAAACATTTTGAAATCTGCAACTTTAAACTGCTAACCCAATGCAACTTATTTCACTCAAACGATTAGATAAGCACTTTGGATAAGCAATCCCAAACACCCCTGAAGAATACTGATCGTAAAGTGACTTAACCATCGGACTTGTAATTTTTCAAGTCTGAATAATCACTTTGACCACCAAAACAGGAGCAGGCCTTAAAACATGTTTTTCGCTTTCGTTACAGTTTGTTGAAAATGATAAGAGAGATACGAGTCAACAGAAGCCATCAAAAGTACAAAGCGAATTAAGAACTAAATCTCCTCCATATGTTAGATCACCCACGCATGAAGAAACAGATTCTCATCACGAACCTGTTGAAACTACAAGTAAAACTACACTAGCGGATTCCATCATGACTGGCGATCCAGCCCAAGACATGCTGGATGTGTTTCTGGGGTCTTTACTAAAGAAACCAATAGTGAAAGACGAGACCAGTTCAACTTATGATATCACAATTCCCCATGAAACTAAGAATGAACAACATACTGCTGTTATTTCGAACAAACCAGTCACGTTGACGAAGAAAAAAAGCAGCCTCAGGGATGCAGTTGCTATGCTTCTTGACTGAGAACGACTTCCAGATTCGTTTAAGTAGAATCGATGTGTGACGACGGGTACAAGATATTTTAGTGGATTTTATAGAAGTTTGGAACTTGTAGATATATAGAACTTTGTGCCTTTAATTCGTGTTTGATTATCAAATAGAAGATATAGGATCAAATTTATTTCAGAACCAATATTATGTCGAGAACCACGAAAACCATTTACCACCATTCATTTTTTCCTTAATTGTTGATTAAATTTTTATTAACTCTCAGGGGCTATACATTCTTTTCTTAAGTGTCTTTCATGGTAATGAATGCAGTTATGGATGGGTTAATTGACCAGTTCGGTTTATATGACCGGTTTGAACTTCCAAACCGTTAAAACTAAATCGTACATATTTCAGAACGGCCAAACTGATTGACTTTGTTTGGTTTGGGCAGTTTATGAACACCCCCTAGGAACCGATCTAAGCCTATGCCGACTCGGATTGAAACTGGTTTCCAAGAGAAATAATCTGAACCGATAGTAACCGGTTCAAATTAGAACTGGCTTTCAAGGTACATTTTAAAAATTTAATAGGCTTTTAAGGAATTATGCCAAATTGGTTTTAAAACCCGGTTTCAACTACGGGTGCAAACGAGACGAGCCGAGCCAGAGCTCGACCATGCTCGAGCTCGATTAAGTTATGAGAGCTCGATTCGAGTTGCGCTTTCAAAGCTCGAGCTCGGCTCGTTGGTATTTTCTCAAGCTCGAGCTCGGCTCGTTTATTATCTATTAATTAATATATTAAATAAAAACATATAAATAATAGAGACTTTTCAGGCTCGTGATCTCGATAAGTGAAGCTCGGGCTCGAGCTCGTTTACTAAATAAGCTTATTTTTAGGTTCGGGGTCGGCTCGTAAACGAGTTTAAATAAGATCGGCTCGGCTCGTTTACACTAAAGCTCGATAAGGCTCGACGAGCCTGACACGCTTCACATGCCAGGCTCGAGCTCGGGCTCGATAAACAAACGAGCTTTTATTTTAGGCTCCAGCTTGGCTCGGGCTCGATAAGGCTCGGCTTGTTTTGAGTTTTTTCTCGAACCGATCTCAAGTAGCTCGCGAGCCGCTCGGCTCGTTTGCACCCCTAGTTTCAACAACATATACTCAAAACCGATTTCAAATTGGTGGATCTGATCAGAATGGCACCGGCTTCACTCAAATCAATTTGGTAGCGGTTTAGGATAAGATTTTAAACCGGTTTCGACTCCCAAACCGGTTTTTCCTCATGGGCTTAACCCCTAATATAGAGGATTAAGGGTAGTTTCAATATGGGCTTAAACCCAATATGGGCTTAAACCCAATAATAACTAGCTTATTAACGTCATGGAGGGGAAGCCATGATTGTTTGGCCCATTAACGGTTATCCCCTTAGCTGAACTACTCTCCCACTAGATGTTAGGGTGTATAGATCGGTTTTATTTATAAAAATAAACTACGTCAAAACTCGCGTATTACACGGGCTGAATAAATAGAATTTTATATAATAAATTATTAAACAATATATTTTTAAAAAACATCATTTATTATACGGGTTGAACAAATGTAATTTTATATATTAAATTATTATAAAGAGTAAGGGGCTGTTTGGTAGCCTCTTAATCCATTCAGATGTTGTCTCTTAATGAAATCATTTGTGGCCCTTATGTCTGAATGAATAAGAGGTAACCTTATGTCTGACTGGATAAGAGGTAACATCTGAATGGTAAACCATCACATGTCACATTCTTCTACATTATCTTTGTTAAACTCTCAAATGATTTCATTAAGAGGTAGCCTCTTAATGTCATTCAGATGCTACCAAACATCCCCTAAAATGCACGGATAGTCCCTGTGGTTTTTCAAAATAACACCTATAGTCCCCAACTTTTAGAAATTACACTGGTGCTCCCTGTGGTTTGACAGTTTGTTACTCGGATAGTCCCTGGAGTGGATGACGGTTAGTTTTCTCCGGTAAGTGGACGTGAAATGAAAAATTTACCCTTCATCTTCCACACTTAATAAAAACAAAACAAAACAAAACAACCCCACCCCAACCCCCACCTTTCTCTCTATTTCCTCCCACCATTAACCACCAACCACCACCCAAATTGGGGTTTAAGTGAAACTTGGGTTGGTTGTAAATTGGGTTTTGAATGCTTAATGAAAAAGACGGACTTTACTTGTGTAATTGTATGGAACTTTTTTAGTGTAAGAGGTGTGAATGACTTAGCAAAAGACTTGCATCCAGAAGCATCAGGTGAAATTACTTAGCAATGTATACATACTACACTATCTTTCATTACAATTTGATGATGGAGGACCCTTTGTAAGATTAAATATTTATTTATTTATATTTAATCTAGTAGCCATCATTATCATTTATATAATATAGATCAAAATATATTAATAACCTATTAATAATTAGTTGGTAATTGTTGATGGACCATATTACCCTTATTAACTAATTGGGTTTCCTCTTGGGTGTATATATAAGGAGATTATTAGAGAGGTTAAAGGTTAGACACACGACCTAATAACATAACATCAACACTAAAATCGCCTCCTCTCTTCCTCCATTACTACGAGTTCTTCAACCCTAAAGAACTCGGTACTACCATCAAGAAGATACATCCTAAAGGGGAACCAGATCAAGCTGACAACTATGTCGAACTCCGTGGCTGCGTCTCTGACTGGATTCTCTGCTGGCCTGTTTGCTGTATCAGATATTATTTACATATTTTCCCTTATGTTTAAACATAACTGATCAACATGTGGTATCAGAGCATATGTTGATAAATCAGTTCTGGTTTTGTATCCATTATTCTGGGATCAAAAATCTGGAAAACGAAAATTTTAAAGCCTTAAAAGGTCTCGGCTGTTTTCGGGTCCCTTGGTACCGAAATCCCTGTTTTCGGAAAAATATGTTTGATAAATTGACTCGAAATTATAATGGGTAAACTAATATTCGAAATCCATTAAAGAAAGTCTTAAAATTTAGATTTCGGAACCCAGAATTATGTTTTTTATTTTTTAGGGTTCATCTTTTGTTCTAAATAAAACTCGAAAATTCCTTAAGATTTGGAATATAATTTGGATTAGTGGATGTTTTTTCCAATGTTTGATCTGAATTTTATCTATTAAAATTTCGAAAACTGTTAATAGATTTTCAGTTATTATTTTCGAAATATTTGATAAGTTTAGATCATAAATTAAATAGGAAACACTATCCCACAATCCCTTAAATTTCGAGTTTTAGTTATAATCACAAGAAACAGCTATTAACAGTAGGTTCGAAATTATCAATGTACTAATCGCACAAGTTTTCCCTTCAGTCGCACAAGATCAGATCACATAAGACATGGTCTGATCGTACAAGACAGTCACACAAGGGTAATCGCACAAGACTTGTGGATCGCACAAGACAGTGCTGATCGCACAAAACTTGGGCCTGACTAATTGCACAAGATTTGGGCCTCACTGATCACACAAGTCATTATTGATCGCACAAGTCCTTACTGATCGCACAAATTTTTTGGGCCTTATTGATCGCACAAGACTTGGGCATTACTGATCGCACAAGACTCGAAACCTCATTATCCGCGCTAACAGGTGGTTTGCTATTATAAAAATTGGTTCTGTAAATACTTAGTTAATTAATAAGGATCAAATAATGTTTTACAAAACCAAACTAGCTTAACTTGAATGAGCTTCTGATGTATCATTTCTGGCCAAAGCTGATTTAATACATCTATTTATTGTTCAAGTATTATAAAAAGCTATGTTGAGTATGCATTACACACGTGAAAATGTCTTAATTCTGGCCAAAGCTGATTTAATTCATTTATGTTTAGCATGCTTGACAAGTTCATAACTAAAGTGATTGTCTCATTTCTGGCCAAAGCTGATTTGTCACGATTACTTTACACACATACTTAAATGATTACACTTCTGGCCAAAGCTGATTTGTCTTTGTTTAAGTAGAATTTTACTAAGTCTATTATTTTGATGTTAGTAATAGACATATCACAATCTCTTCACATAATGATCCTTATATTAATTTTATGATATTTTCGTCTGTCTTATTCTTAGTACCCATAATTTTACTCACTATAATTTTCTTCTACATATATCTCATCCACTCTAATTCCTAAACCTAAAAATGTTTGCTTTATTTAAAGTTTCTATTAGCATTAGCTCTTAAATTAAATCCTTGATTATTTCTTAAGACACGATAATCCTATTGCTCTCTTCTGATAAAGATTATAAAGAAGAAAATTAGAGCATGATGATTAGGACAAATCGAACATGATGTCTCTTATGATAATCAAGAACTCTCTAACATAATGCTATCACTAAAGTCATTTCAGATTAAGTCTTTCCTAAGGCTAATCTCTTATATATGGAATAATCACTAGAACTCCTAAGATGCATGCCTTCTTTTAAAATTCTAAACTATAAAGTTAAGTGGTATATGTGAATACATAATAATGTACAATACCATGACCCATAAAGTTAAGGGCTTACGCATGGAAATAAGTACATTACATATTAAGATTTTCACTTGTACAATTTGATGCCTTATAAATCAACTATAACACTCAAAAATACCAAAGTATAATGAGTGTGTTGATAAGCAACATATGTACAAAGAAATAAATGTTTGAAGCTGGAAAATAAGTTGTTACTCACCTTACAACCACTTAAAACCATAAAAGAGGATTGTTCTAAGGTCCATAGACAAATTAAAAGTGTTAATTCCACCTCTAAGGTTCTTCAAGGGAAAATCTCACTGCATAATTATGTCATTAGACTAGACATAAGCAACGAGACTATCCATTATTCTAAAGAACAATTGGATGAATTAATTAGATAGTCACTTATTAAAGATATTTAAGTCTACTAATTATAATATTCCTATTAACACATGATTAGTTGACTCTAGTTTTAAACGTTTCCTTACCAGAAGTTAACAAATAACTAACATGAGAGTTAGTGACAAAATTAAATGTTAAGGCTATAAGAACAATAATAAGCAGTCTTCTAACAACGTTTTTCGATACCGTACATATATTCTGAGTATTAATCAGAATATAGTATCATAATTAAGCAATGCTATGAAGGTTGTGAAGTTTGCATAGTCAACATAAAGTCACACTTATCTTAAACTCTCATCTTATTTGTTCTAAATATTTGGATTGAAACTTTACTAAGATAAAACTAAATGATACCTTACACTTTCACAACTTTTGTCATCATGCAAATGAAAAATTTGACAAAAGGAAAATGAGACTTACAAATTTCATCCATTATAACCAAAATTCATGAGAAATCATGACATGGTTAATGAGGATGATTTCTTATCTAATCTCATTCTAAGTGATTTTAAATCATGACGTTATAGCCCTAATATTACTTGGCTTAAGGAATAAGTATAGGTCCATCATAAGTCATTCATTGACATTCGTGGAACTTATTCCAAATGGAATATTCATACATAATTAATTTATCATTTAAAAAGACTATCAACTTGTATCTAAATTTTGTCGCATATGGCCCACGTTCTTAGAAGAAATCTATTCATGTATGTACTTAATAAGATTTCTATTAAATATGTCCCTAAGTTTCTTATGATATTTGGACATTAAAGAAATCAAATAAAGTCTAACGTATATGTGATAGGTTCCCACATCACGTAGCTCATTGAAACTTCTCTTGTAGCATTCTAGAGATATTAAAGATCAGTGGGGGCATTAAGTGTCTTAATAATAACTTGCAATAGTTGCAAGAGGTGGGGAGTGAAAACTTTATATTACTTCAATTTACACCTCTTGTACAAGACACTGCTCCATCTTGACACTGTTCTATCATAACTTGTCTCCTTAAAATCTAAAGCTACTCTTACAAAAGTTTCATTGTTGCTTAATTGTGGGCACACTTAGATTTCTTATCTAAACTAACATAATCCTCAACAAGAGAAACTACAATGACTAACGTCATTAATATGTTTTCTCTATTAGAATTTGTTTGGTCGTTAAATATTGACCCTAAGCATGCTGAGTTCTTAAAGTTTTCTAAGGTCAGTGGGAGCAGTCAAAGTCCTTATAATGACTTGCAAGGAATACAAGAGGCGGGGGGAAGAGTGTCATTAAATTTCACTCCAAATTTAACTCCGATTACACCTCTTGTACACCATACTACACCAACTCTTACAAACTTAGAATCCTGAAAATGATAGCAACCTAATCAAGAGCTAATCCATAAAACTGAAACTTCTAACAAACCCAATAATCAATTCAGGAGGTCATCTAGGTTTAAAAACCTACTAACTTTGATGATTACATAACCTCCCTAATTTGGAGTTGAAATGGATTTTGGAAAAGTTTACTGATCCTATCTCTTCTAATTAAGCCATTAGTGTCAATCAATCTTCTGAATGGAATAAAACAGTTTTCTAGTAAAACTGATTTTATGTGTTCGCATAATGTTTGGGATTTGATTGAATAACCTAAGAGTGTTCATAACTAAACCAAATCCTGATATAAACGTTAAGACACAAAGAAGCATGACTGATTGTCAAAGGTTGTACTCAGGAAGAGATAAATTATTAAAGAATCTTTATTACATATCTAACAAAAGATTTCTTTTAGGATCATCACTGTTCTAGTAGCTTATAATAGTTTTGAGCTACATTAGATGGACATTAAAACAGCTTTCCCTAACAACTGGCTGACATATTTACATGTTCATAAAACAACTTGAAAGTTCTAAACTTAAAGTTAAAGAACAGTTTGTCTATAAGCCAATAAAATCCATGTATGGTTTAATGCAAACATCATAATGTGATGAAATCTTAACGCAATTATTTTCATCAACAACCAAGTGGAATAATGTACCTACCTCAAGATGAGTTGGAGCAACTAAGATAAACTTGTCTATATAGATGATATTCTTTTGACAAGTAGATGTTACATAAGTCAAAGCATTGTTAACACAAACTTTGATATAATAGATCTCAGAGATATCTCTTACATAATAGATATCATAACATGTTGAGATAGACCAAATGGGATATTACTTCCGTTCCATAAGTTTAACATTAAATTGGTCCTTACATATGTAACTGATGCGTGCGAAGTGTCGTATATTTTAGGTGTATATTTTAAGCCCTTTTTAACACTTATTTTAGCCAAGTTTTAAATTTATAAAACACGATATTTCACTAACACTAAACACACATATGGGCAAGTGCACCCATCGTTGAGTGTAGTATAGCGTTGGTAAGATACCGAGGTCGTCCAAGGACACAAGAGCTTTTAGTACCGGTTTATCCTCAACGTCTAACCAAAATAAAAGTTTAGAAAAATGTTTTAAACTAAGAAAAATAAAACTAACTAAAATGCTGAAAATAAAAATAAAAATAAAAACAGATAGACAAGATGAATCACTTGGTTCCGACTCGTATCTAGTATAACCTTTGATTATTTCCGCACTTTTGCACATAATTAAGAGATCATCTTAGTTATTGTAGTAGGCCCCTCTTTTGAAGGTGACGTTACCCTCACCCCAGTAGTTTGAGTCAGCAGGGATACAATCCTAAAGGGGTGGATTATTGGAAGATAATGAATTAAGTTATTAATGCAGTATTGTGGTAGGCCCCGCTTTTGGCGGTGACGTTACCCTCGGCTAAGTAGTCTGAGTCAGCAGGGATACAGTCCTAAATAGCCGGGTTATAGTATTAATAGTAGTTAGCTTATGAGGGGATCAAAGAGTTTGGACCCCCGCCATCCAATACCGTGAAGTATTGAAGGAGGTCCTACTAAATTTGACCCAGGTCCATTGCAGGACCTCTAAACGCTGAACAATGGCAAGACCTTTACCAAACCGTTCCCTTAACCCCCTACCAGGTAGCCAACATACCTCCATATAGACCGTGGAGATATGAATGGTGAAAATCCTTTATTTTATATAGACAGTAAAATAATGCCAAGACACCACGGACAAACGATAAGGAAAGATCACCTTCAACATAAGTAACTAGTTATTAAAGTCATTAATACAAAACCAAATAAAAAGTGCAAAAGATTAGAAATAAAAAGTATTATACTAGACACTTTGTCTTCACCAAGTGATGTAAGAGACTTAGGCAAACATGGCCTTGATTGTCAAGAACTCTTACGATCAATCTTGGATCCCGAGACGACTCACACACTCTATGATGGACAATGGATGATGGTGGTGGATGATGGTGTTGTGATGGTGGTGGGTGGTGGATGAAGTGTGAGAGAGGTGGTGTGCCAAGGGATGAGATGAAATGAATCCAAGCACTCCTATTTATAGGCTGAACAGAGAGCTGGACATGGCCCCGTGTCCGCTGGGCACGGCCCCGTGTCCGTCTGACACTCTCTCTCCTCATTAATTGTAATTCGCAATTACAATAAATGCGCCTGCTGTACTTTCGACACGCCCCCGTGTCCGCTGAGCACGGCCCCGTGATGGGCAATAGAAGCTTCTATAGATTTGTCTTTTCTGCTGTTCTTGGGCACGGCCCCGTGCTGGCTGAGCACGGGGCGTGTTCAGCCTTCTGTTTTCTCTATTTTGCTTGGAAAGGTGCTGTTGAGGGTTCGGGCAGTCCACTAATGTTCCTTTTCTTGTATTTATGTTGGATTTAGCTGTCTTTTTGCTTCTTTTGCGTTTTTGAGCTCATTTAATCCTGAAAATACAAAAGGAAGACAAAAACACTCTTTTTCCAATATTAGTACTAAAAAAGGGTTAGTTTTATGCATCATTTGATGTAATTTATATGTTGCATTTTACACACATCAAATACCCCCACACTTGAACTTTTGCTTGTCCTCAAGCAAAACTCTTTAATATGTGGCTTACACTCCCAAATGGAATAGGTAGAAGAGAAGGTTTTGGGCTTGTCGTAGAGTGTCGGGATATCCAAGATCTTTTTGGGTTTTATTTTTATTTATTTACATTCCTATTCGTAATGATTTATTTAGAACTGTTCATAAAAGAAATTACTTATTTGGGCATAACATGCTTTTTTTTTTAAATTCTATTTATATACAAGTTCACATACCTCGCGGGGAAATCACTCACACTCGGCCGAAGGTGTATTTTTAGTGAATCACTCGAGAGCGGCACGGAACTTACTCCTACCATAGGCTTGCCAAGAAATCAATCCTCCTCCTTTTTAACTTTTATACCTTTGTAGATATCAAGAGGACTTTGTGGGTTAAGGGTTGGCTAGGGTTAAAGGTAGGTGGTTGGGTTAGTGGTTAGTAGAAAAAGGGCTAAAAGCGTAACAAGTGTCGGTTTTCGTATTTTTACAACTTTTTATTTTTGATGAAGCTTTTATTCAAACAAAGTTATTTTTGATTACTTTGTTTGTTTATTTTCTTTTTGCTTCATCATCATCACATTTTTTTTTTTCACGAAGAACCGGACTTGTTACTAAAATAAAGGGTAAAAATGAAAAAGGGTTTTGGTGGTTGAAAGGGTTTTTGTTTGGGTGATGAAACGAAAAGGTTTAGGCTCAAAGGGGCTAACTAGGGGGATTTTTGGGTAGGTGGTAAAAGAAAAGGAAAAATAATGGTGTAGAAATGAAAAAGGTTAGTCCTAATGCCTCCATCATTTACTTACTCGGGTTTAAGTTGATAAGGACCGGGAATGTATTGTCATGGCAAGTTCTAGAGTCGTAAGAACCAAGCGGCTATTCATACAAGAAACGAAAAATGAGCATTTAGTCAAATGATATGTAATTGTGTGCTCAATAAAGGCTCAAAACTCACTTTTGTGGGAATGGGTTTTTTTATGTGATCAAGTATATATAATCAAATTTTAAATAAGTTTGTCATGCCTTTTCATAATTTTCTTATGTTGGTTCTTTTTATCACTACGCTATCGGTTGTAAATTTGTAAAAATATAACCTTTTTGAGAACTTGAATTTCCCGAGTTAAACCTAGACAAGTAAAAAAATGAAATTTTTGAAAAAATTTGGGGTGATTAGCGGTTCCAATAGAGTTTTGTGTAAGGCTTGTATTTAGGACTTGCAAAATTCAAGGTTTTAGCATCCCCCCCACACTTAAATTACACATTGTCCTCAATGTGTCCCAAAAATAAATTTTTAGGTTGATTAGATGTGTAAAATAGTGTTTAAAAAGCAAAAATTTGTGTTACTGGGCACTGAACACGGCCCCGTGTTATCCGGGCACGGCCCCGTGTTCAAGTGCCAGTAACAAAATTGAAATAAGAGAAACAGAAGTCTGGACACGGGGGCGTGTTGGGTGAACACGGCCCGTGTCCAGTTACCTGTACTGGGCGTTTTCTGCAGGTGGTTCGACACGGGGCCGTGTTGGTTGGGCACGGCCCGTGTTGAACCTTCTGAACAGGAGAAAATTGTCGGGTTGCCTTGTTCTTGTGCATGGGATCATTTTTCTCGTTCCCCTTTTCATCCTTTACCACCATGAGTGTGTTTTATTCCTGAAAATCAAACTAACTAGAAAACATAAAAACTAATCTAAATTAAACTAAGGATAGTTCCGTGGAATGCCTCCATGGTGCGCCACGTTTATAAGGGTCCTTGGCTAGACCCAAAGCCTGGTCATATGTTACCCAAGTGGGATGTGTTGCATCCCATGTTACACCGTCGGAGAGCGTCATCCAAGCTTGAGTCTATGACCTTCATGTAGTTGACCGGATCTTCTTCCTCTACTCTCTTTCCACATTCAAATTTCACTTCCTCATCCCCAAACTTCAATGTTAGAGTTCCGTCATTCATATCCACCAATGCTTGGGCGGTGGCTAGGAATGGCCTCCCGAGGATGAGAGGGACCTCGGTGTCTTCTTCCATGTCTAGGATAACAAAGTCGGTTGGAAAAACGAATTTGTCGACCTTGACTAGCAGATTTTCGGCGACCCCATGTGGGAATTTGACGAACCTGTCGGCGAGTTGTATGCTCATCTTTGTAGGGCTTGTTGTTCCTAAGCCGAGTCGCTTGAACATTGAGGTGGGCATGAGGTTGATGCTAGCCCCAAGATCGGCTAAAGCATTTCGGACGGGGGACTTCCCAATCGAACAAGGGATTGTGAAGCTCCCGGGGTCGATTTTCTTTTGTGGAAGTTTGTTGAGTACTAGAGCTGAGCATTCTTCGCCTAGGTTAACTAATTGCAATGATTCAATTTTCTTTTTGTGAGTGAGGAAATCCCTCATGAATTTTGCATACTTAGGCATTTGGGTTAGGACCTCAATAAAAGGAATATTAACATGCAATTGTTTTAGTAAACTTTTGAACTTTGCGAATTGCTCATCGGTCTTTTGACGATTTAACCTACCGGGGTACGGGATTGGAGGAGTCTTGGTGGGCTCTTGATTTGGTGTAGAAACCTTTTCTGGCGCAGGGGGAGTCACCGGCTGGCTAGAATGGCTTCTTTCATTTGGCGGCAATGGAGCATCCTCGGGACCCACGGTTCGATTTCTTAATGTGATGAGATGGACTTGTGCCTTTGGGTTTGGTTCGGTATTACTGGGTAATGCGCCTTGTGGTCTCTCGGAGAAATTTTGAGCTAGTTGATTTAATTGTTTTTCAACGTTTTGAATGCTAGCTTGTTGATTTCTGAAATTCGATTCCAATTGCTGAAATCGATCCGAGTTTTTCTTTTCAGTGTCAGAGATGAGGCGAGATACAGTATCTTCAAGCCTTTCTTTCCACCTTGTTGTTGAGGAAAATTTTGTGGTTGTTGAAAATTAGTTCGTTGGTTTTGTTGGTTACTACTATTTCCGGGATCTCTCCAACCAAGATTTGGGTGGTTACGCCATCCTTGGTTGTAGGTACCCGTTGGAGGACCTGACGGCCTAGGTCTATTGTCCATGTAGTTTACCATTTCAGTTTGTTCATCTAATTCTTTCATACAACTCCAATTTTCATGTGACCCACCACACCCTTCACAAGCCATAACCGAGGCCGTTTTTGTCATTTCTAGCCTTTTGATTTTTGAAGAGAGGGCCTCGATTTGGGCTTGTAAAGAGGTGCTTTCATCAACCTTATGGGCGCCCGGGGCAATAGATTTATTACCTCGGGGAGTGTGCCATTGAAAATTGGTTTGAGCAATTTCCTCAATTTGGTTATATATTTCATTTGGGCGACGATTACCTAAGAGTCCCCCGGAGCTTGAATCAAGTGTTTGTCTTGTGTGTGGCAACAATCCATTGTAGAAAGTGGATACTTGTTGCCATACCGCTAGACCATGGTGAGGACACTTTCTTAGAAGCTCCTTGAACCTTTCCCAAGTTTCGTATAAGGATTCCCCGTCCTCTTGTGAGTATGTATTAATTTCAGTCATTAATTTAGCCGTTTTAGCAGGAGGGAAATACTTATACAAAAACTTTTGGGCGAGTTCATCCCAGGTGGTTACCGACCCAGCTGGGAGGGTATTAAGCCAAGCCTTAGCTCGGTCTTTTAGTGAAAAAGGAAACATTCGAAGGCGGATGGCGTCATTTGATGCTCCTTTGATCCGAAAGGTATCACATATTTCTAAGAAGTTAGTAATATGTAGATGGGGATCCTCGTCCGCAAGCCCGTGGAAGGTTGCGGAGTTTTGGAGCATTTGTATCAAATGCGGCCGAAGTTCGAAGTTGTTGGCCTCGACATTCGGGGCATTGATAGCGGCGCCAAGATTGCCTACGGTAGGCCGTAGGTAATCTATGAGGGTACGTTGGTCCGCCATTGGAAGTGGGTCCCCCGAAGCTTTCTCTTGATTTTTAGCTTTTAGCCTTTTTCTAAGAAAGCGCTCGGGTTCTTCTAGGGGTTCTTTTATGTCTCTACTAGAACTGGAGCTCATGCACTACGTAGGAGGTTCAAATGTGGCGCCTGGGTTCCAAGTCCTGCAATAAAAACAGAAAAGAACGCTGGTCAGAATGTTCACCACGGCCCCGTGCTCAATGAACACGGCCCGTGTTCAGAGTCGCAGTAATTGATTTCTGGATCCCTGTTACTGGGAGTTGGACACGACCCCGTGTTGCACCGACACGGCCCCGTGTTCAGCTCTCTGTAACTCAGAAAACAAAAATTGCCAGTGATGATTGCTGGGCACGGCCCGTGTCTGACCGGGCACGGCCCGTGCTGAGCGCTGCAGAAGCTGAAAAACTAAGAAAATCCTAAAAAAAATAAAAAGAAAAATAAAAGATGATTAGGCCGTTGATTCCTAACTTTCTTAAAATCCTTGTGTCCCCGGCAACGGCGCCAAAAACTTGATGCGTGCGAAGTGTCGTATATTTTAGGTGTATATTTTAAGCCCTTTTTAACACTTATTTTAGCCAAGTTTTAAATTTATAAAACACGATATTTCACTAACACTAAACACACATATGGGCAAGTGCACCCATCGTTGAGTGTAGTATAGCGTTGGTAAGATACCGAGGTCGTCCAAGGACACAAGAGCTTTTAGTACCGGTTTATCCTCAACGTCTAACCAAAATAAAAGTTTAGAAAAATGTTTTAAACTAAGAAAAATAAAACTAACTAAAATGCTGAAAATAAAAATAAAAATAAAAACAGATAGACAAGATGAATCACTTGGTTCCGACTCGTATCTAGTATAACCTTTGATTATTTCCGCACTTTTGCACATAATTAAGAGATCATCTTAGTTATTGTAGTAGGCCCCTCTTTTGAAGGTGACGTTACCCTCACCCCAGTAGTTTGAGTCAGCAGGGATACAATCCTAAAGGGGTGGATTATTGGAAGATAATGAATTAAGTTATTAATGCAGTATTGTGGTAGGCCCCGCTTTTGGCGGTGACGTTACCCTCGGCTAAGTAGTCTGAGTCAGCAGGGATACAGTCCTAAATAGCCGGGTTATAGTATTAATAGTAGTTAGCTTATGAGGGGATCAAAGAGTTTGGACCCCCGCCATCCAATACCGTGAAGTATTGAAGGAGGTCCTACTAAATTTGACCCAGGTCCATTGCAGGACCTCTAAACGCTGAACAATGGCAAGACCTTTACCAAACCGTTCCCTTAACCCCCTACCAGGTAGCCAACATACCTCCATATAGACCGTGGAGATATGAATGGTGAAAATCCTTTATTTTATATAGACAGTAAAATAATGCCAAGACACCACGGACAAACGATAAGGAAAGATCACCTTCAACATAAGTAACTAGTTATTAAAGTCATTAATACAAAACCAAATAAAAAGTGCAAAAGATTAGAAATAAAAAGTATTATACTAGACACTTTGTCTTCACCAAGTGATGTAAGAGACTTAGGCAAACATGGCCTTGATTGTCAAGAACTCTTACGATCAATCTTGGATCCCGAGACGACTCACACACTCTATGATGGACAATGGATGATGGTGGTGGATGATGGTGTTGTGATGGTGGTGGGTGGTGGATGAAGTGTGAGAGAGGTGGTGTGCCAAGGGATGAGATGAAATGAATCCAAGCACTCCTATTTATAGGCTGAACAGAGAGCTGGACATGGCCCCGTGTCCGCTGGGCACGGCCCCGTGTCCGTCTGACACTCTCTCTCCTCATTAATTGTAATTCGCAATTACAATAAATGCGCCTGCTGTACTTTCGACACGCCCCCGTGTCCGCTGAGCACGGCCCCGTGATGGGCAGTAGAAGCTTCTATAGATTTGTCTTTTCTGCTGTTCTTGGGCACGGCCCCGTGCTGGCTGAGCACGGGGCGTGTTCAGCCTTCTGTTTTCTCTATTTTGCTTGGAAAGGTGCTGTTGAGGGTTCGGGCAGTCCACTAATGTTCCTTTTCTTGTATTTATGTTGGATTTAGCTGTCTTTTTGCTTCTTTTGCGTTTTTGAGCTCATTTAATCCTGAAAATACAAAAGGAAGACAAAAACACTCTTTTTCCAATATTAGTACTAAAAAAGGGTTAGTTTTATGCATCATTTGATGTAATTTATATGTTGCATTTTACACACATCAAATACCCCCACACTTGAACTTTTGCTTGTCCTCAAGCAAAACTCTTTAATATGTGGCTTACACTCCCAAATGGAATAGGTAGAAGAGAAGGTTTTGGGCTTGTCGTAGAGTGTCGGGATATCCAAGATCTTTTTGGGTTTTATTTTTATTTATTTACATTCCTATTCGTAATGATTTATTTAGAACTGTTCATAAAAGAAATTACTTATTTGGGCATAACATGCTTTTTTTTTTAAATTCTATTTATATACAAGTTCACATACCTCGCGGGGAAATCACTCACACTCGGCCGAAGGTGTATTTTTAGTGAATCACTCGAGAGCGGCACGGAACTTACTCCTACCATAGGCTTGCCAAGAAATCAATCCTCCTCCTTTTTAACTTTTATACCTTTGTAGATATCAAGAGGACTTTGTGGGTTAAGGGTTGGCTAGGGTTAAAGGTAGGTGGTTGGGTTAGTGGTTAGTAGAAAAAGGGCTAAAAGCGTAACAAGTGTCGGTTTTCGTATTTTTACAACTTTTTATTTTTGATGAAGCTTTTATTCAAACAAAGTTATTTTTGATTACTTTGTTTGTTTATTTTCTTTTTGCTTCATCATCATCACATTTTTTTTTTTCACGAAGAACCGGACTTGTTACTAAAATAAAGGGTAAAAATGAAAAAGGGTTTTGGTGGTTGAAAGGGTTTTTGTTTGGGTGATGAAACGAAAAGGTTTAGGCTCAAAGGGGCTAACTAGGGGGATTTTTGGGTAGGTGGTAAAAGAAAAGGAAAAATAATGGTGTAGAAATGAAAAAGGTTAGTCCTAATGCCTCCATCATTTACTTACTCGGGTTTAAGTTGATAAGGACCGGGAATGTATTGTCATGGCAAGTTCTAGAGTCGTAAGAACCAAGCGGCTATTCATACAAGAAACGAAAAATGAGCATTTAGTCAAATGATATGTAATTGTGTGCTCAATAAAGGCTCAAAACTCACTTTTGTGGGAATGGGTTTTTTTATGTGATCAAGTATATATAATCAAATTTTAAATAAGTTTGTCATGCCTTTTCATAATTTTCTTATGTTGGTTCTTTTTATCACTACGCTATCGGTTGTAAATTTGTAAAAATATAACCTTTTTGAGAACTTGAATTTCCCGAGTTAAACCTAGACAAGTAAAAAAATGAAATTTTTGAAAAAATTTGGGGTGATTAGCGGTTCCAATAGAGTTTTGTGTAAGGCTTGTATTTAGGACTTGCAAAATTCAAGGTTTTAGCATCCCCCCCACACTTAAATTACACATTGTCCTCAATGTGTCCCAAAAATAAATTTTTAGGTTGATTAGATGTGTAAAATAGTGTTTAAAAAGCAAAAATTTGTGTTACTGGGCACTGAACACGGCCCCGTGTTATCCGGGCACGGCCCCGTGTTCAAGTGCCAGTAACAAAATTGAAATAAGAGAAACAGAAGTCTGGACACGGGGGCGTGTTGGGTGAACACGGCCCGTGTCCAGTTACCTGTACTGGGCGTTTTCTGCAGGTGGTTCGACACGGGGCCGTGTTGGTTGGGCACGGCCCGTGTTGAACCTTCTGAACAGGAGAAAATTGTCGGGTTGCCTTGTTCTTGTGCATGGGATCATTTTTCTCGTTCCCCTTTTCATCCTTTACCACCATGAGTGTGTTTTATTCCTGAAAATCAAACTAACTAGAAAACATAAAAACTAATCTAAATTAAACTAAGGATAGTTCCGTGGAATGCCTCCATGGTGCGCCACGTTTATAAGGGTCCTTGGCTAGACCCAAAGCCTGGTCATATGTTACCCAAGTGGGATGTGTTGCATCCCATGTTACACCGTCGGAGAGCGTCATCCAAGCTTGAGTCTATGACCTTCATGTAGTTGACCGGATCTTCTTCCTCTACTCTCTTTCCACATTCAAATTTCACTTCCTCATCCCCAAACTTCAATGTTAGAGTTCCGTCATTCATATCCACCAATGCTTGGGCGGTGGCTAGGAATGGCCTCCCGAGGATGAGAGGGACCTCGGTGTCTTCTTCCATGTCTAGGATAACAAAGTCGGTTGGAAAAACGAATTTGTCGACCTTGACTAGCAGATTTTCGGCGACCCCATGTGGGAATTTGACGAACCTGTCGGCGAGTTGTATGCTCATCTTTGTAGGGCTTGTTGTTCCTAAGCCGAGTCGCTTGAACATTGAGGTGGGCATGAGGTTGATGCTAGCCCCAAGATCGGCTAAAGCATTTCGGACGGGGGACTTCCCAATCGAACAAGGGATTGTGAAGCTCCCGGGGTCGATTTTCTTTTGTGGAAGTTTGTTGAGTACTAGAGCTGAGCATTCTTCGCCTAGGTTAACTAATTGCAATGATTCAATTTTCTTTTTGTGAGTGAGGAAATCCCTCATGAATTTTGCATACTTAGGCATTTGGGTTAGGACCTCAATAAAAGGAATATTAACATGCAATTGTTTTAGTAAACTTTTGAACTTTGCGAATTGCTCATCGGTCTTTTGACGATTTAACCTACCGGGGTACGGGATTGGAGGAGTCTTGGTGGGCTCTTGATTTGGTGTAGAAACCTTTTCTGGCGCAGGGGGAGTCACCGGCTGGCTAGAATGGCTTCTTTCATTTGGCGGCAATGGAGCATCCTCGGGACCCACGGTTCGATTTCTTAATGTGATGAGATGGACTTGTGCCTTTGGGTTTGGTTCGGTATTACTGGGTAATGCGCCTTGTGGTCTCTCGGAGAAATTTTGAGCTAGTTGATTTAATTGTTTTTCAACGTTTTGAATGCTAGCTTGTTGATTTCTGAAATTCGATTCCAATTGCTGAAATCGATCCGAGTTTTTCTTTTCAGTGTCAGAGATGAGGCGAGATACAGTATCTTCAAGCCTTTCTTTCCACCTTGTTGTTGAGGAAAATTTTGTGGTTGTTGAAAATTAGTTCGTTGGTTTTGTTGGTTACTACTATTTCCGGGATCTCTCCAACCAAGATTTGGGTGGTTACGCCATCCTTGGTTGTAGGTACCCGTTGGAGGACCTGACGGCCTAGGTCTATTGTCCATGTAGTTTACCATTTCAGTTTGTTCATCTAATTCTTTCATACAACTCCAATTTTCATGTGACCCTCCACACCCTTCACAAGCCATAACCGAGGCCGTTTTTGTCATTTCTAGCCTTTTGATTTTTGAAGAGAGGGCCTCGATTTGGGCTTGTAAAGAGGTGCTTTCATCAACCTTATGGGCGCCCGGGGCAATAGATTTATTACCTCGGGGAGTGTGCCATTGAAAATTGGTTTGAGCAATTTCCTCAATTTGGTTATATATTTCATTTGGGCGACGATTACCTAAGAGTCCCCCGGAGCTTGAATCAAGTGTTTGTCTTGTGTGTGGCAACAATCCATTGTAGAAAGTGGATACTTGTTGCCATACCGCTAGACCATGGTGAGGACACTTTCTTAGAAGCTCCTTGAACCTTTCCCAAGTTTCGTATAAGGATTCCCCGTCCTCTTGTGAGTATGTATTAATTTCAGTCATTAATTTAGCCGTTTTAGCAGGAGGGAAATACTTATACAAAAACTTTTGGGCGAGTTCATCCCAGGTGGTTACCGACCCAGCTGGGAGGGTATTAAGCCAAGCCTTAGCTCGGTCTTTTAGTGAAAAAGGAAACATTCGAAGGCGGATGGCGTCATTTGATGCTCCTTTGATCCGAAAGGTATCACATATTTCTAAGAAGTTAGTAATATGTAGATGGGGATCCTCGTCCGCAAGCCCGTGGAAGGTTGCGGAGTTTTGGAGCATTTGTATCAAATGCGGCCGAAGTTCGAAGTTGTTGGCCTCGACATTCGGGGCATTGATAGCGGCGCCAAGATTGCCTACGGTAGGCCGTAGGTAATCTATGAGGGTACGTTGGTCCGCCATTGGAAGTGGGTCCCCCGAAGCTTTCTCTTGATTTTTAGCTTTTAGCCTTTTTCTAAGAAAGCGCTCGGGTTCTTCTAGGGGTTCTTTTATGTCTCTACTAGAACTGGAGCTCATGCACTACGTAGGAGGTTCAAATGTGGCGCCTGGGTTCCAAGTCCTGCAATAAAAACAGAAAAGAACGCTGGTCAGAATGTTCACCACGGCCCCGTGCTCAATGAACACGGCCCGTGTTCAGAGTCGCAGTAATTGATTTCTGGATCCCTGTTACTGGGAGTTGGACACGACCCCGTGTTGCACCGACACGGCCCCGTGTTCAGCTCTCTGTAACTCAGAAAACAAAAATTGCCAGTGATGATTGCTGGGCACGACCCGTGTCTGACCGGGCACGGCCCGTGCTGAGCGCTGCAGAAGCTGAAAAACTAAGAAAATCCTAAAAAAAATAAAAAGAAAAATAAAAGATGATTAGGCCGTTGATTCCTAACTTTCTTCAAATCCTTGTGTCCCCGGCAACGGCGCCAAAAACTTGATGCGTGCGAAGTGTCGTATATTTTAGGTGTATATTTTAAGCCCTTTTTAACACTTATTTTAGCCAAGTTTTAAATTTATAAAACACGATATTTCACTAACACTAAACACACATATGGGCAAGTGCACCCATCGTTGAGTGTAGTATAGCGTTGGTAAGATACCGAGGTCGTCCAAGGACACAAGAGCTTTTAGTACCGGTTTATCCTCAACGTCTAACCAAAATAAAAGTTTAGAAAAATGTTTTAAACTAAGAAAAATAAAACTAACTAAAATGCTGAAAATAAAAATAAAAATAAAAACAGATAGACAAGATGAATCACTTGGTTCCGACTCGTATCTAGTATAACCTTTGATTATTTCCGCACTTTTGCACATAATTAAGAGATCATCTTAGTTATTGTAGTAGGCCCCTCTTTTGAAGGTGACGTTACCCTCACCCCAGTAGTTTGAGTCAGCAGGGATACAATCCTAAAGGGGTGGATTATTGGAAGATAATGAATTAAGTTATTAATGCAGTATTGTGGTAGGCCCCGCTTTTGGCGGTGACGTTACCCTCGGCTAAGTAGTCTGAGTCAGCAGGGATACAGTCCTAAATAGCCGGGTTATAGTATTAATAGTAGTTAGCTTATGAGGGGATCAAAGAGTTTGGACCCCCGCCATCCAATACCGTGAAGTATTGAAGGAGGTCCTACTAAATTTGACCCAGGTCCATTGCAGGACCTCTAAACGCTGAACAATGGCAAGACCTTTACCAAACCGTTCCCTTAACCCCCTACCAGGTAGCCAACATACCTCCATATAGACCGTGGAGATATGAATGGTGAAAATCCTTTATTTTATATAGACAGTAAAATAATGCCAAGACACCACGGACAAACGATAAGGAAAGATCACCTTCAACATAAGTAACTAGTTATTAAAGTCATTAATACAAAACCAAATAAAAAGTGCAAAAGATTAGAAATAAAAAGTATTATACTAGACACTTTGTCTTCACCAAGTGATGTAAGAGACTTAGGCAAACATGGCCTTGATTGTCAAGAACTCTTACGATCAATCTTGGATCCCGAGACGACTCACACACTCTATGATGGACAATGGATGATGGTGGTGGATGATGGTGTTGTGATGGTGGTGGGTGGTGGATGAAGTGTGAGAGAGGTGGTGTGCCAAGGGATGAGATGAAATGAATCCAAGCACTCCTATTTATAGGCTGAACAGAGAGCTGGACATGGCCCCGTGTCCGCTGGGCACGGCCCCGTGTCCGTCTGACACTCTCTCTCCTCATTAATTGTAATTCGCAATTACAATAAATGCGCCTGCTGTACTTTCGACACGCCCCCGTGTCCGCTGAGCACGGCCCCGTGATGGGCAGTAGAAGCTTCTATAGATTTGTCTTTTCTGCTGTTCTTGGGCACGGCCCCGTGCTGGCTGAGCACGGGGCGTGTTCAGCCTTCTGTTTTCTCTATTTTGCTTGGAAAGGTGCTGTTGAGGGTTCGGGCAGTCCACTAATGTTCCTTTTCTTGTATTTATGTTGGATTTAGCTGTCTTTTTGCTTCTTTTGCGTTTTTGAGCTCATTTAATCCTGAAAATACAAAAGGAAGACAAAAACACTCTTTTTCCAATATTAGTACTAAAAAAGGGTTAGTTTTATGCATCATTTGATGTAATTTATATGTTGCATTTTACACACATCAAATACCCCCACACTTGAACTTTTGCTTGTCCTCAAGCAAAACTCTTTAATATGTGGCTTACACTCCCAAATGGAATAGGTAGAAGAGAAGGTTTTGGGCTTGTCGTAGAGTGTCGGGATATCCAAGATCTTTTTGGGTTTTATTTTTATTTATTTACATTCCTATTCGTAATGATTTATTTAGAACTGTTCATAAAAGAAATTACTTATTTGGGCATAACATGCTTTTTTTTTTAAATTCTATTTATATACAAGTTCACATACCTCGCGGGGAAATCACTCACACTCGGCCGAAGGTGTATTTTTAGTGAATCACTCGAGAGCGGCACGGAACTTACTCCTACCATAGGCTTGCCAAGAAATCAATCCTCCTCCTTTTTAACTTTTATACCTTTGTAGATATCAAGAGGACTTTGTGGGTTAAGGGTTGGCTAGGGTTAAAGGTAGGTGGTTGGGTTAGTGGTTAGTAGAAAAAGGGCTAAAAGCGTAACAAGTGTCGGTTTTCGTATTTTTACAACTTTTTATTTTTGATGAAACTTTTATTCAAACAAAGTTATTTTTGATTACTTTGTTTGTTTATTTTCTTTTTGCTTCATCATCATCACATTTTTTTTTTTCACGAAGAACCGGACTTGTTACTAAAATAAAGGGTAAAAATGAAAAAGGGTTTTGGTGGTTGAAAGGGTTTTTGTTTGGGTGATGAAACGAAAAGGTTTAGGCTCAAAGGGGCTAACTAGGGGGATTTTTGGGTAGGTGGTAAAAGAAAAGGAAAAATAATGGTGTAGAAATGAAAAAGGTTAGTCCTAATGCCTCCATCATTTACTTACTCGGGTTTAAGTTGATAAGGACCGGGAATGTATTGTCATGGCAAGTTCTAGAGTCGTAAGAACCAAGCGGCTATTCATACAAGAAACGAAAAATGAGCATTTAGTCAAATGATATGTAATTGTGTGCTCAATAAAGGCTCAAAACTCACTTTTGTGGGAATGGGTTTTTTTATGTGATCAAGTATATATAATCAAATTTTAAATAAGTTTGTCATGCCTTTTCATAATTTTCTTATGTTGGTTCTTTTTATCACTACGCTATCGGTTGTAAATTTGTAAAAATATAACCTTTTTGAGAACTTGAATTTCCCGAGTTAAACCTAGACAAGTAAAAAACTGAAATTTTTGAAAAAATTTGGGGTGATTAGCGGTTCCAATAGAGTTTTGTGTAAGGCTTGTATTTAGGACTTGCAAAATTCAAGGTTTTAGCATCCCCCCCACACTTAAATTACACATTGTCCTCAATGTGTCCCAAAAATAAATTTTTAGGTTGATTAGATGTGTAAAATAGTGTTTAAAAAGAAAAAAATTGTGTTACTGGGCACTGAACACGGCCCCGTGTTATCCGGGCACGGCCCCGTGTTCAAGTGCCAGTAACAAAATTGAAATAAGAGAAACAGAAGTCTGGACACGGGGGCGTGTTGGGTGAACACGGCCCGTGTCCAGTTACCTGTACTGGGCGTTTTCTGCAGGTGGTTCGACACGGGGCCGTGTTGGTTGGGCACGGCCCGTGTTGAACCTTCTGAACAGGAGAAAATTGTCGGGTTGCCTTGTTCTTGTGCATGGGATCATTTTTCTCGTTTCCCTTTTCATCCTTTACCACCATGAGTGTGTTTTATTCCTGAAAATCAAACTAACTAGAAAACATAAAAACTAATCTAAATTAAACTAAGGATAGTTCCGTGGAATGCCTCCATGGTGCGCCACGTTTATAAGGGTCCTTGGCTAGACCCAAAGCCTGGTCATATGTTACCCAAGTGGGATGTGTTGCATCCCATGTTACACCGTCGGAGAGCGTCATCCAAGCTTGAGTCTATGACCTTCATGTAGTTGACCGGATCTTCTTCCTCTACTCTCTTTCCACATTCAAATTTCACTTCCTCATCCCCAAACTTCAATGTTAGAGTTCCGTCATTCATATCCACCAATGCTTGGGCGGTGGCTAGGAATGGCCTCCCGAGGATGAGAGGGACCTCGGTGTCTTCTTCCATGTCTAGGATAACAAAGTCGGTTGGAAAAACGAATTTGTCGACCTTGACTAGCAGATTTTCGGCGACCCCATGTGGGAATTTGACGAACCTGTCGGCGAGTTGTATGCTCATCTTTGTAGGGCTTGTTGTTCCTAAGCCGAGTCGCTTGAACATTGAGGTGGGCATGAGGTTGATGCTAGCCCCAAGATCAGCTAAAGCATTTCGGACGGGGGACTTCCCAATCGAACAAGGGATTGTGAAGCTCCCGGGGTCGATTTTCTTTTGTGGAAGTTTGTTGAGTACTAGAGCTGAGCATTCTTCGCCTAGGTTAACTAATTGCAATGATTCAATTTTCTTTTTGTGAGTGAGGAAATCCCTCATGAATTTTGCATACTTAGGCATTTGGGTTAGGACCTCAATAAAAGGAATATTAACATGCAATTGTTTTAGTAAACTTTTGAACTTTGCGAATTGCTCATCGGTCTTTTGACGATTTAACCTACCGGGGTACGGGATTGGAGGAGTCTTGGTGGGCTCTTGATTTGGTGTAGAAACCTTTTCTGGCGCAGGGGGAGTCACCGGCTGGCTAGAATGGCTTCTTTCATTTGGCGGCAATGGAGCATCCTCGGGACCCACGGTTCGATTTCTTAATGTGATGAGATGGACTTGTGCCTTTGGGTTTGGTTCGGTATTACTGGGTAATGCGCCTTGTGGTCTCTCGGAGAAATTTTGAGCTAGTTGATTTAATTGTTTTTCAACGTTTTGAATGCTAGCTTGTTGATTTCTGAAATTCGATTCCAATTGCTGAAATCGATCCGAGTTTTTCTTTTCAGTGTCAGAGATGAGGCGAGATACAGTATCTTCAAGCCTTTCTTTCCACCTTGTTGTTGAGGAAAATTTTGTGGTTGTTGAAAATTAGTTCGTTGGTTTTGTTGGTTACTACTATTTCCGGGATCTCTCCAACCAAGATTTGGGTGGTTACGCCATCCTTGGTTGTAGGTACCCGTTGGAGGACCTGACGGCCTAGGTCTATTGTCCATGTAGTTTACCATTTCAGTTTGTTCATCTAATTCTTTCATACAACTCCAATTTTCATGTGACCCACCACACCCTTCACAAGCCATAACCGAGGCCGTTTTTGTCATTTCTAGCCTTTTGATTTTTGAAGAGAGGGCCTCGATTTGGGCTTGTAAAGAGGTGCTTTCATCAACCTTATGGGCGCCCGGGGCAATAGATTTATTACCTCGGGGAGTGTGCCATTGAAAATTGGTTTGAGCAATTTCCTCAATTTGGTTATATATTTCATTTGGGCGACGATTACCTAAGAGTCCCCCGGAGCTTGAATCAAGTGTTTGTCTTGTGTGTGGCAACAATCCATTGTAGAAAGTGGATACTTGTTGCCATACCGCTAGACCATGGTGAGGACACTTTCTTAGAAGCTCCTTGAACCTTTCCCAAGTTTCGTATAAGGATTCCCCGTCCTCTTGTGAGTATGTATTAATTTCAGTCATTAATTTAGCCGTTTTAGCAGGAGGGAAATACTTATACAAAAACTTTTGGGCGAGTTCATCCCAGGTGGTTACCGACCCAGCTGGGAGGGTATTAAGCCAAGCCTTAGCTCGGTCTTTTAGTGAAAAAGGAAACATTCGAAGGCGGATGGCGTCATTTGATGCTCCTTTGATCCGAAAGGTATCACATATTTCTAAGAAGTTAGTAATATGTAGATGGGGATCCTCGTCCGCAAGCCCGTGGAAGGTTGCGGAGTTTTGGAGCATTTGTATCAAATGCGGCCGAAGTTCGAAGTTGTTGGCCTCGACATTCGGGGCATTGATAGCGGCGCCAAGATTGCCTACGGTAGGCCGTAGGTAATCTATGAGGGTACGTTGGTCCGCCATTGGAAGTGGGTCCCCCGAAGCTTTCTCTTGATTTTTAGCTTTTAGCCTTTTTCTAAGAAAGCGCTCGGGTTCTTCTAGGGGTTCTTTTATGTCTCTACTAGAACTGGAGCTCATGCACTACGTAGGAGGTTCAAATGTGGCGCCTGGGTTCCAAGTCCTGCAATAAAAACAGAAAAGAACGCTGGTCAGAATGTTCACCACGGCCCCGTGCTCAATGAACACGGCCCGTGTTCAGAGTCGCAGTAATTGATTTCTGGATCCCTGTTACTGGGAGTTGGACACGACCCCGTGTTGCACCGACACGGCCCCGTGTTCAGCTCTCTGTAACTCAGAAAACAAAAATTGCCAGTGATGATTGCTGGGCACGGCCCGTGTCTGACCGGGCACGGCCCGTGCTGAGCGCTGCAGAAGCTGAAAAACTAAGAAAATCCTAAAAAAAATAAAAAGAAAAATAAAAGATGATTAGGCCGTTGATTCCTAACTTTCTTAAAATCCTTGTGTCCCCGGCAACGGCGCCAAAAACTTGATGCGTGCGAAGTGTCGTATATTTTAGGTGTATATTTTAAGCCCTTTTTAACACTTATTTTAGCCAAGTTTTAAATTTATAAAACACGATATTTCACTAACACTAAACACACATATGGGCAAGTGCACCCATCGTTGAGTGTAGTATAGCGTTGGTAAGATACCGAGGTCGTCCAAGGACACAAGAGCTTTTAGTACCGGTTTATCCTCAACGTCTAACCAAAATAAAAGTTTAGAAAAATGTTTTAAACTAAGAAAAATAAAACTAACTAAAATGCTGAAAATAAAAATAAAAATAAAAACAGATAGACAAGATGAATCACTTGGTTCCGACTCGTATCTAGTATAACCTTTGATTATTTCCGCACTTTTGCACATAATTAAGAGATCATCTTAGTTATTGTAGTAGGCCCCTCTTTTGAAGGTGACGTTACCCTCACCCCAGTAGTTTGAGTCAGCAGGGATACAATCCTAAAGGGGTGGATTATTGGAAGATAATGAATTAAGTTATTAATGCAGTATTGTGGTAGGCCCCGCTTTTGGCGGTGACGTTACCCTCGGCTAAGTAGTCTGAGTCAGCAGGGATACAGTCCTAAATAGCCGGGTTATAGTATTAATAGTAGTTAGCTTATGAGGGGATCAAAGAGTTTGGACCCCCGCCATCCAATACCGTGAAGTATTGAAGGAGGTCCTACTAAATTTGACCCAGGTCCATTGCAGGACCTCTAAACGCTGAACAATGGCAAGACCTTTACCAAACTGTTCCCTTAACCCCCTACCAGGTAGCCAACATACCTCCATATAGACCGTGGAGATATGAATGGTGAAAATCCTTTATTTTATATAGACAGTAAAATAATGCCAAGACACCACGGACAAACGATAAGGAAAGATCACCTTCAACATAAGTAACTAGTTATTAAAGTCATTAATACAAAACCAAATAAAAAGTGCAAAAGATTAGAAATAAAAAGTATTATACTAGACACTTTGTCTTCACCAAGTGATGTAAGAGACTTAGGCAAACATGGCCTTGATTGTCAAGAACTCTTACGATCAATCTTGGATCCCGAGACGACTCACACACTCTATGATGGACAATGGATGATGGTGGTGGATGATGGTGTTGTGATGGTGGTGGGTGGTGGATGAAGTGTGAGAGAGGTGGTGTGCCAAGGGATGAGATGAAATGAATCCAAGCACTCCTATTTATAGGCTGAACAGAGAGCTGGACATGGCCCCGTGTCCGCTGGGCACGGCCCCGTGTCCGTCTGACACTCTCTCTCCTCATTAATTGTAATTCGCAATTACAATAAATGCGCCTGCTGTACTTTCGACACGCCCCCGTGTCCGCTGAGCACGGCCCCGTGATGGGCAGTAGAAGCTTCTATAGATTTGTCTTTTCTGCTGTTCTTGGGCACGGCCCCGTGCTGGCTGAGCACGGGGCGTGTTCAGCCTTCTGTTTTCTCTATTTTGCTTGGAAAGGTGCTGTTGAGGGTTCGGGCAGTCCACTAATGTTCCTTTTCTTGTATTTATGTTGGATTTAGCTGTCTTTTTGCTTCTTTTGCGTTTTTGAGCTCATTTAATCCTGAAAATACAAAAGGAAGACAAAAACACTCTTTTTCCAATATTAGTACTAAAAAAGGGTTAGTTTTATGCATCATTTGATGTAATTTATATGTTGCATTTTACACACATCAGTAACAAACAATATTGCTCTCATTTAGAGGATAATAGGATAAATGAGATTATTTCTTACGCTTCATTAATTAGAAGCCTTATGTAAGTTTAAGTCTATACTCGTTTAGATATTACTTACATTGCAACACACTAGATATGTCTAGATTAATGTGAAGCATCTAATAGAGTATTACAATATCTTTAAAAGAAACGAGAGGCTATAATTTAAAGAAGAAGTGAGAACTCAAACCGGTTTATTACTCTAACTTTGTAATATTCAAAGATGACAAAATGTAATTTCGGGTATATCTTTATGTCAACAGACAAAACCTATCTCATGGAGGAGTCATAATAGACTGATATCAACCTAAGTTATAACGACATAATATAGTCATTAAATGTTGTTGGAAATTTATCAGTGGACTCATGAGTTTATTAGCTCCATATAATTAATGTTTTGAAGACTTAGTGTGATAAAGTCAGCTACCATGAGTCCTTGAACAGTAACAGTTCGAGAGGTGCTGCATTAAATTTCGATACGCAATTAATTATTCGTTTATGAACGAATTGAGGAAACTAAATCTTTGTATCGAATGCATTCATGATATGCTTAAGGATCCTATAACTAAAAGTCTATCACCCATAACTATTATGTAAGCGCTTATAATAATCACGGGTATATTGATGACTATGTACAACTGCATATCGTACTATGAATGATTAACTTTTAATATTCCTCATCAGTTTGATTTTGTATGTCTCTAACATATGTTCTGCCAGTGTAATGACATATAGACAAATATAAATACAAATCAAACGCTAAAGGGCTAGTTAGTATTTTGATCATAACTGTTAGGTTTTAAATTGAAGCTGTAGTATGACTAATGGGGGTCCTGAGTCGCATAATGATTCAACGGCTGTATTTCTCTGCTACGGTTCTTGGTTTAAAGCTAAAATGAGTATTAACTTCTGATCAGACTAATCTAATACTCATGATAAATGATTATTCGGCTAAGTGGGAGAATGTAAGATTAAATATTTATTTATTTATATTTAATCTAGTAGCCATCATTATCATTTATATAATATAGATCAAAATATATTAATAACCTATTAATAATTAGTTGGTAATTGTTGATGGACCATATTACCCTTATTAACTAATTGGGTTTCCTCTTGGGTGTATATATAAGGAGATTATTAGAGAGGTTAAAGGTTAGACACACAACCTAATAACATAACATCAACACTAAAATCGCCTCCTCTCTTCCTCCATTACTACGAGTTCTTCAACCCTAAAGAACTCGGTACTACCATCAAGAAGATATATCCTAAAGGGGAACTAGATCAAGCTGACAACTATGTCGAACTCCGTGGCTGCGTCTCTGACTGGATTCTCTGCTGACCTGTTTGCTGTATCAGGTATTATTTACATGTTTTCCATTATGTTTAAACAGAACTGATCAACACCCTTACGATAGATCTGTTGCTGGGATTTTGTCAAGTTAAACAAATAAATAAGCATATTAGGCTACTATGTTCTCACCGATATCCAGGTATGCGCTACTACTTACTCTTGGTATTTCCAAATCTCAATACTCTCTGCAAGTTAAACCCATTTACTGTAACTAATTTGTTTGTTGCCTCATCAAGAAAGTAAGTCTTGTTACTAACTAACTAACCTTCATTATTTTTCTGCTCCTCCTACATTAATTTATGATTATTACTTTTTTAATAACAATATACAGGCACTACTTTTTGAAAATTGGTTCTTAGTCAATTTGATGATAGTCGCTGCTATTGTTTCTTTTCTTTTCTTTTGGCTTTGGTTAATGGAGAAACTGTTGGGTAGGGGTTGGTGGTTAATGGTGGGGAGAGAGAGAGAGAGAGAGAGAGAGAGAGGTGTGGGTGGGTGGGTGGGTTTGTTTTGTTTTTATATAGTAGAGAAGATGAAGGGTAAATTTGTCATTTCACATCCACTTAACGGAGAAAACTAACCGTCATCCACTCCAGGGAATATCCGAGTAACAAACTGTCAAACCATAGGGAGCACCAGTGGAATTTCTAAAAGTTGGGGACTATAGGTGTTATTTTGCAAAACCACAGGGACTATCCGTGCATTTTACTCAATTATAAAACAATTTTATCTTAAAGAACCCCGTGTATTCTAGTGAATAAATGTAATTTTATATACCAAATAATAAAAAAATATATCTTTAGAAACCCAATGATTACACGGGATGAATAAATGTAATTTTGTATATAAATAATATAAAAAAGTTATATCTTCAAAAAAAACTTGTGTACTAGTACCTGTTGAATAAATCTAATTTTATATACCATAATAAAAAGTTATATCTTAAAAAACCCCATATATTACACGAGTTAAATAAATTTAATTTGTATAGTAAATAATAAAACACACACACACACACACACATATATATATAGGGTGGGGCTCGGGTACAAAGTGTGTTTTTCCTACAAAGTGTAGGAAGAGATCTAGACCATCAGATCAGTGTGTTTAATGGCTGAGATTAAATGAATGGCATTTTCGTAATATCTGTGTTTTAAAAATAGAGGCTTTTAATATAATAGTGGTAGTTTGGTAATTGAACGTGTTTTAAATCAGTCAAAAAACCGTCAAATCAATAACAATCCCTCATTTCACGCGATTTTTCCCTCTCTCTCTAAAAGATCCTCCGAAAAATCAATCTCATCCAAAATTAGATAGGATTCATGGATTATGAGAAGAGATTCGCTAAAAAATACAAGCATAAGTGGGTTTTAAGTTCCGTATTGTGTTGTGCAAGTGGTGGTTCTTCATCGGTGTGTGTTTTGGTTAACAGGGGAACGATTCAAGAACACCAACCCATTGGAGAAGATTGATAAGTGTGAAGTGTGTATATAAGTTTAAGTATATTTTAAGCCCTTTTACACTTTCTTTAGCCAAGTTTTAAATTTATAAAACACGATATTTACTAACACTAAACACACATATGGGCAAGTGCACACTACAAAAAAATGACTTTTGGGGACTGAAAAATCAGTATCTGATGCGTAAGAATTAGTCCCTACTAGTTAACAGGGACTGATTTGCCAGTCCCCAGCCAGTCCTGGATACCTAGTACTAGATACTGGTTTTAACAACTAAGAATCAGTCCCTATTGTACGACACCGAACAGGACTAATAGTCGGTCTCAGATACATAAAAATTCAGTCCTAAACTTACCACCCGGTACCATGTCATTTCAGTCCCCGATGCATTTCTTCGATGACTAAAACATTAGTCTCGGATACTACGATAGTTTAGTCCTAGGTGTATTACTTTAAGGACTGAAAATCGGTCCTATAAACATGTATGTATTGTCCCTAATAAGTTTTGTTAAGTTTGTGATTCCATGTCAAATTAGTATCCAATAAGTTGTTTTAGAGACTAAAAATTAGTCTCAAGTACCACATGATTTCGGTCCTTAATATGATTCTTTTAGGTACTAAAAATTAGTCTCACATACTATGTTAATTTAGTACTTAATATGTACTTTTAGGGACTGATAATCAGTTTAAGATAACAAATATTTTTAGTCTCCAATATGTTTATTTAGGGTCTGAAAATTAGTCGCTTAAGTTAGTCCCAAAGATATTAGAGACTGATTTCTAGTAACTAATGTATGGTGCATAAAAACCAGTCCCTAATATTATCAGTGACTGATAAATCAGTCTCAAATATTGCGTATTGGAGACTGATATATCAGTCCCTAATAATTTAGTATCTAATGGTCACTTTTCTTGTAGTGATCGTGAGCGTAGTATAGTGTTGGTAAGATACCGAGGTCGTCCAAGGACACAAGAGCTTTTAGTAACGGTTTATCCTCAACGTCTAATCAAATCAAAAAGTTTAGAAAAAAAGTTTTAAACTAAGAAAAATAAAAACTAACTAAAATGCTGAAAATAAAATAAAAATAAAACAGATAGACAAGATGAACCACTTGGCTCCGACTCGTGTTTAGTGTAACCTTTGATTATTTCCGCACTTTTGCACTTTTTAAGAGATTATCTTAGTTATTGTAGTAGGCCCCTCTTTTGAAGGCGACGTTACCCTCAACCCAGTAGTTTGAGTCAGCAAGGATACAATCCTAAAGGGTCGGATTATTGAAAGATAATTAATTAAGTTATTAATGCATATTATGGTAGGCCCCTCTTTTGAAGGTGACGTTACCCTCGGCTAAGTAGTCTGAGTCAGTAGGGATACAGTTCTAAGTAGCCGGATTAAAGTATTAATAGTAGCTTACATATGAGGGGATCAAAGAGTTTGGACCCCCGCCATCCAATACCGTTAAGTATTGAAGGAGGTCCTACTAAATTTGACCCAGGTCCTTGCAGGATCTATACACTGAACAAGGCAAGACTTTTACCAAACCGTTCACTTAACCCCCGACCAGGTAGCCAACATACCTCCATATAGACCGTGGAGATATGAATGGTGAAAATCTTTTATTTTATATAGACATCAAAATAATGCCAAGACACCACGGACAAACGATAAGGAAAAATCACCTTCAACATAAGAAACTAGTTATTAAAGTCATTAATACATAACCAAGTAAAAAGTGCGAAAAGATTAAAAATAAAAAGTATTACACTAGACACTTTGCCTTCACCAAGTGATGTAAGAGACTTAGGCAAACATGGCCTTGATTGTCAAGAACTCTTACGATCAATCTTGGATCTCGAGACGACTCAGACACTCTATGATGGACAATGGATGATGGTGGTGGATGATGGTGTTATGGTGGTGGTGGGTGGTGGGTGAAGTGTGATAGAGGTGGTGTGCCAAGGGATGGTTTGAGCTTGAGCCAAGCACTCCAATTTATAGGCTGAACAGAAGCTCGGGCACGGCCCCGTGTCCAGTGGGCACGGCCCCGTGTCCACATCCTTCTCTGTCTTCATTAATTGCTCTTGTCTGTATTAGTTGACCACGGCCCCGTGTCCGCTGGGCACAACCCCGTGTGCAGAAGCATATCTGTACTATCAAGATTTACCTGGATTCTGCGAATCTTATTGTTGACCATGGCCCCGTGTCCGCTGAGCACGGCCCCGTGGTGGGCGATGGAAGCTTCTACAACTTTGTCTTTTATGCTGACACTTGGGCACGCCCCCGTGCTCATTGAGCACGGGGCGTGTTCAGCCTTCTGTTCTCTTGTTTTGCTTGGGAAGATGCTGTTGTGGGGTCGGGCATGTCACGTTTGTTCCTTTTCTTGTATTTATGTTAGATTTAGCTGCCTTTTTGCTTCTTTTGTTAATTTGAGCTCAATTAATCCTGAAAATACAAAAGGAAGACAAAAGCACACTTTTTCCAACATTAGTACTAAAAAAAGGTTAGTTTTATGCCACAATTGATGTAATTTATATGTTGCATTTTGCACACATCAAGATCAACACTCCTATGGAAGCGGCCAAAGTTGCTAAGAAACAGATTAAACCCAGAGGTGTGTTTTATATCTATATTCGTATGCTAGGGTTTTAAAATTCTGATCGATTGATAGTTCAAGTGTTAATGTGTTTTACATCTATTCATGATGATCAGTGGGTTCGTAATGGGGTATTTAAACATTAAAAGGTTTGTGTGTTTTACCAGTGTTAATGTGGGTAATAGGTGTTTTTCTTGTGGCTGTATAGTTGTTGTGTTTTAAGGTTGTTTGATGTTGCCAATGTATTTGATTGTGTGTTTTTTAACTGTTGTTGGATTGTAAATGGGTTATTTTTTCCTATGGATTTACATTTGATGTGTGGTACTATTTATAATGTTTGTGTGTTACCATTTGTGGTGTTTCTGTGTTTTATAAGTGTTAATGTTTTGTGTGTTTTACCCGTGTTAATTTGTTAATGTGTGTTAGCCATTTTAAGGTTGATCTCGTTATGGATTTACATGGTTCAATTCGTGTGTGATTTAACTGGTTTAATTCGTGATTTTTTTTAAACTAGGTTATAATATTTAAATTTAAAAAACAAGTGTATTTCAGTTAGGAAGAGTGAACGTATCCTCAAAAAAAGGATCTCCAATAAAACATCTAAAACGCGTATCCTTATCATAAAACACATCAGCGAACATAACAACAAAGTTAAAGTCCCTATCATAACAGCTTGCATACAATGAAAGACATTAAGATATTACAAAGAGTACTTGTTGCTGTCGATTAAGACGTATAAAGGGTGATAATTTGATTGTCAAGAATCAGTATAACACATTCTGCCCAGCCATGAAAACAACCGTTTTGATAGCATAATATCTTATTGCAAACTGCTAAATATAACTGTGTACGATATTTACAACCACAATAACAATTTAACAAAAACATCCAGTTCCAAAAATCCAAAATTTGCAAATGATTAACAACTCTAACACACAAACAAACCCAAAACAAATACCTGTTCATAATTAAAAACCCAAACAACCTTATACATATTTTATTATTATCAATCAAACGCACAAAAATTCCAAACGTTCAAACAGACAACTCACCAAACATAAAGACATAAAAACCCCACAATGGAAAAACAAAATACGATTGTTCAGAAAAAAGGAAAATTCTTAGATAAAAAAACTCGACTACTCCAGCATCTGTTCGTCATCGGCATCTTCAGTTGTTTCGGATGTGTAAAACACATCATCCCCATCCTCTGAGCTAGCTCCAGCATCTTCATCAGTATCTTCTACGTCCTCCGCACCACCAGCATCTTCTCCGTCTTCAGCACCACCATCGGCCTTCTTTGAAGTACTTGCATCCTTCGCTTTCACATTGTATTTTCCGCATGTACGATTATTGTGACCAAATTTCTTACACTTTGAACATCGCCGACGTTTCTTCCCAGCTTGACTTATAGCTTGCTCCTTTTTAGATTTCATGCGTTTATGAGATCCACACCCCTTAAACCTAGTACCAATAGGAACACGAATAGTCACCATGTTCGTAGGCGCAACACCAAGTAGTTCAGCAAACCTATTACGTCTTGTCTTGGGAGGGGCGTCAAACTGAGCGTCATCAGCAACTGACATAAACTGCGTGTTGTGGTCACGAAAATTACACATCTCGTCAAACTTGGATACCAACTTATTTATAACATACTCGGTTACATTACTAATCTCACGAATGCAACGGTTGACCTCGACGCTCCGATCTGGATTGCCCCCATCAGTAAGGATGGACCCGGGTGAACTATTTGGAACTGCTTCGCGAGTCCAACGCCTCAAAATATATTGTCTAGGAAACTCCCTTACATCAACAACCCTCAAAACACAAAAAATATGACTGCACAATAGCCCAAACTGCTCGAACCTGTTGCAGCTGCATTTAACAGTAACGTCCTCCTCACGTATCATAACTTGAACATGTGTATAACACATTAAAAAAAACACAGTTTTACCTGATAAAAAATGAATTAAAACAAAAAAATAAAAATAAAACACAATGTTACCTCATAATATGCAGTTGTTGCCTGATCTAGATCCTTGATGTAAAACTTGATAAAATCAGCAATATGCTCTAATCTGACGCTAACACACCGGTGAATACCATGTTGAATTTCCAATTGAACATAAAAAAAATCGTTCTGGTATATATCTCAGATGCTTGTTTCTCAAGAACAAAATCAGTATTCCATATATCGGGCGAAGTATAACGAGTATCGTGGTCGTTTTTACGATGCTCATGTCGTTGTGCATCAATAGCCTTGTCGAAGTGGCTGAGAAATTCAACCAAAGTACACATGGGATTGCAAATCTTACCAAAGAAGTGATTCTCGCTTTCGGATCGGGAAGACGTCCGCATAAGACCGGACATTTCTTCTTCACGATAATAAGCTGGGATCCATGACTGACGAAGCCCATATATATATGTGAGCCATTCATGTTCGGATAAGTTAAACTCATTTAATACAGCCGCCCATTCGGTCTCAAACGCTTCAGGCAATAAAGAATCCGTCCAGACAATTGCAGACAACCTTTTCCTGAAATCGGTGTTCGCACATATAGTTGGTCCAACCTGTGCAAGTATCAGTATCGTCAGAATAAAACAAACTAAATACTCAAAACACATCACATATGCATAACAAAAAAAGATGAATTAAACAGAAAATACAACACCTTTGTGGTAAGTTTATCCATGATGTGCCACATGCATAACTGATGCCTTGAATCAGGCCAAACATCCTTAATAGCCCTCTTCATCGCAGGGTCTTGGTCAGTAACAATAACTCGTGGTGCATATCCAAATGCGTCCTTAAACACATTAAGTAACCAACTATATGTCTCAGCAGTTTCGGAACCAATAATAGAAGCACCAAGTGTGACATTGCGATTGTGATTGTCAATCCCAGTGGAAGGGACTGACATCATGTTATACCTAATAAAACACGAAACACAAAAAATTATAAGCTAAAACAAAATGGATCAGAATTGTAAAACACACAGTTGCCGGAAAAGCTCCTAATGTATAAGCTAAAACACAATGGAACAGAATATGTAAATCTTATACTTACTTGTTTTGCTTATACGTGGCATCAAAGGACACAACATCACCGAACATATAAAAATTTCTTTTCATTTCCTCATCAGCCCAGAACAGACACTACAAAACACCTTCCTAAGTAGTTTGGTATTCACACGTAAAATTAGGTAAAAACTCTTTTTTCCTAGTTAGACGCCTGACAAGCATCTCGGCATCAAACTCACCAATAAACACATTTAGTTCTTTTTAAAAAATTTTGAAGTCACATTTGGTCGCCCCGACATTATCAAAACCACCACACAACTCCTTCATGATGTTGAATGCTCGAACAGGACCAATGTTCAAGTTGGACATCTTCTTTATCATATCCTCATGCGAACGGCTGAGGCTTCTATTTTCCCTGAATAAGTGGAGATCTTCTTCATGCACGAAAGAGTGGTTGTGCACCTCTGTAAAGTAGTATAACACATACTTCTTATCATTGTTCAACTTTATTCGAAACTCCGCTTGACAACCAGTCCTTTTTGAGGGTACCCTACGTACCCACCTATTAGGAGGTTGATCGGCTAAAGTGTCAACAGGTTTAAAGACTTTATGGTCCTCTTTTGAGCATACAAAATATTTATTTACTGTAACACCACGATTTGTATGCTCCGTTCCCTTCCTTACAGTCCAGCCACCCGCATGTGCATATGCTTTGTAGAAGTTGTAGGCAGCATCTACCGTGTCAAATACCATGCCAACGACTGGAGTCATCGAGGATGATGAGTTTGGAGTGTATGTCTTTTTGCCCGAACTCGGAGAAACATGTTCTACACCACGTGGTTGGTAAATGGGGCCATCTAAAAAAATACAAAAAATTAAAACAAAGAAAAAAAACACCACATTGGTTAGTGCATTGACCTACCAAGAAAAAAGTCGAAAAAAACAAGACACAACAATATACTACACGTGATACATGTTTAAAACACATCGTAAAAAGAACACGTGTATCAAACGATAAAAAGAACATATTAAAACACATAAAACACATGAGTGAACATCTGAGTGAACATCTACAAAAAACACAACGTACAAATAACTCACATGCCATAATGGTAAACTACATGAGATAAAAAACATGCCCATGAAGATCAGTCACAAGTTACATGTATTCCAACCAGTAAAACACAACATGTTACACAGTAATTTTAAAACACAGCAACATAAGAACTCCAAAACCCTAGTCCAATGATATTTACACACATTTGTGCATTGACCTACCAAGAAAAAAGTCAAAAAAAAAAAAAAAAAACCAAGACACAACAATATACTACACGTGATACATGTTTAAAACACATCTAAAAAGAACATGTGTATCAGACCATAAAAAGAACATATTAAAACACATAAAACACATGAGTGAACATCTGAGTGAACATCTACAAAAAACACAACGTACAATAACACACATGCCATAATGGTAAACTACATGAGATAAATATCTAAAACTTGCCCATGAAGACCAGTCCCAAGTTACATGTATTCCAACCAATAAAACACAACATGTTACACTGAGTAATTTTAAAACACAGCAACATAAAAACTCCAAAACCCTATTCCAATGATAATTATTTAAACACATTGGTATTAGACTATTGCTGGTAAAACACAATGTCAATAAATCGTCCCCCATACTCATTGACAGAGATATTAACAACACTAAGTTAAACAACGATAAATATTAAAACACAATGGTATGAGCCTGTTTACTGGTAAAACACTATATCAAGAAATCGAACAGCAAAGTGATTGTGATGTAAAATCTACAAACGCTAAAACAAATCAACAAGAGAAAATCAAGTTTAAGAGACTGAAGTATCAAATTAACATTACCATCACCGCAATCAACAATAGCATTTGACGCCATAATTCTGATCAGTAAAAGTTGTTGTGAAAGAGAAGATGAATATACCAAAATCGCAGGATTGAAGGATTTAAAATGAAACTGTCGAGCCTATTATAATTAGATATTTACTTTCCATAAATTTCTGGTTAGTTAGTTATCTAATAATAAAATACATAATTAAAATAAATAATGAAATTACCCTAATACCCTTTTGATAAAAAAAACTAGGATTGCCACATGTCACATGTAGGAGGCTTCCTACACTTTGTAGGAAAACAAGGCTTTGTAGCCAACTCTTACCCTATATATATATATATATATATAGGAGAAGTATCCGTTAGGAACAACCCTTTATTGCGAGAACCATTGTGAACACATGGCAAATTTGTAATTATAATATGTTTAGGTAAAACACGCGCATTTCTTTTTTGTTACTGTTCTCCATTTTAGGGTTTCAAGGGGTGTCATCAGTTCACAGTTTTCACAAGTGGCAGAGACGCATTCACGATGGTTTCACGGCGGAGTAGAGGCGTTCATGGTGGTTTTCACGGCAGAGAGGTAGTCGGCATTCACATATTTCACGGTGGTGGCTGTCGGGGCAGTGTTTACGGTGGCATATGGCATCTTCTGATTCATCAAGTATCGATCCTCATACATCTAATGATCCTCCTCATACATTGTTTCTTCTATAACCCTAATCGTGTCATTCCTCCTACCATTGTTACTCCTGGAACCCTAATTGTGCCACACTCCTTGATGATTCTGATCGTGTTTCCCTAATTACGAATGGAATACTCGATTACGAATGGATGAAGAATATATGATATATGATTATGTTCTTACTGCAATAATACCGATTATAATACGAATTTTGGAGCACTACCCTCAATTATATGACGAATTTTGAAATGTCTGATGGTAAAATCGACATGACGAACGGTTTATGGTGTATCGTTATCACTATGACGAAGACGAACTACTGATGTAATCGAGACGAAGACGAACTACAGAGAACTGCTAATGCTTGAGAACTGAGAACTGCTGATGCAATTCGAGTGTCAAACGTGATTTTTGTATAAATACGCCATCTTGCACATGTGCAACACTTTACCATTACCCTATAACCACCACCAATAATCTACATCCTGCACATGTGTAACACGTTACCATTATCCTATAATCATCATCAATAATCTGTTTATCATTTATACAACATTCTTACACATAACATTTACCTTATTAAATATCACTTTTTACCATTTCTTTATTCACTTTTTAACATTCTTTCTATATTTTCAGGAACATTCATACACAATGAAGCTGCTACCATTGCTGCTGGAATTCCGTACAAACCAATTCTTATTCCGATGATGATAATGATACCGATGAAGATACATATGATGATTCTGAAGACCCTGCACATATAAATGTACATAAACAACCCCTTAGACATTTATCCAGACGTCATAATGCACCCAACCATCAAAAAATTGATTAAGTTCGTTGTCAAAATACTGATCATTTTGCTTTATTATTTGTTTTACATTTAATCTGAACTGTTTACATTTAAGTTGCTCACCTACGTTGAACTGTTGTTTACACTTAATTTGGAACGTCTGCGTTTAATTTGATTATGTTGAATTACTGTTTACATTTAGTTTACTCTGTTTACATTCAATTTGACCTACACGTTTACGTTGAACTGCTCGTTTACTTTGAACTACTCGATTATACATTATTTAAACTATGTATTCCGATATTATGATTACAAATTCCGATGTTTATGATTGCACTTGCACTGTTTATGATTGCACTTGCACAGATGATACTTTTTTTTATCACTCACATTGTTATTGTTTCAACCAATGCACATCTGCATACATAAATATTTTAACTACATTTGATCAGTTTTCATTTACATATACATCAACATATGTAATGTGGTACCCCATACGTAATAGGGTACCACATACACTCCACATGATTATTGTTTCAAACAATGCACATGTGCATACATGAATATTTTAACTACATATAATCCGTTTCCTTTACATATACATCAACATATGTAATGTGGTACCCCATACATAATAGGGTACCACATACGTAATATGATATTAACAAATATACAATATTTTTAAAATATACACATATTCATTACTACCATGTTTATTGTTTTTTATTAATACACAGGTGCATTACCAACATTAACACACTATCACACAACTTTTGTATAACAACAAGTAAATATAACACCCTTATCATAAGGAATCACATAATCCGAACAATAATCGTTATTACACATATGCATCACCGGCATATACTATACTAAACAAAATATGACATCCTAAATTAACAAATGTTACCATTTGTAATACATTATACAATACCAATATGTATGTTATATCAAACTTTACACATGTGCAATACCAACATTACCTTTGCCAAACAACATAATACATCATATATTAACAAACATGATCATCCGTATTGCATGTCCACAAACTACCTACACATAACATTCGCTTTAGTTCACAACCTCACACCTTCTGCTCTTCTTTCCAATTTCTACGCATCTTCCAACACTCCTCCTGTTTCAATGCCTCTTCGTCTATCGTTTTCCGATAATTTTTCATCCGTTAACCTATTAATCAAATACGTCTTTGTTGTCAATCCATGAGCAGTTTCGAATAATATTTTTCCTGCATACATTACATATATTACATCAATTATTTCATGTATGCACATGTGCAGTAAACATATTACATACAATATGTACAATGCTTATGTTTTAAGGTAATAATGCACGTTTGCATGTGCCGTAATACATTCATATTAACTTAATCTGACAAAATATGCATATGTGCATAACTATGAACATGTGTATTAACATGGCTGACCTTATCAACAGGTTTGTTTCAATAAAAAAATTAACCCTTACCAAATCAAAATTCGTATTACCACCAATCATATTTAACATCAATTAGTAACAAAACTATTATGACAAACTATGCACATGTGCATAACTTTTTTTTAAATGCAAATGTTATTCACCGAAGCCAACCTCCAAAACAGAGGCGGCCGAACCAACCACTACAGCAAAATGAAAAACAACTCAACACAAGAACCTAAAGACCGAAAACTAGCAGCTACCTTATATCGAACCTACACCATTTTCCCAACTCACGGACCTATTTTTGGACCGATTCTTATACCATTAAAAACCGACGGACTTAATATTACGGATAATCTCTCCGGGAACCTTTTATTGTTCCTGGCTAACCATATACACCAACTTGTCACGAACATAATGCAATGTAAAGCTTCTTTCACTTCTCTATCCAGATTGCAAAACTCAGAGGCAATTACGATATCCTTAGCCGAAAACAGAATAAAAGGACTCACCTTGCACCAGTAACTCATGTGATACCAGACAGTCGATGCTACCCTGCACGAACAAAGAAGGTGTCTAGCTATTTCATCGCCATCTTCACATAGACAACATTTCATGTCTCCGCCCCAACAGTTCCGATCCCGGAGTGCAGTCAGCGTGGTAATACGATCTAAAACCGCTCTCCAAACAAAAATATTGCATATTTATGGGACCCATTTCGACCATTTCACAACGTGCTTGCTGCTGAAATTGAACCGCTATACAGGAAGTTCTTGACAGCATTGACTGAAAAATCAGAGTCATTACCTCCCAACCATTCCCCACCATATTTGCCATCAGACAAAGTGACATTATCGAGGAGCCCGATCAACTCGTGCCATTCCAGTAATTCTTCGGCAGAGCTTGGGCTTCTCGACAAATTCCAAACCCCCATAAAGTTTATATTATCCTGATTGTACCGGTCCGCCACCAGTCATCGTTTCTCTTGTTACATTCTAAATATATTTGGGAAACGGGTTTTGTGCATAATTATGAACATGTGCTATGCTAACAAGACTAGCCTTGTTAGCATATTATGGCAAACTATGCACATGTACATCAACATGAATGACCTTATTAACCTATTCTATCAAATAACTATATATCACACAAAGCTACCTTATTATCATATTCAACCATGAGTTACATGTTCATATAACTGCATAATATAATTGATTACATATTAATATAACTGCATAACTGTATGTCATAACAAAAAACAACACCAAAATAACAATACATACAAATTATATATCATTTATGAATAAATAATTGACATTAGTATTCAAATTAATGTGCATATTAACCAACTATGGCAATTTATGCACACGTGCATAACTATATAAAAAACAAAATCACCTTATTATACTGATTTATTAAGTGAATCCTATTCAAATTTATGTACATGTTAAGATACTATTACGTTTTATGCACATGTGCATAACCATGTATCACACACCTCATTGACTTATTCAGTGTAATCGTAAGTTGTCAAACTTTGCACATGTGCATAACTGTGTAGAACATAAAATTAGTTTATTATCCTGTTCCATATAAACCTATTCTGTATAAGCCTATTATGTCGTGTTAATGCTCATGTGCATTAACTGTATAGATCATAAAATTATCTTATTATCCTGTTCCGTATAACCCTATTCTGCCTATTTTGTATAAGCCTATTTTATCGTGTTAATGCACACGTGCATTCACACCACATAACTTGTCAACAATCATAATTCAGTAGTAAAAACCCTATCATTTACTAAATCAACTTCCGTGTTGCTAATCATATTCAACATTATGCACATAACATCATTCCTTAATAAAAAAAATACATAAAACAATACATCAATACCACATTACACATGGTTCATCACAACATTAGCCCTTCTGTTCACTCAAAAATCATATATATACCACGATTTTCAGTAATTCATTTATGAAACAACTGTTTAAATGTAATAACCACATAATAACATGTCTGAATCGACAGTTGATAGTTGTTTTTATCATATACGACTACAAAACAAGGTGTATTAACTTACAAATTCACGGAACGGTGCAACAGAGGATCGATACCGTCGTAGTGACACACTCATTGAATCATCTATTCTTATAATCACCGGACGAATTTTGGGAACTAACCTCGATTATATGACGAAATATGAAATGTCTGCTGGTAAAATCTCAAATTCTGAGATACAATCTCAATCTAGATGCTTCGATACGGTGAACTGATGATGGTGAAGGGATGATGTATTCAGAATGGTGATGTAAACGATTGTAATCGACGAATTGTTGAGAGAATCAGGTTGAGAAATGTTGAGATATTTGGATGTAATCACAGTTCAGATGACAGTGGACGTGAAAGTTTTGATTAAATGTAATTTATTTTTTGTTGAAGTCTGATGGTATAGGGAATCGCAGGTAAGCGGGTTTTTAAAAGATGTTTGGTGTTTACAAAATTGCCCCTGTTCACATTGGTTCTCGCGGTTCTCGAAATAAAGGTGGTTCTCGCATGAACCCTACCATATATAATTCGAATTTGAATATGTTATTGGATTTGGTTCAAAAATCATAATTTTGACTCAGTTTAATTCGAATTGATTACAACCCCAATTTGAAAAATAAAAAAAAAGAATTAAATTATTCGCTTTTGTTCCTAGTTAGTGTTTTTTTAAAGTTTGGTTTAATGTCTGATAAGTTATTTTGTGTATTTTGTTTGTATTTTTAATTTTTGATATCAACGTATTATTGTTTTTTTTAAGTTTAAGATTATTGTTTTGTGCTAGTATTTAAAAATATCTTAACCTAATAATTTAAATTTGAAGATAATATTTCATTAGAAAAATAGAAAGATTCTATCCTACATTCAAAGTAAGATAACATTTAATATTAAATTTATTATTTGTTTAATTAACGTAAAATAAGTATGAAAAATAGGCGGGAAAATAAAAAATTAGATACCTTCAACGAATGACCTGTGTCACACATTGATTTCTTTTATTATATCATACAAAAGAGTTAAGTGAATTTATAAAAAAAAAACTAGTTAAGTTCAAATGAAATATTATCATCAAATTTACCATTTTCGTGGTTTGTTCACTTTTGGCATATCAGTTCAAATTTCAAAATTGTACCATTTTCCTCCCTGACATTCTCGAAACGTGTTATTATAGTCTAAAAAACGGACCGTAGTTAAAAAAAAAACTCATAACTGAGTTAGCTCAGGGATGTAAATGACACTTAAAGTCTAGAGACGTAAATAACACTTAACTCTTAGATTTTTTATTTTTTAAAACTTGTTGTTGTTCCCCCTCTCTACATCATCACCACAACCGTAGCCACTACCACCACCTGTAACAACCAACACCCACCACATTTTAAATATATTTCGAAACATCAAAACATTAGGGTGGGCCATGTGTATTCACTGTGCAAAACCCTTAATATGTCGTCTAAATAACCACCAGCGCCATAGAAATAGATAAATCCATGCTCAGATCGTAGAGATTTTTGTTTTTCCTACACCCCTGGAGCCTGCAACAAATTTGATAAAAGGATTTCAGGCGGCAGGTGGCGGTGTGCGGTGTTGGCGTTAGACCCAAAAGGGGTCGGCGTCGCAGGGGTTCGACTGGTGAGCGGATGAGGCAATGGTGCAAGGGTTCCGTGGTTGTACAGGTCTTCAGCAATGGTTATTGTGATGGTGGGAGTAGCATGAGATGGTGGGGGTGGTTGTCGGATGTATGTGTTGCGGTGATGATGCAGTGATAAAGAGAGAGAGGGATAGAGAGAAAAAGAGCGAGAACGAGAGGAAAAGATGGAGATGGTGGTGGCGGTGGCGGTGGCGGTGATGTAGAAAGAAGGGGGAGGAAGTGAAAGAGACCATGTGTGTATATAATAATAATAATAAGAAATAACAACTTAAAAAATAAAAAAAATCTAGGAGTTAAGTGCATTTACGTCCCTAGACTTTTAGTGTCATTTACATCCCTAAGCTAACTGAGTTATGTGTTCTTTTAACTGGGGTTTCTTTTTTTGACTGAAATGACACGTTTTGAGAATGTCATGGAGGAAAATGGTTCAATTTTGAAATTTGACCAGAAACGACAAAAGGGAATAAACCACAAAGACGTAAATGACACTTAACTCAAAAAGGGTTACTTAACTCAAAAAAAGGGTTCAGGTTGTAACCCTAGTCGGTTTGGTTAACTTCGGTCAAAATCATATTTGTCGAAAACGGTTCAGTTGATATACTCATTTTAGAGGAAAATGTTTGAACTGTATACAAATTGATTTAAGTCGAGTGAAAATCGGTCTGGGTTCAAACTTGTACCCAAAGTTGTTTTAAAAAATATTATATATATACATATATGAAGTGTATAATACAAATACCCTAATCCTACATTACATACGTTATATCCACAGCCGTACACGTGTCCCTGATTCATTTTCCTTTCGTAAGGCTATATCAGACAATTCATTCAATCAGCTGAGGGCAAATTAGTCTATTCATTCAATAATCAGATCGCGAGAAGTTCGTTACACCACTATCCCGGTAATTATGATTCGTATCAGTTTCAAATGTTCATAATTCTCAAAACAATACACAACAGTTTTCATTTTTGTGCGTTAGGGTTTGAATCAATTGTTATTTTCAATGGATCCACAGAGCAGTACCGGACGGAATACAGATGTTGAGTTTGAAGATGCCCGATCGGTCGGTGATCATGTTCAATTGTCTGCTTATCAGAGAGTTACGATTAATGAAGTCATAAATCCTAATTCTGCAAATTCAAATGCAAATACAAGTGGTATAAATGAGTGTTCCAATAGTAAGTTTGTTAATTCAGATGTTTAAATTGTTCAATGTCAGTTGTTTTGTGTACTCTTTGTAATGAGTTTTGTATGATTATAATTGATTGGAAGGTTTTCAATGTTATTAGAGGATTATTGATATGGAATCAAAGTGTTTAAGTTCGCATGTTATGAGTCTAACAATTCACATGGGAAGTTAGACCTAAATGTTGGTTTCGCATGTTATGATATCACAAAACGCATGTGTAAAACATCTAATCAAAATGTCAAGTTCGCATGTTATGAGTCCAAGAATTCGCACGTTCATAACATGAAAGTTTGGAGTTTCAATAAATCGCATGTTATGAGTCCGATAAATTGCATGTAGTTTTCAATATATATAAAACATGTTGTTATCTCTTTTTATTTAATTCTGTAGATGAAATGCTTTATATTCCGGAGGTTGAAGCACCAGCTACACCTGTGGTTGGAATGCAATTTAGTTATGTCAAACAAGGATACGTGTTTTTACCAAACATATGCTAAGCTAGCTGGTTTTTCTTCCCGCAAAGGTGGTGAAGTCCACAGTGGTGGTATAATCAAAACTAAGTATTTTGTTTGCTCTAAAGAGGGACATAAGCCATTGTTTATTGACGATGCTTATTCGAAGTCAAAAAAGCCATACAAAACAAGGAATAGAGGAACCATTATAACTGGGTGCAAGGCTCAACTTATGATTTGTTCGGTGGATGGGAGATCATTTACAGTCAAGAAATTTGTTGATGGTTATAATCTTAAGTGTGTATGTCCACAAGATATTCATATGCTGCCAGCTTATAGGCAATTATCAGAAGTCCAAGAGGAAATGATATAGGAACTAGGTACTCTAAACCTTGGCCCTGTCAAAGCTTTTCATATAATGAGAAAAAGATATGGTGGTTTCGAGAAAGTTGTCGCCATGGTCGATGATTGCAAAAACTTTAGAACTCGAATTAATAGATATATAGGAGAATATGACGCTGACATGGTGATAAATAGGCTGACTGATATAAAAGAATATTTAGTTGATTTTTCTTTTGAATATTATGTTGATGAGGACAAACGGTTAACTGGTTTATTCTGGGCAATGGGTTATGCAACCGTAACTTTATGGAGTTCGGGGATGTGATATCGTTTGATGCTACTTTCAAAACAAACAAGTAAGTGTTACATTAACATTTTTTAATATTTTTGCATGTTATATGATTTTGTAAACTGGGAATATCGCATGTTAATAAACATGAAAGTTAGGTGTTGAATATATCACATATTATACTGTCTATTTCGCATGTTACTAAAACATGAACCAAAGCAATTTGATCTTTTTGCAATAATTTTTAATTATATTGAATTTTAGGTATAAGATGGTGTTTGTTCCGTTCACTAGGATTGACAACCACTGTTGAAATGTAACCCTTGGAGCTGGGTTGTTGGCATCGGAGAGCATTGAGTCTTATAAATGGCTTCTCAATTCCTTTGTAAATTCATTTGGACGTCAGCTAAAGGTTGTAGTGACAAACCAAGACCCTGCGATGAAACGGGCTATCGAGGGTGTTTTTACTACAAGCAGACATAGATTGTGCATGTGGCACATAATGAAAAAAGTGGCAGATAAGGTAGACTATGCTATACTATGTGTCATTAGCATTTTTTTACACTATATATCCGTTACATGCTGATAAGAAAACCAATTATTGGTGTAGTTGGACACGAGTTGTGCAATAATGAGGAGTTTAAAAGGAAGATGTGCGATATTGTATGGACTGATTCCATTGAGCCAGAAGTATTTGAGAGACAGTGGAAGTTGGTAATGATTGAGTTCGGTCTTACCCAAAATAAATGGATTGATGATATGTTTGTGATGAGATAGATGTGGATTCCGGCTTTTTATCGGCACGAGCGAATGTCTGGACTTATGAGAACAACTTCAAGATCAGAGAGTGAAAACCATTTTTTTCCAGGTGACTAATTCACAACTCACTCTTGTAGAGTTTATGAATCATTTTGACGGTTCAATAGATGTCCAAAGGTTCAGTCATAGAAAGAATGATCATATTTCAAGATATACTGAGCCTTATGATTGGATCAAAACTACTCTGGAAGCAGATGCTTCTAAGATATACAACAGGTCTATTAGTGAATGTCTGCCGATGGACACCAAAATCGAGGGTGACCTGTTAAGGATATCGTTGAAAGACTTTAAAGCTCATGGAGAAGGGTTTTTAGAGTTAATACATGATATATTTTACAACATGCGATTTTGACAAACCCATGCGAATTTAATACATAATATATTTTACAACATGCAATTTTGACGAACCCATGTGAATTTAAATTATTTTCAAGAAACTCATTTTTTTACACATGTGATTTTGTTCACCTACACATGCGATTTTAAGTTTTGATTTTGTTTTATTGTTTCTATAGGTGTGTTTCAAGAAACTTGAAGAAGATGTAATTGCATAATGTAGTTGTCTACGTTTCGAACAGTATGGGCTACTATGTAAACACATCTATTTTCTTTTCAAGATGTTTGGAGTTCAAGAAATACCAAACAAATATGTTATGAAGAGATGGACAAAAGATGTGGTTCCCAATGAATTAAACTCCACGTTTGATGTAAAGGTCGATGCGAAGGATGAGCAATACAAGGCTAAACAGATTTCTCGTGAAATCATGTATACATGGGAGTATCTGGTTAGCAATTTGATTACTGATCTTGATCAACTCGTTCTAGTCAGGGATCAAATGAAGGAGATTAAAGAAAAAGTGGACCAGAGTTGCATAACCAAGTCGCTTGATCCAAAGTTTGACCGGTTTTCAAAGTTAATTGGTTATCAACAACCAGCAACTGATGCACCGCCTATTTTCCGTGTCCCAACTGGTATAAGAAACAAAGGTCGTGGCTCGCATAAAAGGATTAAATCAAAGAAGGAACAAATGATCAGCCGTAAAGGGAAGAGGACAAGGACATGTAGTGTATGCAATGGAATATTCGGACTTGCGAGGTATTGAAAGGTAAAAAACAAAAGAAGATGAAGGGAGTCCAAATTGAAAAAGATCCCAGCCACGAAGTCCATGAAGTCGACAATGAAGTTGATGAAGAGGAAGATGAGTTCGAAGATTATAGTGGAGGGAGTGATGACGGTAGTGAAGAAGCTATTTGGGAAGAGGTTTCGGATGATGAAGATTAAAGAAACATGCCATTTTTTAATTGTATATGCGATTTTACACGATAAACATGCGATTTAATACACAGGGGTTTTAGTATACTAACATGCGATTTTACTATCTAAACATGCGATTTCATATACATGAGTTTATAAGTAATGTAACATGCGATTTTATTGTGTTTCCATGCTATGACTTGCGATTTATGTTATCTTGCATGTGTTACCAACATGCGATATATATATAGGATTGAGTTAAAATGAGAACCACTCCCAGTTGTAAGAACCATGAGAACCATCTCAACCAATCAGGTTATGCCAACATAAAGGGTATGTTGGTCATTTACCCCAAATGTCAAATCTATCCTCTCACCTCTCTCCTCTATTTAATGCTCTCTCCTCTCTCCTCTCTCCTCTCTCATCTCTTTTCTATTTAAAGTTGTAAGAACCAGCGAGAACCACCCCCGCGGGGGGCCGTTGACCACGATTTTTTTTTACAACTAGATGTGTATATTTTAACACCCTACACAAAGTTTGGGTTTAAACGGCGCGCCCGAGGGGGTAGTTTTTTACGCCCAAAGTTTGGGTTTTTTAAATTTTTCTTTTTTTTTAACCAAACTTTGGGCGTAAAAAACTACCCCCTCGGGCGCGCCGTTTAAACCCAAACTTTGCGTAGGGTGTTAAAATATACACATCTAGTTGTAAAAAAAAATCGTGGTCAACGGCCCCCCGCGGGGGTGGTTCTCGCGGGTTCTTACAACTCGAGGTAGCCAAACCCCGTTTTTTTTCGAGATACGCTTTGTTTTGATGTTGTTGGCTTTTTATATTTTTTTTCCCTAGTCGATGACGATAATAATCTATCTATCTGAGACACCTACCGAGTTTCCGTTTTCTGGGTGTGTCCGTGTTTGCGTAAAAAAGTTTTTGTATAAAAAAATGTTAAACCGTAAACTTTTTAACTTAAAACGTAAACTTTTTAACGTAAAACGTAAAACTTTTTAACGTAAAATTAAAAAAAAAAAATTAAAACGTAAACTTTTTAACGTAAACCGTAAACTTTTTAACGTAAACCGTAAACTTTTTTAACGTAAAACGTAAATCGTAAAAAGTTTTAGGTAAAACGTAAAATAAAAATGTAAATAACGTTAACGTAAAAAACCGGCGCGTAAAACGTAAAAAACCGGCGCGAAAAACGTAAAAAACCGGCGCGTAAAACGTAAATAACGTTAAAGTAAAAAACCGGCGCGTAAAACGTAAAAAAAAGTTAACGTAAAAAACCGGGGCGTAAAACGTAAAAAACCGGCGCGTAAAACGTAAATAACGTTAACGTAAAAAAACCGGCGCGTAAAACGTAAAAAAACGTTAACCTAAAAAACCGGGGCGTAAAACGTAAAAAACCGGCGCGTAAAACGTAAAAGGTTTTTCGTAAAACGTAAATAGTTAATTTTTTTTAGTAAAACGTAAAAAGTTTTAGGTAAAACGTAAAAAACCGGCCCGTAAAACGTAAAAACGTAAAACGTAAAAAACCGGCGCGTAAAACGTAAAAAACCGGCGCGTAAAACGTAAAAAAAGTTAACGTAAAAAACCGGCGCGTAAAACGTAAAAAAACGGCGCATAAAACGTAAAAAAATGGCCCGTAAGAAACGGCGTTAAAAAACGACGTTAAAAAATGGCGTGTAAAAAACGACGCGTAAAAAACGGCGTTAAAAAACGGCGCGTTAAAAAAACGGCGTGTTAAAAAAACGACGCTTGAAAAAACCCGGCGTAAAAACGGCGCGTCAAAAATACGTAAAACGTAAAAAGGTTAACGTAAAACTGAAATTGTAAAAAGTATAAAAAATCTTTAAAAAAATCAGAATTTAAAAATGTTTTAATAAAAAAATTATGTTTAAAAAATAAAAAGTAATATAATAATACAATAAAGTAATAAAAAAACAATAAAGTAAAAAAGACAAAATAGAGTGTTTTTACCTAAATACCCTTTTAGATTATAATACTAAAAACATAATAAGACAAAAAATACTTAATATTATTTTTTAATACTTTTAATCTCATCCATCCATTAAGTTGATCTAATGGCTAATAAGTGGTTCTCATAACTGGAGGTGGTTCTCATTTTAGCGATCCCCTATATATATATATATATATATATATATATATATATATATATAGGGGATGGCTAAAATGAGAACCACCTCCAGTCGTAAGAACTATGAGAACCACTTTTTGACCATTAGATCAACTTGATGGATGGATGAGATTAAAAGTAAGCAAAATTAATATTAAATGGTTTTTGTCTTATTATGTCTTTAATATTATAATTCAAAAGGGTAATTTAGTAAACTAACTCTTTTTTGTCTTTTTATCTTTATTGTTTTTTATTAGTTTTTTATTATTATATTACTTTCTAATTTTTAAACATAACTTTTTTATTAAAAAACATTTTAAAATTCAGATTTTTTTAAACATTTTTTATACTTTTTACAATTTAAGTTTTACGTTAAACTTTTTACGTTTTTTTGACGCGCCGTTTTTACGCCAGGTTTTTTCAAGCGTCGTTATTTTAACAGGCCGTTTTTTTACGTGCCGTTTTTTACGCGACAATTTTTTAACGCCGTTTATTTACGCGCCGTTTTTTCAACGCGCCGTTTTTACGAGCCAATTTTTTAACGTCGTTTTTTACGCGCCGTTTATTAATGCCATTTTTTAACGCCGTTTTTTCAACGCGTCTTACGCCCGACTTTTTCAACGCCGTTTTTTCAACGCCGTTTTTTACGACCCGTTTTTACGACCCGTCTTACGCTCGACTTTTTCAAGCGACGTTTTTTTAACATGCCGTTTTTTAACGCCGTTTTTTACGCGCCGTTTTTTTACGCGTCGTTTTTTAAGCGCCGTTTTTTTAACGCGCCGTTTTTTACGCGCCTATTTTTTAACGCCGTTTTTTAACGCCATTTTTTTACGTTTTACGTGCCGGTTTTTTTACATTTTACGCACCGTTTTTGTTACGTTTTACACGCCGGTTTTTTACGTTAACGTTTTTTTACGTTTTTACGATTTACGCGCCGGTTTTTTACGTTTTACGCGCCGGTTTTTTACGTTAACGTTTTTTTACGTTTTCTAAAAAAAAATTTACGTTTTACGTTTTACCTAAAACTTTTTACACTTTACAAAAAACTTTTTACGGTTTACATAAATTTTTTACGTTTTACGAAAACCTTTTTATGTCTTGCGTTTTTACGTAAAAAAAGTTTACGTTTTTACGTTTTACGTTAAACTTTTTACGTTTTTACGTTAAAAAAATTACGTTTTAACTAAAACTTTTACGACCCGTTTTTTACGACCCGTCTTACGTTTTACGTTAAAAAGTTTACGTTTTAAGTTAAAAAGTTTACGTTTTATGTTTTTACGTTTTACGTTAAAATATTTACGTTTTACTTTAAAAACTTTACATTTTTACATTAAAAAGTTTACGTTTTACGTTAAAAGTTTACGTTTGACGTTAAAAAATTTATGTCTTACGTATTATGTTAGTTTTTTTAATCTTTTTACGTTCTACGTTAAACTTTATTACGTTTTACGTTTTAAACTTTTTACGTAAAACTTTTTACGTTTTACTTTAAAACTTTTTTACGTTTTACCTTAATTCTTTTAATCTTTTTATGTTTTACGTTAAAATTTTTACGTTTTACGTTTTATGTTAACTTTTTTACATTTTACGCTTTAAACTTTTTACGTAAAACTTTTTACGTTTGACGTAAAAGTTTACGGTTGAACTTTTTTTTACAAAGACTTTTTTACACAAAAACTTGTTTACGCAAGACGAACGCACCCATAAATCGCAAAGTCAGTAGGTGTCTCGGATAGATTTTTATCGTCATCGACTGGGGGAAAGAATATAAAAAACCAACAACAAAAAAACAAAAGTGTATCTCGAAAAAAAAAACGGGGTCTAGCATTCAAACATATTCAAACCAGATTCAAACCTGTATCAACTGAGATCAACCCCCCAAACATCAAAAATCGAATCAACCCAGATCAACCCCGCAAACATCAAAAATCACCAGAAACATCAAGAACACATAATCATAGTTCACTGATTCAAACAAAAATCACTGATCAAAAATCAAACAAGAACAAACCCACATAGTTCATCAGGCAAAAAATCAAGAACCCCCATCAAACAAGAAACATCAAGAACACATAATCATAGTTCACTGATTCAAACAAAAATCACAGATCGAAAATCAAACAAGAACAACCCCACATAGTTCATCAGGCAAAAAATCACTGATCAAAAATCAAACAAGAACAAACCCACATATCAAACCCAGATTCGAACACCCACCACCAAAAAAACTGTTCAAAACATTCAAACTCACCATCAAAACCCAGCAAAATCCTTCGAATCCCCCCCAACAAACTGGAAGCCACACAAATATCCAGAAATTAAACAAGATTAAACAAAAAACAAAAGAAACTATGTGCTGGAAGTCAAACAATAAACAAACAGAACTCACAACCTCCATTAATGGAAGCCGATACAAGCAAAAATCTGAACCTGTCCAGGGACAAATTTTGAATCTGAACCTCTACCCACCATTCACCGCCACCATAGCCTTCGACACACCGGCGCCCGTGACCCACCACAACAACCATCCTTTCACCCACCCCCTTCACCCATCTTTCACCGTCACCACCGGTCGAACTACTGGCACCGCCTCTACCCACCACCTGCTTTGCCCATTCTAACAAATCAAACAAAACCCAGATGTAACATCAAACCACGCAAGATCAGGAACTTAAACAAGATTACAGATGGGGTTGCAGGTCTGAGGGTTTGGAAGAGATGACAGATGGGGTTGTAGATCTGAGTGTCGCCGGAGAAACGAGGGGGGCGCCAGAGAAACGAGGGTCCGCCGGAGTGGGTGCGGTGGTTGGGGGTCGCCAGTGTGAGGATGAACATTTGGTGAACTTCATTTGAAGATAGAGAGATGCTAGAGACTTTATAAAGACAGTGAACATTTTGGTGATCTTCAAATGAAGAAAATGAGATGGGAGAGATAAGTTGAAAGAAATAAAAAGGGATCTGACATGTTATAATAAATGTGGAGAGAGAGGATAGACTTGACATATGAGGTAAATGACTAATCTACCCTTATTGTTGGCAAATTCTGATTGGTTGAAAATGGTTCTCATGGTTCTCATAACTGGAGGTGGTTCTCATTCTAGCGGCTCCCTATATATATATATATATACTAGTAGAGAACCCGCGCGATGCCGCGGCGGCAACAATTTACATGGTGCTCGTTTTTTGTTAGTTTGTCAATCCCTCATGATATTGTTTAGACTCGTCTTGATGCTATAGATCTTCAAAATCATAATACACAAAAACAGAGGTAATATCCGGTTCACCAAAGTTGTTAAGGTTATGCGCTGTGGTTTAACATACCCCCCCCCCCCCCCCCATCGCTTTGACCATAGCCGGCCCTAGTCAGAATCCCGCGCAATGCGGCGGCGGTAACAATTTACAACGCGGTACTTGTTTCCGTTAGGTTATCAATCTTGTCGTAATATATTGTATACTACGTATGTTAAATTTTTATTCGTAACATCGTTTTGATCTATCTATGTCATAAGCCTAACCAATGTGTCCATCAACCCAGCTCGAATCTTCATATTTAGATGGAATTTGGAAAAGCAAAACACAACGTATGCAATAGACCAATATTGACCAATTGTATAATCTGGGTTAGAACTGCAAATGATTTTTTTATCCATAAAATTACTTTGTAAACAGATCATGATTCTCATCCAAATAGGTAAACACAATAAAAGGAAGTATGGAATTAGGCCTTATTTCCAATTAAGACGAAAGATTTTAAAATTTGTTTAAGGCTTATATGCCAGGTAAAAAAGGAAAAAGAAACAATACCCAGTTATAACAAAAATAAATGGAATGAAACACATACAATGAGATTTTTTTTCTTGCACGTCTAATGGGTCGAATGAATTCAAAATCGTCCAAAGTCTTATTCATATCACCTCCTATATCATTTATTTCAAGGATGTAGATACTCATCATAGTACAATACTCTTTTGCAATCACAGTCACAATCGACACGAAAAAAACCCAAGAAATCCAAAAAAGAAACGTTAAAAAGTCACTTTTTTCAAAAAAGAAAAGAAACTTGACCCGCTTTTTCACAAAAGTAAAGTTAGCTTTACTTTAAATAACATTCTACTCAAGTGTTTTGTAATTATATTAAAACAGCAAAATGGTAAAAAAAAAAATTATTAACATGTACCTGATGACATTCCTTAAAAATTCTAATGTGTATAAACCAAAATCCCCAATTTGGGTGCAAGAATTACATAGGACTTGGGGTCTGGAAGAAAACGATTGAAGTTTAGCTATATAACACCTGGTTTTACAGGAATTCTGCCACAAAGACGCCAATAAGCACCCGGGTGAAACTGAGACTTTTCAAAAACCCATATATCACGAACAAGAACCTAACCAAACAACCCGTCAGTATGGATAATCTACATTTTACCAGAAGGAAAAATGTAAATGCCAATTTCAAGTGTTTTCATGTTGATCATTCGCTTAAATTGAAGTTTGAAGGTTGCTGAACTAAACTTTAAAGTTACAAATATGACTTAATACTATAGAAAACCAACATACTTTTTCAATTTATTAAGTCAACTTACAAATAAAATTAAGCTGTTAGTGTACCTGTTTAGAGAGAAACTCAAGCGTGAGCTGTATGAATACTTTACTCAGGTCATCTTTGTCAACTCCAATCTAAGGAGGTCCATCATCAAATCGATACAAAACAAATGGATCTGACTGAATCGTTAAAGAAACTAAGAATCATTAAAGAAAGTTGAATGAATCGATTTATATTTTCATCAACCGAATCACAAAACAAATGTGTCACAACTCAAAACAGGAAAATGAAGAATTTTAAACAGAATTATACCTTACAGATCTTGAATTGCCAGATAACATGATGATACAGCAAAAAGATTGAATCTTAACACTGAATTTCAATTAAAGACCTTCAATCTATTATTGTAAGAACAAACAAGAAGAGGGTTTAGGGTTATTGCACAAGAAAACTAAGAAAAAAAAAAACATGAAAACTGAGCAGATGAGTTGCAGGCCAAAGAATAGCAATACCCATAAATGATGTTGCTTGAAAGACTATCAAGAATCATGTGAAGTTAGTGAATATAACAAAATTTTGAATTTATCAACTATAATACGAAAATTTTTAAGTGGTGCCCTTTCTTTTAAACCAGGAAGTCCAGGTCAAACATGTGAGTCGTCCAATCTTGAAGTGATGTTATATACCATAGTTTCAAGAAAAACAAATCCAAGAAAATACCTGTGCGTGAAGAATGTCAAGAAGAACAGCCGAAGGGTCATCTACAGGTCCATGCCAACTAACCTTGTTTGTCACACGCAAATGGCCTAAATCAAGCTGCAGAAAACTGCATCCATGACAGAAAAACCATCAGAAAAACCATCAGCAGCGCTAAAATTTAAAACTGCATCCAAGAACAATCCAGCAATAGATCAAGCATCGAGCAATTAACCCTAACCTTGTCTGCAATGCTTTCAACTTCCTCACCCTGCTCTGCTCATCTAGACCATCACCGTCTGCAATTACTCAAATCAAATATTAGCCCTAAAACAACAAAAAGTAACGAATATGCAAAAAATAACGATGATCGAAGAACTGGAGAACGTTTTTTCTGCTCATCTAGACCATCACCGTATGCTCATCTAGACCATGTTAGAAAAACTAAAGCATTTTCAGTTTTTACATGTTTTACAATGCCCTAATTTAATTTCAAACAAAAGAGGTAAATTTGCAATGTAAAACGAAGGGCTATAAAAACGAACCACATTCTTGTTGACATGGAATATCCAACAAACTGCATCGCCTGAAAGGTAACCATAAAAATCAAATCGAAGACACAAATGATAAAGAGCTTCAAATGATTAATTATGCAAAAAAAAAAAAAAAAAACAGAGAATTCAAAACGTACTACTAACCTGAGTCAAAGATGATTCAGAGTAGCAATCCAACACCATTAGTTCACTATTGCTGCTTTTTGGGGTTTAACCCTATCAAATCGAGCTCTGGCAACGTAGTAAACAAAACAAGATGGTCACAATCAGATAGGTATTTAAAAAAAAAAACAAACCTGGTTTCCATAATCTGAAGATGTTACATTCAAACCCTATGAAATTAGGGTTTAGATCTATTTGTATCAGCGAAGTTGAAGAAGATAACCATAGCAATCATATAAAAATAACGAAGAGATTGTGGTTTTCAGAGCAGAGGTGAAAATTTTACTTACCTCAAAACCCGATTCGAAGAGGTAATCTTCTCGCTAGACCAGGAGAACTTCAAAACGACCATCGTTGTTTTCAGGGGTGAGATGGAAACGGACGGGGAATTTGATCGGAACCTCACCGGAACCTAGTCTAGGTCGCCGAAAGTTTGCTCTGCCAAAATCTCTCAGTAATCTTATTACACCAATCTGGCCAGCAACCAAGCCTTCTGTCATCGTCTTCGAGACCCCATAAAACTCTAGATGCAAACCAACGCAACCGTCTAGGTTTCCACCAAATACCACCATCCCGGCATCTTTCACCATAGGGGTTATCACTACACCATTGTGTTTGAGAAGAATATAAGCTAACAAATATGTGAGATTTGAGGTTTTAGATGAACGATTACAGAGGAAAATCTAGGGTTTTTGAAAAGAGAGGGAGAGATATAAGGTGAGAGAAGATTTCTTTGTGTTTGAAATTGAATTTCACCAAATAATGTCAGATTTTAGAAAGGATAGATTTTGAATTTGAGTTTTCAAGTCCCGCTCATCTAAACAAAAAGGATGGCCTGATTTTGATTTTGAGTTTTCAAATCCCGCTCATTTAACCATTTTAGGTCTCTAAGCTTTGATGGGTTGTATGTTATGCATAAAAAGTTATACAATTCTTAAATTTTCAACAACCTGACATTCTCTCTCTTATATCCTTTATATATAGTAATAGATATATATATATATATATATAAGTAATGAACCATCAGATGTTTAAAATATGTATACAAAATAAGCAGAATACAACATAATAAACATAAAAGTATTGTTTAACACAACAAAAGACTATAAAATGATTAAGAGAAACCTAGGTACTTGAAGCAAAGATCTTGTCACGTTCTGTCAAGCTGAACTCCATCTTCTCTTTCACTGTAGACATATCATCATTCAGAAAAGAGAAGACCAAGTCATCAGCTCGAGACTGTTCCTTGATGTGCTCCAATACGGCGTCTCTGAAGCTCGATGGTGGTTCTTCAAGGAGTCTTTCCCACATGTCTTGATTTTTCTTGATTTCTGCAAGAATATTCCCCTGCACATCAAGAATCAAGTGAGAAGAGTTGGCATCAGTGCTAATTTCTGTGTTTATGCAAGTTGACAATAGTTCCTTTATTGAAATGTTCTTCAATTGTTCAGAATCATCAGAAGACATTTTTTTGTTGTTGTTATCTCGTATTTTTCTTTGTGTGTGTTTTCGTGTCTTAATATGGAAGGTTGTTATGTCTGAGTATTATACATTAAAATAGTAAATTATTATGTAGGTAGGGTGGTAAGTTCAGGGTATTTATGTTAAAAGTGATCATTACAAGTCACATCGATATTAAATTCATTTTTTCCTCATATAATGTTTTTTTTATATTTATTATAATTCCCAATTCATAATTTCTTATTGTGCACTTTAATCAACGTGGATATATCTATATGAAACCATCAGCATCAATGTATATAAAATCGCATGTGGCTCGAAACAGATATCACACATTATAAAAAACCTGTCTATTTTTTTCACAGCTGTTTCGCATGTTATAAAAAACCACACACAATATCACCTTTATTTTCGCATGTTTTAAACTATGCTTTCATATATTTCGCGTATTATAATAAACCAAACCTATATGTAATAAAGGATTAGAATTCACATATTATAATAATCACAACATAACCTATTTTCGCATGTTCAAATCTTTTTCGCATGTTTATAAAAATCATAACTAAGACATAACTTAACATTTTTCAAATGTTTTTCGCATGTTCAAATGCATTTCGCATGGTCTAAAAGCCCTTCTTTGAAAACACTGAATTCGCATATTACAGTAGTAAACCTGGATCATCTTCTTCGATTGCTGGTCGATCGATGTTATTATTGTTCAATTAGAACTCCCAAATCAGCAATTCTTATTATAGTATGATGAAATCGCAGCAAGAAGAACGAAGGGAGGTTGGGAAGAAGAATCTTACGTTGTTGAATTTGATTTAGGGTTTGATTTTGAACTATCATCGGTCAATTACAGAGATTACGATCTCGTAATGACGATTTGAACCTTTTCGGTAATATTTGAATATATTAATATGATTGATTTATTTGTATAAATTAGTTTAGCCCACGTTTGATGGATTGAAGATTGTACGGTTGTGGGCATCGCGTACATAATGTAGGATAAGAGGTATTGTACGTTATCCGGCCTATATATATATATATATATATATATATATAGGGTAAGGAAAGTGTAAAAAGGGCCTAAAGTGTGAGAAGTGTTTTAAACCATTAGATCTTCGATCTAATATCTAATGGTTGAGATCAATAGGGACCAAATTGTAAAACGTGTTATAATTATTTGGACTGATTTGAAAATTATAGGGGTAATAGTGTCTTTTTATATGTTTCAAATAAGGTAAGCTCTCCTAAATTCCGACGATCCATTTTTAAACTAATACTAAAAATCCAAAAACATGTAACTGCTACCAGAAATATATAACACTATATAACACAATATAAACACCATATAACACCATATAATGCTATGTAATACTATATAACACTATACATCCATCATAGACTTGCTACCAGAAAATATAACACTATAACACTATATAACACTATACATCATCATAGACTGCTACCAGAAAATATAACACTATAACACTATATAACCCTATAACAGTGTATAAAACCTTCATTCTACTACCAGAAAATATAACACTATATAACACTGATGTGTGTAAAATGCAACACATAAATTATATCAAATGAGGCATAAAACTAACCCTTTTTAGTACTAATGTTGGAAAAAAGTGTGCTTTTGTCTTCCTTTTGTATTTTCATGATTAAATGAGCGCAAATGAACAAAAGAAGCAAAAATGCAGTTAAATCTAACACAAATACAAGAAAAGGAATAAACGTGGCATGCCCGACCCCTCGACAGCATCTTCCCAAGCAAAAATAAGATATCAGAAGGCTGAACACGCCCCGTGCCTAGCGGACTCAGGGGCGTGCCCAAGTGTCTGCAGGAAAGACAAAAGCGTATAAGCTTCTATTCCCCAACACGGGGGCGTGCCCAGCTCCACATGGCCATGGTCAACGCGAAGATTCGTAGAATCCAAGCAAATCTTGATAGTACAGATACACTTCTGCACCTGGGGCCGTGCACAGCGGACACGAGGCGTGGTCAACTAATGCAGAAAAACTGCAATTAACGAAGAAAGAGAAAGTGGATGGACACGGAGCCGTGCCCAGTGGACACGGGGCCGTGTCCTGGCTTCTGGGCAGGCTATAAATAGAGGTGCTTGGTTCACTTCAAAAGCATCCCTTGACAAACCACGTCTCTCCCACTTCACCCACACTCCACCACCATCACAGCACCCACATCCACCACCATCATCCATCATCCATCATAGAGTGTGTGTAGTAGTCTCAGGATCCAAGATTGATAGTAAGAGTTCTTGACAATCAAAGGCCATGTTTGCCTAAGTCTCTTACATCACTTAGTGAACATAAACATTTAGTGTAATACTTTTGTCTTTTAATCTTTTCTCAATTTTTATTTGGTTTTGTATTAATGACTTTAATAACTAGTTTCTTATGTTGAAGGTGAAACTTCCTTATCATTTGTACGTGGTGTCTTGGCGTTATTTTACTGTCAATATAAAATAAAAGATTTACACCATTCATATCTCCACGGTCTATATGGAAATATGTTGGCTACCTGGTCGGGGGTTAACGGAATGGTTTGGTAAGGTTCTTACCTTGTTCAGTGTATAGATCCTGCAAGGACCTGGGTCAAGCTTACTAGGACCTCCTTCAATACCCACTGGTATTGGATGGCGGAGGTGTGAATGGCTTGACCCCCTCATATGTAAACTACTATTAATACATTAACCCGGATACTTGGGATTGTATCCCTGCTGACTCAAACCACTTAGCCGAGGGTAACGTCACCTTCAAAAGAGGGGCCTACCACATTACGCATTAATAACTTAATTAATTATCTTTCAATAATCCAACCCTTTAGGATTGTATCCTTGCTGACTCAAACAACTGGGTTGAGGGTAACGTCACCTTAAAAAGAGGGGCCTACTACTATAACTAAGATAATCTCATAAAAAGTGCAAAAGTGCGGAAAACATCAAAGGTTACCCTAAAGGCGAGTCGGATCCAAGTGATTCATCTTATCTATCTGTTTTTATTTATTATTTTTTATTTTCAGCATTTTTAGTTTTTATTTTCATGTTTAAAACCTTTTCTAACATTTTGATTTGATTAGACGTTGAGGATAAACCGGTACTAAAAGCTCTTGTGTCCTTGGACGACCTTGGTATCATACCAACGCTTTACTACGCTCACGATTGGTGCACTTGCCCATATGTGTGTTTAGTGTTAGTAAAATATCGTGTTTTATAAATTTAAAACTTGACTAAAGTGTTAAAAAGGGCTAAAAATATACATAAAAATATACCACGCACTACGCACATCAAGTTTTTGGCGCCGCTTCCTGGGACACAAGTATTTTAGGAAAGTTAGGAATCAGTAGCCTAATCATTTTTTCTTATTTTTCTGTTTTTAGGATTTTTCTTAATTTTTCAGCTTCTGCAGAGCTCAGCACGGGCCCACGGGCCGTGCCTGGTCGGACACGGGCCGTGCCCAGCATTGTTACTGGCAGTTTTTATTTTCCGAGGTACAGAGAGCTGAGCACGGGGCCGTGTCGAGCTCTCCAGTAACAGTAACAGGGATCCGAAAAAAAATCACTGTAACTCTGACCACGGGCCGTGTTCATCTGAACACGGGGCCGTGGTGAAACTTCTGACCAACGTTCTTTTTGTTTTTATTGCAGAACTTGGAACCCAGGCGCCGCACCTGAACTTTCTACGCAGTGTATGAGCTCCAGTTCCAGTAGGGACATAAAAGAACCGCTAGACGAACCCGAATGCTTTCTCAGAAAAAGACTTAAAGCTAAAAACCAAAAGAAAGTTTCGGGGGACCCACTTCCAATGGCGGATCAACGTACCCTCATGGATTACCTACGGCCCACCGTAGGTAATCTTGGTGCCGCTATCAATGCACCGAATGTCGAGGCCAACAACTTCGAACTTCAGCCGCATTTGATACAAATGCTCCAAAACTCCACAACCTTCCATGGGCTTACGGACGAAGATCCCCATTTACATATTACTAACTTCTTGAAAATATGTGATACTTTTCGGATCAATGGAGCATCAAATGACGCCATCCGCCTCCGAATGTTTCCATTTTCACTAAAAGACTGAGCTAAGGCTTGGCCTAATACCCTCCCAGTTGGTTCGGTAAACACTTGGGATGAACTAGCCCAAAAGTTTTTATATAAGTATTTCCCTCCTGCTAAAACGGCTAAATTAATGACTGAAATTAATACATATTCACAAGAGGATGGGGAATCCTTATATGAAACTTGGGAAAGGTTCAAGGAGCTACTAAGAAAGTGTCCTCATCATGGTCTTGCGGTATGGCAACAAGTATCCACCTTATATAATGGGTTGCTGCCACACACAAGACAAACACTCGACTCTAGCTCCGGGGGACTTTTAGGTAATCGTCGCCCAAATGAAATTTATAATCAACTTGACGAAATTGCTTAAACCAATTTTCAGTGGCACACTCCCTGAGGCACAAAAGCTATTGCCCCGGGCGCCCATAAGGTTGACGAAAGCACCTCCTTGCAAGCCCAAATTGAGGCCCTTTCTTTAAAAAAAAAAATTAGAAATGGAAAAAACGGCCTCGGTTATGGCTTGTGAAGGGTGTGGTGGGCCACATGAAAATTGGAGTTGTATGAAAGAAATGGATAATCAAACAGAAACGGTAAACTACATTGATAATAGACCTAGGCCATCAGGTCCTCCTACAGGTACCTATAACCAAGGATGGCATAACCACCCTAACCTTGGTTGGAGAGAACCCGGCAATAGTAGTAACCAACAAAATCTAAACCAATGGACAAACTTTCAACAACCAAGAAACGAGTCACAAAATTTCTCTCAACAACAACAAGGTGGACGAGAGAGGCTTGAGGATACCGTTTCTCGCCTCATATCCGACACCGAAAAGAAAAACTCGGATCGATTTCAACAACTGGAATCGAACTTTAGAAATCAACAAGCTAGTAGTCAAAACATTGAAAAACAACTAAATCAACTAGCTCAAAATTTCTCTGAGAGACCACAAGGCGTGTTACCCAGCAATACCGAAACCAACCCAAAGGCGCAAGTGCATCTCATCACATTGAGAAGCCGTACCGTAAGTCCTTAGGAGGCTCCGCTACCTCCAACTGAAAAGAGCCGATCTAGCCAAGCCGAAACTTCGCCAACACCCCAACAAGAGACGGCTCCTCCGCCAAATCAAGAGCCTAACAAGAATCCTCCGGTACCGTACCCCGGGCGGCTACTTCGCCAAAAGACCGACGAGCAATTCACAAAATTCATAAATTTACTAAAACAATTGCATGTTAATATTCCATTTGTCGAAGTCCTAACTCAAATGCCTAAATATTCAAAATTTATGAGGGACTTCCTCACTCACAAAAGGAAAATCGAATCATTGCAATTAGTTAATTTAAGCGAAGAATGCTCTGTCTTGCTACTTAACAAACTCCCACAAAAGAATATCGATCCCGAAAGCTTCACCATCCCTTGTTCAATTGGGGAATCGCCCATTCGCAATGCACTAGCCGACCTCGGGGCAAGTATCAACCTCATGCCCGCATCAATGTTCGACCAACTCAGGCTAGGGAAAACAAGCCCTACAAAAATGAGCATACAACTCACCGATAGGTCCGTAAAATATCCACAAGGTGTCGCTGAAAATCTATTGGTTAAAGTCGGGGACTTTGTCTTCCCAGCCGACTTTGTCATACTAGATATGGAGGAAGATACCGAAGTACCACTCATCTTAGGGAGACCATTCACGCAGTGGTAGATATGAATGGTGGGACACTAACATTGAGGGTTGGGGACAAGGATATGAAGTTTGGGGTTGGTAAGAGAGTAGAAGACGACGACCCGGTCAATTACATGAAAGTTATAGACTCAAGTTTGGATGATGCTCTCCGACGGTGCAACATGGGATGCAAAACATCCCACTTGGGTAACATATGACCGACTTTGGGTCTAGCCAAGGACCCTTACAAACGTGGCGCACCACGGAGGCATTCCGTGGAACTATCCTTAGTTTTAGTTTAAATTAATTTTTATGTTATCTAGTTTAGTTATAATTTTCAGGATAAAACACACTCAAGATGGTGAAGGATACTAAGGGAGACTTGAACCAACACCCCATGCACAAAAACAGAGCCTCCCGACAATTTTTCTTCATTACAGCAAGTTCAGCACGGGCAGTGCTCAGCGAACACGCCCCGTGCTCAATGATCTGCAGAAAAACGCCCAGTTCAAGTAACTGGACACGGGGCGTGTTCACTGAACACGCCCCCGTGTCCAGCCTTCTGTTACTTTCTGTTACTGGCAATCTGAACATGGGGCCGTGCCCGGTCACCACGGCCCGTGTCCAGATGCCTAGTAATATAAAATTTTGTTTTTAACACACCTTTTAGATATTCAATCAACCTAAAAAACTTATTTTTGGGACACATTGAGGACAATGTGTAATTTAAGTGTGGGGGGGGGGGGGGGGATGCTAAAACCTTGAATTTTGCAAGTCCTAATTACAAGCCTTACACAAAACTCTATTGGAACCGCTAAACACCCCAAATTTTTTCAAAAACTTTTCAATTTTTTTTACTTGTCTTGGTTTAAATTGGGAATAACAAGTTTTAAAAATGTTATATTTTTACAAATTTACAACCGATAGCGTCGTGATAAAAAGAACCAATATAAGAAAATTATTAAACGACATGACAAATCTAGTTAAACTTTGATTATATATACTTGATCACATAAAAAATCCATTCCCACAAAAAGTGAGTTTTGAGCCTTTAATTGAGCATATAAATACACATCTTTAAACTAAATGCTCGTATTTCGTTTCTTGTGTGAATAGCCGCTTGGTTTCTTATGACTCTAGAACTTGCCATGACATACATTCCCGGTCCTTACCAACTTAAACCCAAGTAAGTAAATGATGGAGGCATTAGGACTAACCCTTTTTCTTTCAACACAATTTTTTTTTACCACATACCAAAAATCCCCCTAGTTAACCCCTTTGAGCCTAAACCTTTTCATTTCTAAACCCACAAAACAAACACCCTTTACCCACCAAAACCCTTTTTCATTTTAAACCCTTTATTTTAGTAAAAAACTCGGTTTTCATGTGACATTCCTTATCAAAATAAAATTTATATGAAGTATAGCAATAAACAAACAAGTTCCTCAAAAGAAACTTTGTTTGAAAAATGCTTCGTTTGAATAAAAAGTCACAAAAACAAAATGTTTTACGAAAACCGACGCTTTTTACGCCTTTCGCCCTTTTCTACTAACCACTAACCCAAAACCACCTACCTTTAACCCAAGCCTGACCCTTCCCCAAAGTCCTCTTGATATTTACAAAGGTTTATAGTTAAAAAGGAGGAGGATTGATTGCTTGACAAACATATGGTAGAAGTAAGTTACATGCCGGTCTCGAGTGTTTCACAAAAAATACACCTTCGGCCGAGTGTTGAGTGATCCCCTGTGAGGTATGTGAACTTGTATATAAATGGAATTTTAAAGAGGCATGTTATGCCCGAATAAGTAATTTCTCTTATGTAATGTTCTAAATAAATCATAACGAATAGGATTGTAAATAACATAAAAATAAAACCTAATAAAGATCTTGGAATCCCGACACTCAAAGACAAGCCCAAAACTTCTCTTCTACCCATTCCATTTGGGTGTGTAAGCCACATTAAAAAGAGTTTTGCTTGAGGACAAGCAAAGATTCAAGTGTGGGGGTATTTGATGTGTGTAAAATACAACATATAAATTACATCAAATGAGGCACAAAAATAACCTTTTTTTAGTACTAATGTTGGAAAAAGTGTGCTTTTGTCTTCTTTTTGTATTTTCAGGATTAAATGAGCACAAATGAACAAAAGCAGCAAAAATGCAGCTAAATCTAACACAAATACAAGAAAAGGAATAAACGTGGCATGCCCGACCCCTCGACAACATCTTCCCAAGCAAAAATAAGATATCAGAAGGCTGAACACGCCCCGTGCCCAGCGGACACGGCGGCGTGCCCAAGTGTATGCAGAAAAGACAAAAGCGTAGAAGGTTCTATTCCCCAACACGGGGGCGTGCCCAGATCTACACGGCCGTGGTCAACGCTAAGATTCGCAGAATCCAAGCAAATCTTGATAGTACAAATACGCTTCTGCACATGGGACCGTGCCCAGCGGACACGGGGGCGTGGTCAACTAATGCAGACAAACTGCAATTAATGAAGAAAGAGAAAGTAGATGGACACGAGGCCGTGCCCAGTGGACACGGGGCCGTGTCTGGGCTTCTGTGCAGGCTATAAATAGAGGTGCTTGGTTCACTTCAAAAGCATCTCTTGACAAACCACCTCTCTCCCACTTCATCCACACTCCACCACCATCACAACACCCACATCCACCACCATCATCCATCATCCATCATAGAGTGTGTGTAGTAGTCTCGGGATCCAAGATTGATAGTAAGAGTTCTTAACAATCAAAGGCCATGTTTGCCAAAGTCTCTTACATCACTTGGTGAAGACAAACATTTAGTGTAATACTTTTCTCTTTTAATCTTTTTCACACTTTTTATTTGGTTTTGTATTAATGACTTTAATAACTAGTTTCTTATGTTGAAGGTTAAACTTCCTTATCATTTGTCCGTGGTGTCTTGGCGTTATTTTACTGTCTATATAAAATAAAAGATGTACACCATTCATATCTCCACGGTCTATATGGAGATATGTTGGCTACCTGGTCGGGGGTTAACGGAATGGTTTGGTAAGGTTCTTGCCTTGTTCAGTGTATAGGTCCTGCAAGGACCTGGGTCAAGCTTACTAGGATCGTCTTCAATACCCACTGGTATTGGATGGCGGGGGTGTTAATGACTTGACCCCCTCATATGTAAACTACTATTAATATATTAACCCGGCTACTTGAGATTGTATCCCTGCTGACTCAAACCACTTAGCCGAGGGTAACATCACATTCAAAAGAGGGGCCTACCACATTACGCATTAATAACTTAATTAATTATCTTTCAATAATCCAACCCTTTAGGATTGTATCCTTGCTGACTCAAACTACTGGGTTGAGGGTAACGTCACCTTCAAAAGAGGGTCCTACTACTATAACTAAGATAATCTCATAAAAAGTGCAAAAGTGCGGAAAAACATCAAAGGTTACACTAAAGGCGAGTCGGATCTAAGTGATTAATTTTGTCTATCTGTTTTTATTTTTTTTTATTTTCAGCATTTTTAGTTTTTATTTTCATGTTTAAAACCTTTTCTAACTTTTTGATTTGATTAGACGTTGAGGATAAACCGGTACTAAAAGCTCTTGTGTCCTTGGACGACCTCGGTATCTTACCAACGCTATACTACGCCCACGATGGGTGCACTTGCCCATATGTGTGTTAGTGTTAGTAAAATATCGTGTTTTATAAATTTAAAACTTGACTAAAGTGTTAAAAAGGACTAAAAATATACACAAAAATATACCACGCACTACGCACATCAAACACTATAACACTGTATAAAACCTTCATTCTGCATCCATCACTATATAACACTCTATAAAACATTCATTCTCCGATCTTCAGAAAGTTATAATTGATGAATGATAAAAAAAATACAAATTCGTAGATTAATTCGTATTCCTAAAATAAAGGGTGGCGGTTATGGAAGGTTATCAATTAATTAAATCAATGAGAAAATTACTTGTTTACCCTTTTGAATTAATTTAGATTGAGAACACATGTCATCTCCACAATATTTCTCACGCTTCTCACACTTTTAAAGTTGAATTAATGTACATGATCTTTAACACACACACACACACACACACACACACACACACACACACACACACACATATATATAGGGCCAGGATCATTTCAGAACCATAAATATTTACAGAACACACAGAACTCCTAATAAACAATCTTTTTATTTATATATTTTTATATTTAGAATAATTTTATCATTTATTATGTGTAATTTTACGATTACGTACATGATAAGAGTAATTTTATCATTTTTTATATGTAATTTTATAATTACACATATGTAAACTAGTTTTTTTTACATATATGTAATTAGTTATGACACATATATATAATTTTGGCAATTTAACATATGTAAAGTACTTTTAACATGTATGTAATCAAAGAAATACATATAATAGATGATAAAAATATCATAAATACAAAAACTTATATATAAAATGATTGTTTATTAGGAGTTCTGAAAGTTCTGTAGTTATTTAGAGTTCTGAAATGAACTCATCTCTCTCTCTCTATATATATATATTACTTTCAGTGTTTATTATAAAAAATACAAACTAAACAAAAATAACTGAAATTCAGTTTTTTAATTTAATATGTAAAAACTTAGAAAACCATATACTCTAGTACATTGAAAAAAATACTAGGTACTCATCAAATGAGGCTTTGGAACCCAACTTGTTCATCTCTATTGTGATATGTTCAATCTGTCTATGGAACCCAACTTGTTCTATAGGTACTCATCAAATGAGGCTTCATCATTTCGTCTATGGAACCCAAGTTGTTGGATATGTATTCATCAAATGAGGCTTCGTCGTCGGTCATTAGGGTCGTTAATCCACCTTCTATCCCGTCCTCATATATCACACCTTCATATATAGGTGTAAATGAGCCGGACCGCTTGTAAGTGAAACAATATCGTCTCGCTTAAAACTCGAAAGGACCAGAGCTTAAAGGAGCTTGAGCCCGAGCATGAGTTTTTATTAGGGCTCATTTAATAAACGAGCATGGGTTCTCACATAGTCGAGCTCGAGCCTAAACAAGCTCTAGCTCAGCTCATTTACACCACCATTACATTTTGTTTTCGAGTGAGGATATATTTTGTATTCTCTCAGCCATGTCTAAGTAATCATCCAAGAAAATGGAAATTGCCAACGATAGAGGGTAAGTCTTGTTCTTTATAGCAATTTAACCCTATCACTACCAAAAACATATTCCAAAACTATCGTAGAAGCTTGGACGGTTAGTAACTTTCGGCCATAGTGGATAAGATCGGAAATTGATCTTCCTTACATTTCCACTAAGCCAACATATCAAATATCTTAAAATTTTTTCCCCACCCTATCACCCGAGTTCACTATTTGGAGTGTTACGTTGTTGTTGTTTAGTAATTTTATTCATTAAAGTATTATACAAGTGAAAAACTAGATCACAATTACTACTTGAACTTCTCGAAAATGCCGTGTTTCTCACTGATTTCGTAAGTGTTTGATGTTGTACCATATCTTTCTAGATAAACATCAAACATACTTGATAAATTTTGGTTAAATTTAGTTTTAAAAGTCTAACTAAAAATGGGTCTTTGTCGTGTAATTCCAAATCGTAAGTTAACTATTCAAGTAAAGTTTCAACCCTCATTCAATTTTGGTAAGGGTTCAATGCAACAACACAAGTAATAACCCGGGACAATTCTTTGAAATATTTTATAAGTTTTTCTTTCATCGGTGTATCATATGGGTAATTAGTTTGCCTCTGAATGATAACTCATTTAATTTTGAACACATTAAATAGATTTGGTGAAGTATTAAAGGACTCCTGGGATAATAAACTTGTGATAAAGTAGTTGTTACGATTTTGAAAACATTGTGCAAATAAGTTATTTTCATGATTATATCCCAACCGATGTAGGAAATGGCGTAACCGAACAGTCTAAATGGCTCACAATGATGAATTCCATTACGTCCCATTTCGAATCTAAGAAAATAGAATTCACGGCTTTATAAAATTTGATATGTCTACTGATGACGGGGTAGCTCAAACCTTAATAAACTGATTAGAGACACAATAGCTTAAAAGGTTAAAAGGTTCAGAAATCGTCAGCTGGCGTGAACAGTAAAAAGGACAAGTCAGAGCCTTGTCACATCACCCTTTGCGTGTGAAACCTCCTGTCCAGCCGCAACCAGAACATGTGGGAGAGCACACCCTTTTGTCCACATATCCAAACCCTTCAACCCCTAAAAGGGTAAGTCCCTCACTGCAAGCCAAGTTCACTAGTCCAAGATTTCCCCTTTGAGAAATCTCATTCCTTATAAGAAGCAGACCATGGCAAACATTGCAACCACTCCAGAATCAGTAGAAATCATCCTAACTCTCTGATTCTTCCTCTCCATCTTGAGAACTAGCTTCATGCTTGCTTCTCTTCTTCTTCTCCCATGAGAACTAGCTCTATGCTTGCTTCTCTTCTTCACACTAAATAATTCATCTTCTCCAACGATTACGTTCTGGGCTGGTTTCATATCAGTCTAGAATTCAAGGAGAACAACAACAACACTAGTGAACCTCTCTCCACGTCTTGCAAACGTGGGGGGACCCCACGACCTGCGTTAGGCTAATCGAAACCTTGAACCCTTTTACCTGGAGATATCGCTACAGGCCTTGGTCTTGTATTTATTGTAGCAACAAGTTGGCGCCCACCGTGGGGCTACGCCGCTTACTTTATCTTAAAGACCAGTTGTGTAGCTCTATTTTCTCTTTACATCATGTCTGAAAGCGAGTCTCTCAGTCAGGTAAATCAGGTGCCTAAAAACACCGATTTAACACTAAATTCTGGTCAGATCTCACCTGTCAAATCTACACCTCTTTCTACTCCCGGAAGTACTCCACCGGGATATGTTCCCTGAGTTCACTTCTTTTCAAACACCAACCCCATCTCGATCAGGGGTTGCACCTACTCAAATCGATGCAATGCATACACTGGAACGCATAGATCTAACACCTGAGGGAGTAGCTAGAAATTTCTTACAATTGAGATTTCTTCTCAACTAGCATGTGAGCCTAGAAAGGAAAAAAAAAGGTGAGAATAAGACTAAAATATAAGGAGTATGAACCCTCATTATCACCTTGCCCTCCATCTCTTCCTTTTAGCAGCTCACGTTCAACCACATCTTACAATGAAACTGGTCATAGTGTGACAGACCAACCACTCAAGCCCTTGAGCTTTTGGGGAGGCCAAGTCCAATTGCTTTTCCCTTATTTACCTCCCAACCAATTACAATCGGTGCACCTATTGGGCATGAAACCATCAATCATGTCAGTCACCAGCTTCAAGTGTTCCTCCTCCCATTGCTACTTCGTGGTAACAAGCCATGGTCACCCTGCCTTTGGGTCGAGGTACGGTCATGAGCACATCCATGGGAATGCCTTATAAAGTACCATCAGAAAGCATTCAAGGCTTTAACCTTATGCCCCAGCTGATGACACAGATTATGGCATCTTTTATGAGTACCATCAGAAAGCCTTTAACGCTTTAACCTTATGCCCTAACTGATGACACGGATGATGGCACAATTTCCTTTGCAGCACGTGAAAGCTGGATGATGACACATAAAGCCTTCAAGGCTTTAACCTTAATTTCATCAACCAAGTGTCAACCACTCACCAGGGTACCTCAAGCGGTAACCCAGCTTCAAGGGCAGTAAAATACCTCTCAAAACCTTACAAGCCCAACAATGTGTCTTGCTTCTCCTAACAAATTGTTGAGTACGAGTTTCAAACCCAGATAAAGATGCTATCACGGTGCTGAATACCACCTCCAAATCTTCGTCGGGGCTGCAAGGATTGAAAAATGGCCCAACCCTGAATGTTGTCTCATGTTCATGCGAACCCTTGAAGGGTCTTCACGCATATGGTTCAATGACCTTCCTGAACAAAGCATTCAGACCTTTGATGATCTTAGCAAAGGTTTCCCATAACAACGTGATGATGAAAGTCTCAGAGACTTCACCGAAAGGTACAGGAAGGAAGGTTTAACTTACGCCAATGAAAAGATTCGGGTTGCAAGGTTCATGAATGCTATAAATTCCAAATGTCTCACAAGAGACTTCAATAAATGCATGCCCAAAACCCTTGAAGAAGCACTCAAAAGGGCTGAAGCCCACATTCTAGGAGAATAAGCTGTAGACATCAAAGAACAAAAAGAGAGAGAGAGAGAACTCTTAACTGGAGCTTCCAGTATGGCTCTTATGACAAACGGTTCAAAGGTTCGGATTCCAGAAGGCCTGAAGGCCGGAACCCTCTAAGCCGAGAAAAAACCATAAACTTTACAGCCTTAACCAAGACTCCGCAAGAGATCTTGGCAACCGAAGAGGTAAAATACAGCTTCCGCCCTCCTCAACTTTTTCCAAAAAACAAAAGATTGGAAAAATCAAGCCAGTATTGTGAGTTTCACGAACAGAAAGGTCACCATACCAATGATTGCTTCCAACCCAAAAAGAGGATCGAAGCAGTCATCAAGTCCAAACTGGCTCACTTGGTTAAAGGGGTCAAAGACAAGATGGTTGAAGAAAAAACAAAGTAGGAAGTGAACATGGTCGATCTTGAAAACAAAGCTTCCCATAAACGCCATCATTCCAAGGCATGGGAACGTCAATATGTTTGCTTCCCACCACCGGAAGGAGAGTTGCTTTCAAACCCTCTTGTGATGGAATCCAACGTAGGAACCATCAAGACACAAAAGGCTTACATTGACACTGGTGCAACCACCAAAATCATGTTTGAGAAATGCTTTAACCCTCTCAGCGACAATGAACGTTCAAAGTTTCAACAGTCTAAATCCTCCCTCGAAGGTATCACAGACGTACCTATCAAGCCTTTAGGCCAAATAACCCTTAATGTTTGTTCAATGAGAGAACAAAGGGACGAACCGAACAACTTACTTTTGCGGCGATCAATATCCCTCCCAACTATGATATCATTATAGGAAGATCATGGCAAAGTGTGTTCGGAATGGCAGGTTCAGTTGGTCAAGGCACTGTGAAGTTTCTCACTAAAAAAGGGATAGCAACCCTTCAACCTACCTAAGAAGATTTTGTGGTTGAAGGGGAAAGCTCAAGAAAGGACGAAGACGATAAAAAAGGGTTGGACATACACCCAAAATATCCTCAACTGGGGATAAGGGTAAACACTAACCTTTCCAATGAAACCCTCTCATACCTCGAAAAGCTGCTCTTGCACTTTGTCTTTGCTTGGTGCCCGGAAGATATGACCGGCATCCCTCGTAGCATTATTGAACATGAGTTATGGATCCCACCTGATGTTAAGCCCATTATACAAAAGAAACGGAGTCAAGCCCCTGAAAGAAGCCTTGCAAAGTACCAAGAGATGGAAAAGCTTGTTCTAGCTGGAATCCTTCGAGAGGTCAAGTATCAATCATGGGTGGCCAATTCGGTAATGGTTCGAAAACCCGGCAAGTCTTGGAGAATGTGTATCGATCTTAAAGACTTGAACAAAGCATGCCCAAAGGATTGCTACCCGCTGCCCCAGATAGACGTCAAGGATAACTTGCTTACAGGCTTCCCGTTCAAGTGTTTTCTTGATGCCTAAAAGGGTTACCATCAGATCCTAAGGAAAAAAGAAGATGAAGAAAAAACCACATTCCACACTGATAAAGGTATCTCTTGCTATCAAAAAATGCCTTTTGGTTTAAGAAATGTAGGTGCCACTTATCAACGTCTGGTTGACAAAGCGTTTGCCGAACAAATCGGCAAGAACATTGAAGCTTATGTTGACGATTTTGTGATCAAGAGCAAAACGGAATATCAAATGCTCAATGACATACAAGAAACTTTCCACAACTTGAGAAAGAGCAACATGAAGCTTAATCCAGTCAAGTGCTCGTTTTGTTTTGAAGAAGGCAAGTTTGTAGGGCACATCGTGGGGAAACAAAGCATAAAAGCCAAACCCTCAATGGATATGCTAACAAGAAAGACTTTCGATGGAAAGCCTACAGCTTTGAAGCGTGGTACCCCAAAAGGAAGCGTTCAACCAAATGAAGCAACACTTGGCTTCACTCCCAGCCATTTCGGCTCCAGAAACAAGAGTAACGATCTCTGTCTACATTTCGGTTGCTGAAAAAGGCCATAAGTACGGCTCTGATCATTGAGCGAAATAAAGTTCAGATACCCGTTTACTTTTTCAAAACTTCAAAATTAGCAGAAATCAAATATCCTTCTTTGGAAAAACTTGCTCTAGCCCTAGTCCAAACGGCTAGAAGGCTTCGAAGGTACTTTCAGTCACACCCGACACAAGTGGTCACTGACTAACCTATTAAGAATGTGCTTGAAAAACAAGAAAATTCCGGACGACTAGCCAAATGGGCTGTGAAACTAGGTGAACACAAAATCACCTATGTCTTGAGAAAAGCTGTCAAAGCTCAAATCTTGGCTGACTTCATCTTGTAAGTCCATAAAGAAGCCATAACAGAAGTTAATACAACTACAGCTGAACCCTCCAACCCTAATACCTAGAAGTTTTTTACCGATGAAGCTTCCAGTATCGAAGGGTTAGGGGCTGGGCTAGTTTTAATTAACCATGAAGGGTTAGAATTCACATATGCTCTTCGGCTTGTATTTCAGACTACCAATAATAAAGCCAAGTACGAAGCATTGATCACTAGGCTAAAGCTAGCCAAAGAAATGGGGGTTCAAAAGCTTCAAGTCCTCACAAACTCTCTCAAGCCAAGACAATAACAGCTACATAGCAAAAGAACCCAACATGAATAAGTACCGAAAGAAATCAAAGGAATTGATGAACACATTTCAAACATGTGCCATCAAATAAATTCCAAGATCTCAAAACAAGAGAGCTGATGCACTAAGCAAGCTTGCATCTCTTACATTTTCTCATCTCACCAAGAAGATACTAGTTGAGGTATTAAAAACCCCATCCATCAAAAAACACGAGGTTCAAGATATGATCACCGAAGAAGGGCCAGATTGGATGACTCCCATTGAAAAGTTCCCCAAAAACGGTGAATTACCTAATAACTAGACTGAGGCTGAAAGGTTTCGTATCAAGTCAAGGCAGTATGTGTTACAAGGAGATATCCTTTACAAAAAAAGGATACCTTGAACCACTACTACAATGCGTTGGCCCAAAACAAAGCTAATATCTGATCAAAGAGGTTCACGAAGGGATATGTGGGGGCTCACTGTGGCCCAAGATCGGTAGTGTCAAAGTTGATGAACCCCAGACACTTTTGGCCTTCCATGCATCGAGAAACCTCCGAACAACTACGAAAATGTGAAACTTTTCAGTTACATGCTCTGGTACCCAAAAGCCCCAAACATGACCCCGTTCCCATCTCATCGGCTTGGCCATTTCACAAGTGGGGTATGGACATTGTTGGTACATTCCCACCAGCCAAAGGAGGAGTCAAGTTCTTATTGGTAGTTGTGGATTACTTCACCAAGTGCCAGAAGTAAAACCATTGGCAAAAATCTCAGGGAAACAGGTTATTGATTTCGTTTAGAAAAAACATAATCTATTGTTTTGGGCTCCCAGGGGTACTAGTCACGGATAGCGGCAAGTAGTTTGCCGAGAAGCCTTCTAGCTCCTGGTTTAAGGAGTTCAGAATAACTCAAGTATTCAGCTCAGTAGCTTACCCATAATCCAATTTACAGGTTGATAGGACAAACCACAACATTGTTGAAGGGATTAAATCTCGATTGGGAAGATACGACAACAACTGGCTCGAATAACTTGCCAATGTGCTATGGGAAATTCGGACAACCGAGAAATCAAGCCATAAGAAAACACCCTACAGCCTAGTGTTTGGATCAGAGGCTGTAATCCTAGCTGAAATCGGAGTAACAACACAAAGAATATTCAACATCGACCTCGAGCCAAATAAGAAAGAGACGATGTTGAATTTGGAACTCCTCGAATAGGCTCGTGATCAAGCAGCCATACAAAAGGCAAGGTACAAGCAAAATATGGAATTGTATTACAATACACGGGTGAAGCATGAACGCTTCAAGCCTGAGGACCTTGTGCTTTGAAATAATGTGGCATGCAAGAAAGAAAGCCAAGGAAAGTTTGGCCCTAAATAGGAAGGGCCATACACTATCCTTAAAGCCAACAAAGGGGGGTCATACAAGTTGGCAGGTCCGCAAGGCAAAAAGCTTCCCCGCCACTGGGATGGCAAAAACCTTAAAAGGTTCCATGTTTAACCAAAACGTGTTACAAATAGTTCTAAAAAGTTATTCTATTCCCCTAGTAATCAAAGTACTTTGAAATGAATGAACAATGAATCAAAATTTGTCTTTCTATCCTATAATCAGGTTGAGAACCTAGCAAGAAACTCCATGGTAAGGACCATGTAAGGGGATGAGCTCCCATGCCACATCGCTCAATAGGTTCAAGGGTTGAATGGACCTATATAAGGGGTGAGTTCCTAAATCAATACAACTCCATGAGACTCATAGAAATCTTAAAAATCATGTCTTATAGACGGGTTTGAACAGTCTACACCAAATGTTCCTTAAGCCCCAACATTGGCTTACGAACCAAAAAGACTCTAAGTGAATGTCATACATAGGATGGAGGTTGTATCTTCTTGTTAAAAATATCCTAAGGCTAAGTGACTGCAGCACTGAACCCTTTAAGGTATAAGTAACATAAGATGCACCGCCCAAAACAAAGACAACGTACAAAACCAATGAAAACACAAGGGAGTAAACAGAACAACACAATAAACATAGCAAGATGAGTTAAAGATAGCAATGGCCATACTGGCCATCAAACATAAAACATTGTCCACAAGCCTTCCAGGCTTTAACCACCAAATGACCTAAACGGTTCCCTTAAAACAAAAAGATGTTTAAGCAAACAACCCATAACATTGTTCGACATGCTAAGAAAGCTATGAATTAAAGTTTATTCTTCATATGGCAGCATCAGAAATGATAGACTTTGCTGCATCATCTTTATTCGAAACCCCATCATCTTGGGCGTTTTTAGCCATCCTCTTTTTCCTCCCTATGACACCCGTTGTCTCGGAGGCTTCAAGGCTTGAACCCTTTGAGCCCTCACCACCTTCAGAACACGTTTACTCTCTATCTCCGGAGCAAGGACGTTTCTTTGAGAGGGACTTCAACACTTCATTACAAACAGCATCATTAAGGCCCTGGGGTTTTAGCTCCTGCAAGACAGGCAAAGGTTTATCAAAACACTTGTAGACTTCACCCACATAAGGGTAAATAATATGATCAATCTTAATAACTGTTCCCTTGAAGACTTTGAAGGCTTTGGGTTGAAAAAGGGAAGACTTTTCCTAAGGCTCCCCAGGTTCACAAAGCTTTGTAACCAGCAAACAAACCTTGGTGTCTCCCATGAGTAAGAAGCTCGGTGTACACATCACCCAAGACCTTTTTGAACTCCGATGAATGGAGAAGATAGGTAACCACTTGCTGGAATCCATGCTCAATGAGCCATTTATTATCACTAGTTGCCTGGGCAAGTGAAGCCTTTAACCCTTCTTTCTCCACTAATAAGGCTTTTTTCTGAACCTCCAAGGCAGCCTTATCGACCCTGACTTAAACCTTGTCAGCCTCCAAGCGTTTTTCCAACTCAACCATATCAGTCTCGTGCGGGAAGAAAACTCCTCAAATCTTCAAACAACAATGCTTTCTCCTTCTCAGCGTAGCCCTCAGCTTCTTTCAAAGCAACCATTGAAGCTTTCATCTCATCCCTCTTCTTCGAAAAGACTTCATATTCTTGCATCCTTTTGCGAAATCGGGATACACCCTCTAGAAGCAAGGCAGCAAGGTTGCAAGCACCCATCATCATCTTCGAGATTATCAGGTCGTCGTCCATAGACGAGCAAGAACCTCGTACAATAGGAGGAGAAAAATGGGTAAGAACATCCTCACAAACAGATGAAGACTTCAAGCTGTCACCAACTATGACCTTCCAATCCGGCACATAAACCTCTTCGGGATTAACATTGGTGGAACCTTCACCACCTTTCCCGAAACCCTTCAAGCTTACAACCTTCTTACCCACTGCTTTACTCTCCTTACCAATCACCAAGGGCAACTCCTAGTATTTTTTTTATTATTTTATCTCAACCCGAACTTCCGAGTCGTCCGAAGCCTCTATATCATCACTCGGTTGCACTGGCTCATAGGCCGATAGTTGGTCAGCTCCCTTTAACATACATCGGGTTAAACAATGGTAGAAGCTTTGGAAGCACCGACCCTAGTAAAGCCTTTGACATTTGGAACGTTCACATAACCTGAACCCTCGAACCTGTGTTCAACACCTCTGCCAACAACATCTTCACCGGGGGTGGCCTCAGCATCCCCAAACACAACATCAAAGGTATCATCACTCTTGATAAAGCATAAGGCAAAACATCATACCCTGATCATACCTCATGAGCACAGGGTCACGATCCGGCTTGTCCCACAAGGTGCTCACACCCATCAACACTAAAAGGTGTTCAGGAAAGGGACGAAGCCTTGAAGGACACTTCCTAATGGCTTTTAACAACCAACTATCTAGTTCAGACTCAAATGGCTTAAGCTTGTTTAACACAGCATCAGGGTGCCTCCAAATAAGCTTGAAGGGAACAATGGACTTAGAAATCCAGAAAAAATTGGTCCTTCCAAGAACCAAAGGTAGTAACCATTGAGGAAGTCAAACAAACATCAACTTGGGATGTCTCAAACGTGACCCAATCGTCGTTCTTGGTCAACCGGAAGAAACATCAGAACAACAACGATGGGTCATACCCTATTACAAAACCTCAAAGTGTAAAATCCCAGCAAGACCTTGAGGACGCAACTGACCAAACGACACATGATAATACTCTAAAATATCCAGAACAAAGACCGAAAACGGATGACACAAGTTGGAAATCTCGAAATGACAGCAAAAAAGAACAATCGAACCAACGGGACACTGATCGATCGATTTATCTAAAACCCGGAGCCACCGGATTAAACTTTAGATCGATCCCCCATTCTTTACAAAAAACCTCAACTTCCTCTCGAGTGAGACAACAATAACTCACATACAGATCTTTACTAGCAACCAGGAGAGACGATCGAAAGAAAAAAAGAAAGTGAAGTCTAGGCAATTATTATTATGCAAAAGGCAAAAAACTGCCATCCATCACATTAACTGTCATTTCAAAATTCAAATCCAAAAAACTTAGATGCCTGATAACCTTTCAAGCCATGAAGCCTTTAAGCAATAAAAATCGTGTACAAAAGTCAGAAGCATTTGAGCTTACACCCCAAATACCTCTGACTTGGGGGGCTGATGACGGGGGCAGCTCAAACCTTAATAAACTGATTAGAGACACAATAGCTTAAAAGGTTAAAAGGTTAAAAAATCGTTAGCTGGCGTGAACAGTAAAAAGGACAAGTCAGAGCCTTGTCACATCACCCTTTGTGTGTGAAACCTCCTGCCCAGCCGCAACCAGAACATGTGGGAGAGCACACCCTTTTGTCCGCAGGTCCAAACCCTTCAACCCCTAAAAGGGTAAGTCCCTCACTGCAAGCCAAGTTCACTAGTCCAAGGTTTCCCCTTTGAGAAATCTCATTCCTTATAAGAAGCAGACCATGGCAAACATTGCAACCACTCCAGAATCAGTAGAAATCATCTTAACTCTCTGATTCTTCCTCTCCATCTTGAGAATTAGCTTCATGCTTGCTTCTCTTCTTCTTCTTCTTCTCCTCCCATGAGAACTAGCTCTATGGTTGCTTCTCTTCTTCACACTAAATAATTCATCTTCTCCAACGATTACGTTCTGGGCTGGTTTCATATCAGTCTAGAATTCAAGGAGAACAACAATAACACTAGTGAACCTCTCTCCACGTCTTGCAAACGTGGGGGGACCCCACGACCTGCGTTAGGCTAATCGAAACCTTGAACCCTTTTACCTGGAGATATCGCTACAGGCCTTGGTCTTGTATTTGTTGTAGCAACATCTACTATATATTTGTTTTTTTGAACCGCCAACTACATTACCGAATAAGCATCATGGCATGCCCTCAATCGAGCAAATGCATCCCCTTCTCCATAAGGGTCAGAGTTGGATGCATACCCGAGGCATCAAGCCACCAATTCCGGGGAAAATCCGCCCGCCCGAAGTCCCACTGTGGTAAAACCTGGTTCGGCTCGATTTTGAACTGGCGACCTCCAGAGAGGCCTTGTTCTAAACTTCATTGCCACCGCCAATTTCCTACAAAGTGATGCTATTGGAAGTTAAACCTGGGACCTCAAGGAGAGAAACCAAATGACTAACCACTAGACCGCCTTATCAGGACAACTATATCTTTTACTAGGTTATTGTCCCGTGTAATACACGGGGTGAATCATAATTATAATGTGAAATAAAAAAAATATGTTCATAATATGATCTAAGTATATATATAATATAGAGTAATATGCAGACCAAATACGAAATAAATATTGAAGTTTGTATAGTCATTCATAATAATATGATATGTTATTTGTTTTAGGATTTGTCATAGAAACTTCAAATTTTGTACCACTACTAATATTTATTGTGACATTTTCTTGTTCAAAGGTAACGTGTCTGATTTTATTTGATAATAGATTATTCTGACGGGTTAATGTTGGCATAATATTATATTTTCTACCATCCAAATATAGTTTCCTCACTTTCGCTATCATTAACATTAATATAAGGTATACTCGTATTCAAAGCTATAAACCAATATGAATTGTACGAAATAGTTACTTTTATCACAATTAGTAAGGAAACCAATAAAAACTATTGATAATGTAATATGTCCCATACAATTTGAAAGGTCTGAAAAAGGACTTCTAGACAAATAAAAGTAATGTAAATGAGTAGACAAAAATTGAATCAATAAAACCAATTAACTATAGTTGAGAAAATACTATGTATAGTGTAATACTTTACATGTACAATTGAACCAATGAAACATATATATACATGAAAAAATAAAAATAAAGACATTAGACACCAAACGACAACTAAGTAAATCTAAATTTAAAAAAAAAGTTATGACATTCTGAATGTGAAGATACCTTTCACAGACCTCTACATCTTAGTTACAATAGGAAAAAATATGTATGTTAAGAGTTTACCTTGTTTTAAAACACATATATCTAACTTATCTAAAAATACATGATGTTTTCTGTGTGACATATATAATATGCATATTACTTATTTGACATGGTAAACTTATCTAAAAAAATATGATATGTTATTCTATTTTGATAGCGATAACGTTTTGAATCACGTGACAAGGCCCAATAAAAAAATGGTCCGGTTTTTAACAATTGGAATTGAAATAATGGGTCCAAGGCAATATCTTAATCAACGCCCACGGATCACAACTAACAGAAATTTGAAAAGATTAAATAACGTGCTTAAAATATGTAATAATTATGAATCCATTTGTTTAAATTAAATATGTTAATTACAATCAAAATAAAATTCTAATATAATATTTAAATCTTTTTAATTTAAAATTAAAATTTATCAATAAATTATTGATGCCCTCATTGAATGACATGTGTCCCAAATCAAGTTTCTTTTATTATATAGTATAGATTTGACTCTTGATCAAATTAATATACAAAACTATTTATGGTGGTATTTTTTGCACACTCGATGTGTAGCACACATCATAAACTTGACTGTTAGAAATGGTCTGAAAAGGATTGAACCAACAAAATGCTTTTATACAAATATGTGTGGCATTGTTAGCTCGAACTATATCTTTTATTTGAGCTAACAATGCTACACAATATTTGTATAAAAGCATACTTTGTAGGTTCAATCATTTTTAGAACGTCTCTAATGGTCAAGTTGTTGGACCTACAAAAGAACATATGATATTCAAAAGCCAAAACATGATCAAGTGATCAAGAAATAAATAGAAGTTTGAACCAGATTCCTCCCAAAGATAGTGTCTCTTGAACACCTAAATCAGAGCATGTGTTGAAGACAAGCAAAAATATGTTCAAAGCTTTGGAACCACTGTTCATGAAGAAACAAGGCCTGTTCAAACCTAAAGTCTGTTGAAGCAAAGGTTTGACGAAGAAGACCAAACATCTGTCTGGCCAAACAGATGTTTGGTTCAAAGCAGCAGAGACAGATGTTTCCCCAATGTAATAGTACTTGCTTTGTATTAGTGTTTAGCATAATTAGATCAATTGTTTGATTTGCACATATGTTTTTCTGTTATGAATGTTAGATGTCACTATCAGGGTGATGTCAACCAATTACAAACAGAGCTTCCGTACTTAGTATAAATAGATCTCACATGTTAGAGATATATTTATCACTACACAACAACTTTCCTTTTGTACAAACATAATTGTTATAGATCAGTCTGAAGGGGAGTCTGTAGAGTCAATCATTCTGTAAAACATTTGAATCATTAATGAAAACACAAATGTTGATGATGATTTCGTTTGTGATTACTTATCTTTATTTACAATAAAAAATTGTTATGAGCCTAATTGTTGTTTAATAACAAACCGTGTAAACTCATACTTAACAATTGGTATCAGAGCTTGGTCACATTAAACTTGATTTCTCAATTAGTTTAACATACAAAGATTAGCTCACAAAAGATTCAATACTCTTCGTAGCTCAGAGTAGTAAAGTATCGAACTCAAAAGTGTCTATCACATACTCCGGTTTTCTCTAAAAGAACAAAAGAAAATGGCACAAAATGATCCCCATAACATGGACTTCAGTAATAAACCACCTATACCTGTCAGATCCGAATTCAACATCTGCCATCGTAGGATGGGTCATATACTTGCTCAGCAAAACACAAGGTGTTGAAGTCCATTGTATTCGGACCCCATATTCCAATGGTACCAAGTGCCTAAAACCCAAATGTACGCGCGATTCTATAGCTGGCATGAGTTCTGTAGGAGACAAATGTAAATTGGCGTACCTAGTAGGAGTCTTGCATAAAATTGAGCATGTTGTTAGTGTATATTGTGGTTGTGCACTCAGATGAATGGTCCTGCTGAATGTGTAGAATATTAGAGCAAAATATGGTTAAAGGAATTTAATACTAATCATGACAATAAATATTTGTGTGTAGGAGACAAATGTAAATTGGCGTACCTAGTTGGAGTCTTGCATAAAATTGAGCATGATGTTAGTGTATATTGTGGTTGTGCACTCAGATGAATGGTCTTGCTGAATGTGTAGAATACTAGAGCAAAATATGGTCAAAGGAATTTAATACTAATCATGACAATAAATCTTTGTGTGTGTTAACATTATTCACCAGCTTTTCGTTGATGTATTATTTTCAAAATGTGTTTAGGCAATCATGAATAATTTAGCAAGTTTAAGTGTTGGATGGATTACATTAGTCTAGCATAGAGGAACCTTGTGACTGTGTAAACTATCTTTGGATAGATATTTGAGTACCATGTATACTAAACATTTTAATGATAGTATGGCGTTATCCAACTTACTAGTTGTTTAATTATCAAATGAATACAAACGTTTTTCCACGGCACATTTATCAAAACAGGTACCAATTGACCGGTCACATACCCGAGGTGTAGAAAAACTGGGGTGTGACAACAAGTATATAAAATACGAGACTCACACAAAATGATTATAAAATGGTTTTCACTAATGAGCTAAACTACACATAAAAGGTTAGTGTACCTATCGATATGCCTTATAGATAATGGTAATAATAAGATTTCAGTCCGTGGAGCCACTATAGGCGGCTCTCGGTAGTAAACCTCTATCGACTCCTAGCCTGACTAGAAAGATGATTTTTAGCTAATTACTAAGATATCAAAATAGGAAATAAACAAATACCGAAGAAGAATACTAGAAGAAATAAGAAATCAAGTAACTCAGAAAGTGGTATTAGTTATGGATGAAGTAACTACCTAGACAAGGAATCCTATTGACAACCTCAACTACTCTGGGAAATGGATAATCAACTGGCAACCGGATTTAAGGATACAAAAGACTCAGGAATCACTAACATATGCTAGATTTCCTCTCTGTCTCACTAAAACAACAAAATGAACCTAAGTGACTTGTAACACTCACCGGAATAAAGTATGGATCCCCTCTCGTTCTCACTAAACTACGGAATGTTTAAGTACTTATAGACTGATTCACCTATCGGTCTCACCGGTCACAATACACCTAAAGATGTAAGAGAGTAATCCAAGTATATGGACTATTAGGATCGAAAGGATCACGTGTGGAAGGGAAAAACTTACTCTCGTGCAATTCCTACCCAAACACCCAATGACAAAAGACAACCTGGCACCCTATGACCTCTCCATCTCAAGAATGATAGAACACTAATCTAAACTAACACGCAAACTTGTTCCTATGATTTACTATCGCTAGTTTAATCACACAAAGATCACAAACACCAAGTAAGCAACTTAAATACGCAATTCTAACCAAGAATACGCAATAGATCAACTAGAATCACACAAGGAATATGGCACACATATTAGTTATAATCCCAACATTTAAACACATCATGGAACAATAATAGGAAGATTCTTTACAAAAACTTTAAGCCAATTTATTAAAAAAACCAAATACATTGCAAGTTTGTATAATATTCGTCACAAGTCTAGATAGTGTAACAAGTTTAGTTAGTTATAACGTCCAACACATAACTTTATATCCAAAAAATTAAAATTTTAATTAGATAAAAAATGTTAAATAATTTGTTTGCTTTACACGGGCGGTGTCAACTTCCAAACCGTTAAAAGTGAACCGTGAACTGAACCGTAGATATTTCAGACTTGCCAAACCTGTTGACTTTCTTTAGTTGGAAGTTTATGAACACCCTTGTAGATGCACAAATCGGATTTTGGGACCGGTTTTTAGGCATATTTTATAACTTTCATCGGTTTTTAACGAATCATTGTTAAAGCCATATTTTATAAATTTCGTCAGATTTTAAGGAACCGGTTTCTACCAAATTGATTTCAGTGATATATACTCAAACCAACTTCAAACTAGTGGATATGAATGGATTGGGACCAGTTACGATAGTGGCTTTGAATCATATTTAAAACCGGTTTGAATGCTGAACATTTTTTTTCTTGACCTCTAAACACCCCTAATGTAGAGATGACCCTAATTTGGGCTTAAGCCTAATGATAATTAACCTACTTACATCACTGATGTGTCACTCATTAAAGGTTATCCCATTAGGTGGTACCCAACTACTCTCCAACTTGAAGAAGGTTCCCTCTCCCTCATGAAAAGACACCAACACAATTGCACATATTAAAATTACTGTTTGCATCCCATAAGTTTTTAATAGTATATGTATAATACAATGTTCTCTAAACACTTGGATTCCCAGCTAGCATCATATAAATCACAATGTAAGATTAAATATATTATGGTATTGTATTTAATTTAGTAACTATTTTAATCATTTACATTCTATAGATCAAAATATATGACAACCTATTAAATAATTAGTTGGTAATTGTTGATGGACCATATTACCTTATTAACTAATTGGGTTTTCTCTTGGGTGCATATATAAGAAGACTAATATAGAGGTTACAAGGTTAGACAACTTGTATTATTCTCATAACATCAATCGGCCTCTTTCTATCCAAACCGATTACCCTTTTCAGTTTATCATCACCATTATTAGATTGCACCCTAAGGAGGAACCAGATCATCTTGACAAGCATGTCGAACTTGATGGCTGCATCTCTTACTGGATTCTCTGATGGCATGTCTGCAATTACAGGAATGCTTTCATGTTTTCCATTATGTTTAAACAGAACTGATCAATATGTGGTAAGAGAGCATATGTTGATAAATCAGTTCTGTTTTCGTATCCATTATTCTGGGATTGAAATCTAGAAAACATAATTTTAAAAACTTAATAAAATCAACACATGGATATCCGTAATTTCATAACATATAGAAGTTCCATATACACCATTTTACACATTTAATCTCATTCAATCATATCCGGTAGGGATTTAAAGTCACATGTATGTACTATGAAATTCCTCTACAACGGTAGGGATTTAAACTACCATGAAATTCCTCTGCTAAGTACCATACCCTCATGTGGGGTCCATTTGGTTAGATTTAACCATAAAATTAACTGAGTTAGGGCTAAAAGACATAACTTGCAAGGGTTTGCAAACATCGAGTATGTTTTTTGAAATTATTGAAGACAAAGTACATAGTTTGCAATAAGTGACATGCATAAAGGACGAGTTTTGTAATTTACTCTTAATTTTTAGACAAACAATCTTGTATGCAACTTTATGTTCAGGGAAACCAAACCAGGCAACGTTTGATGGATTCGACACTTCAAGTGAACACGACACACCGAAACATTCAAAACCCTAATTTCACTCCTCGTCCCTTTCCCTGTCAGAACACACAACCAACACAACAATTGTAGTCCTCGGATCTGGTTCTACAGTGACCAAAGCCGTACTCGTGAACAAGAAGATGGAGTTCAAATCAATCCGTTAATCAGTGAAGAATGTTAAAACATATCCAGTTAGGATGTTAAGATATCATTTGTTTTATATTTGTATTTTCCAGAAATAGTGGAAGGGATGATGTAAAACAAAAATTGATAATTAAAATTTCTGCTTCCGCACTTACCTGTATGTCTTATGACCATATGCACAGATTGATCAACTTGGAGACTAGTGAAATTACTAATCATCGCATTTTCAAAGTATCATGATGATGATTTGTCATAAAAATATCACTAACCCAATGGGCGTACCTATTGGCACACCAAAGCCTAGTTAAATCAGGGTTTACCTACGCTGCATATAGACCTATACGCAGCGTATAGGTCTATACGCAGCGTAGGTAAAACATGGATCTCAGTGCCGGATCAGCATTCATTGCACAGAAAGCAAGGTTTATATACGCTGCGTATAGAGCTATACGCAGCGTATATAAACCATCTGAAGTTTTGGGGTCATTTTGGTGGGTTTGAAGCATCAGTTTTTTACAAGGTTTATATAAGCTGCGTATAGCTCTATACGTAGCGTATATAACCTTTCAAATTTTTTTTGGTCAGTCGGCATATTTGTGGTATAAATTCTCACCCGGTTACAACGTTAACTCGCTTAAAATATATAACTTTTTTTATATATAATGTTTTTTATTATTTAGTTAATGTCGTCGTTAATTTATTTAGTCGATGTGGTCGAAAGTCTATTAGTAAAAGGGAAAAGTCCATTATCCTCCTTGCGCCATTTTCCGTTCCTAAAACATATTCTATGAGTGCTTCATTTTCTATAAATAGGTCCATTAACTCCCATACATCAAACACACCAAAACTGATGAAGAACACTCGACTAACTTCTTCTGTGTTGATCCTCTTGGTTCTATCTCTTTCCTTTTGTGTTTCATGGGGATCACGGTACTCCATCTCTGATGTTACTCCAACTTCAGAAGATTTCATAACCTGTCTCCAATCCAACTCCAACGATGCCACCACCATCTCCCAACTCATATTCACTCCCGACAATTCTTCTTTCTTACCCGTTTGGGAAGTTGCAGTCAACGTTCTCCGGTTCAACAACCCCTCCACACCTAAACCAACAGTCATCCTAACTCCCACTGAAGAAACACATATTCAAGCTGCTCTTTTCTGCGCTAAGAAACATGGGTACGAGATGAGGATCCGCGGTGGGGGGCATGACTTTGAGGGCCTCTCGTACACCGCGAATGCTCCTTTTGTCATGCTTGATCTCGAGAACATGAGGTCTATAGACATCAACGTTGAAAACCGGACTGCATGGGTCCAGGGTGGCGCTTTGCTTGGTGAACTCTACTACACTATTTCTCAGAGCACCAACACCTTGTATTTTCCGGCTGGTATGTGCCCCTCCGTGGGTGTTAGTGGGTTCCTGAGTGGTGGTGGATATGGCAACCTTGTGAGAAAATATGGTATCGGTGCAGATAATGTTTTGGATGCTCATTTCATGGATGTCAGTGGAAATATTCTTGACAGGGAATCAATGGGAGAAGATTTGTTTTGGGCGATTCGTGGCGGTGGAGCTTCCAGTTTCGGAATTGTTCTTGCATGGAAGCTGATGTTGGTTCCGGTACCAGAAAGAGTTACTCTTTTCATAGTGAGTGTAACTCTAGAACAAGGTGCGACGGATATTTTCCATAAATATCAATACGTGTTGCCAAATTTTGATCGTGATTTACAAATGAGAGTTCAGATTAACAGCGAATATATAAGCAACACCACCAATAAAACCATACGAATATTGTTTCATGGTATATATCAGGGCAATACTGACACACTGCTTCCGTTGTTGAACCAAAGTTTCCCGGAGCTGAATGTCACACGAGAAATCTGCCAAGAAGTACGAATGGTCCAGTCCACCCTTCAATTTGGAGGCTTTCCAACCTTGGGCCCGGTCGAGGTTCTTACGAACCGATCAGCCATCCCCAAGACAAACTTCAAAAGCAAATCAGATTATGTCCGGACTCCAATTCCCAAAAGCGGCCTCGTAGAAATCTGGGAAAAATTATTTGAGAACGACATGTCTGAGATGTTGCAGATGTACACATTTGGCGGGAAGATGGAGGAGTACTCAGATACAGCAATTCCGTATCCTCATAGAGCTGGGGTGCTATACCAGGTTTACAAGACTGTGAACCTTATTGACCAGCCTTCGGATACGACCACGGTATCACTTAGACGAATAGCTTGGCTCCGAAGCTTTGATAAGACTTTGGAGCCGTATGTGTCAAGTAACCCGAGGGAGGCGTATTTGAATTACAATGATCTTGATTTGGGTGTCGGAAATGGTAGTTATGAAGAAGCAAGTGTTTGGGGCGAAAGGTACTGGAAGAGAGAGAATTTTAAGAAGTTGATTCGAATCAAGACCAAAGTTGATCCAGAGAATTTCTTTAGGCACCCACAAAGTATACCACCTCTCTCAGATATGTGAGGATCGATCTTTAATCCAACCGTCGAAGAAAGTTCAGTTTTAGTTCTGCTTTTTTTTTTCTTGAATAAATATGGAATGTGTTGTAACAAAGGATTGTTGAATTTCATAAGTGTAACGTGTTGTAAGTTTATGTGAATTTTGTTTCTACAGTATGTTTATGTTTATACATTTAGGCGGTGTTTGGAAGTGCTTATTTTAGTGACTTATTAGTTTATTGACTTTTTGAAAAGTTAAAAAGTTTTTGGATGAAACTATTTTATGAGAGGAAAAGTAAATAAGTCACTTCATTGTAACTTATTAACTTTTCCAAAAAGTTATAAGTTGTTTTGAAAAGCTAAGCCAAACATGGCATTAATATGCAGGCTCAAATTGATTAGGTTAAATGAAGGACAAATTGGTAATTTCATTATGTGTTTTATTTTCACTTTTTTAAGATTCTAATAAAACCCAACCCCTTTAAAACCCAATCACCTGCAAGTCATAGTATACGAAACTCTTTTTAAACCTTTTTTTTTTTTTTTTGTTATTTCCCACCTTTAAGCCCAACCTTTTTATTACAAATTTTAGAAATTCCTCCCTATTATTTATCACATGTTACATGGGAGAAGGTTTCACTATTCAATTTTTGAGTGTGTTGATCCGGTTGTGGAATTTGTAGGCCAATAGGTGGATGTCATTTAACATCCACTATTTTGTTTTTTTATGTCTTTATCTATATATACAAGTTTTAAAGCTAATGTGTACAAGTCTCTGTTGCATATAAACATTTATTTTTTCTTTCCTTGGACTATTTTTAAAAGTAAAAATCTTCTCTTAAAGTATTAGTATAAATACGATATAACCCTTATTTACTTGTAGCTTTAATAAACCCTTTACTTTATAGATTTATTTAACTATTATTAGAGTTAATTACACAAATGGGTCCTGTTGTTTATACATAATTTCGTCTTTGGGTACTAACTTTTTTTTAACAGGTTTAGGTTCATGGTTTCAATTTTTAACACCTTTGGGTAAAATACCCTTGCATTTTTTTAAATTTATCAATGTAACACATTTGGGTTCTAACATTTAATTTTATTTAAGTTTAAATCAATTTTACAAAATCTATTTATTTTTTTTTATTTTCATCTTTTTATTATATCTATTAATTAACATAAAATCTATTTATTTTTTTTATTTTCATATTTTTATTAAATTTCTTATTTAACATAAAATCTACTTGTTACACCAGTATTTTTTTAAATAGATTTTTTAAATAAAATATACTAGCTATATAGTTTTATGTAAATTAAATTTCTTACTCGTTTTAAATAGTGTAAACCTTACTCGTTTCAACTTTGGATAGAAATGATTGATAATAATAAATATCTTTCATGTGAAAAAAATTAAGCCCTTTTTAACTCGTTTTTTTGTTCATTTACATTTTACTATTTTAGAAAGATATTTAATTTACATAAAACTATATAGCTAGGTATTCTAGATAAAACTAAAAAAATTAAGCCTTTTTTAACTCATTTTTTTGTAAAAAAGATATTTGATTTACATAAAACTATATAGCTAGTAGAGTTTACTGGTGCAACTAGTAGATTTTATGTAAATTAAATATCTTTCTAAAATAGTACAATGTAAATGAACAAAAAAACGAGTTAAAAATGGCTTAAATTTTTTTATCAATCATATATATCCAAAATTGAAAACGAGTAAGGTTTACATTATTTAAAACGAGTAAAAAATTTAATTTACATAAAATTATATAGCTAGTAGATTTTATTTAAAAAATCTATTAAAAAAAATACTGGTGTAACAAGTAGATTTTATGTTAAATAAGAAATTTAATAAAAATATGAAAATAAAAAAAATAAATAGATTGTATGTTAATTAAGAGATATAATAAAAAGATGAAAAAAAATAAATAAATAGATTTTGTAAAATTGATTTAAACTTAAATAAAATTAGTTGTTAGTACCTAAATGTGTTACATCGATAAACTTAAAAAAATGCAAGGGTATTTTAGTCATTAATTAACTAATTTTGGAGTTAGTACCCAAAGGTGTTACAAAATTGAAACCATAAAACATAAACCTGTTAAAAAAAAGTTAGTATCCAAAGGCGAAACTAGGTATAAACCACATGACCCATTCGTGTAATTAACTCCTATTATTATTACCGGTATTACTTTATATATTCAAATCTGATTGACTTACGAGTTAACATGGCGCAACGCGCATGCGTTGTTCAATGTTGTACATCTAATTTTTGTTCAGTTTAACGGTACCATCGCAACACGCTTCACTTTTCTCCATAAGATTTGAAGTATTGTCAACGTCTTTGCTATAATGCGTAGAAATTCTTTTTCAATTTACGTTTTGGTATAAATTTTGCGATTCAACGTTTTTACGTCTATTTTTTTGAGTGAGTATAATGGTCTCGCTACAACGCGCGGGTCCTAACTACTAGTTGCAAGACGACAACTCTTGAAGTGTGTGTTCTAATTTTGTAGCTATGTATTTTTTCATTACGATGAAGATGAGATAATAATCACATTTTCTATATACAGGCTTGGATATATATGCTGGTATGTGGAGAAATTTATGTAGATTCTTACTAATGATAGGAGCTTAATTTTAAACCTTTATTAATTTATATTACTTTAGGGTAAAATTTGGATAAATATCATAGACGTCCCGACCCAACATAAAAACACCTGTTGACATGACCCGGTGAAAAGTATTTCGTATAAACAAACTTAGATAAAATATTTTTTGACCCCGATGATAAAAATCCATGGCTTTGCCACTACAAGTAACTTAGGTTGTTTTATTAATAACAGTAGAACAAATCTAAAAAAATCATGGCTACGCCACTTCAAGTAAGTCGTTCATGTTGTTAGCTTTGTGAAGATTTGAAATTGAAGTGGCGAGCCAGACAACGTCCAACATTGGGCTCGAAACCGGTTTCATTGGTTTTAACGGTTGCACTCTCAACTTTCAACATGTAGCATCGAAGCAACTGAAAAGGCAGCAAATATACTTTAGTTTTTAACCAGCAAACAAAACCAAAATTTACAGCCAAGATCAGGTTTTAATTAAGCACCATCCCAACAATTGACAACGGACTAAAAACATCAACCAATTTGGCTAAAAACTTGAATGACAACATCTGATAACCTTACGAAAAAAAAAAGTCAAACAATGACTGCACTTATGAAAGACAAAGTTACAAAACAATAACTAGTCTATTCAGATTCAATAGCAGATGCAGTCTTACAAAAGTCAAAGGAACATGAAAGCTGATTAAAATTAAAGGTCAAACAATGACTGCACTTATGAAATTCAAAAGTCAAACGATGGTTGCAGAATTTATAATGCACATAATGGAAAGTATTCACGATGTAATGTTAAAGGAAATGATGTTGAATAGAGAGGTGGTCCTGAAAGAATGGTTTAGCAGCCTGGAAATTTGGAATGGTGACGACATACCTTTTGAAAGAATAGCATGGCTAAGAATTAGGGGGGTACCGTTACAGTTATGGATAAATGCAGTCTTTGACTGTATAGGGGAAAAATATGGAAAGGTGGTTAAAAAATCAGAGGCGGATGAAAAGGATCTGTGCTTTACCATTACAGTTTCCCTACAATTGGTTCAATCATCCTAGCTGGCAACATCGACCATTCGGGTCCTACATTATCTATAGCGAGTTGGACAACTTCCGCTTCCCCACTACCTGTCGCAACGACTCCCGCATTGGCAGCAAAATAAATAACATGCATATAGTAGGTTCTATCCACTCATGATTATAATAAGAACTCAATATAATAAATTGTTCATCAAGAATTCCAAACATTTATTAAACTTGCTTACATCAAAACCAAACCATTTATTAAACTACCTGATTAAGGGTTAGATTGGTATCAAATCGAGACCCGTTGAGTAGAAAGTCAACTTTTCTAATACCGACATTTACTTGCGCGTAATACGCCATTAAAACCTTATTTACGGGTTTATCTCTGTTAACCTTGAAATAACACCTATGGTTATGCTAAAGAGCAAAAACAAAAAGTTAAACTATGCATATTAGTAAAGTTTATGAAAAAAAAATGCTCATATATTTTATGCTTATTAATAACGTAAATGTCAATTTTATGCTTATTAGATTTGATTAAATATTATTAATAATAAGAATATGTATTAGATTAGATTAATTATTATTATTATTATTATTATTATTATTATTATTATTGTTATTATTATTATTACTATTATTATTATTATTATTATTATTATTATTACTAGGTGTACACCTGTGTGAATACATGGGTTTGTTCTAATAACGATCGGATTCAAATACTAAAAAACATATTATAATATATTATTTAAATTCTTTGTGTTTAGTTACATATCTTTATAAAATAATGTTAAATGTTTATTGTTTTAGTGTACATGTTTGATATAGAAAATAAGGTAAGTAATTGATAATATTTTGTCTAAAATGAAAGCATGACCTAATTTTATGTTGTCTAATAACTTCTTATATATGACCTTATTTTTTTTTGACACATTGTTAGTGTAAAGTTCAGTAAAGATCCATTGTTATTGTATAATTCAATAAAAGGCCTATTCAGTTTATGTTGTAAATATTCCAATTTCAGAATGGGCTTGTGGGTTGAATCCCATTAGAAGCTGTCAATGGGCTTGTACGTTGAAGCCCATTAGAACCGGTTTTGAAATATAGACCTTAACAGCCAACCAATCGAACATTTACGTCTTCCGGAACTAAATTGCGAGAACGAACAGACAGGTTTCTTCAAGGTCTTTGCCAAGTCAATCCACAGGTAATCTATATGCATCAATCGAACAGTTTCTTCTTCTAAAATCTTTTCTTCTGCTAATTTATTATACAACGATTGTATGTTTGACGTTTGATCAGTCATTCCTCTATGTTCGGTTCTTGGGTGTTTGTTCTATGTGTTATACTTCCGATTTTCATATTGATGATCGATTGAAGTTAATAGTTTTAGTATTTGTCAAATTATTTTATTTCACCTCATTTAGGGCAATGTTAAAAATGACCGTTTATTAGATTTTGTATGAAGATTTTGTAAGATTATGTATGGGATGATATTTACTGAAAAATGTTTATAATCTACATATGGTTCGCTGTTATGTAATGGGCTAAATTTTTGTTCGTTGACCTTTTAAAACAACAAATCTTAGAAATGAAATATGGAGAAATAATCAAAATCTGAAAGATTATGATGTTTAGTATAAAGATTTTGTATCAAAATTTTGTAAGATTATGTTGTTTATTATAGTTTCAGTTTGTGTTCATGACATTGAAAAAGATTAGATATATAACTTTGGGTTGTGACAGTAGATTGGATTATTGGTTAGCAACAGGGGATTAGTCAACAGTTGATTGCATTGAACAGTAGATTGAGTGTGAGTTAGGAACATTATATTGGACTCAACAGTAGATTGAATGTGGTTTAGAAACAGTAGATTAGGTTGATTAGCAACAGGACTTTTGGTTGATTATTCAATCAATGAGTTAGCTGAACGTTAATACAACTTGTTCATTGTTAATCAATATCGAGTTCATTCATATTCAACCATTATCAGCACTATCGTAGTTTAGATGATACATTGGTGTTTTCAAGTCTTTGTTTGTATTCTTATCATTTTATTTGATAGTTTAAAGTGATAAGGATGTATGGCTTTGCTTGTTACATGGAGGACAACCAAAGAAAATGTTTGGTTAGTACCCTGCTTTCGGTTATGATAAATTTAGTTTTCTTTATAATATCATATTACACAATTTCTAATTTTAATTTATTTATACATAGGTTCTGCCAAAAAAATATAAACAATGGATAACAGAGTTTAACTATCCATTGGGCTTTGTGAAAGTGCGGACAACGAATGGCCAGGTCTTTGAAGTGAAGGTATATGAGTTAGCAAACTTCTATTATTTCTACAATGGGTGGTATTCTGTGGTTGAAACTTTGAAACTACAATCTGGATCATGGCTGGTATTTCAGTATGAAGAAGCATTATCAAGTTTTTGAATATTTTATTTCTATGACAATATTGAATTTGCTCCATCTGATTATTTTTACTACAGACCAAATGGTGATTTTGATAAACCTGATGCTATGGTATGTACTTCTCCATCTGAATTCATTATATTGATTATGGTTTGTTATTTATTTATTTATTGTTAGTATATATATTACTAATATTTTTTTTCATTGAAGCATATCAATCGTTTATTTGTACATCACAAGATGGACAATACCATTCCAAACTATCCGGTTGTTATTAGAGGTCCTGGGAAGCATAAAGTGTTTGTTCGAATGGAAGTTTTTGACAATCAGCTTTACATAACAACTGGATGGGATCGGCTTAAGAAGAAATTGTCAATAACTGATGAGCATATGCTTGTGTTTGAAATGATTGATCTTCATACTTTTGATATGTTCATTTTCAATTGTTCCAAGAATGCTGATTTAGTGTTGCCGCCGGAACTATATGCTGCTGTTAAGCAAGAAGATGAAGAAGAGGTTATCAGTATTTCTGATACTGAAGATGTGGATGAGGTTAACAACGGCACAGAAGCTAATACGTTCCCTGTAACCACAAATGACGAAACTATTCCAATAGTTTTCTGTGTGGACAATCATTTTGTAAGTTTCTGTAACCAAAAAGTAATAACAGGACTTTAGGATTTATTAACCATATCATAATATTACCTTTGTTAACATAATTTGTTGTTTGTTACAGCGTATTAAAAAAAATCTTGCTAAAAATTGGCTTTGATAAGAAGAAGTGTTTAAAGATTTTAGATGCTAATGGTAACGAATGGGATGTTCGAGTTGGAATCGAGTCTCCGGATGGTCGGTTTTACATAAAAAACATGAAGAAGTTTGTGAAGGATAAAAAGATGGTTCCTCGTGAAGAATTTACCCTTAAGTTCGTGATGGGTAAAGGTATTTTCTTGTTTGAATGAATGGTTGTACGACTGGTGCAGTTAATGTTATGATGTATGGAAACAATGTTTTTTGTTTGTGGTTGTTGGTTTACTTAAAAGTCTTTTGTAATAGGTGAAATCGGCAGTTTTGAAACAATGTACTAAAAACATATAGTGGTTCCTAATGACTAACGAATGGAATTATTACTTCCATTAGTTATTCCTTGTGTTTTATATATATGTTATTCTTATTTGCCTTTCATTGTCTTATAACTGTTAAAACTATCAAATTTTAAACATGTATACTATTTTTTAAAACAAACACTAAAATAACATCCATTATTATTAGATATAAGAAACATGTTGCTAGGATATTCAAAAGATCAAACCATATTCCTTCATACATGAAAAAGACTTCTATCCAAAATGATATTTCTACGACAACTATAGATTTTGTAGAACTTCTTTGTAGACAACGTTAGTTTTCGTTTTACACACTTGTTTTCCCTTTTCACATATCAAAATCTTCAAACCACTCCTGCTCTTTACTCGAGATACAGCAACGTATAGTTGTCCATGACTAAAAACCGGACGTGGAAGATATAGCCCTACACGTTCAAGTGATTGTCCCTGGCTTTTGTTGATGGTCATTAATTGCAAAGCATAGAGATAGTGGGATCTGTCTTCGTGCAATTTTCACCGGTAATCTTTTATCGCTTGGTGTCATTTTCAATATTGAGATCAAAGTATGATGACCTATATTATTTCCGGTAATAATCTTTGTTCGATTACAAGTTTTCCAAGTTTTGTTACTTGAAGCCGTGTACCGTTACACAAACCATTTGTTTGATCAATGTTTCTAAGTAACATTACTGGAGCTCCAACCTTAAGAACCAATTTATGGTTAGGTAATCCTGACAAATGCATTTTGTTTAGCACATCCGGAGGAAACAATGCCATGTTAAGGTGGGTTTGTTGCTCAGTCTCACATAAAGAATCCGAACTGAGATATATATTCTCTTCACCAACGATACTATTTAACAGTTCTGTATTTATTGAATCAACAACATCATTTGTGGGAGCAAGAATGGCTCTTTGTTGGAAGTAATTTGAATCCCACAAAAAGTTTTGCATATCTGGATATGTGAATGAGATCAATGAAGATATAGGATTGACTTCATCAAGTATAAGTAGATCATCTGGAATTTCAATCTCCACCTCTCCATCATTTGGATCACCAAGTAGACCATCACCAAGGCGTAAAATCCATTCAGCAAATTCCTTGGTCTCGTGAAGATTACTTGTTGTTTTACCGACTTTTAACCTCATGTTTTCAGTTAGTTTGAGTAACTGACAATCTTGCCATATATAAGAAGAATTCAATGAAGAATTTACAATCATGCTTCTGGTACCTTTTGGAATGACTGGAAGGATTTGTCTAAAATCACCGCCAGAAAGGACTATCTTTCCGCCAAAAGGCTTGGAATGCAAGGACGGATTACTGGAACGGACTATATCTCTGATTGTTCTATCCAAAGCTTCAAAACAATGCTTATGTGTCATTGGCGCTTCATCCCAGATTATCATCTTAGTTTCTTTTATTAAGCCTCCTAGCTCACTGTGCGGTTCTATAGAGCATATGGAATCCTCGTTAACGTTTATCGGAATTACAAATCTGGAATGAGCTGTTCTACCGCCATCTAATAGAAGTGATGCAATACCACTGGATGCAATATTCAAAACAACTTCACCTTTGGAACGTAACGCAGCTGCAAATGTTTTCCAGAGAAATGTTTTACCAGTTCCACCGTAACCATATAGAAAGAAAACACCTCCACTTCCTTTAGCAACTGTATTCATGACAGTTTGATACACTTTTTGCTGTTCATCAGTTAAAGATTTTAAGAAAGATGCAAGTTCCTTTTTTAAGCTAGACCGATCATACAAAAGTTCTTTCATTATCATTTGATTGTTGGCTGCTGAAATGTAGTTGCCAGGAACATTTGGCGTGTCAGAAAAGTAGCTTAACGTACTTCCATAAGCAAGTAACAATTTTTCGATATATGATAAGCAAATCTTTTCAATCTCTTCCTCTGGAAGAACCAAATCTAAAAAATAAAACAGATGTTTCGTAATTAGATTTTGTAAATATTTTATTAAAGTCGGAATGGAATCTATGAATTTATTTAAAGTTTTAAAATTACCAGGAATACCAGTAACCCTCCGTTGCTGATATAATATGTCTTCACACAATAGAGATTTTGTTTGTGTCCAGAAATGACCGGGCCTAGAAATGGAATTTGACATCAACAGCATTACAAAAAATGTACGCAAGAAATCAGAAGTGGACCATGTGCTTGCTTCCTTCATGGCAATTATATACTCATTATCATCGTCCAAAAGACCGCGAGCGAAGCATGCATCTTTAAAGGTATGATAAATTTTTCCATTAACTGTTTTTATATCATCAAAACTCATTGGTCCTATAACGTGATTAAATAAAATTCTCAAGAAATAACAATCACCAAGTGATGGAGGTACATAATGTATCCTACCAACAGCACCAAAAGGTCTTTTCTACGAATCCACTTTCGTTCTTTGCGTATCCATACAAAGTGTCTTGGAAACTCTATATACTTCAATGTTCTAGCAAATGGTTCCGTTTGGTTACATTTCATCCATTCTGTAAACATAGTCATTTTCACAATTGGGTTATTGACTACGTCACACAAATTTGAATTATCGTCATAAACAATAGCCTGACCATCTTCGCAATGAAAAGGCAATATTTCAACAGATGGAAGTCGAAAGTGTATGTCAAACTTGAAGATTCTCCAGGCAGCTTCACACGCTGAAATATTGTAACAACCCTCGGTAAAACCAACACTCTAAATAATATTCCGCCACCCTATTATATTTTAAAATACTCTAATATGTCTTATAATACACTCCGTGTGTGAAAACCGAGCCTGAAATACGTTATAGTATTTAAAATAAATTAAAAACAAGAAATATTAAGCTAAGGCGGGCTGCGTAGGACCTCACCTCAAGCTCACGCGGGCGGTATGAAGGTGTAGACCGAACTTCACTGATTTCTTTAGTTCAGGCGGGCCACGTAAGCTCACCTTAACTCTTACGCGGGCCGCTAGAGATCATCAAACGCGGAGACATCCTAGGTCGACACGTGTCGACATCGTGGCAGACCTACACATCGAATCAGCTAAGCTATTTTGTTGACCAGGGTTGACGCGGGCCGCATTACCCTTGTCTGTTCCTTACGCGGGCCGTGTGGGGACCAGATTTCAGCAACTATATAAGAAGGCCTCGGGATTTCATTTACGTCACTCACATCTTTCTTTTTAAACGAATTTCTGAAATCATAAGCATTATAGTCGGGTATTATACCCCTAATTAGCGAGGTTCTGCTCCGTTGTAAGTATTATAACCCCAGTTTCGTAACAGTTACGCTGCCCGATTGATTTAGGGTTTTGTAACAACTGTCGTGGTTCTGCCCGACGTAGTTGTTGGAATACCGTCTCGGGGAGGGTATCATTAATATTTTCAAAGGGCTATGATACTAACCAATGTACATTTGTATAAATTATAGATTATATCCAGGAAACCCTTACAAGAAGTCTAAGATAGCAATGTGAGTTTATCCTCTTTTTGTTAACCTTTTTGGAATGTTTTACAAAACCTTAATTGTTTTACAATGCGATTAAGCGGTGATTGAGTCTTTGTAGTTCTTCAATTACTGCTGGTATGTTGGGGTTTTGTATACAAAATTTGTACTACACTGTGAGTAGTAAGTCGGGATGACAATACGTTACCATTGGACATGAGTTAGACAATGTGTAATATGACCCACAAGTCAGGATTGACAGTACTAAATGGAGTAATTGTGTAGACATAAACAATGTGATCGCTCTCAATACTGTTTTAATTGATAAAATGTTTCTTGATTAAAATGGGATTCACTCACCAGTATTTCCGACTGACAAATGTTTTTAAAACGCGTTACAGGTAACACAATGTGACAGCCAATTAGTGAAAAGCCAGCTGGAGAGCACTGAATGCTTGGGGCAAAATGTGGCTATAAAATTTACCTAATAAACGATGTTTTAAATTCAATAAAATAGGGTTTGTCCCTATAAATGTATTGTAATAAGAAACTTGGGTTTTGCCCATGTTACTATTAATATCAAATATGGTGGTTTTACTCTGATAAACATTTCCTAACTACGGCCCTGATGTAATTTCCGCTGCAAGATTAAACACCTGATACCACCAAACTCTGAGCTCGCGTCCGCCCGTTCCCAGGACAGTTAAGGGATCGGGGGTTGCGACAGAAGGTGGTATCAGAGCCTAGCCACTGGTCTGAGCCAAAGAAGTGTTCTGCTGACACTTAAATTCTATATTGTGTTAGGAAATAAATTACGAAAATACGTGCATAACTGTATTTATTTGTTATGTGTTATTTGACTATTTGTTAGTTTACAGTATGAGTGATCAAGGACCCTCAGACATGAGTCGTCAGTTGTCTGAATCACTTAGAAGTGAAGGTACTTCTTCACAGCCTGCCCTTTCTGGGTATTCTGCTGATCAGGAAGAAGGGATATTTGCTTTTAGAGCACAGTCAGAAGAGCCATTCCCTCATAAGAAACAAGGATGGTTTAGTAAGGAAGCCTTTGCTCGTAGGAAGAGAATGCGAAAGTTGCAACAGCAAAGAGTTTTAGCAGCCGCTAAGCGTAAGACAGATGCCCAAACACAGGATATGCTTAATAGAAGCCTAGCTAATTTCCATATCCTAGCTACAACTGCTGCTGACCCGAGTCTGGAACAACTAGTAGCCCCACAACCACAAACCCAGACCAACCCATGGAGATAGAAAACCCGGAAAACCAAGTGGAGATGCATGACTTTAACCCAGAAGAAATCCCTAGGGTACCTGCACCAAACCCCCTAGAACCCAAATTACGACCCCTGGTGGGATGATAATAGGGACTTTGTGCAACGTTACCCTATTCATGAAAACACAACCATACAGAACCTAGGAGCCTATCCAGGTATGGACCCTTTAGATCCCTATTACCACGATGAATATATTAGGGAGATCTTAGAAGATCCATACCGATTTCAGGCACTTTCACTCCCATATCAGGAACCCGCACCCCAGATTCCAAACCCAGTCCGAGAACCTGCACCCCCAATGAGTGCAGAAAACGTTCAAGAACTTAGGACTTTTGGGGAGGAAATTTTAGAAAGCAGTGAGAGAATGCGTCAGGTGGGAGAGCGTCTCGTATGGAAATACGATGAGCGCAATATGGATTTTTGGATAAATCCATATCCGTGAATGTGAGAATGGAGGAAATGGTAGTAGTAATAATAATAATAAAATAAAATAAAAATAAAATTATATGTGTACGGATGCATAATACTATTAGTGTAATTTTCTTTCTGTTGGTATTGTAATCTTTATTTCAGTACTAGTGTGTAATAGACGCATAGTATATGAAAATAGAGTACAAGTCGCAATGATCGACGTTTTTGGCTAGATTGCGTATCATGTGATTAACTATATTAGATATTATGTTGTGATATTAATATGGGGTAAATGTTTAAAATTCAGATGGCTGACGAAGGAAATCAAGGAAATCTGAATAATGATAACCAGAGTAACATTAACGTGGTTAATGAGAATCCAAGCATCAATAACAATAACAATCAAGTGGATAATAGTGCTATCCAACACATAGTAGCACAATGAATTATAGATGCAATGCCATTTATTCTTCAAACTGTTAAGGATGCTGATAACAAAAGTAAACATAGTAGTAAGCGACCAAGTGAACCGGAACACATCGTTAACAATGGACCAATACTTCAATTGCCCATTCCCAAAAGAAGAAGAACCGTGCCTTACGGTTGTTCTTACAAAGAATTCTGGTCTTGTAAACCAATGGAATTCTCGGGCAATGAAGAACCCATTGTAGCTCTACGCTGGATAGAAAAGACTGAGGCTGTTTTGAGAATAAGTAAATGTGCGGAAGAGGACAAGATAATGTTTGCTTCCAATCTATTTAAGAATTCAGCCTTGGAATGGTGGAACACTATCCTTCAGTCTAGAGGAAGTGATAGGGTTTATAGTATGGATTGGGAAGAATTTAGGAATATGGTAGAAAGGAAATTCTGCCCTCCTAATGAAAAGGAACATATAGCAAACAAATTCCTAAATCTTAGGATGACTGGTGTGGATAATAAGGGGTACACGAAGTTATTCTTTGAATATGCTAGAATAGTACCAACTCTTGCTTCACCAGAACCAGTGTTAATCTCCCGTTATATCTGGAGATTAATTGGAGAGATTAGACATGTAGTCAAGGCAGCTAGATCTCAAACTATAGAAGAAACTGTAGAACTAGCCAATACCTTGACGGATGAACTGATCCGTACTAGAGAAGAAGATCAGAGGAGGAACCTAACCCAAAGGCTTACTCAAGAATTCCGTTCTGGAAATTATAATCGTAGGAATATGGGTTCGGCACCATACTGCAAGGTCTGCAAGAAAAAGCATTCGGGAAAATGCTCCACTCTTTGCAATTATTGCAAGATGCCAGGACACAAGGAAGAAAATTGCAGGAAGAAATCCAGTAATGGATTATGCTTCAACTGTGGAGAAAAAGGTCATATCAAGCCAAACTGTCCAAAATTAGCTCCAGCTACAAACAACAAGAATACTAAAAATGCTAGAGCATTTGTTCTGACTGTAGAGGAAGCCAAAATGATTCCAGATGTCATAGCTGGTACGTTTTTAGTTAATGATATCTTTGCTAAATTATTATTTGACTCTGGTGCAAACCAAAGTTTTATTAATACATCTTTTTGCAAATTTTTAAATCAATCATTAACTAAACTACCACAAGAATGCTTAGTAGAGACAGCCAATGGAGAAACTGTTAGAATTTCTGAAATCTTGCAGGGAGCAAGAATAGAAATTTTAAATCAAAAGTTTATTGCAAACCTGTATCCCATGAACCTGGTAGGATTTGATGTTGTTTTAGGAATGGATTGGTTAATAGTTAATAAAGCCAATATTTTATGTGATCAAAAGTCAAAACAAGTAAATTCACCAAAAGGTAAAATGATCACAATTAAAGGAGATAAACCATCTAGATCCACAAAATTCATCTCTGTGATGAAAACTGCAAGTTCTATAAGAAAAGGTTCTATAGTGTATTTGATTTCTATAATCACTAACACTAAAGGAAAAGAACTAAAAGATATTCCAGTAGTATCTCAGTTTTCATATGTCTTTCCAGAAGAATTGCCAGGATTACCTCTAGATAGAGAAGTTGAATTCAGAATCCATTTAATACCAGGAACATCACCGATTGCCAAAGCACCTTACCGTTTGGCACCTGCAGAAATGCAAGAATTGAAGAAACAATTAGAAGAATTGTTAGAGAAAGGATTTATACAACCAAGTTCGTCGCCATGGGGAGCGCCGATATTGTTTGTTAAAAAGAAGGACAGATCAATGCATATGTGCATTGACTACCGTGAATTAAACAAAGTCACGATAAAAAATCGGTACCCATTACCGAGAATCGATGATCTGTTTGATCAACTGCAAGGAGCTCGATTTTTCTCTAAAATCGATTTAAGGTCAGGATATCATCAATTAAAGGTACAGGAAGAGGACATTCCTAAAACCGCTTTTAGAACAAGGTATGACCATTATGAATTTACTGTCATGCCATTTGGTTTAACCAATGCCGCAGCTGCATTTATGGACATGATGAACCGAATATGTAAGCCATATTTGGATAAATTCATAATTGTTTTCATAGATGATATTCTAATTTATTCTAAGAATAAAGAGGATCATGCAAAGCATTTGCACGCACTTTTAAGTTTGTTAAGAAAGGAAAAGCTTTATGCTAAATTCTCTAAGTGCGAATTTTGGTTAGAACAGGTACAATTTCTTGGACACCTAGTTAATCATGAAGGAATTCATGTAGATCCAACAAAGATCGAGGCAATTACTAAATGGAAAACCCCTGAGTCACCAACTGAGGTTAGAAGTTTCTTAGGATTGGCCGGTTATTATAGAAGGTTTATTCAAGATTTTTCTAGAATAGCCATTCCCTTAACTAAGTTAACCTGTAAATCTGTTAAGTTTGAATGGGGAGTAAAACAAGAAGAAGCCTTTAGAATTCTTAAGCAAAGATTAACCCATACACCCATATTAGCGTTACCAGAAGGAACTGAAGACTTTGTAGTCTATTGTGACGCTTCCAAATTAGGTTATGGATGTGTATTAATGCAACGACAAAAGGTTATAGCTTACGCATCTAGACAACTTAGAAATCATGAAGAGAATTATTCCACCCATGATTTAGAGTTAGGAGCTATAATTTTTGCTCTTAAAATTTGGAGACATTACCTTTATGGTAGTAAGTTTACCATATTCACTGATCATAAGAGTTTAAGGTATATCTTCAAACAAAAGGAATTGAATATAAGACAAAGACGCTGGATGGAGATGCTTAGTGACTACGATTGTGATATCCAGTATCATGAAGGAAAAGCAAATGTAGTGGCAGATGCTTTAAGCCGAAAATATCATGAAAAGCCAAAAAGGGTACGTTCTCTTAAATTAAATCTGCAAGTAGATTTAAATGATCAGATAAGAGAAGCACAAGAATCAGTAATCAAGGATGATTTTGAAAAATTAAAAGGTATGCTAAAAGAATTGGAACAAGGAATAGATGGAATTTGGAGATTCCATAAAAAGAGAATGTGGATACCTAAATTAGGAAACCTACGTCATCGTATAGTAGAAGAAGCTCATAAGTCAAAGTATACGATGCATCCAGGAAGTGATAAAATGTACCAGGATTTAAGGAAAAATTTCTGGTGGATAGGAATGAAAAAGGACATAGCAGCCTATGTTTCTAAATGTTTAACTTGTTTACAAGTCAAAGCTGAACACCAGAAACCCTCAGGATTTCTACAACAATTAGAAATGCCGGTGTGGAAATGGGAATTGATAACAATGGATTTTGTTACTAAATTACCCAAAACCAAGAAAGGAAATGATACAATCTGGGTGATTGTAGATAGACTAACCAAGTCAGCTCATTTCCTACCAATGAAGGAAACTTTCAGTATGGAACAATTAGCTAAACTATATGTAAATGAAATTGTTTCTTTACATGGAATTCCTTTATCAATTGTTTCTGATAGGGATTGTCGATTTACATCTCATTTTTGGTTAAATTTTCAAAAGGCAATGGGAACCAAGTTAAAGCTAAGCACAGCTTATCATCCTCAAACAGACGGACAAAGCGAAAGGACAATTCAGACAATGGAAGATATGCTTAGAGCTTGTGTAATTGATTTCGGAGGTAATTGGGATGATCACTTACCTTTAATAGAATTTTCTTATAATAATAGTTATCACACAAGTATCAATGCTGAACCATTCGAAGCACTTTATGGACGAAAGTGCCGAACTCCAGTCTGTTGGGCATAAATTGGGGAAAAGCAACTATCTGGATCTGAGATAGTGCAAGAAACAACTGACAAAATTATTCAAGTCAAGGAACGACTGAAAGCAACACACGATAGACAGAAAAGTTATGCCGATAACCGACGCAAGCCATTGGAGTTTCAAGTAGGAGATAAAGTATTATTGAAAGTCTCTCCTTGGAAAGGAGTGGTAAGATTCATCAAACGGGGATAGCTAAGTCCCAGGTATGTTGGACCTTTTAAGATTATTAGAAAAATAGGACATGTAGCCTATCAGCTACAACTGCCAGAGGAAATGGCAGGAATACATGATGTATTTCATGTATCAAATCTCAAAAAGTGTTTAGCTGATGAATCACTAATAGTACCTCTTAAGGATATAGAGGTAAATGAACAACTCAAATTTGTAGAAAGGCCTCTACAGATTGAAGACAGGAAAGTCAAGAATCTCAAACATAAAACACTAGTTCTGGTCAAAGTGAAGTGGGACTCCAAAAGAGGACCTGAGTATACATGGGAGCTCGAGTCAGAAATGCAAAAGAAATATCCGCATTTGTTCCAATAGATCTCGGGGACGAGCTCTAAAAATAAGGTGGGGAGGATGTAACAACCCTCGGTAAAACCAACACTCTAAATAATATTCCGCCACCCTATTATATTTTAAAATACTCTAATATGTCTTATAATACACCCTGTATGTGAAAACCAAGCCTGAAATACGTTATAGTATTTAAAATAAATTAAAAACAAGAAATATTAAGCTAAGGCGGGCCGCGTAGGACCTCACCTCAAGCTCACGCGGGTGGTATGAAGGTGCAGACCGAACTTCACTGATTTCTTCAGTTCAGGCGGGCCGCGTAAGCTCACCTTAACTCTTACGCGGGCCGCTAGAGATCATCAAACGCGGAGACATCCTAGGCCGACACGTGTCGACATCGTGGCGGACCTACACATCGAATCAGCTAAGCTATTCTGTTGACCAGGGTTGATGCGGGCCGCGTAACCCTTGTCTGTTCCTTACGCGGGCCGCGTGGGGACCAGATTTCAGCAACTATATAAGAAGGCCTCGGGATTTCATTTACGTCGCTCACATCTTTCTTTCTAAACAAATTTCTGAAGTCATAAGCATTATAGTCGGGTATTATACCCCTAATTAGCAAGGTTCTGCTCCGTTGTAAGTATTATAACCCCAGTTTCGTAACAGTTATGCTACCCGATTGATTTAAGGTTCCGTAACAACTGTCGTGGTTCTGCCCGACGTAGTTGTTGGAATACCGTCTCGGGGAGGGTATCATTAATATTTTCAAAGGGTTATGATAATAACCAATGTACATTTGTATAAATTATAGATTATATCCAGGAAACCCTTACACGAAGTCTAAGATAGCAATGTGAGTTTATCCTCTTTTTGTTAACCTTTTTGGAATGTTTTAAAAAACCGTAATTGTTTTACAATGCGATTAAGCGGTGATTGAGTCTTTGTAGTTCTTCAATTACTGTCGGTATGTTGGGGTTTTGTATACAAAATTTGTACTACACTGTGAGTAGTAAGTCGGGATGACAATACGTTACCATTGGACAATGAGTTAGCTAATGTGTAATATAACCCACAAGTCAGGATTGACAGTACTAAATGGAGTAATTGTGTAGACATAAACAATGTGATCACTCTCAATACTGTTTTAATTGATAAAATGTTTCTTGATTAAAATGGGATTCACTCACCAGTATTTCCGACTGACAAATGTTTTTAAAACGCGTTACAGGTAACACAATGTGACAGCCAATTAGTGAAAAGCCAGCTGGAGAGCACTGAAGGCTTGGGGCAAAATGTGGCTATAAAAGTTACCTAATAAACGATGTTTTAAATTCAATAAAATAGGGTTTGTCCCTATAAATGTATTGTAATAAGAAACTTGGGTTTTACCCATGTTATTATTAATATCAAATATGGTGGTTTAACTCTGATAAACATTTCCTAACTACGGTCCTGATGTAATTTCCGCTGCAAGATTAAACACCTGATACCACCAAACTCTGAGCTCGCGTCCGCCCGTTCCCAGGACAGTTAAGGGATCGGGGGTTGCGACAAATATATCTACAATCAAGATATGCCTTAACATCATCTACTTCTGTTTTGTTTGTCAGATTTTGATTATTTGTCGTTTCCTCATTTTGCTTGTTCACCCCGTCGGTTGTGGTACTTTGGTAAACAGAAGCTGTTACTCTATCCGGACCCATATTAATGTATTTGAACAAATACTTGATGGATCCTGTTTGGTTACACCACTCAACATTTATGTGGCACTGATACTTTTTAAGTAGCATAGCATTGTACGGAACTACAAATCTGTTGTCAAGTTGCACACCATTTTTTTCTACAGTGTTAGATGTTTGACGACGACGATAGATAGGATATCCTTCAGAATCAACAGAAGTCTCATCTACAAATTTTTTCGGAAATTTCTTTGAACATTTTAAATTAACCATGCATGGACAATGAGGGTTGTCTGCACCACAAGGACCGTGGATCATAAACTGTTTGACAAGTTCATAAAGTTCAACATCGGTCTCTTTGTCAGGTATTTCAGCACTAATAACCAAATCAATTTCTTTAGCAGTTGGAAACTTGTTGTCGGCACTTAAGAACAAACATATATGTGCATGAGGTAGACCACGTTTCTGAAATTCGATTGTATAAATAACTGAAATATTATATCAAAAAAACAGTTAGTATAATTACTATTTGAGAAAGAGTAAACTGCCATTTTGGTCCCTGTGGTTTGGCCAGTTTTGCCACTTTAGTCCAAATCTCAAACTTATTACATCTGGGTCCCTGTGGTTTGCATTTTGTTGCCATTTTAGTCCAAATTTCAAATTTGACCAGATTTCCCATTAATGACCTGCTATTTTGTCTTTACCCTCAGGGGCATTTTGGTCATTTTAGATTTATTATCTCTTTATTATAACTCAATTATAATAAAACCTTTATCATCATCATCTTCAACCTCATCTCTCAAACAGACATCTCTCTCTCTCTCTCTCTCAACATAAATCATCTTCTTCAAAGTTCCCAAACCACAAACCCACCCTTTCATCTGCAGACCAGTCATCATCTTCATCATCGACATCATCCTCATCATGGCCGATCAATCCAGACTAGTCACCGGCTACCCTGCCACCACCGGCCACCCAATCACCGGCTTCATCATCGTCATCATCATCCCCAAAAATAATCAGCTCTCTCTCTCTCTCTCTTCTCTCTCTCTATAGCACCACCACCACCTCCTCCTCCCTCTCTCTCTCTTCTCTCTCTCTATAGCACCACCACCACCGCCACCTCCTCCCCTTTCTCACCACCGCCACTCCGGCGTCGTCCCCCTTCTCACCACTGCTCTTGGCTCGAAACCCTACCGAAACTCAGATCCACCATCGTCATCGTGATCTCTGATGCTTGTTTCAGATTGTGATTTGGATCTGTTTGTTATAGAGAGAGAGGATCTGAATTCGTATTTTAAAGGTTAGTGGTTGTTGATTTGGATCTGTTTGTTTCTGATTGTGATATGGTTGTGGTTAATTTGGTGCTGAAGTAAGTGAATTGTGTAGGTTAGGGTTTAATTGGATTAATTTGTTTAGATTTGGTTGTTTACAGGTTTTGGATAACTTGTTGTTAGGTTTTGTTTAGTTTGTATCATCGGCGAGTAATTGGATATGATTTGCTGTAGTTAGGGCTTTTGATTGAAAACAGTTAACTGTTTAGTTTGCTGCAGTTAGGGCTTTTGATTTGCTGCAGGCGGTGATGTTCTTGAAGATGATGTTCTTGATTTTCTGGGTTTTGATGATGTTTGAAGATGAACGATGTCTGGGTTTTGATGATGTTCTTGAAGATGATGTTCTTGATTTTCTGGGTTCTTGATTTTCTTGAAGATGATGTTCTTGATTTTCTGGATTTTCTGGGTTTTGATGATGATAAAAGATGATGTTCTTGAAGATGATGTTATTAATTATTGAAATGTTATAATAAATTGACATAGACCAAAATGCCCCTGCACTAAAGGACAAAACAATCAGTTTTCAACTCTCAAAATAGAGGGTTTTTGGATTTTGGACTAAAATGGCAACAAAATGCAAACCACAGGGACCCAGATGTAAAAAGTTTGAGATTTGGACTAAAGTTGCAAAAGTGCCCAAACCACAGGGACCAAAATGGCAGTTTACTCTTTGAGAAATTAATTAAAACATTTTACAATCACTTACTTGCTTGTATCTCACCAAAGAAATTATGTTTCTTGAAATCTTGAATTAGATGATTGATTTTAATTTTGAATAACCGTGCGATAATATCTGGTCTATCTTGAGGGTTCAGCCGTTTGTCTTTTAAACACTTATAAATCTTAGGACAATTGGGATTACAAGTGACTGTTTTGAAGAGATCCGGATATCCTACAGCTTTGCAAATTGCCATAGCATCTAGGTACTTTTGCATCATATATCTCGCTCCGCCGGTAAATGATGAAGGCAACAAAATTTGTTTTCCACAATTTGACGCATCATTTTCTCCGCTTTCAATACTTTGATTCAAATTCTTAAACGATTGACTTCTAAGTTTGGGTTGTTGGGTCTTTATGTAAGCTAACTGTGCGGATTCTATCATTGTATACGCATCAACCAAAAACTGCTGGAACAGCTTTTGGGCATTGACTAACAACGAAAATTGCTTAGCTCTATCTTGTACTCTGTAACTAAAAAATTCCCTCATTGTGGTGCTGGTCCTAAGTATATCATAATCAACTGAAACACCTCGATGTTTAATACCAAGTCTAAATCCATCTTCTGCATATGGGATGATTAGTGGATATTGCAATGCAAGATAAGAGGGATGGAGCTCACTAATTCTCTGAAGACCACCTGATTTTGTTTGAACTATGATATCCCTTTTATCAAATGCTCCATCAACATCACCAATTATTAATGCAGCAATTTCTTCAGCAGTGGGAAAGTTAAAAATCCGACCATCTTTATCCCTTGTTCCAATGAGCTTGAGTCTTACATTTTGCCAATCATTTTCTTTAAAACAATCTCGTACCATTCTAAATGACTTCACAAGTGGATTGCAAGAATCCAACATTTTCTTAAGACTGGATATGATGCCAAGATCAAGATCTTGTTTAGTGATTGTTTTCGAACCTTTCTCGACACTGTGTACAAAATTACATTATTATTTATAAGACATGTATATAAAAACAGATAATAAAAACAGTATTTAGTGAATGCTTAATTTACCTTACAGCCTTTTGATGGTTAAAATCCTTGTTTTGGGAATCATAAATATAAAGCTGTGAAAATTTGGGCTCTTGACCCTCATTTGGTAGCAGACTACCAATGCGATGGTAATTTTGGCCTTGTAATCCGAAAACATAAGGACCTTTGCTTTTTTGAAAACTTTTAGAAACCTTGCCACCAAGCGATGTGAAAGAAAACATCATGTTATATGCTCGAATATTATTCATGAAATTGCGGCTTTCAGGAGTAACTCTTTTGTAAAACCTTTCGAGTAATACAGGAGGAACAGGTGAGGGAGGCAATTCAACATCTCCGTTCGAACAACAAAGATAAAAAGCAGATTTCTTAGAATTCAAATTACCCCTAAGCATTTCATCTTTCCAAAGCATTGCATGACAGTAAGAACATACAAAAATAGCATCTCCATGATCAACGTATTTTACAAATTTATATAGGCACATAAAAAAGATGATTATATAAGAAAATATTAGGAGATTAAAGTGTTAACTGTTAAAATACTTTGATATATTAAAGGAGGGTATGTACCTCTTGCAATTCCGTAAATCTTTTTTACGATAGAAGATGGTAAACAATCAGAGGAATTGGAATAATCAAGGTTAGACCTTTCACCAGGGTAGGAGTTTTGATTTTTCCTGCAATTTCATTTTAGAAATGACCATTAACATCGGTTCCAATAGGTAGGAAGATATGCAATACATTCCTCAAATATAATGAATCGGAAACCTATATTTAGTTTTGCGTTAAAAATAACCACATACCATTAATGTCTACTACGGAACACTTTGATAATCGTCGAGAAGTTCTAATATCAATATTCGGAGGAGTTGGAATCTGACTTCGACGCGACCTTACTGGACCACGATCCACTATATTACGAAAATTTACAAATGTTAACAAACTTCGAGGAACCTTCAATGAATGAGAAACGTAAATAATAAAACTCTATACAACATACAGTTTGTAATATTCATTAGAGAGCTACTCTCAATGTTATGATTTGACGATTCAAGAGATGTAACCATTGAAGATGTCCTCCTTTCATCAGCTATAATAGATAAATCAAATTTACTTATATCCATCGTTTTGAATCTTTGTTTCCTTTTTCTAGAGTCTTGAACACCATAATTAGCATTTTCAGATTGTCCTAAAATTGAAACAAAGTCACAAGGTCAAATCTGATATCATACCTTAAAAAAATACAATTTAAAAAATTACCAAGACTGATTGAAGTCAGAGGAATCGTACTAACACATGTTCGATCTATCTGGGCGGGCGTGTGACATGCTGTCCATGACGATATTTGGTTAATTCGAGCTATAAAAACTTAGAATTCTAACATTTTTTACAATCAGTATGTAAGATAATTAGAAAAGTAGCAACGAACGTTTACCCGTATTTTTAGAAGAGGATTTGAATGACATTACAGTTTGATTCTGATTTATGGTGGATGGCATGTAATGAACAGTTGACGCTTCATTGACACCTTTGGAGGATACTGGTTGTTATAAATTAACAAATACATTTAAGCAAATATAACATTACATATATATATGTATTAGAAAAAATGACCATCCAAAAGATACCTCCATTATCGTTCGTAGTAATAGTAACATTGGCCGGAATTGTATCAATAATAGGACATGTCTATATAAATTGAACCACACCACGGTTTCTACGCTTATTCAGGATAGAGTTTCTTATAATCCTTGACACTTTAGACTGTTGGGTACTGCACTGTGGAAAACCCTCTCTATCTCTTGGTATAAAATTCTTATTACTCTCCATAACTGCACACAAGAATTGAGAAAATATGTTTGATTATTGTAATCAGTGTCCAAAAAATCAATTTTTTTTGAACCGCTAGTGATAGTTTAACAACCCAATTTCAAACCTAACTAAATAAAACAATCAACACAGACAAATCTTCAGAATAGATTTAAAAAAATGGAATAGAAAAACCTACCATTACTTGTTCATCGATTGCTTTGAAAGTGAGAGGGTGTTAAGTTGTAACTTTAGAGTTTGGCGCTAATTTTTGCTCGTGACTTTGATTCAGACGGAATGGAAACTGTAAACATAGTGTTGGTAATGAGATAATGATTTAAGAAACCTGATTCAAGTTGTGGGCCTTTGACATGGTTTTATAGTTCACAACTTATAGGCCACAAATAATTGAAAGGTTTATTAGTAATTAATTGTCAAATGCAGCCCAATTTGGGGGCCTTTGATTGATTTTATTTTGTAATGATTTTATATGTCATAAACCAAATACTGGTTTTTGGATAAAACGTATAAGAAACATAAACGCTCAACATCATAATTTATATGGATTTAACTATTATATATTTTTTTTAATAATACTTGTATTGGTTTTACCAATCTATGGGTTCCTACAATGAAGTTACTATAACGCGACCCACCCAATTTATTTTTGGAGTTGAATATGTAGTCACATTATCCAGTAATTTATTTACATCGATAAGAAGAATATGGATTTAAATACTACATAAGATCTGTCACCATCCTTGTGTTCGTGTTATCAATCTATTGGTTCCTACATTAGTTTATAAAAAGGTTGGTAATGATTTTATATGTCGTAAACCAAATACTGGTTTTTGGATAAAACGTATAAGAAACTTAAACGCTCAACATCATAATTTATATGGATTTAAATACTACATATTTTTTAATAATACTTGTATTGTTTTTACCAATCTATGGGTTCCTACAAAGAAGTTACTATAACGCGACCCACCCAATTTATAATTGGACTTGAAGTTTAATGATACATTCATACGTAGTCACATTGTCCAGTAAGTTATTTACATCAATAAGAAGAATATGGAATTAAATACTACATAAGATCTGTCACCATCCTTGTGTTCGTGTTATCAATCTATTGGTTCCTATATTAGTTTATAAAAAAGTTGGTTAATATGTATGAATTATATCCTAATCCATACTCATATTTAAAAAGTAGTATTTATACTACTCCTTACAAATCAAAACTCACATTGTAAGCAAAGATTATAGTTAGCAGCATAAAACAGAGTTTATAATACAAAAAAGTAAACCACATTAGGGTTTACTACAAAATCCAAATTCATAAGTTACCAATATCTAACACATACATAACCATTGTTTCAGTAGTTAAGACTTACTAACAACCACCAAACTTCAAACTTGTTCTTACTTAAGTACATACCAAAAACATACATTCACTTAAACATCAAAAGATAAAGAGGTGAAAGGAGCTAGGTGTTAATCCTAGATGGCTTCTTCCGAGTTTTGTTACTTGAAGATAGTTCCCCAGCATTTTGAACTTCAACCTCCTGCAACGAACGTTTACCATTGGGACTGGTGCCCGAATCCTTCTCGGCTTCGACAACAGAAGAGTCGGCGGTAACAGATACAACATCCTTGAATTAAATCACAAAACAAGTACTAAGATATCAAATAAGGTAATATAATCTACGAACAATCAGAAACAAAACTATAGAATCCATATTCACCTTTGAAAGTGAAGCACCAGCCATCTGTGAGGATTCAGATAATTGAACAGCTTTGAATTCTGAACCTTCTTGACTAAACACCTATATCAAAACATTACAAAAAGAAATTCAGCTAAGTTATTTAACCGACAAAAATTAGAAACCAAAAAGAAATCAGTATAAGATGTCCCAAAAGACTTACCTCATCAGCAACCTCAAGAGCATTACCATTACCAGCAACCAATTCAGCAATTATCTCTGGATCATCACATACTTTTTGGATAGTGTAAATGTGGTATTCATGGTTAAGGTTGTAATCCGACTTCAGTTGGCGTTCCCTTATATCACTCGCAGTTGAACCAATAAGCTTGATAACATCTTTATCAAACATCACAAAAGACACACTACCGGTTTCATCTTGAACTCTTAAATGTACCTTGAACCTGTAATAAAAAGTAATTAAATTAAAGTCTAATTGTAGGAAGTAATAAACATAAAAAGAAACATTAGCTTACTTAGTGGTTATCGATGTGCATTCTTTATCGCATTTCGGGAAAACCAATGAAGTAGGTGACAGATCCATGACCTCATCAGAAATGGTTTTAGCGTATTGTAAATATTCAGTTTTAGTCAACACCTTCTTGTTACAGTTTCGACATGCCGGATAAAACCACCTATAGTTTTCTTGAACAATTTTGATCGTTGCAACTACCACACAGGACATTACCTATAACATGAAAGATAAAGCTTTTTTTATCATACTCAATTGATAAAACATAGAAAGCAGTAAAAGGAAATTAAATGCCTATGTATGTATATAGAAAATTACATACGCTTTCAATCTCGATTATTTCATCAACATGTCTCTTAGGAGTGTCAATCAGAAATTCTTGTCGGACTGGAAATACACTCTGGGATGAAAGTATGGTTTGAGAAGAAGAAGCACCAGCTTCAAATTGTTTCACTAAAAGCCTATAAAAATAAAAACCCAATTAGTGTTAATACTCACACTTGTATTAATAAAAACATGAAAAATAACAAATATACTTCAGTGATAGTACCTCCTACGAAGTTCATTAACCTCATTGATTTCTTCATTGAAAAACAGTCGAGTTCCAAATTTATCATTCTGAACAGTATATTGCCCTGCACGTAACAATATACATATACAACAATTCATTACAAATGTCTACAGAAATAAGAAAATGTTCTTCAAAAATGTAACAAATAACACATTGGAAACACTAAAGTATGTGAATCACTCAAATGTAAATTACCCTGCACTTCTTAATCTTCGCATGCTGAAAGACAGCCATGACATTCTCATTCGGATTGTTTTCTAACAAAAAAACATTAAATTGTTGTGCATATCCATTCCATAAAGTACAACGAACTACTTCTCCACTACAAGAAAAAGGTAAAAAAACAGCATTAAAAGTTCAACCAAAATATATACTTTCTATTAAAACAACACTAATCATTTAGAATAAATAATGGCAATGATCTACTCTTTGTTTGTATTAAATGCAATGAAGAATGTTATATATAAAACAACCTAATCATTGGATATTAACTACAATCATTTATGTATTAAAACAACACTGCCCTGAACAATCATTTGTTTGTATTAAAACAACACTGCTCTACTTATGTATTAAATAAGAACAATGATTTAATGGATATTAACTACAATCATTTATGTATTAAATAACAACAATCATTTAATGTATAAATACAATGATAAGACACAAACAAATCATTTAATGTATAAATGGCAAAGTAGAAATTACTGAACATCTTGAAGATCCAAGTTCATCCTTTTTTTTTCATGAGGAAAGATTTCCATATCGGAACACCAGACAATAGTTCCAGCAACATCTAAAATGACAAACATAGAAACAGTAATCAGATTCGAAATGTAGGCAAAATATATATATCAGACTATTAGAAAGATTCATACCAACAGTTAACAGATTCTTTCCTTCTCCTTTAAGAATTTCTGAATGTGGCATGAAGTTAAATCCGTAATCAACACCTTCCCAACCATTAGCATGTGTAACAACCGTACAACGATAAAAGTTAATCTTGTAACCATGATTAACAACTTTGTAGGCATCAGTGTTTTCCCTAACACCAAATCTGGATAGAATAACAACTTCATCCTCGTGAAGTTGTGAGATAAACACAGGTATCAACGGAGCCTTAATACCTGCCTGAATTTTACTACCCTGGCAAAATAAATGAAATGAGATACCTAACACTAAATAACACTAATCTATTTCATACTAAAAACATATAACTTGTTTTAAACAAAAATAAATTACACAAAACACGAAACAATTTAAAAAACCAAAAAAAAAAAAAAAAAACAAACAGCATATCACAACAAACAAACAAACAACAGCAACTCAAAACAAACTTCTATCAATGAGCAATAACCAACCAAACAATATTCATCTTTCTAGGGTTTATATCGAACTTTAAACTCCAGAAAACACAAAATATCTAACTGTATAACAGAATACACAAACCTAAATTACACAATACACAAAACACAAAACACAAACCTCTATTACACAACCACATCTGAGAAACTAAACACAAACCCAAAATCAGGCGGATTAGATAACCACCTCTGTATAAACCCTAGAACAGTATAATAACAGAATCACAGTTCACAAATAACGCTAACGCGGATTAGATAACCATCTGTGTATAAAACCTAGAACAGAAAAATAAAACAATAAACGCTACACAAAGAAGAATACCTTTTCATCGAGCAATATGAGGTCCATCCGAAAGGACTGAACCCATTTACGGATGATTCGACACTTGATATTCCACATATCTTTCGAGGGATTCAAATCATCTATGAAACTGAGTGACAAAGATGGTGATCCACAACCGGACTTCTTTGCCGAAGACATTCTTGAACTTGAAGCTTTTTGAATACAGAAGAAAGAGAAACCCTAGAAATCGCCAGAAGTGAGAAGAGAGGAGAAGCACCGGTTTGAAGAGAGAAGAAATAGAGAAATGAAGCTATTAATTTGAATTGAGAAGAAAGAGAAAGTTGATTTGATAAGCTCTGATATGCATTAAATGGCCATACAACTCCCCATGCAATTCAAATTTGCCTCCTAAAAAATTGAGTTTGTATATATTAAAAAAATCAGATTTTAATATTTATATATAATAAATAAATCGGAATTATGACATCAGCGAGGACTACGTGGCATACCTGAGAAGTTGACAGGTAGCCATTTCTATGTCATCATCTAAGCTCCTGTAACACCTGTGCCTCCACGGCCATCAAACAAATACCAAACCAATGAAATATTGTATTTCATACTTGGGATTTGTAAAAATATGTGTATCATTTTCACATATCAATTTTTATTCAATTCCATACTCTAAATCGCTTTCTGGAAGGTTATACGCGCACCGATGCGTAGATATAACCAGTTTAATGCAACGAACACTCCGGAATAGTGAAATAGGCTTAACATACCTTAAATAACCTTTACATAACTTAGAAATAAGTTTTAAAGGCTTTGGTATGGCAAAAACAAGTTATATCGCTTACAGGGACTAAAGTTGACAAACTGCGAAAGTATGCCAATTTGAACTGTAACAGATATTCCGGAACATGACCATAAGTTAAACATACCATAAATATCCTTTACATAGCTTAGAAATAGGCTTTGAGGTGTTCGGTATGCTAAAATAAACTTTTGTGTCATTCAGGGACTAAAAGTGTCAAAAAGTGCACAAGTTTGCACTTTCGCGCATAACTTACGTTCGGAATACATCCGGACATCCAAAAATTTATGTAAGCATGACTATATTATTCTTTAGTGTTTGGCTTGCCAAAAATCCATTCGTCGCGTCATTTGGATCGTTTTACGCGCTTATGCGCATTCCGTCGTAATTAACCGAACATCGCGACCGTACGGCTAAACGAACCGACATTCGAGATATTTTTGAGCATATTTTAAGTTCCCTATACTTTAACTTCATTTTAGAGCTTTGAAATGGGGTTAACGGGCCTTAAACGTGTCGAAAATGGGTTGATTACACTGCAGGGACCAAAAATGAAATTCTGCCAAACTTGTATGGCTACGATGCGTAGCACTATTTTGGCTACGATGCGCAAGGTGTCCCCAGAACAGATAATATCAACCAGTCAGCAGATTATCAGCTGATTAAACCACAACCACAAGTTCTAACTTGACCTTTCAGCTGATTTAGGACCATTTTTAGGCACCACAACATTTGGACAAATGTACGCATGAGATTCGAGCACGGTTTTCATGAAACGATCTTAACGGTTACCCGAAATCTATAAATACCCATCACATTTTCTTTCATTCCTCACAAGAATCTGATCAATTGTGCTCTAAGTTGAAACCTTTGTTTCATACCTGAGCTATTTTGATCTAGATTAGCATTCGGGGACCCTTCGTAAGTATTCTTTCGTTCTTTTATTGCTTTACGAGTCCGAAAGTCAAACTTTGTTTGACTTTCTGCATTGACCAACTTATGGTCGATGCGAAGTTCGTTTGAACTTCATAACGTGAGCGTGATCACGATGGTTATAGTCCCTAGTGACTATACCTACTGATCACCACGTTATCTAGGCTCAGTGACGAGCCGTAGTTTTGGTCAGAATACGTATTCTTGCGTATTTTGTAACCAAACTACTTATGGGTATCAAAACCGTTTGTTTTGATACCAAACCTGTTTTCTAAACTTAGCTAAGCATGTTTTAGCATGCTTAGCTCGTCACTTTTAGTTTAGTGCTTATATAGGGTCGTAAGGTAAGCGATCTAAACAATCGCTTATACTTTCGAACCCGACCCGTTTGGTCGATCATTAGGATCCGACCAAGCACATTAGGTGACCATAGAATATAGGGAATAACCTTCCGAGGTTATACCCTATGGTCGCTTCGTTTAAGTAGTTGTATGATAGGTAGTTTATATGCCTTAGGTAAATTACCAGAATACCCTTTTCATGTATAATTGGTAATTAAGCATATGTAACCTAAACGTTTGTCACATAACTGATTATGTAACATGTTTAGGCATATAACACTTGTCATAGGACTAGTTAGGCGGTCCGAACGCGTTTCACGCGAACGACGCGTTAAAGTAGCATAAGCTACCTAAACGGGTCGTAATGGGTCACAAGCACTTAGGTTAGGTTTCATTTAGTATGTAGGCTTTATTAAACCATACTACATGAGTTCCCATACTCATTTGGTTTACGAGCCCTCATTCTACCCAGTCTTCCGATTTAGGTCCGGGTTATTTATGTAGTTACCTATATTAGGTACCGTTTGATTTCCGGGACTCCTCTAGCTTACTTGGTAGTTGTTCAAGACTCCTAAGCACTCTCAGGCGAGTACATTATTCCCCTCTTTTACTGTTTTCAACTGTTTTGGGGTGACTCATATGTGCTAAATGTTTTATCAATGGTTTCAAGAACAATTACAATAATTTCAATAACAATTACAAAGTAGTTTCAAGAACAATTACAATAATTTCAAATAACAATTACAATGTGGTTTCAAGAACAATAACAAGGGTTTCAAGAATGATTTCAATGGTTCAAAAACTAATTACAAATTTCAAAAGGTGAACAAACTTGTTGGTTATAGTTACATAACCAAATGACATTCATTAGCAATGATCAAGCCGACCAGTATTAGGTTATGGTACCATAGGATCTGACAAATCCCGTTATTTTCTATACCCATGGTTATGTGTGGGTATTTTGGGTAACGACTGAATCTGTAATTATTAATTTACCCTTTGGTAAGGGTTTATTAAGAACGAGAGCGAGAGCGAGTTGGAACGAGGAACGCGTCAAGAAGGTTTGAATGTTATTAGAGAATCGACCATTAAGTAGTTTCACAATTAAAACAAGAACGATTTGAACAATTAAAACAAGAACGATTTGAACGATTAAAACAAGATGGTTTAACGATTGGGTAAACATGTGGACATGATTTACATTTGATCATGCATTTCCACGAAACATAGTATTGATTTAAACCAAGTTTTACTTCAATACTTTGTTTTGTGCGTTTCATCTATGGTTTAGTTGATGCATTTCACTAGCCATACATATCATTTTGGTTACACATTACATGGTTTACATTTGACACAAACACTTTTGACATTGATTATACATGACATGATTTACATCTTAACATAAACATTTTGTTATGTTATTCAATACATTTGACAATTTGTTTAAACATGGACATCTTACATTGGTGGTTTGTTTGGGTAAGTGATTTGAGTAACGGTGCGTGTGTAATATGATACAAGCATGGTGGATACGCCGCTGGTACTTCCTATATATAAGTGTTTGTATAGTATTACATATTGTAGCGTTATTTGAATCATTTCAGTTTGAGACATAGAACATTTTATACAAGTAACATACTTTTCACAAGACATTTATTTACAAACAACTTATCTTATATAAACTCATTTTACATGGTTATTCATTTAATCATGCATTATTCTCTTATTATACATATCACCTGAACTTATTATTTTTCAAATGATTTACAAAGACAAAGCAAATTACAAGGTTCATGACTAAACATTTTCTTAAACAGAAGTCATGAATCTTATTTTCACAAAACCTATGTACTCGCCAGCATTTCTTTGCTGACCTCGTTTTCACATATGTTTCAGGTATTGTTGGATGATATCGATTGATAAGATGCATGCTCACATAGGACTGGACAAGGCCTTAGTGACTCAATAACAATGATAGACTATGTTTAAATAGTGTATTTAGACTTCAAGACGATGTAATTATTCAATGTTTAATAAAACGAAACACTCTTTGGTATCCATGGTTATGAAACATTAATTCTGTTGCAACACGCCCCGATGTTTCCGCCGCGATTTGTTGTTTTACGCGGTCGGGGTGTGACAGAAAAGATGGTATCAGAGCCAATGGTTATAGGGAATTAGGTTATTAGTAATTAGTAATGCTTTGACCTAGTCTATAACCTTTCTAGGACCCTAACGCGAGTTTACTTGCGTTTAGTCATAAAACAATACCGTCACCTATCCTTAGGCGACGACCACAACAAGAACATAAATTTCAAAACCGCTTGGAAAACTAATCATCTGTTCTAGGATGATTGATTACTAGGTTTTGAACCCTCTATTGTAAGGTTTTGAACTCTCTATTATATGGTTTTGAACCCTTTTAAATTTTCAAAATCTCGACAAGGTTTATGGTTTTAAATAATGTGAACACGTGCAAACTGGAAGGGTGAATGCCTGTATTCTGGGTTTTCTGTCTAGGCAAGCACTTCGTATACATCTCATCAGACGCGAGACCAGTTGTGCTTACCTGGGAATTCTTGGGATGAGTGTTCACTTATAGGCGAGCATGTCTTCGCGATACATTATTTTCGACCCATTTACTTTGATCAGTCACTGTGTGTCGTTTGTTGCTTTGTAGTAACAAACAAATGACCACTATCCTTGCTTTCATCAGATTTGTTTCATCTCATTCTTTTCGTCTAATTCTCTCTCTCGTTTCTTTTCATGTTTCCTCTTTCAGAATGCCTCCTCGACGCGAAAGCCAGATAGAGACTGCCGAATTGGCAGAAATCATTGCGCAGCAAATGGCTGCTCAATTCCCAAACCTCTTTGCTCAATGGAACCAAGCCAACAACAACAACAATGTTCTATGCAAATACAAGGATTTTAACCAGGCTAAACCACTTAAGTTTAGTGGTTCTGAAGGAGCGACTGGGCTTCTTCAATGGTTCGAGAGCATTGAGAATACTTTCCGCCACGTGCAGTGTCCTGACAATCGCAAGGTCGAGTTTTCTTCGAGTGTGTTTCAGAAGAGGGCTCTCACATGGTGGAATGGGATTATGAGGGATCGTGGTGCAGAAGTTGCTTTAGCATAGACATGGGCTGAACTTAGGGCTCTTATGATGAGGGAATTCTGTCCTCGTCATGAGCAGCGAGCTTTGGAGAAGGAATTTGATGAGTTGAAGCAAGATAGTGGTGAGCACAGGGCGTATACTGATAGGTTTGAGGAGTTGAGTCTACTTTGCCCGACAATGGTTACCCCACTTGACATAGCTATCGAAAGGTACATCGATGGCCTACCTGACTCGGTACAAGACATCCTTACTGGTAGTAGCCCTGCCACACTCCGTCAGGCGATTGAGTTATCTGCGACATTGACTGAGTCGCAGATTCGGAAGAATAAGTTACACAGAAAGGGTGACAAGGGTAAGAAGCAGGGGTCTGACAAGGGAGATAGCAAGAAAGGTCAAAACGAGAAGGGAAAGGAAGGTGAGACGTCAAAGAAATCAAGAAAGCGAAAGGGTGGTCAGAACTTTGCTGTTACAGCACAGACTGCTCAGAATCCGCGGAACCCACCAGCTCAGCCACCTGCAAAGAAAGCATATGCCGGTACCGCTCCTTATTGTGCACGCTGCAACGGTCATCACGCAGTACAACAAGCTTGCTGGCAATGCACGACGTGTGGTAAACTTGGGCATTTGGCCAAGGTTTGTCGTTTGGGACAAAATCAGGCTGCTCAGGTTCAAGCTCCGGTTCAAGGGAATGCTACGAGATTCCCACTGGGTTCATGTTTCAACTGCGGAGAGATTGGTCACTTCCGCCACAACTGCCCAAGACTGGTAAATGCAAATGCTAACGCAAACCCGAATGCGAACGTCAATGTCAATGTAAATCCAGCACGTGGACGAGTGTATAACATCAATGAGGCAATCAATGATGAAGAACAAGTAGAATTTTGAAATTCCTCTGGTTGTTATCTTCTAACATTTAAAGACAATGCGGTTGTTATATAAATAAAATTTGTGGTTTTATTTTTAACTAATGCAATTGTATGAATGTTTGATTCAACCTTATGATGTCAACACAAAGACAAAACTACTCGTGTGGTTCTGTCATTTTTATGATCACCTGTAATCTCCCTAAGAACCTCAAACGCTTGTATCTTTTAAATCTAAAAGTATCTTATTGTCTTGCATCGTTCAAGATACAAGAATTATCAAAACAGCTTCAAGAGTTGTCTGATAAAGGATTCATCAGTCCGAACTTTTCACCTTGGAGAAACTCCGATCCTCTTTGTGAAAAGAAAGATGGATCTTTTCGAATGTATATCGATTAACGTAAGCCTGGTGAGCTTACCATCAAGAATCGATATCCCCTACCTTAAATCGATGATCTCTCCGATCATCTGCAGAGCGCTTCATGCTTTTCCAAGATCGATTTGCGTTCTGGGTATCATCAACTTCGTATGCTCGAAGAAGATATTCCCAAAACGGCTTTCTGCACGAAGTATGGCCATTACGAGTTTACAGTCATGCCTTTTGGATTGACAAATGCTCCAGCCATCTACATGGACTTAATAAAATAGAGTCTGCAAGCCTTATTTGGATCAGTTCGTCATTGTTGTTATTAATGACATCTTGATCTATTCATTTCCTGAGCCGATCACGATCAACACCTTCGTTGACATCGGAGCCCTGATTGAATTCCTTGTACACCTTAAAATGTACAATACAACTCAATTAGGACAAACCGAATTCCTTTTAAGATCTTCCTATCTTAATAGTTAGATTCTTGAAAATGTTTAAAGTACCAAATGAAATCCACGAGATGGATTCCTGGTGTGCTTTAAATGCATGTACGCAATTAACAAGACAAATTAACAAACAATTTTGTGGTTATGTGACTATGTGTTTATTCATCTTATGTTTTCTTTTATGCATTTTGTGTTTTTATACTCGGGATATTCGTTCTCCAAATCCTCGTAGAATTTTTCATATCTTCATATGAGGGATTCGTAGTAGGATATTCAAAAAGGTACTACCTTAAATCCTTAATGGGCTTCTATGTAATAGTTAAGACCCTTGGATTATATAGTACTACTCCATGATTCATAAGAGACCTTTTGATGGTCTAGTCAAAAAGATTGATTCACAATTTGGTTAAAGAATGACATCTAGTGATGTAGCTGAACAGACTCATTTATAGTCTATTTAGATCATTTATTGATGTAATTAAAAAGGACTCTATGGCAGTCTAGTCACACTCATCACAGGATTGTTCAGTTGGTTTTACTCTACACATTATAAAATAGACTGTGTGAACTATGCAAGGAATTGTCTAATTATGGACGCGTACATAATTATGAAATTTAGTGCACAGAAACCCAGTAAGGTTTATTATGTGTAAGAACCGATAGTGACAACAATAACAAAATGAGAACGATGTAATGGAGGTACGATGGACGCACCAATGACGCTTCATATACTTGTATATAAGTGTCCCTCTTACATTGCAAGCATAATGTTATTAAGGTTACTAAAAGTTCAGAACCCTAACCAATGTTGTTCGATCTTTTCAACAACATGCTTTCAAGCTCTCACAAGTTTCCTCTAAATAAATTTCGGGACGAAATTTCCTAAAGTAGGGGAGACTGTAACACCTGTGCCTCCACGGCCATCAAACAAATACCAAACCAATGAAATATTGTATTTCATACTTGGGATTTGTAAAAATATGTGTATCATTTTCACATATCAATTTTTATTCAATTCCATACTCTAAATCGCTTTCTGGAAGGTTATACGCGCACCGATGCGTAGATATAACCAGTTTAATGCAACGAACACTCCGGAATAGTGAAATAGGCTTAACATACCTTAAATAACCTTTACATAACTTAGAAATAAGTTTTAAAGGCTTTGGTATGGCAAAAACAAGTTATATCGCTTACAGGGACTAAAGTTGACAAACTGCGAAAGTATGCCAATTTGAACTGTAACAGATATTCCGGAACATGACCATAAGTTAAACATACCATAAATATCCTTTACATAGCTTAGAAATAGGCTTTGAGGTGTTCGGTATGCTAAAATAAACTTTTGTGTCATTCAGGGACTAAAAGTGTCAAAAAGTGCACAAGTTTGCACTTTCGCGCATAACTTACGTTCGGAATACATCCGGACATCCAAAAATTTATGTAAGCATGACTATATTATTCTTTAGTGTTTGGCTTGCCAAAAATCCATTCGTCGCGTCATTTGGATCGTTTTACGCGCTTATGCGCATTCCGTCGTAATTAACCGAACATCGCGACCGTACGGCTAAACGAACCGACATTCGAGATATTTTTGAGCATATTTTAAGTTCCCTATACTTTAACTTCATTTTAGAGCTTTGAAATGGGGTTAACGGGCCTTAAACGTGTCGAAAATGGGTTGATTACACTGCAGGGACCAAAAATGAAATTCTGCCAAACTTGTATGGCTACGATGCGTAGCACTATTTTGGCTACGATGCGCAAGGTGTCCCCAGAACAGATAATATCAACCAGTCAGCAGATTATCAGCTGATTAAACCACAACCACAAGTTCTAACTTGACCTTTCAGCTGATTTAGGACCATTTTTAGGCACCACAACATTTGGACAAATGTACGCATGAGATTCGAGCACGGTTTTCATGAAACGATCTTAACGGTTACCCGAAATCTATAAATACCCATCACATTTTCTTTCATTCCTCACAAGAATCTGATCAATTGTGCTCTAAGTTGAAACCTTTGTTTCATACCTGAGCTATTTTGATCTAGATTAGCATTCGGGGACCCTTCGTAAGTATTCTTTCGTTCTTTTATTGCTTTACGAGTCCGAAAGTCAAACTTTGTTTGACTTTCTGCATTGACCAACTTATGGTCGATGCGAAGTTCGTTTGAACTTCATAACGTGAGCGTGATCACGATGGTTATAGTCCCTAGTGACTATACCTACTGATCACCACGTTATCTAGGCTCAGTGACGAGCCGTAGTTTTGGTCAGAATACGTATTCTTGCGTATTTTGTAACCAAACTACTTATGGGTATCAAAACCGTTTGTTTTGATACCAAACCTGTTTTCTAAACTTAGCTAAGCATGTTTTAGCATGCTTAGCTCGTCACTTTTAGTTTAGTGCTTATATAGGGTCGTAAGGTAAGCGATCTAAACAATCGCTTATACTTTCGAACCCGACCCGTTTGGTCGATCATTAGGATCCGACCAAGCACATTAGGTGACCATAGAATATAGGGAATAACCTTCCGAGGTTATACCCTATGGTCGCTTCGTTTAAGTAGTTGTATGATAGGTAGTTTATATGCCTTAGGTAAATTACCAGAATACCCTTTTCATGTATAATTGGTAATTAAGCATATGTAACCTAAACGTTTGTCACATAACTGATTATGTAACATGTTTAGGCATATAACACTTGTCATAGGACTAGTTAGGCGGTCCGAACGCGTTTCACGCGAACGACGCGTTAAAGTAGCATAAGCTACCTAAACGGGTCGTAATGGGTCACAAGCACTTAGGTTAGGTTTCATTTAGTATGTAGGCTTTATTAAACCATACTACATGAGTTCCCATACTCATTTGGTTTACGAGCCCTCATTCTACCCAGTCTTCCGATTTAGGTCCGGGTTATTTATGTAGTTACCTATATTAGGTACCGTTTGATTTCCGGGACTCCTCTAGCTTACTTGGTAGTTGTTCAAGACTCCTAAGCACTCTCAGGCGAGTACATTATTCCCCTCTTTTACTGTTTTCAACTGTTTTGGGGTGACTCATATGTGCTAAATGTTTTATCAATGGTTTCAAGAACAATTACAATAATTTCAATAACAATTACAAAGTAGTTTCAAGAACAATTACAATAATTTCAAATAACAATTACAATGTGGTTTCAAGAACAATAACAAGGGTTTCAAGAATGATTTCAATGGTTCAAAAACTAATTACAAATTTCAAAAGGTGAACAAACTTGTTGGTTATAGTTACATAACCAAATGACATTCATTAGCAATGATCAAGCCGACCAGTATTAGGTTATGGTACCATAGGATCTGACAAATCCCGTTATTTTCTATACCCATGGTTATGTGTGGGTATTTTGGGTAACGACTGAATCTGTAATTATTAATTTACCCTTTGGTAAGGGTTTATTAAGAACGAGAGCGAGAGCGAGTTGGAACGAGGAACGCGTCAAGAAGGTTTGAATGTTATTAGAGAATCGACCATTAAGTAGTTTCACAATTAAAACAAGAACGATTTGAACAATTAAAACAAGAACGATTTGAACGATTAAAACAAGATGGTTTAACGATTGGGTAAACATGTGGACATGATTTACATTTGATCATGCATTTCCACGAAACATAGTATTGATTTAAACCAAGTTTTACTTCAATACTTTGTTTTGTGCGTTTCATCTATGGTTTAGTTGATGCATTTCACTAGCCATACATATCATTTTGGTTACACATTACATGGTTTACATTTGACACAAACACTTTTGACATTGATTATACATGACATGATTTACATCTTAACATAAACATTTTGTTATGTTATTCAATACATTTGACAATTTGTTTAAACATGGACATCTTACATTGGTGGTTTGTTTGGGTAAGTGATTTGAGTAACGGTGCGTGTGTAATATGATACAAGCATGGTGGATACGCCGCTGGTACTTCCTATATATAAGTGTTTGTATAGTATTACATATTGTAGCGTTATTTGAATCATTTCAGTTTGAGACATAGAACATTTTATACAAGTAACATACTTTTCACAAGACATTTATTTACAAACAACTTATCTTATATAAACTCATTTTACATGGTTATTCATTTAATCATGCATTATTCTCTTATTATACATATCACCTGAACTTATTATTTTTCAAATGATTTACAAAGACAAAGCAAATTACAAGGTTCATGACTAAACATTTTCTTAAACAGAAGTCATGAATCTTATTTTCACAAAACCTATGTACTCGCCAGCATTTCTTTGCTGACCTCGTTTTCACATATGTTTCAGGTATTGTTGGATGATATCGATTGATAAGATGCATGCTCACATAGGACTGGACAAGGCCTTAGTGACTCAATAACAATGATAGACTATGTTTAAATAGTGTATTTAGACTTCAAGACGATGTAATTATTCAATGTTTAATAAAACGAAACACTCTTTGGTATCCATGGTTATGAAACATTAATTCTGTTGCAACACGCCCCGATGTTTCCGCCGCGATTTGTTGTTTTACGCGGTCGGGGTGTGACAGAAAAGATGGTATCAGAGCCAATGGTTATAGGGAATTAGGTTATTAGTAATTAGTAATGCTTTGACCTAGTCTATAACCTTTCTAGGACCCTAACGCGAGTTTACTTGCGTTTAGTCATAAAACAATACCGTCACCTATCCTTAGGCGACGACCACAACAAGAACATAAATTTCAAAACCGCTTGGAAAACTAATCATCTGTTCTAGGATGATTGATTACTAGGTTTTGAACCCTCTATTGTAAGGTTTTGAACTCTCTATTATATGGTTTTGAACCCTTTTAAATTTTCAAAATCTCGACAAGGTTTATGGTTTTAAATAATGTGAACACGTGCAAACTGGAAGGGTGAATGCCTGTATTCTGGGTTTTCTGTCTAGGCAAGCACTTCGTATACATCTCATCAGACGCGAGACCAGTTGTGCTTACCTGGGAATTCTTGGGATGAGTGTTCACTTATAGGCGAGCATGTCTTCGCGATACATTATTTTCGACCCATTTACTTTGATCAGTCACTGTGTGTCGTTTGTTGCTTTGTAGTAACAAACAAATGACCACTATCCTTGCTTTCATCAGATTTGTTTCATCTCATTCTTTTCGTCTAATTCTCTCTCTCGTTTCTTTTCATGTTTCCTCTTTCAGAATGCCTCCTCGACGCGAAAGCCAGATAGAGACTGCCGAATTGGCAGAAATCATTGCGCAGCAAATGGCTGCTCAATTCCCAAACCTCTTTGCTCAATGGAACCAAGCCAACAACAACAACAATGTTCTATGCAAATACAAGGATTTTAACCAGGCTAAACCACTTAAGTTTAGTGGTTCTGAAGGAGCGACTGGGCTTCTTCAATGGTTCGAGAGCATTGAGAATACTTTCCGCCACGTGCAGTGTCCTGACAATCGCAAGGTCGAGTTTTCTTCGAGTGTGTTTCAGAAGAGGGCTCTCACATGGTGGAATGGGATTATGAGGGATCGTGGTGCAGAAGTTGCTTTAGCATAGACATGGGCTGAACTTAGGGCTCTTATGATGAGGGAATTCTGTCCTCGTCATGAGCAGCGAGCTTTGGAGAAGGAATTTGATGAGTTGAAGCAAGATAGTGGTGAGCACAGGGCGTATACTGATAGGTTTGAGGAGTTGAGTCTACTTTGCCCGACAATGGTTACCCCACTTGACATAGCTATCGAAAGGTACATCGATGGCCTACCTGACTCAGTACAAGACATCCTTACTGGTAGTAGCCCTGCCACACTCCGTCAGGCGATTGAGTTATCTGCGACATTGACTGAGTCGCAGATTCGGAAGAATAAGTTACACAGAAAGGGTGACAAGGGTAAGAAGCAGGGGTCTGACAAGGGAGATAGCAAGAAAGGTCAAAACGAGAAGGGAAAGGAAGGTGAGACGTCAAAGAAATCAAGAAAGCGAAAGGGTGGTCAGAACTTTGCTGTTACAGCACAGACTGCTCAGAATCCGCGGAACCCACCAGCTCAGCCACCTGCAAAGAAAGCATATGCCGGTACCGCTCCTTATTGTGCACGCTGCAACGGTCATCACGCAGTACAACAAGCTTGCTGGCAATGCACGACGTGTGGTAAACTTGGGCATTTGGCCAAGGTTTGTCGTTTGGGACAAAATCAGGCTGCTCAGGTTCAAGCTCCGGTTCAAGGGAATGCTACGAGATTCCCACTGGGTTCATGTTTCAACTGCGGAGAGATTGGTCACTTCCGCCACAACTGCCCAAGACTGGTAAATGCAAATGCTAACGCAAACCCGAATGCGAACGTCAATGTCAATGTAAATCCAGCACGTGGACGAGTGTATAACATCAATGAGGCAATCAATGATGAAGAACAAGTAGAATTTTGAAATTCCTCTGGTTGTTATCTTCTAACATTTAAAGACAATGCGGTTGTTATATAAATAAAATTTGTGGTTTTATTTTTAACTAATGCAATTGTATGAATGTTTGATTCAACCTTATGATGTCAACACAAAGACAAAACTACTCGTGTGGTTCTGTCATTTTTATGATCACTTGTAATCTCCCTAAGAACCTCAAACGCTTGTATCTTTTAAATCTAAAAGTATCTTATTGTCTTGCATCGTTCAAGATACAAGAATTATCAAAACAGCTTCAAGAGTTGTCTGATAAAGGATTCATCAGTCCGAACTTTTCACCTTGGAGAAACTCCGATCCTCTTTGTGAAAAGAAAGATGGATCTTTTCGAATGTATATCGATTAACGTAAGCCTGGTGAGCTTACCATCAAGAATCGATATCCCCTACCTTAAATCGATGATCTCTCCGATCATCTGCAGAGCGCTTCATGCTTTTCCAAGATCGATTTGCGTTCTGGGTATCATCAACTTCGTATGCTCGAAGAAGATATTCCCAAAACGGCTTTCTGCACGAAGTATGGCCATTACGAGTTTACAGTCATGCCTTTTGGATTGACAAATGCTCCAGCCATCTACATGGACTTAATAAAATAGAGTCTGCAAGCCTTATTTGGATCAGTTCGTCATTGTTGTTATTAATGACATCTTGATCTATTCATTTCCTGAGCCGATCACGATCAACACCTTCGTTGACATCGGAGCCCTGATTGAATTCCTTGTACACCTTAAAATGTACAATACAACTCAATTAGGACAAACCGAATTCCTTTTAAGATCTTCCTATCTTAATAGTTAGATTCTTGAAAATGTTTAAAGTACCAAATGAAATCCACGAGATGGATTCCTGGTGTGCTTTAAATGCATGTACGCAATTAACAAGACAAATTAACAAACAATTTTGTGGTTATGTGACTATGTGTTTATTCATCTTATGTTTTCTTTTATGCATTTTGTGTTTTTATACTCGGGATATTCGTTCTCCAAATCCTCGTAGAATTTTTCATATCTTCATATGAGGGATTCGTAGTAGGATATTCAAAAAGGTACTACCTTAAATCCTTAATGGGCTTCTATGTAATAGTTAAGACCCTTGGATTATATAGTACTACTCCATGATTCATAAGAGACCTTTTGATGGTCTAGTCAAAAAGATTGATTCACAATTTGGTTAAAGAATGACATCTAGTGATGTAGCTGAACAGACTCATTTATAGTCTATTTAGATCATTTATTGATGTAATTAAAAAGGACTCTATGGCAGTCTAGTCACACTCATCACAGGATTGTTCAGTTGGTTTTACTCTACACATTATAAAATAGACTGTGTGAACTATGCAAGGAATTGTCTAATTATGGACGCGTACATAATTATGAAATTTAGTGCACAGAAACCCAGTAAGGTTTATTATGTGTAAGAACCGATAGTGACAACAATAACAAAATGAGAACGATGTAATGGAGGTACGATGGACGCACCAATGACGCTTCATATACTTGTATATAAGTGTCCCTCTTACATTGCAAGCATAATGTTATTAAGGTTACTAAAAGTTCAGAACCCTAACCAATGTTGTTCGATCTTTTCAACAACATGCTTTCAAGCTCTCACAAGTTTCCTCTAAATAAATTTCGGGACGAAATTTCCTAAAGTAGGGGAGACTGTAACACCTGTGCCTCCACGGCCATCAAACAAATACCAAACCAATGAAATATTGTATTTCATACTTGGGATTTGTAAAAATATGTGTATCATTTTCACATATCAATTTTTATTCAATTCCATACTCTAAATCGCTTTCTGGAAGGTTATACGCGCACCGATGCGTAGATATAACCAGTTTAATGCAACGAACACTCCGGAATAGTGAAATAGGCTTAACATACCTTAAATAACCTTTACATAACTTAGAAATAAGTTTTAAAGGCTTTGGTATGGCAAAAACAAGTTATATCGCTTACAGGGACTAAAGTTGACAAACTGCGAAAGTATGCCAATTTGAACTGTAACAGATATTCCGGAACATGACCATAAGTTAAACATACCATAAATATCCTTTACATAGCTTAGAAATAGGCTTTGAGGTGTTCGGTATGCTAAAATAAACTTTTGTGTCATTCAGGGACTAAAAGTGTCAAAAAGTGCACAAGTTTGCACTTTCGCGCATAACTTACGTTCGGAATACATCCGGACATCCAAAAATTTATGTAAGCATGACTATATTATTCTTTAGTGTTTGGCTTGCCAAAAATCCATTCGTCGCGTCATTTGGATCGTTTTACGCGCTTATGCGCATTCCGTCGTAATTAACCGAACATCGCGACCGTACGGCTAAACGAACCGACATTCGAGATATTTTTGAGCATATTTTAAGTTCCCTATACTTTAACTTCATTTTAGAGCTTTGAAATGGGGTTAACGGGCCTTAAACGTGTCGAAAATGGGTTGATTACACTGCAGGGACCAAAAATGAAATTCTGCCAAACTTGTATGGCTACGATGCGTAGCACTATTTTGGCTACGATGCGCAAGGTGTCCCCAGAACAGATAATATCAACCAGTCAGCAGATTATCAGCTGATTAAACCACAACCACAAGTTCTAACTTGACCTTTCAGCTGATTTAGGACCATTTTTAGGCACCACAACATTTGGACAAATGTACGCATGAGATTCGAGCACGGTTTTCATGAAACGATCTTAACGGTTACCCGAAATCTATAAATACCCATCACATTTTCTTTCATTCCTCACAAGAATCTGATCAATTGTGCTCTAAGTTGAAACCTTTGTTTCATACCTGAGCTATTTTGATCTAGATTAGCATTCGGGGACCCTTCGTAAGTATTCTTTCGTTCTTTTATTGCTTTACGAGTCCGAAAGTCAAACTTTGTTTGACTTTCTGCATTGACCAACTTATGGTCGATGCGAAGTTCGTTTGAACTTCATAACGTGAGCGTGATCACGATGGTTATAGTCCCTAGTGACTATACCTACTGATCACCACGTTATCTAGGCTCAGTGACGAGCCGTAGTTTTGGTCAGAATACGTATTCTTGCGTATTTTGTAACCAAACTACTTATGGGTATCAAAACCGTTTGTTTTGATACCAAACCTGTTTTCTAAACTTAGCTAAGCATGTTTTAGCATGCTTAGCTCGTCACTTTTAGTTTAGTGCTTATATAGGGTCGTAAGGTAAGCGATCTAAACAATCGCTTATACTTTCGAACCCGACCCGTTTGGTCGATCATTAGGATCCGACCAAGCACATTAGGTGACCATAGAATATAGGGAATAACCTTCCGAGGTTATACCCTATGGTCGCTTCGTTTAAGTAGTTGTATGATAGGTAGTTTATATGCCTTAGGTAAATTACCAGAATACCCTTTTCATGTATAATTGGTAATTAAGCATATGTAACCTAAACGTTTGTCACATAACTGATTATGTAACATGTTTAGGCATATAACACTTGTCATAGGACTAGTTAGGCGGTCCGAACGCGTTTCACGCGAACGACGCGTTAAAGTAGCATAAGCTACCTAAACGGGTCGTAATGGGTCACAAGCACTTAGGTTAGGTTTCATTTAGTATGTAGGCTTTATTAAACCATACTACATGAGTTCCCATACTCATTTGGTTTACGAGCCCTCATTCTACCCAGTCTTCCGATTTAGGTCCGGGTTATTTATGTAGTTACCTATATTAGGTACCGTTTGATTTCCGGGACTCCTCTAGCTTACTTGGTAGTTGTTCAAGACTCCTAAGCACTCTCAGGCGAGTACATTATTCCCCTCTTTTACTGTTTTCAACTGTTTTGGGGTGACTCATATGTGCTAAATGTTTTATCAATGGTTTCAAGAACAATTACAATAATTTCAATAACAATTACAAAGTAGTTTCAAGAACAATTACAATAATTTCAAATAACAATTACAATGTGGTTTCAAGAACAATAACAAGGGTTTCAAGAATGATTTCAATGGTTCAAAAACTAATTACAAATTTCAAAAGGTGAACAAACTTGTTGGTTATAGTTACATAACCAAATGACATTCATTAGCAATGATCAAGCCGACCAGTATTAGGTTATGGTACCATAGGATCTGACAAATCCCGTTATTTTCTATACCCATGGTTATGTGTGGGTATTTTGGGTAACGACTGAATCTGTAATTATTAATTTACCCTTTGGTAAGGGTTTATTAAGAACGAGAGCGAGAGCGAGTTGGAACGAGGAACGCGTCAAGAAGGTTTGAATGTTATTAGAGAATCGACCATTAAGTAGTTTCACAATTAAAACAAGAACGATTTGAACAATTAAAACAAGAACGATTTGAACGATTAAAACAAGATGGTTTAACGATTGGGTAAACATGTGGACATGATTTACATTTGATCATGCATTTCCACGAAACATAGTATTGATTTAAACCAAGTTTTACTTCAATACTTTGTTTTGTGCGTTTCATCTATGGTTTAGTTGATGCATTTCACTAGCCATACATATCATTTTGGTTACACATTACATGGTTTACATTTGACACAAACACTTTTGACATTGATTATACATGACATGATTTACATCTTAACATAAACATTTTGTTATGTTATTCAATACATTTGACAATTTGTTTAAACATGGACATCTTACATTGGTGGTTTGTTTGGGTAAGTGATTTGAGTAACGGTGCGTGTGTAATATGATACAAGCATGGTGGATACGCCGCTGGTACTTCCTATATATAAGTGTTTGTATAGTATTACATATTGTAGCGTTATTTGAATCATTTCAGTTTGAGACATAGAACATTTTATACAAGTAACATACTTTTCACAAGACATTTATTTACAAACAACTTATCTTATATAAACTCATTTTACATGGTTATTCATTTAATCATGCATTATTCTCTTATTATACATATCACCTGAACTTATTATTTTTCAAATGATTTACAAAGACAAAGCAAATTACAAGGTTCATGACTAAACATTTTCTTAAACAGAAGTCATGAATCTTATTTTCACAAAACCTATGTACTCGCCAGCATTTCTTTGCTGACCTCGTTTTCACATATGTTTCAGGTATTGTTGGATGATATCGATTGATAAGATGCATGCTCACATAGGACTGGACAAGGCCTTAGTGACTCAATAACAATGATAGACTATGTTTAAATAGTGTATTTAGACTTCAAGACGATGTAATTATTCAATGTTTAATAAAACGAAACACTCTTTGGTATCCATGGTTATGAAACATTAATTCTGTTGCAACACGCCCCGATGTTTCCGCCGCGATTTGTTGTTTTACGCGGTCGGGGTGTGACAGCTCCTTTAATAGATAGTATAGATTATTATTATTAATTTTAATGAATTGAATGAGAGAATGACAAGTGTCCTTAAAGTGATTTATTTTATTATATAGTATAGATTTGTTTTTTAGTTACTATATTTAAAATTTCTAATTATTATATAAAATAAAAATGAAATATCATGATCACTAAAGCATATAATTTACAATTTACTTATGCATCTCAACTAAATTAAAAACAACGGAAAACAAAATCACACACAAATTCTTTTTTCTTTATTGAAGGGCCCACCATATTTGGGCATTTGGTCGCACGTCCTCTCGTGCATGCTGCACAAATGCTTTCATCTCCAATGCAATGTTTGTAAAATGCTTTACCACATCATCCCCAAATGCAAGGTAAATGCCTTGCATTGGGTTTGATCTTAGTTGTGTCTGTGTAATATGTAACATGTAATGGTCTCTCAAGTCATGTTCTGATGTATGAAAATGTTATGGTGCATTTTACCTAAGAATTGATCAAGTATACCTACTCTGAGTTGTGTTTCTACACAAAGTTATGGGCGGATTGCATATTCTGTAAAAAAGGTCAAGGAGTTTAGGTATGATAATATGTGCGTGTGTTTAAGGTGTTTTGTGTTTTTGATTATGTGCAGGTTGATGTATAGGCAGTTTAGCTATAGACTTCACCTAATATATGTAATATGTGCATGCACACACTACACAAAAATAACGACCTCTATGAACTTTTTTTCAAGTTAAAGTCTCCGACCTTTTTTACACATTGTATATGCAATCCAACCATAACTGTGCGCATAAACACAACTGTATCAATGCACATAAGTGTAATGTTTATGTGTTGGGTAATGTGTAAAATGTATTAATGCACATATATTTTTTTAGATGGACTTGTACTTCAAATATATTCATGCACATAAATGCCTCTGTAAACTTCCTTTCAAGTTAAACTCCCTTACCTCTTTTACATATTATACATGCAATCCAACCATAATTGTGTGCACAAACACAACTGTATTATTGCACATGTTTTTAATGTTTATGTATTGGATGATGTGTAAATTGTATTTTTTTTGGAACCGCAAGTAACGACGTGCCAATTATCGTGATACCGGGCGCTGTGGCCAAGGTTGATTACTCAACCGCCGCCAACCCTTTGTCTCTGTTGATACATATTATGTGGATACGGCTCGGCTCGGTTCGACTCGGCTACGAAGTGAAGGCCGTAGTCAAGACAACCTCCTGTCTTGACTCGGTATGCGATTTACATTGTAACGTTTGTGTAAATGCAACTGCGTGTGTGCAGTTTGCATTTAGTATAGTTTAGGTGTTGTCTGTTTATGTTTGGCCCAACATTGAAGAAGCCCAAGAGACAAGTCCATGTGAAGAAGTCCTCCATGATGAAGTCCAAGCGCAAGCCCAAGACACAGGCCCAATCCCATATGACGAAGACCCCTTTGTGACGAAATCACATGGATTTCGTCAAAGGTATTGAGATTTCGTCGACGATATTGAGATTTCATCGATGATGATGGATGTTCGTCGAAGAGTCTTCGTTGACAACATGATTTCGTCATGGCCTTCACTATATAAACCCATACAACAGACAGAAACACTAAGAGAGAAGTCTGAATAGATTTTGGAGAGAACACACTGTCAACACACACACACACTGAGAGTTTATGAGACCATCTTGTAAACATTGCTTTGTAACCGTTTTCTAGATTAATACATTGGAGCGTTAATCGGTGAATCTTGTGTTTTACGTGTTCGTAACTTGGCTTAACTTACCCGTTTGGATTCTGCACTCTCGGGTTTGTCGGAAAACAGGAATAGAGGTTGACTCGATCCTCCGGGTGGACCTACAATTGGTATCAGAGCATTTGGCTCGATTCCTTGTTAAAACCAAGTTTGTTTATCTTGTGTTTTGAAAGATTTTCATGCATTTTCAGAAATTGTTAAGTTTTGAGCTTAGAATATCATTTTTTTTTCTTTCTGAAAAACGTTGTTAAAATCTTGAAAATCTTGGTATTATTTGTTGTTAGTTAATATTAAACCCTTGTTTAAGCTTTACATATATATGTTACAATAAGGTTTTTGTTAAACTTTTGTGCAAATGTTGTGATCGGAAACAACAACTCTTCTATCACACCCCGACCACGTTAAAACAACAAATCGTGGCGGAAACGTCGGGGAGTATCGTGGCAGAATTATCGTTTCATAACCATGGATACAAAAAGAGTTTCGTTTTATTGATAATATTAAACATTTACATTGTCTTAACACACAACAACCAAGTACATATCGTCTAGCATTATTATTATGTCACTAAGGCCTCGTCCAGATCCTATGTGACGCATGTATCCTAGAAATCAATCAAGCAACAACACGTAAAACATATGTAAAAACAAAGTCAGCAAAGAAATGCTGGCGAGTACATATGTTTTATAAGAGTATGGGAATCATGGCTTCGTTTACATGTTGCAGTACTTTATTAGACTTCAAGAGTCAAAAATACAAACCTCGTTTTGAAAAGTGTATTGCAGCATAATTTAACCAACTTAAATAAAGTTGGTTATAGTTTATAAAATCTCGTAGCCATGATTCTTAACCCAAAAACATTTGTTTTAGAAAAACCAATTTGTAAAACATCTCGTAAGAACTCGTTAATAAAACTCGTGTGGTTTATATCTTTTAATAAAACATCGTTGTGTGACATCGTTTCGAAATCGTTTACCCAGGTGAACTAAATAACGCCACGGTATGTAATATGATGAAAACACTTGTTGGTGCATGCGTCTGTCGACTTCGTCTTATATCGAGTCTTGTTCGTAGAATGTTAGAACAGAGCAAGTAGTTCAAGATTTAATGTAATTTCGCTTGAACTTTGTGATTTCGCTTGAAATGCACATATGTACTTTCGAGCGGAATCAGATTTCGCCTGAAATCTTATTTCGCTTGAAATCATTTCAAGCGAAATCTAAACACTATATATATGTGTTCGAGCCAAATCATTTGTAATTTTTAGAACTATTCCGGTCAAAGCAACGAAGTGCTGCCGAAGTGTCGTCTCGCTGTAAAACATCATTTAATCAATAATATCGACAATTAAAGTGTATATTGTGCTGAATTGACCTAAGAATGTCTGTTTCCGCCTTTCGTTCTGAGTAAAACTCTTCTGATCGACTCGTTCGGGTCTGAAAATGATCCTACAAGTGGTATCAGAGCCCAGGAAGAAGAGTTCATACCAATTCAGCTGCAAAATCTGATTTCTACACCTTCTTTTTCAAATTGAACTTGATTTTACGGTCAAAATGTCTTGATTTTCACACATTGTGTGCGCAATACTATTTTAACAAAGCCTTGAAAGTTTCAGGCCTAAAATCGATCTAAATCAGGTAAAAATTGAGATTTCGCTTGAAAATTAGCTTGAGATGATGACATCAGCAGCTATTTCGCTTGAGATATTGTGTTTATTTTGCTTAAAATAACACTTTGGATCTTATTTCGCTTGAGAATTTGTTTTGATTCCGCTCGAAAGGTTATTTCGCTTGAGAATTTGTTTTGATTCCGCTCGAAGTTGGTATTTCGCTTGAAGTGGTCTAGTTGTTGATTCCGCTTGAGATTGTGATTTCGCTTGAAAACACTGTTTGAATTTTTTTTTTGAAAACCGAAACATGGAAGAGGAATTCTACAATGCATTTGCTACCCCGATTACTCTTGCACAGAACACGATGTTGGAAAATGAAACAGGGACTATGCAAAAACTGCCTAAGCTCATGAACATTGAGGAGTATAAGGGTTGGGAAGGACGCTTTGAAAACTGGGTACAAGCTAACTATTTGGATGCTTGGGAATGTGTTGAGACAAAATACGTTAGACCGATGAATGATGACGAAGAGATTATTGCTATTAAGGATTTGAGTGCCGATAATAGAAAGAAATACAAAGATGAGAAAATGATGCTAAGTCTACTACAACAAGCAGTGAAAGAAGATATCTTGGTTCTATTGCAACACAATGGAACTTCTTATTCAATTTGGAAAGCATTAAAATCGAAGTTTCAGGGAAGCCAAGAGATGGTCAAGAACAAGAAATCACTTTTAAAGAAAGAATTCGATTTGTTTCGTGGGTTAAAAATGAAAGCACAAAGCAAATTATTGAAAGATACTGCAATTTGCTAGCCAACATGAGGAGATTGAGCATCGAGAAAAATAATGAAGATTTGATTGAAAAATTAGCTGATGCATTGCCATATGAGACTTGGGGTACATATCTCATGATGTTGAGGAACAAGAAAGGGTTTAGCAATCTGACACTGAGCAAGTTTATTGAAAAGATTGAGGCTCAGGAAATGGAACAAAGAAAAGCTTTAAGAATGAGAGATTCTGACGGTGAACAAGACATCGGACTTTATTACAAAGGTGGGGTCAGTGATAAAACCACCAACTTGTCACCGAAGATTGAGACTGCATACAATGCAAAGAGTTCATCTGGAAGTTCATCTAAAGGATCAAACAACAACACAAGTTTTTCATCATATCCATCATTTGATCCAAACTTTTCTGCAACAAAGAATGGCAAAAAGCTACAATGCAATATTGTTCTAAATCTGGAGAATGATGAAGATTATTCAGCAGATATTGCTAAGAGTCACTTGTCTCTGTTGGGAACCGTGTTGGAATCTTATGGTAGTTTTGTTGCAGGTCGGATCGGAAATCCTATGTTGACAAAAGAGGATTACGATCAAATTGACGCTGAGGAAATGGAATTGATGGACATAAAGTGGTGTTTGGCAAGTGTGTTGAGACGAGCTGAGAAATTTAAGCAAATCACAGGAAGAGATGATCTACGTGAAGCTAATGTTTCTACTTTAGGCTTTGATAAATCTAAAGTCACTTGTTCGTTGCAGGGAAAAAGGACACTTCAAGAGGGAGTGCAAAAACCGCGAAGCAAGTGGAGCTCAAAATCCGTTCAACAACAACAATGATTACTACAGGAAGGCCATTTATCATCAAGTTGCTCAACAACAAGAACCACAAGTAGCACATGGAAAAAAAGTGATTGAAGAATCTTCAAAGAGAGCTTGTATGGTGAATCAGGATGATCAAAAGCCAACGGAAGGTTTCAATTGGGACAAATATATCTCAGTTGACAACAAAGCATGCCTAATCAATCAAGATGATGAAAAATTGCCTGAAGGTTTTAGTTGGGCAAATTTCAATTGGGATGATTATGATCCAAACAAAGATTCAAATCACAAAGCGTATGTTGCTCGTGTTGAAGAAGATAGTGATGATGATCGTGAGTATCATGCAAGAAGATTGGCAACTGATTTGAACTTAATAGCAGAAAGTGATAGTGAAGATGAAAAAGCCAAAAAGAAAAAGAAAAAAGTCAAAACACCGGTCAGCAGTGATGATGAAGATGTTCCAGTGATAAGGAAAAAGGTGGATATTCCAAAGTTGAAGGTTGATGAAGAAGTAAATGCTAAAAAGATTCCGGTGATTTGTGAGAATTGTGAGATTATCAAGAAGAAAAACAGTGAACTGATTAACAACATAAATCAGTTGAAGGAATCTTATGATGTTCTGAACAAAGCCATGAATCAATACAATCAATCAAGTGAAGAACATGCAACTGCCATGAAAACACTTCAAGGAGCTTTCATATTAAAGCAGAAAGTTGTGAACAACTACATTGAGAAGTGTGTTGTGCTAGAGCAGAAACTGGAAACACAAAGAATTGAAATTGAAAGAGTTAATCATTTGTTGAAAAGTTACTCATGTACTTCTTATGTCATTGACAGGATTTATCAAACTGTTAAAGGCATGAAGGCTTTTGAAGATGATGAAGTAACTAAAGAACAGAAGGTTTCTGAAGAAAAGACTTCTGAAAAGAAGAAAGAAAAGAAGAAGGATATCAAAGAAAAGACATCTGGTAAGAAACAAGGTTTCAGTTACAACAAGTGTCCACCCCCACTTGAAAATGGATATTCTCTGAGAAATTCAAATTCAGAAAGAGTCGAAAAGGCAACAAATTTACAGTGGGAGTCGGAGTCTACAGTTAACTTGCCAGAAAATATTGATGTCACGTTTACGTCATCTGACACTGATCATGAGTCTGAGTTAATTAAGAAAGTGGTCGATCAGGTGTTGGATAAAGATGAATCCGAGGAGTCAAAGTCGGAGTCTATGTCAGAGTCAAAGTCTGAATCAAGCATTCCGAGTCAAACCGACAAACAGGGCAAAAGAGTTTACAATAAAGAATTTCTTCTATCAAAATCTAATTTGCATGACGAAACATTCAAAGTTGCATATACATTGAATGATTCCGACAAATTATATTCTGATCAGGAATTTCCAATAAGAGGTGTTAAACCAGACATGATTAAAAAGTTTTCAAACTAACAAAAATTAATATTTCTGAAATAAAAGATGTAAATCTTAATGATAAACCTAAAAAGTACACCTCAAGAGTTCAACAAAGAGAAAACAAGAAAAAATGTTACAGTTCTGGTTCTAGTTTTCGAAAGAAACCAAACCATAACGGTAATTTCAAAAAGAAAGGTCTTGGTTTTATTCCTTCATAAAAATGAAAAATATGTTCGAGATTTTAAATAAAAAATGATATTTGTTTCAGGTACATCTACTGAAGAAGAAAAAGAAAATCTATTCAGAAATCAGTCAAACAGAGAATTCCTTGTGAAGAAGCAAGAAGAAATGAAGACTACTGATCAGATGAAAGAAACCAGAACCTGTTTTCAATGCAACACTGTTGGTCATATTGCCAAAAATTGTTTCAAGGCAATACAATCAAAACAGGGAGTTTCTCGTAAACTAAAAGATAAAGAAGTTGTGTTTGAACCACCAATTGAGAGAACTAAACTTTTGAAAAATTCAACTTTTGAGATTGGTGAATGTTCAAACAGATTTTACAATAAAAAGGGAAACCTTGACAACCAGAAATGGGTTGTTAAGAAATCAGCTGATAGTTCTAGCAATGATTCTGATTCTTCAAAATCAGAGGAGCTATCTTCTGGCAATGAATCTGATTCCATAAAATCAGAGGAGCCACATGTTGAGATTAAAGGTGAAAAATCAGTGCCGACTGTGGATGATGTGAATTTTCCACCACTTCGGGCTGAAAATTTTAAGAAGAAAGTTGGTAAAACTGAGATATCAAATCAATTTTTCTCAGAAAAGAAAGATTTTGATGTTGAAAAAGCGTTTAATTCCAAAGTTCACCATATTTTTGGAAAAATGGTTGACAGGAAGGTCAAGGGAGTCAAGGAATTTTACGAGAAGAAAACAAAGAAACAGGGTAAAGTATCATCTCTGGTTTGTGACTGGGAGGGTACTTACTATGAACAGTAAAATCCTGGACTTGCCGGAGCTCCCAAGTTGGTAATCATGGAGCAGGAATCAGCATCATTCTATATTGTTTTTGGTAAATTTTAAAATTGGTCACAAGTATGACTTGCCGGAACTCCCAGGTTGGTAAGTGAGGAGTAGGTATCGGCATCTTGAGAATTCAATCTACATGAGGTATTGGTTGGTAAGCCATGTGATTGAAAAAGGTTTTTACTTGCAAGTGGTAAATCAAAGACATTAAGTTGTACTTGCATTTTTACTACAAGTGGTTGAAAAACAATGTGATGAATCAAACCCCTAACCTACAAATGGTAAAATCAATCAACAAAACTTATTTTCCGGAAAAACCATTTGATTAAAACAAACTTAAGTGTTTTGATATCACAATGGGAAAATTGTTTGTTGTGAGGGGGAGTTCTGATTGTTTATGCCAAGTGGATGACGAAGTGAAGTGATTCGATATCGGTTGTCACGTTGTTTGTACAGTTTGTTTTCAAATTTCCTTTAAATGTGTTTGCATTTTAGGGGGAGTAAGAATTTTCAGAAAATCCAAAAACATTAGAAAATTTGAAAAAGTAAAAAACATGATAAAAACAAAAACGAGTTTTGTTGTAAAAAAGAGGAAATGATAGTACATCAGTAGACGATCACAGCATGCTAAAGAATTGGAAAGAAAAATGTGATAAAAGGTCTCACTGATGATGTGCCAGTAGGTTTTTACACTTTTAGTAGATTGTGACGAGATATAAACCTAAATTCAAACTTGCTTATATCGTGGGGATACATCTCTCGGATATATGGGTAACCCCCGAAATCTTGTTTGAAAGGTCCCTCTTTCTGAAATACTAGGTCTTTATACTCAGTGATATCTGGGGTATTATCCCGGGACTTCTGATTTTGCGGGAGCAATAGCCTAGTCCTCGGAGAATACTTTACGCTTGCGTGAAATATAGCATCACCCTCAGCATAAAAAATGATGAAACATTGCAAAATGCTAATCATGTGTTGTTGAAACAAAAGATCCTCTAAAGGGGACACACCAAAAGTCAAAGCCGTCATCTCTCTGCTGAACGGAAGTTCTGACCTGAGCTCTCACGGTGTTCGCAATTAACCCTTTACAGATATCATCTGTGGTATACTCACCTGTAAGACTGAATATTGGGATCTGGATACGGGAGTATATTCTGAGGTGGGACACATGATTAAGTTTAAGTGCTTAAGACATTAATCTCGTATCTCGAAACAGTTGAACTTTGTGTGAAAATTTAAGTGGATCAGTATACTGACAATCTAAGTGAATCGTTTAGAATTTAAAATGATTAAAGCCTAACGGTGTTGGTGATTTGTCTCATAAACTGATATGATCCTCTTACACAAACTCACAAAAATATTGTCTGTGAATATTTCTTCTCTATATTGCATTTCATTTCATTAAAAAATCCAAAAAGATTTTTAGTGTGTTTTAGCATAAATTTTGAAAAATACAAAAAGATTTTTGACAACTAGTGTTGGAAAACTGATTTTCAAAATTCCAAGTGCTAGACATGATGAACAAATGGTTTGGGTGAAATTGTTTGAGGTGTTTTGAAATGAAATGAGAAAAGGTTTTGCAATAAAAACGTTATTCCTTCAAGTGGTTCATCAAAAATTATATTGTAAATACATTCTTTGATTGTATAATTCCTGCAAGTGTTCATTAGATGGTAAGATTGTTTTTACAAGTGATCATCAGAAAATTTATTGTTGGGTAGAGATTCGTGCAGGTAAGAGTCAGGAATCGATCCTGAACCTGAACCTGTAGAGAATGTGCAGGAAAAAGGATAAGAGTTAGGTGATCTTGAGATAGATGATAGAGAGCCAGGTACTGATACCTTAGGACTTTGTGATTTATCAAGCCAGGCTGCAATCCCAGTATATTGAAAGGGGGAGTCTGAAGACACCCGTGGAAAGAGCTCAGAGCTAGGTTGCGATTCTGGAAGTAAGAGAAGAGAGAAAGTTGAGGATGCTTACAGCGTCAGATACTTCAAAAGAGAAACCCGAAGACAGATAAAGACTGAAGATGCGAAGACTCGACACTTTAAGACTCGTCAACATTCGAGGGGGAGTCTGTTGGTGCATGCGTCTGTCGACTTCGTCTTATATCGAGTCTTATTCGTAGAATGTTAGAACAGAGCAAGTAGTTCAAGATTTAATGTAATTTCGCTTGAAGTTTGTGATTTTGCTTGAAATGCACATATGTACTTTCGAGCGGAATCAGATTTCGCCTGAAATCTTATTTCGCTTGAAATCATTTCAAGCGAAATCTAAACACTATATATATGTGTTCGAGCCAAATCATTTGTAATTTTTAGAACTATTCCGGTCAAAGCAACGAAGTGCTGCCGAAGTGTCGTCTCGCTGTAAAACATCATTTAATCAATAATATCGACAGTTAAAGTGTATATTGTGCTGAATTGACCTCAGAATGTCTGTTTCCGCCTTTCGTTCTGAGTAAAACTCTTCTGATCGACTCGTTCGGGTCTGAAAACGATCCTACAACACTTGTATATAGGAAGTACCAGCGGCGTATCCACCATGTTTTCATCACATTACACCCGTCCCGTTATCTAAACACTAAAAAAAAAACAATCGTTTACCCAACTCGTTTAACTTGTTCAAATCGTTTCAAAATCGTTAACTCGTTTAAATCGTTTACAAATCGTTTAACTCGTGTACGTCGTTTAAATCATCCTCGTTTTAATTGTGAAAACTTAATTATGGTCGTCTCGCTAATAACATTCAAACCTTTGTGACTCGACAATCTTGTTTCTCGCTTCTCGCATTAACAAACCACCAAAGGGTAAGTTAACAATCACAGATTCAGTCGTTACCCACAACACCCACACATAACCATGGGTGCAGTACAATAACGGGATTTGTCAGATCCTATGGTACCATAACCTAATACTGGTCGGTTCGGCCAAAATTAATGAATGTCATTCGTTATGTAACTACAACCAACAAGTTTGTTCACATTATTGAAATCGTTATTAGATTCGTATAAATCATTTTTGAAATCATCGTTTAAATCTTGAAATCATTTTTGTACATATGAATCACCCCAAAACAATTGAAAACAGTAAAATAGGGGAACTATGTACTCACATGAAGTGCAAAGTATCCTCAATCAATAGAACTTCAACAAACTCAAGTAAACCAGAGAAAACAAGCAGCACCTAGTAATCGAATCACTAGTCAAACAATCGACACCTCAATCGGAAGATCGGATAGAATGAGGTTTTGTAAACCAAATGAGTGTTGGAACTCATGTGATATGGTTTAACAAAGCCTACATTCTAAATCGGAACCTAACCTAAGTGCTTTCGACCCATTACGACCCATTAAGGAAGCTTACGCTACTTTAACGCATCGTTCGCGCAAACACGCGTTCGAGACGTCTAACTAGTCCTATGACAAGTATTATATGCCTATACATGTTTAATTATGTTACATAATCAGTTACGTGACAAAAGTTTAGGTTACATATGCTTAATTACCAATTACGCATAAAAAGGGCGTTTTGGTCATTTACCTAAGGCATATAAACTACTTATCATACACTAATTAAACCTAAGTGACCATAAGGTATAACCTCGGAAGGTTATTCCCTATACAACTATGGTCACTAACATGTTTGGTCAGATCCTAATGATCGACCAAACGGGTCGAGTTCGAAAGTCTAAGCGGGTGTTTATTCCGCTTGACTTACGACTCTACACAAGCACTAAACTAAAAAGTGACGAGCTAAACATGCTAAAACATGTTTAGTTAAGTTAGAAAACAGGTTTGGTATCAAAACAACCGGTTTTGATACCTAAAAGTAGTTTGGTTACAAAATATGCAAGAATGCGCATTTTGGCCGAAACTACGACTCGTCACTACTGTTTTGGTAAAAAATTACCTAAGCAATTAAGTGATCAAATTAGTTAAGTGAGGTAGTGTGCTAAAATTATGTGTGAAAAATGTATTGGCCAAATTAGATATGAAAACGGTTTCAGGATACAACCCGGGATATAGAGCTGTATCAATGATCAAACAATGAGCAAAAAAGTAAAGGTTGACACGTGATGTACGAGGAAAGCCCTTGATCAATCTAGATCGCCGGCATAAAACCTTGGGAGCTGACAATCGCAGCTGCCTTGTTCTTCTATTGCTTCAAATATCAGAATACAGTGCAGGATGTGGTGCGGATCAACTATGTGTTACAATGTAATTCAAATACAAGTGTTGTGTGTTTGCAATGAGCTAGAGAGTGAAAGTGTTTAAGAGTGTAAGTGTAAAATTGTGTTCCTTAAACTGATCTGCCCCCATCTATTTATAGTAAAGATAATGTAACAAACTATCCTAAACTTCCGGGATCCAGCGAATATTCCCACTCGAACGTTGAGGACCAAGTCTTTCGGGTTCAACGGCTTCCTCATAACAAATACGCCCGAGTCTTGAGGAGAAGAAGTCCTGATGACCGTTAGTAACTTACAGCCATTAACCTGTACGTGTTTAATTCACTCAACCTTAGGATATCGCCCAGGATGTTAGCAATATCCCCGTCCAGTATCCTGGTCACAAATAAACAATTAAAAGCGGGATATTAGTCAGGATATGTATACTCAGAAAATGACCCATAACAATTGTCCCCAAATATATCGGTTGGTATACCAATCCAACGGATATATTTCAAAAGTCTTATCCCATAACTCAAGGCATTTAAAACGAAGCGACGGTCGAGATCACATTGTAACTTCCAACGCGCTTTTTGCTCAATGGAGATCCATAATGCCCCTATATCTTCTCTCTTCTTGTTTGAAAAGCAGATATCTTCAACAGAGCTTTCAGGTAATTCTCCATTTCTCATTTACTTTCTATCAATTTTCCTTGCCTTCTTCGTAATGGATGCCGAGACCTTCACCCAGTAGAATCTCCTCAAAAATCCCGAAAAGGAGGTCTGTGCCTTTGACAACGCAGACATTGCGGCTTTGAGAGCTTCCGGTCTTTCCCTGACAACACGGTCTTTAGACCGTTCGATCGGTCAATTCGATCGGATGTTTCTTCCGCTGAGTGGGTTTGCTTTCCAGCATATCCTTTTTCGCTAGGTCTTCGATACCCTTTTCCTGAATTCATGATGCAATTCTTTCGAACCACCGGCATCTCTTTTGCTCAAACCATGCCCATGGTTTGGAGAGTATTAATTGTACTTAACCAAATCAAAAACCTTCATTGCCCCGACCTCTGCATCGAGGATTTGCCTATTGCTTATCGCCTCCGATCTCACGGCTCTAGCAGGTTCTTGCTTTTCTCGACCTCTAGCAAACCCCTTATTCTTAAAGCCACCAAAAACGAAGACGGATGGCAACGCAAGTTTTTCTTTGTAAAACGAGACTCCATTGCTGAGGGTGCCAATCTTCCGGTGGAGTGGTTAACCACCGGTAGGGTTATAAATATTTTCATGGACCGTTTGGTTTTTATCTTCTACTAATATCCTTCCTTTTGATCCCTATGCAGTGAATTTCAAGGAAGTAGCTCCCCCTTTCGCTGAATCAGAAGAAAGAATCAACACTGTTTATCGATTACCTGCAATAGACAGGACTTTCACCACACACGTCCCGACTTCCAGTCAATACTCGTCATCTGAAATGTCTGGTAAGGATTACTTTTAAAATAATTAGCTAACACAGTATAATAATAAAATGAAGAGTAAGAATGATGTAAAACTTTTCCCTTTATGCAGCTCCGGCCAAGATCCCTGAAGTCTTTGACCTCGACGAGTTGGACAGTTATTCTGATCAGGTTCAGGTCAAGAAGGAACCTAGTCCCAAGGCCACAGCCTCATCCAAACCCAGCAGCTCCAAAGCCATCATTATTCCCAAACCTTCACCGGCTACCAAGCCCTGGAGTTCAAGTTCCCGCAAAAGGAAGGAGCCTGATTCCCCTGTCATTTTTGACACCTTTCCTTATGAGAAGCATGGGTTCATTGAAGCTAGCGGGTTTATGACTTCCTTTCTTAACCAGGTTAGTATTCTCATATTATATCATGCGGCTTACATCATTTATAAAGATTTATTAATACCTGTCCTCTTACCTTCGCAGGGTCTTGAGCGTCTGGTTCACCTATATCAAGAATCCTGCAGGCTTAACAAGACGCTTGAATCCAAGCTAAAGGAAGCAGAAATCACAATCTCTGATCAAGGCATGATTGCAGCCGCCAAATCCCATCATTACGAGGAGAAATTCAAAGCTATGACTCAAGAACACCAGACTGCTCTCAACAAAGCTACTCTTCAAGCCCAGGCCGATCTTGAAGCTGTTCATATGCAACATGAACAGGATATGGTCAGCTACCGGGAAAGCCTTAAGAGTTTCGTCGTCATTTCCCTTCTCCAAGCCAGGTTGAAGATGGCCCATGAAGCCAAAGCATTAGGTTTTGAATGCCCTTCTTGGGACGTCGGTGCCTGGGAGACCAAGCTAAAGAACCTCGGCGGCACTTCTTCTAAACCAGCTGTCGCTGAATCTTCCAAAGCAGTTGAAAAAGCAACCCATACTGATAAGGATTCTGAGGAGGATCCCAAGACGGATGCTGCTGAAATCATTATGGACGAAGAAGATACTGCCCCTAAAGTTTATTTCCTTTAAATTGTTTGAACTATTTTATGTTTTTATGAACAATTTTTGTTTCTGTATCGAAACAATTTGATAGCCGAAGGTGGATGGGTCCTGGGTTTCAGGATGAAACCTTCGGTTATCAACTAGTATTGATTGTTTCAAGAATAATTTCATCTTTCATTTTTCTTGCTATTATCTTCCGTGTCTCTTAGTATAGATCTTAGCTTTGCAAAAATTTTGTATTGTTATCTTATGAAAATATCCTGATCAAAATACTCAGCAATATATTATAAAAACTTTTTATTAGATAGAACTTCTAAAAATTCTTTCAACTTTGTAGAAAGCTTTTTAAGGAGTGAAAAACAGTCCACTTTTCCAAAACCTGTTTTGATAATACTTAAATGATCAAAGTATCAAACTAGTATTAGTTTCGAATATCTTAATCAAATATCCTGAAGAGTATTCTGAAAATACACTTTGAGAATATATCAAGATATTTAACCTTTTACCAAGCACAGTATTGCCAAAGAGTTAAACTATGTTTTACAAAGGAAAGATCATACCAGGGATAGGGTACAACCCTATTATCAAACCTCAATCCCTTTGCAACTTTTTCAATGAAGATGTCCCCTGTCTGAGACACTTAGTGCATTAGTTCCGAGCCTTATCCTTTTGAGCTTTACATTATTGCTTTAGTGGGAATGTCCCCTGTGTACAATGTCTTCAAATACTTAGAAATCTTCTGGATATCAGTTCCCATCGCATAGGCAACTTTTCATGTCACAGGGGTAAAATCCAAAAATGTTTTGGAAATAAATTCCTCGTATCCTGGGGAAAATCCCAAATTTTCGTGCACTACAGGCGGGAGTGTATAAACTCCAAGTCTTAGAAAGGTGAAAACCTTTAAACCTTAGAGAGTATGAAAATACTCTTTCGTGAGAGGGGGTGATTAATCCGCATATACCTTTAGGATTCAGGATATAGCCAACAGTAACGAAATTGTTAGCTACTTTTACATGGACTGGTCCCGCCACCTTGAACTATCCCTGAATAACTTGCGCTCCAGGCGGAGTGTTTAAACCCAATTCGGAAGAAAGGTGAATACCTTTAAACCTGTGAAGGGATCAGGATCCCTTGTACGTGAGAGAGGGGGCCAATCCTCTAATCTTCCGAAGTATCTTGAGTGAGCATCCTGGAGCTATATCCTGGAGCATATACTGCAAAACATCTTTAAACTAACGTGGGTGTTAGCTTGGCTAACACCCCTCCGATGCTTAAGTTAGTATTGGGTTTCAAAGAATAAATTAAACCAAACATATTTATAAAAGATAGAATTCATACCATCTGGAGTTAGAAATTAAATTCTAAACTCATTTGAAATAAAGCTTGAGGTGTATAGCATTCCAAGATCTCGGTAGCATATCCCCTTTCATATTCTTGAGTCTGTATGCTCCTTTCCCTGCTTCTGATTCAACTTCATATGGTCCTTCCCATTTTGGAGCTAGCTTGCCATCGGCAGGATTAGTGGTATTCTGAAAAGCCTTTCTTAACACCCAATCTCCAACCTTAAATCTTCTGGTCCTAATATTCTTGTTATATGCTCTGGATATTCTTTGTTGATATGCTGCCATCCTTAACCTTGCTGCATCTCTCTTTTCATCTATAGTATCCAAATCCTGACATAAGGCTTCAGGATTCTGTTCAGGATCCCGTAGGGTAGACCTTGCAGTAGGTATTGCCGTTTCCGTTGGGATCATTGCCTCTGCTCCAAATACCAAGGAAAACGGGGTTTGGCCTGTTGCATTTTTTACCGTTGTCCTATCAGCCCACAAAACAAAGGGTAATTCTTCTGCCCATCTTCCTTTTTTGGTTCCAAGCCTCTTCTTTAAGTTATTGACAATTATCTTGTTTGAGGATTCTGCTTGTCCATTCGCTTGAGGATGTACTGAAGTAGATGTTATCATTTTGATCCCCCAACTCTTGCAAAAGTCAGTAGTTCTTTTGCTTATAAATTGAGAACCATTATCACAGATTATCTCGGCTGGTACTCCAAATCTGGTCAGGATATTTCTCTTTATGAAGGATACTACTTCTTGATCTCTAACTTGAGCAAATGCTTCTGCTTCAACCCACTTGGACAAATAGTCCGTCATTGCCAACATGAAAACCTTTCCTCCTGGAGCTTTTGGAAGCTTTCCCACTATATCCATACCCCACTTCATAAACGGCCAAGGGGAAACAATAGGATACAGCGGTTCAGCAGGCTGATGTAATATGTTACTATGTCTTTGACATGCGTCACATCTTCGAGCATATTCTGCGGCATCTTTTCTCATTGTCGGTCAATAATATCCTGTCCTTAATACTTTTGAGAATAATGACCTGCCCCCAGCATGGTTACCACAATCCCCTTCATGTATATCCTGAAGTACTTCTTTGGCTTCATGATCCTCCAAGCACCTCAAATAGGGTCCTGCAAGAGATTTCTTGTATAAAACGTTATTTATAATAGTGAATCGTGATACCTTCATCCTAAATGCCTTAGGATTTTCATTTTCGGGGATGTGTCCTTCCTTGAAATATCTCATGATTGGAGCCGTCCAAGATCTAGGATCCTCTTCAGGATACTTTGCTCCAGGATCCTGAATACCCGCTACTTCTTTATCCCAAGGATTCGTTGCAGGATACAAGACATGTATTATTGGTATTTGGGTTCCTTCTGGTATCCTGACCGATGATCCCAGATTTGCTAAGGCATCTGCTTCAGCATTATCCTCTCTTGGTAGCTGTTCAAGTGTAAAAACATCGAAATATTCTGCTAATTTTTTGAGAATATCGAGGTATTCGATTAATTTCTCACCCTTAACTGCATAGGATCCATTAAAATGGTTAGTAATTAACAAGGAGTCAACATATACTTGCAAATTCTTGATACTCATATTCTTAGCCAATTCTAATCCTGCAATTAAAGCTTCATATTCTGCCTCATTATTAGTAGCAGGAAATTCACACCTAATAGCCTGGGGTAATATGTCCCCCTGTGGTGATTTTCGTAGTATACCTAAACCTACACCTCTTATATTGGATGCACCATCAGTATACAACGTCCAGGATCCTGAAGATTCTACTAACTGCTGAACTTCTAGGTCTGCCTTGTCCTGATTATCACTACTGAAATCAGCCACAAAGTCAGCTAAAGCCTGAGACTTTATGGCATTTCTAGGTTCATACACTAAATCATAAGCACTTAACTTTACTGACCACTTGGCCATCCTGCCTGACATCTCTGGTTTCCTAAGCACATTTTTGACAGGATAATTCGTTTTAACATGGATCCTATGTGTCACAAAATAATGTCTAAGCTTTGTCGATGCCATGACTAGAGCTAATATCAATTTTTCTAAATGAGAATACCTAGTTTCAGCATCTAACAAACTTTTACTAACATAATAAACAGGATATTGCTGACCTTCATGGTCTTTTATAAGAACAACACTTACAGCATTCCCTGATACAGTGAGGTATAGGGATAGTGGTTCACCATTTTCAGGCTTCATCAATAGAGGTGCAGTTGAGAGATAACGCTTCAAATCCTGCAAGGCTGCTTCATGCTTTGCTCCCCATTCAAATTTCTTATTCTTCTTGAGGATATCATAGAATTCCTTGCATTTTTCCGAGGATCTTGAAATAAATCTATTCAAAGCTGCTACTCGGCCTGTTAACCATTGTACGTCCTTCATATTCGAGGGTGATTTTATATCCAGGATAGCTTTAATCTGCTCCGGGCTTGCCTCTATCCCCCTTTTTGTCACCATATATCCTAGAAACTTTCCTGCCCCCACTCCGAAATAGCACTTAGCAGGATTCAGCTTCATGTTGTATTGATCCAGGATATCAAATGCTCCCTTGATATCCTGGAGGTGATTCTTAGCTTTTTTAGATTTTACCACCATATCGTCAATATATACCTCCATGGTGTCCCCCAGCTTACCTTTGAACATCATGTTTACCAATCTCTGGTACGTTGCACCTGCATTTTTCAAACCGAAAGGCATAGCAGTATAGCAATATATACCTGTTGGTGTCATGAAGGCAGTATCCTCCTGATCCGAAGGTTCCATTTGAATCTGCTGAAATCCTGAGGATGCGTCCATAAATGTTAACATTTCATGTCCCGCAGTAGCATCTACCATTGCATCGATATGAGGGAGAGGAAATGGATCTTTAGGACAAGCCTTGTTCAAGTCCGTGTAGTCTACACAGACTCTCCATTTCCCGTTTTTCTTTTGTACCACAACTACGTTTGCTAGCCATCTTGGAAACTTGACTTCTCTGATCATCCTCGACTTCAACAATCTTTCAACTTCCTCTTGGATAATCGCATTCCGCTCAGGAGCAAATTTTCTTCTTTTTTGCTGAACAGGCTTGAATGATTTGTCAATTCCAAGCTTGTGAGTGATAATGTCTTTGGATATGCCTGTCATATCCTCATGCTTCCAGGCAAACGTTGACATCCTGCATTTCAAAAAGTTAGTTAACTGCTCTTCAATATCCTGAGGGATATTGGTTCCTACGAGCACCGAGATATCAGGATTATCCTGATCCAGGATAATTCTCTTCACATCCTGCTCCGAATCCTCCACGATATCCTGGGCCCGCATCTTTAATTGCTATGCTGTACTAGGCTTAGTTGAGGATTTCATCGAGGATGAGTAGCATTCTTTCGCTTCTTGCTGATCACTTTCAATCTTGACAACTCCCCACGGGGTAGGGATCTTGATGCATTGGTGATATGTCGATGGCACAGCCTTCATATCGTGAATCCATGGTCTTCCCAGTATGATGTTATAGCAGGACAAGGAGTCCATCACACAGAAGCGTTGTATCGAGTTGACCCCTTCAACATATACTGGTAACTTTATCTCCCCTACGGTATTCCTAGCTTCTCCACTGAAACCAACGAGCACAGTGGACTTCGAAGTAATGTCCATCGGAGACACATTCATCCTCTTCAATGTTTCCAACTGAATTATATTGACAGAACTACCGTTGTCTACCAGTATCCTGCGTACAAAATGGTTAGCCACATATAATGTTATTACCAAAGCATCATGGTGAGGATCCTGAACAGTATCCCTGTCATCACTATCGAAAGTGATCACTTTATCAGTTGTGAGGGTAGTCATCCTGCCTCTTCTGTCTCCCCTCTCACTCTTAGCTTCCTTTGCATGTCTTTTGGCCGCCGAATACGAAGTTCCATAAATATCGGATCCTCCTGAAATAAAGTTAATTATCTTGGCATCTGCTGGGGGTGATGCTGCTCATTCAGGATCCTTCTCGGGATCCTGCCCTTTATTCTTCTTTTTTTCCCAGCAAGTCCTTCAGATACCCCTTGCTTAACAGGTAACTTATCTCTTTCCTTAAAGCAATGCAATCCTCGGTCATATGTCCGAAGTCTTCGTGGAAGGCACACCATTTGGATTTATCCTTCCAATCAGCTTTCTGCTGGTTCTTTCGAGGCCACCTAGCTTTGTCCCCTAAACCCTGCATAGCATACATTAACTCAGGTATATTAACAGAAAAGCAGTACTCAGATAAGTCAGGATATTCTTCAGGATCCTTGTCTTCAACAACATTCACTTTCTTGTTATCATTTCTGCCATATGGCCTGGAGCGATATGGTTTATATGAGGTTTCTGATTTCCTGTTAGTTGATTCATAGGTTGAGGTAGACTTCATCCTCTCCTGCATCTTCTTGTCATCTTCCAAACGGATATATCTCAAAGCCCTGTTACGAGCTTCGTCGAGATTCCTGCAGGGATTCATTACAAGATCCTGATAAAACTGAGAATCCTTTTGTAACCCCATCTTAAAAGCTTGCACAGCTGTTGCAACATCAAGATGTGGGATATCCAAGGATTCTCGACTGAATTTGTTCACATAATCCCTCAAGGATTCTTGAGGCCCTTGAGTTATCCTGTAAAGATCACTGGTTAGTTTCTCAAAACTCCGACTACAAGAAAATTGACTGTTAAATAAATTAACCAAATGAGCAAACGAAGTAATTGCGTGAAGAGGAACGTTTAACAGCCATTTTAAGGCTGATCCTGTCAGAGTAGAACCAAATCCCTTGCATAAGCATGCTTCCTTGAGCTCCGGAGGGATAGGGTTAATCTCCATTCTTTCCCTATACTGGGCAATATGCTCTTCAGGATCCGTTGTCCCATCATACAGCTTCATGTTGGGAGTTTGAAATCTTTTTGGGATTTCAGCATCACAGATAGGATATGCAAAGCGGGATATCCTGTGGCTGTCTTGGGATACTTCCGGAATTAGATGGACCACTCCAGGTACACTGGATATCATGTCCTTCAATTTCTGGAGCTCCCTGGTAAATGTTGACGTCATACCTGCATCCTGCAAAGAGCCATTGTTGTTAGTAGCAAGAATATTATTATTTGACACATTACCGTTCTGAGGATTTTGGCCATATCCTGAAGCATATCCTGAACTTCTCACAGTCGATATCCTGACCGAAGAGGGTATCTCAGGGGTATGATTCTGAGAATGGCTTGGGACGATATTCCCCCTGTTATCCTCAGTGTAAACTACGGAACTGAAGTTCAAAGCCCTGGGCTGTATAGAAGTGACAGTTTCCTCAACAGGTCTGCTCGAGCTAGCTTTTAAGAGTTGTATCTCTCTTTGTCACACCCCGACCGCGTAAAACAACAAATCGCGGCGGAAACATCGGGGCGTGTTGCGACAGAATTTAATTGTTTCATAACCATGGCACACAAAGTGTATTTTATTTATTTAACAAAGGTGTTACATTGTCTTGAACGGTAAACAAAAGAGTTTATAACATAATTAAACATAGTCTATCTTCTTTTAAAGTCTCTAAGGCACAGGTCCGCCCTAGTATCATGATCAACATCCTATGGAAAAGCACCTGAAAACACATGTGAAAATAGGTACGTCAGCATAAAAATGCCTGTGAGATACATAGGTTTTGTGAAAATAGGATTCATGACTTATGTTTAAGAAAAATGTTTAGTCATGAACCTTGTAATTTTCTTTGTCATGTAAATCATTTGAAAACAATAAGATCAGATGATATGTATAAGTAAATGTTAGGTTAAATAAATAACCATGTAAAAATGTGTTTGTATAAGATAAGTTGTTTGTAAATCAATGTCTTGTGAAAAGTATGTTATTTGTATAAAATGTTCTATGTCTCAATATTGAAATGATTCAAATAACGTTACGACATGTAATACCATACAAACACTTATATATAGGAAGTACCAGCGGCGTATCCACCATGCTTGTATCATATTACACACGCATCGTTACTTAATCACTTAATCAAACCAAACCAAACAATGTAAGATGTCTATGTCTAAACCAATTATCAAATGTATTGGATAATATGTCAAAGTGTTTATGTCAAGATATAAATCATGTAGTGTAAAACAAATGTCAATCATGTTTATGTGTCAAAGGTAAATCATGTCAAAATGTCTATGTCAAATATCCATGTCAAATGTCTTTGTCAAATGTCTTTGTGTAAAATGTCTATGTCAAATATCCATGTCAAATGTCTTTGTCAAATGTCTTTGTGTAAAATGTCTATGTCAAAATGTCATGTATGGCAAGTGAAATGTCTCAACTAAACCATATGCATGAAAACAAAGTATTGAAGTAAAACATGGTTTAAATCAATATTATGTCTTGTGGAAAATGCATGCTAATACTGAATATGAACATTTATGTGGTATTGTGAAAATGCATACATCCAAGCCTTGTGACTGTGGTGATAAACCCTTAAACAAATTAAAGGTCTATCTGTCTTATATCATCGAATTCGGTCATTCCTTTCTGTCCCCTTTCCCTGGGATGTCCGGAACGGGAGTTGTCAATTCCTATGGTACCACTACCTACTAACGAACGGCGTAGCTAATGTTAATGAATGTATTGTCCCATGTAAACAAACCAAATGTCATACCAAAATGTAAACATGTGAAAACAATGCACTAAGTATGTAATCAAATGAACATACATAGCGTGAAATGTCATGTAAAACGATGTACTAAGTAATGCACACAATGGGCACACCTAGCATGAAATGTCATGTAAAACGATGTACTAAGTAATGCACACAATGGGCACACCTAGCATGAAATGTCATGTAAAACGATGTACTAAGTAATGCACACAATGGGCACACCTAGCATGAAATGTCATGTAAAACGATGTACTAAGTAATGCACACAATGGGCACACCTAGCATGAAATGTCACGTAAAACGATGTACTAAGTAATGCACACAATGGGCACACCTAGCATGAAATGTCATGAAATCATGTACTATAGTGTACTAACGAACATAGCAGGTATATGATGTGAAAACATGAAAGCATGAAAGTAACAAGTAGGCACATGTGTTCCACCCCAAAACAGTTTGGAAAACAGTAAAAGAGGGGTTCTATGTACTCACTTGAGATTGCTCAGATGTCTAAAGATAATCACCAAGTAATGCTAGAGATCTCGGAATCAAACGGCACCTAATATAGGTAACTATGTTAATAACCGGACCTTAATCGGATGATTGGATAGAATGAGGTTTCGTAAACCAAACGAGTGTAGAGACTCGTGTCATTTGGTTTAACAAAGCCTACATACTAAATGAAACCTAACATAATTGTTTACGACCCATTACGACCCGTTTAGGAAGCTTATGCTACTTTAACGTGTCGTGCGCGTGAAACGCGTTCGGACCGCCTAACTAGTCCTATGACAAGTATTATATGCCTAAACATGTTACATAATCAGTTACGTGACAAAAGTTTAGGTTACATATGCTAAATTACCAATTATGTATGAAAAGGGGATTCTGGTAATTTACCTAAGGCATATAAACTACCTATCATACAACTATTCAAACGATGTGACCATAGGGTATAACCTCGGAAGGTTATTCCCTACACTATGGTCACCTAATGTATTTGGTCGGATCCTAATGATCGACCAAACTGGGTCGGGTTCGAAGGTATAAGCGATTGATCATATCGCTTACCCTACGACCCTAGACAACGTGGTAATCAGTAGGCATAGTCCCAAGGGACTATGACCATCGTGATCACAATCACGTTGCGAAGTTCAAACGAACTTCGCATTAACCATTACTGGTCAACGCTGAAAGTCAAACAAAGTTTGACTTTCTGACTCGAAAAGCAATAAAATAAGGAAAAGAACGAAAGAATACTTACGAAGGGTCCCCGAATGCTAATCTAGATCAATATAGTTCAGGTATGAAACAAAGGTTTCAACTTAGAACACAATTAATCAGATTCTAGTGAGAAATAAGGTTGGGGGTAATGGGGTATTTATAGTTTTCGGTGAACCGTTGAGATCATTTCATGGAAAAGGAGGCACGATCAATACCGTACACTTGTCGGAATGTTATGGTGACTAATTTGGCCACTCACCATAAGGTATCAACACTTGGCAAGGGAAATGGGAGTGGAAACCAGCTGCAAACAGGCTGTTCTAAACATTGAATCTGGTCTGCAGACCCCTAGCGCACCGTTACACTTATATTGTAGCGGTGCGCTAGCACCTAGTTTGGCAGAATTGCATTTTCAGTCCCTGCACCTTGTTTTAGCCATTTCCGACACGTTTAAGGCCCGTTAACCCCATTTCAAAGCTCTAAAATGAAGTTAAAGTATAGGGAACTTAAAATGTGTTAAAAAATATCTCGGATGTCGGTTCGTTTGGCCGTACGGCCGCGATGTTCGGTTAATTACGACGGAATGCGCATAAGCGCGAAAAACGATCCAAATGGTGCGACGAATGGATTTTTCTTATGGCGAACACTAAAATATAATATAGTCATGCTTACATAAATTTTTGGATGTCCGGATGTATTCAGAACGTAAGTTATGCGCGAAAATGCAAACTTGTGCACTTTTTGACACTTTTAGTCCCTGAATGATCCAAAAGTTTATTTTAGCACACCGAACCCCTCAAAGCCTATTTCTAAGCTATGTAAAGGATATTTAAGGTGTGTTTAACTTATGGTCATGTTCCGGAATGTTCGTTACAGTTCAAATTGACATACTTTCGCAGTTTGTCATATTTAGTCCCTGTAAGCGAATTAACTTGTTTTTGCCATACCAAAGCCTTCAAAACTTATTTCTAAGTTATGTAAAGGTTATTTAAGGTATGTTGAGTATATGTTGATGTTCCGGAGTATTTCTCGCATTAAACTGAGTACGTTTACGCACTAGTTTGCGTATAACTCTCCAGAAAGCGATGTAGAGTTTGAAATTACATAAAAGTCAAAACATGAAAAATGTATAACATAACAAAACAGACATTGGGATCAAATAACATTGTTTTATTGATAACAGAACTGTTCATAGCGATTACAAGCACAGTTGTTACAGTCTCCCCTACTTGTGGAAATTTCGTCCCGAAATTTATTTAGAGGAAACTCGTGGAAAAAGATGTGGATATTTCGCCTTCATTTGATCTTCGCGTTCCCAAGTAAACTCAGGTCCACGTTTAGCTTCCCAGCGAACTTTGACCAAAGGAATGCGCTTGCGTTTAAGCCACTTGACTTCACGTTCCATGATTTCCACTGGTTTCTCAACAAATTTCAGTGTTGTACCAACACGAATTTCGTCAAGCGGTATGGAGAAATTCTCATCAGCTGTACACTTCTTGAGATTGGACACGTGAAAAGTTGGATGAACATTTCCAAGTTCAGGAGGTAACTCAAGTCTGTAGGCTACCTTTCCGATTCTTTCGACGATCTTGAATGGTCCAACGTATCTAGGTGCAAGTTTTCCTTTCTTTCCAAATCTGATCACACCTTTCCAAGGTGAGACCTTAAGTAATACTCGATCACCGACTTGAAATTCCAAGGGTTTGCGTTTTGGATCCGCGTAAATCTTCTGACGGCTCTGAGCTGCCTGAAGATTATCACGAACTTTCTTGACCTTGTCAGTTGTCTCTAAAATGAGGGCAGGTCCAGTAAGTTGAGCCTCGCCAATCTCATTCCAGCAGACTGGTGAACGACATTTTCGACCATAGAGAGCCTCAAAAGGAGCCATTTTGATGCTGGTGTGATAACTGTTGTTGTAGGAGAATTCAATCAATTTAAGATGTGAATCCCAGCTACCACTAAAATCGATCACACAAGCTCTTAGCATATCCTCCAGAGTCTGGATTGTTCTCTCAGATTGACCATCCGTTTGCGGATGATAAGCTGTGCTCAGATTAAGTTGGGTCCCCATCGCAGATTGCATGGTTCTCCAAAAATGAGAAGTGAAACGAGCATCTCTGTCAGAAATGATGTTCAACGGAACACCATGTCGTGCCACAATTTCATCTACATAGATTTGAGCAAGTCTGTCAGCAGGAAAATCCTCACGGATTGGCAAGAAATGTGCTGACTTTGTAAGACGATCAACGACTACCCAGATGGCATCATGACCCTTCTTTGTGCGTGGAAGTTTGGTAACAAGATCCATAGTAATGTTTTCCCATTTCCAAACTGGGATCTCTGGTTGCACCAATAAACCAGAAGGACGTTGATGTTCAGCCTTAACCTTAAGACAAGTAAGGCATTTTGACACGTATAAGGCAATGTCTTTCTTCATACCAGGCCACCAATAGTGAATACGAAGATCCTTATACATTTTATCTGAGCCCGGATGAATAGAATAACGAGACTTATGGGCTTCATCCATAAGCAAGGTACGAAGATCATCCTGGCTTGGGACCCACAAACGGTCCATGAAGTAATATGATCCATTGTCCTTCAGTTCCAGAGCAGGCGTTATGTGATAGGGAAATTCCTTATCCATTAAACCTTGTGCAACACAAGATTGTTGAGCCTGAGAAATGCAGGCTTGAATATCAGATCGAGCTTGAATAACAGATTGAACACGTACACAATGAAGCTTAGTATGTTCCTTACGACTCAATGCATCAGCTACGACATTCGCCTTACCAGGATGGTAGCGAATTTCGCAGTCATAGTCGTTTAAAAGCTCAACCCAACGTCGTTGCCTCATGTTGAGTTCTTTTTGGTTGAAGATATGCTGAAGACTTTTATGGTCAGTGAAAACCACACATTTTGTACCATACAAATAGTGTCTCCAGATCTTGAGAGCGAAAACAACTGCACCCAACTCAAGATCATGAGTGGTGTAGTTCTTCTCATGTATCTTCAATTGTCTTGATGCATAGGCTATGACTTTGTTCCTTTGCATAAGAACACAGCCAAGACCCAATTTCGATGCATCACAATACACAACAAAATCATCATCACCCTCAGGCAATGATAGAACAGGCGCATCGCAAAGCTTCTGCTTCAGGTGTTGAAAAGCTTCCTCTTGTTTGTATCCCCAATAAAAGGGCATTTTCTTCTGAGTTAGAGCAGTTAGAGGAACTGCAATCTTAGAGAAGTTCTCAATGAAGCGGCGATAATAACCCGCTAGACCAAGAAAAGAACGAACTTTAGTAGGAGTAGTAGGCGTATCCCAATCCTTAATCGCACTGATCTTGGAGGGATCTACATGAATACCTCGTTCGTTGATAATGTGTCCCAAAAATTGAACTTCTTTAAGCCAAAATTCGCACTTGGAGAATTTGGCGAAAAGTTGCTCTTTCTTCAGGAGTTCCAAAGTAAGACGAAGATGTTGCTCGTGGTCAGCTTGCGTCTTAGAGTATATCAAGATGTCATCTATAAAAACAATGACGAACTGATCCAAATAAGGTTTGCAGACCCTATTCATTAAGTCCATGAAAACAGCAGGAGCATTAGTCAAACCGAATGGCATGACTGTGAATTCATAATGCCCATAACGAGTACGGAATGCTGTCTTCGGAATGTCTTCTTCTTGCACCCGAAGTTGATGATATCCAGATCGCAGATCAATCTTCGAAAAATAAGAAGCGCCTTGTAACTGATCAAAGAGGTCATCTATGCGAGGTAGGGGATATCGATTCTTGATGGTAAGCTTGTTAAGCTCACGATAATCGATACACATCCTAAAGGATCCATCCTTCTTCTTGACAAAGAGAACGGGAGCACCCCAAGGTGAAAAACTGGGACGGATAAAGCCTTTGTCAGAGAGCTCCTGAAGCTGTTTAGACAACTCTTGCATCTCAGATGGTGCAAGACGATATGGAGCTCTGGCAATGGGATTTGCACCAGGTACGAGATCAATGCGGAACTCGACTTGGCGTGCTGGAGGTAGACCAGGTAAATCTTCAGGGAACACTTCAGAATAATCCCGAACGACAGGAATATCTGAAATAGACTTACCCTTGCCTTTATCTTCTGTAACATGTGCTAAGAAAGCCACATAGTTCTTCCGCAAATACTTCCGAGCTTTAAAACAAGACATGAGTTTGAGACCACCAATAGGCTTCTCACCTTGAACCTGCAGAATCTCGCCTGTCGAAAGCGGCACACGAACAATCTTCTCAGAACAAACTATCTCTGCGTGATGCTTAGATAACCAATCCATTCCCACAATAACGTCGAAGCTTCCAAGTTGCATAGGCGTGAGGTCGATAGGAAAAAGATGGTCGTTAAGATTCAACTGGCAGTTGCGAAGAACAGAATCAAGAATAATGGGTTCACCACTAGCAACTTCTACTGTCAAAGATTTACTTAGTTTTGTTCTAGACACTCGAAGCATTGGCTCAAAAGACAATGACACAAAACTCTTGTCGGCACCCGAATCAAAGAGAACGTATGCAGGCTGGTTATTAATAAAGAACGTACCGTTCACCACGTTATCGTCTGCCTGCGCCTCTTGGGCATTCATGTTAAAAACTCGGCCTCGAGCCGGAGCCTGATTCTGGTTCTGGTTCGCCAGTCTTGGGCACCGATTCCTATAGTGGGTCAGATCCCCACAATTATAACAAGCACCTGGTGGGTATTGTGGTCGTGCAGCTTGACCCTGTTACGGAGCAGGAGGCTGAGCAACTTGTTGAGCCGGGTTCTGAACCGCGGGATTCTGAGCAGATCGACAAACATTGGCGAGATGGCCTGATTTCCCACAGTTAGTACAGAAACGGCATGGAAGTTGTGGCTGGTGGTGACTGTTGCATCTATTGCACAAAGGTGCATTCCCTGAGTAGGGTTTCTTCGTTGGAGGCTGTGCAGGTTGGTTGGGAGCTACCTGGTTAGCTTGAGCAGTGATAGCAAAATTTTGGGAAGCCTTACGCTTCTTTGCCCTCTTCGAAGAACTAGAGTTCTTTCCATTCCCGTTTTGACCTTTCTTGCTATCCATCTTGTCAGCCGATTGTTCCTTGCCCTTGTCACCCTTCCGGTGTAACTTGTTCTTCCGGATCTGCGACTCAGTCAATGTCGCAGATAACTCGATCGCCTGACGAAGTGTGGCAGGGTTACTACCAGTAAGAATGTCTTGTACCGAGTCAGGTAGGCCATCGATGTATCTTTCGATAGCCTTGTCAAGTGGGGTAACCATTGTCGGGCAAAGCAAACTCAACTCTTCAAACCGATCAGTATAAGCCCTGTGCTCACCACTATCTTGCTTCAAAACATCAAATTCTTTCTCCAATGCTCGCTGCTCATGGCGAGGACAAAATTCCCTCATCATAAGGGCTCTAAGTTCAGCCCATGTCTGTGCGAGAGCAACTTCTGCACCTCTGTCTCTCATAACCCCGTTCCACCATGTCAAAGCCCTCTTCTGAAATACGCTCGAAGCAAACTCGACTTTGCGATTAGCCGGACACTGCACATGGCGAAAAGTATTCTCTATGCTCTCAAACCACTGAAGAAGCCCAGTCGCTCCTTCAGAACCACTAAACTTGGGTGGTTTAGCCGAGTTAAAATCCTTGTATTTACACGGACCATTGTTGTTGTTGTTGGCTTGTTGCCGTTGAGCAAAGAGATTTGGGAATTGAGCAGCCATCTGCTGCGCAATAATTTCTGCCAGCTCGGCAGTGGCTATCTGGTTCTCGCGTCGAGGAGGCATTCTAAAATAGGAAAACATGAAAAGAAACGAGTGAGATGATTGGATGAAGAGAATGAGATGAAACAAAATCAACAAGAGCAAAGATGGTGGTCATTCGTTCGTATCACAAAGCAAACAAACGACACACAGTGACTAATCAAAGTAAATGGGTCAAAAATAATGTATTAGCGAAGACATGCTCGCCTATAAGTGAACACTCACTCCAAGAATTCCCAGGTAAGCACAACTGGTCTCGCGTCTGGTTGAGATGTATACGAAGTGCTTGCCTAGACAGAAAACCCAGAATACAGGCATTCACCCTTCCAGTTTGCACATGTTCACATTATTTAAAACCCAAAACGTTTGACGGGATTTTGAAAATTTGAAGGAACAAGGCCAAAAACCAATACTGAAAAGGGTTCAAAACCATATAACAGAGGGTTCAAAACCTTACAATTGAGGGTTCAAAACCTTGTAAAAATTTATTCAAAAACAGATGATTGTTTTTCAAAAATCGTTTCGGAAAAATTTTGGTTCCTTGTTTTGTTAATCACCTAAGGATAGGTGATGTGCATGTTTTAAGATCTAAACACAAGATAACTTGTGTTAGGGTCCTAGAAAAGTTATAGTCTAGGTCAAAGCATTACTAATAACCTAATTCCCTATAACCATTGGCTCTGATACCAACTCTTCTGTCACACCCCGACCGCGTAAAACAACAAATCGCGGCGGAAACATCGGGGCGTGTTGCGACAGAATTTAATTGTTTCATAACCATGGCACACAAAGTGTATTTTATTTATTTAACAAAGGTGTTACATTGTCTTGAACGGTAAACAAAAGAGTTTATAACATAATTAAACATAGTCTATCTTCTTTTAAAGTCTCTAAGGCACAGGTCCGCCCTAGTATCATGATCAACATCCTATGGAAAAGCACCTGAAAACACATGTGAAAATAGGTACGTCAGCATAAAAATGCCTGTGAGATACATAGGTTTTGTGAAAATAGGATTCATGACTTATGTTTAAGAAAAATGTTTAGTCATGAACCTTGTAATTTTCTTTGTCATGTAAATCATTTGAAAACAATAAGATCAGATGATATGTATAAGTAAATGTTAGGTTAAATAAATAACCATGTAAAAATGTGTTTGTATAAGATAAGTTGTTTGTAAATCAATGTCTTGTGAAAAGTATGTTATTTGTATAAAATGTTCTATGTCTCAATATTGAAATGATTCAAATAACGTTACGACATGTAATACCATACAAACACTTATATATAGGAAGTACCAGCGGCGTATCCACCATGCTTGTATCATATTACACACGCATCGTTACTTAATCACTTAATCAAACCAAACCAAACAATGTAAGATGTCTATGTCTAAACCAATTATCAAATGTATTGGATAATATGTCAAAGTGTTTATGTCAAGATATAAATCATGTAGTGTAAAACAAATGTCAATCATGTTTATGTGTCAAAGGTAAATCATGTCAAAATGTCTATGTCAAATATCCATGTCAAATGTCTTTGTCAAATGTCTTTGTGTAAAATGTCTATGTCAAATATCCATGTCAAATGTCTTTGTCAAATGTCTTTGTGTAAAATGTCTATGTCAAAATGTCATGTATGGCAAGTGAAATGTCTCAACTAAACCATATGCATGAAAACAAAGTATTGAAGTAAAACATGGTTTAAATCAATATTATGTCTTGTGGAAAATGCATGCTAATACTGAATATGAACATTTATGTGGTATTGTGAAAATGCATACATCCAAGCCTTGTGACTGTGGTGATAAACCCTTAAACAAATTAAAGGTCTATCTGTCTTATATCATCGAATTCGGTCATTCCTTTCTGTCCCCTTTCCCTGGGATGTCCGGAACGGGAGTTGTCAATTCCTATGGTACCACTACCTACTAACGAACGGCGTAGCTAATGTTAATGAATGTATTGTCCCATGTAAACAAACCAAATGTCATACCAAAATGTAAACATGTGAAAACAATGCACTAAGTATGTAATCAAATGAACATACATAGCGTGAAATGTCATGTAAAACGATGTACTAAGTAATGCACACAATGGGCACACCTAGCATGAAATGTCATGTAAAACGATGTACTAAGTAATGCACACAATGGGCACACCTAGCATGAAATGTCATGTAAAACGATGTACTAAGTAATGCACACAATGGGCACACCTAGCATGAAATGTCATGTAAAACGATGTACTAAGTAATGCACACAATGGGCACACCTAGCATGAAATGTCATGTAAAACGATGTACTAAGTAATGCACACAATGGGCACACCTAGCATGAAATGTCATGAAATCATGTACTATAGTGTACTAACGAACATAGCAGGTATATGATGTGAAAACATGAAAGCATGAAAGTAACAAGTAGGCACATGTGTTCCACCCCAAAACAGTTTGGAAAACAGTAAAAGAGGGGTTCTATGTACTCACTTGAGATTGCTCAGATGTCTAAAGATAATCACCAAGTAATGCTAGAGATCTCGGAATCAAACGGCACCTAATATAGGTAACTATGTTAATAACCGGACCTTAATCGAATGATTGGATAGAATGAGGTTTCGTAAACCAAACGAGTGTAGAGACTCGTGTCATTTGGTTTAACAAAGCCTACATACTAAATGAAACCTAACATAATTGTTTACGACCCATTACGACCCGTTTAGGAAGCTTATGCTACTTTAACGTGTCGTGCGCGTGAAACGCGTTCGGACCGCCTAACTAGTCCTATGACAAGTATTATATGCCTAAACATGTTACATAATCAGTTACGTGACAAAAGTTTAGGTTACATATGCTAAATTACCAATTATGTATGAAAAGGGGATTCTGGTAATTTACCTAAGGCATATAAACTACCTATCATACAACTATTCAAACGATGTGACCATAGGGTATAACCTCGGAAGGTTATTCCCTACACTATGGTCACCTAATGTATTTGGTCGGATCCTAATGATCGACCAAACTGGGTCGGGTTCGAAGGTATAAGCGATTGATCATATCGCTTACCCTACGACCCTAGACAACGTGGTAATCAGTAGGCATAGTCCCAAGGGACTATGACCATCGTGATCACAATCACGTTGCGAAGTTCAAACGAACTTCGCATTAACCATTACTGGTCAACGCTGAAAGTCAAACAAAGTTTGACTTTCTGACTCGAAAAGCAATAAAATAAGGAAAAGAACGAAAGAATACTTACGAAGGGTCCCCGAATGCTAATCTAGATCAATATAGTTCAGGTATGAAACAAAGGTTTCAACTTAGAACACAATTAATCAGATTCTAGTGAGAAATAAGGTTGGGGGTAATGGGGTATTTATAGTTTTCGGTGAACCGTTGAGATCATTTCATGGAAAAGGAGGCACGATCAATACCGTACACTTGTCGGAATGTTATGGTGACTAATTTGGCCACTCACCATAAGGTATCAACACTTGGCAAGGGAAATGGGAGTGGAAACCAGCTGCAAACAGGCTGTTCTAAACATTGAATCTGGTCTGCAGACCCCTAGCGCACCGTTACACTTATATTGTAGCGGTGCGCTAGCACCTAGTTTGGCAGAATTGCATTTTCAGTCCCTGCACCTTGTTTTAGCCATTTCCGACACGTTTAAGGCCCGTTAACCCCATTTCAAAGCTCTAAAATGAAGTTAAAGTATAGGGAACTTAAAATGTGTTAAAAAATATCTCGGATGTCGGTTCGTTTGGCCGTACGGCCGCGATGTTCGGTTAATTACGACGGAATGCGCATAAGCGCGAAAAACGATCCAAATGGTGCGACGAATGGATTTTTCTTATGGCGAACACTAAAATATAATATAGTCATGCTTACATAAATTTTTGGATGTCCGGATGTATTCAGAACGTAAGTTATGCGCGAAAATGCAAACTTGTGCACTTTTTGACACTTTTAGTCCCTGAATGATCCAAAAGTTTATTTTAGCACACCGAACCCCTCAAAGCCTATTTCTAAGCTATGTAAAGGATATTTAAGGTGTGTTTAACTTATGGTCATGTTCCGGAATGTTCGTTACAGTTCAAATTGACATACTTTCGCAGTTTGTCATATTTAGTCCCTGTAAGCGAATTAACTTGTTTTTGCCATACCAAAGCCTTCAAAACTTATTTCTAAGTTATGTAAAGGTTATTTAAGGTATGTTGAGTATATGTTGATGTTCCGGAGTATTTCTCGCATTAAACTGAGTACGTTTACGCACTAGTTTGCGTATAACTCTCCAGAAAGCGATGTAGAGTTTGAAATTACATAAAAGTCAAAACATGAAAAATGTATAACATAACAAAACAGACATTGGGATCAAATAACATTGTTTTATTGATAACAGAACTGTTCATAGCGATTACAAGCACAGTTGTTACACTCTTAACAGCATTTGGTTAGTCTCCTGTTGCTCCCTCATTTGTTCCTGCACACTTCCAAATAAAGTCAAAATTTCATCGTTAGAGGCTAAAACGGGAGCAGATCCCTGGACACTCCGAGTAGGGATAACATCTTGAGATTGTGAAGAAAACGACATCCTTGGAGGAGGTGGTGGAAGCACCGAACCAGTAGTAGCAAAGGTTGTAGCAGACATAGTGGAAGAGCTCATGTTTGATCTGGAGGCCATTGTAAACAATGTGGCAAAAAGTTTTGAAAATAGAAAACCGATTAATGATTTTACAAAGATTTTTAGTAAAAGTAGCACCACTTGCCCCACGGTGGGCGCCAAATTGTTTTGGTCAAAAATTACCTAAGCAATTAAGTGATCAAATTAGTTAAGTGAGGTAGTGTGCTAAAATTATGTGTGAAAAATGTATTGGCCAAATTAGATATGAAAACGGTTTCAGGATACAGCCCGGGATATAGAGCTGTATCAATGATCAAACAATGAGCAAAAAAGTAAAGGTTGACACATGATGTACGAGGAAAGCCCTTGATCAATCTAGATCGCCGGCATAAAACCTCGGGAGCTGACAATCACAGCTGACTTGTTCTTCTATTGCTTCAAATATCAGAATACAGTGCAGGATGTGGTGCGGATCGACTATGTGTTACAATGTAATTCGAATACAAGTGTTGTGTGTTTGCAATGAGCTAGAGAGTGAAAGTGTTAGAGAGTGTAAGTGTAAAATTGTGTGCCTTAAACTGATCCGCCCCCATCTATTTATAGTAAAGATAATGTAACAAACTATCCTAAACTTCCGGGATCCAGCGAATATTCCCACTCGAACGTTGAGGACCAAGTCTTTCGGGTTCAACGGCTTCCTCATAACAAATACGCCCGAGTCTCGAGGAGAAGAAGTCCTGATGACCGTTAGTAACTTACAGCCATTAACCTGCACGTGTTTAATTCACTCAACCTTAGGATATCGCCCAGGATGTTAGCAATATCCCCGTCCAGTATCCTGGTCACAAATAAACAATTAAAAGCGGGATATTAGTCAGGATATGTATACTCAGAAAATGACCCATAACAACTACACCTAGTTAACGTGGTAATCACTAGGTATAGTCACTAGGGACTATAACCATCGTGATTACGCTCACGTTATGAAGTTCAAACGAACTTCTCATTGACCATAAACTGGTCAATGTAGAAAGTCAAATGCAGTTTGACTTTTAAGCTAAAAACGCATAAAAGAACGAAAGAGGACTTACAAAAGGTCCAAGAATGGAGTCTTGATCCCAAGTATTCTCAGGTATGGAGTGCTAAAGCTCCAACTTAGAGAAATTTCAGGATCAAGTGTGCTTTGAGAGTGAAGTGGGGTGGGCTATTTATAGTTTTTGCAAATCTTTAGGATCATTTCATGGTAAGGAGGGAATGATCTGAGCCATACAAGTGTTAGGGAATGATTGGGGGACTTGTTCATCACACAAACTTGCCCATAGCAACCACAAAACCATTAGCAAGACTTGGAAACAGCTGGTTCAAGCTGGAACAGAATTCTGCTGATCTGGGGGGTCCTTACGGACCGTATGGATATGTTCTTAGAGTCCGTAAGCCTTGTGTAGGTCAGCAAGTTTCAAAAAATGGCAGATTTAGTCCCTGAAGCCCCAAAACTTGGTTTTCGATGCATTTTTCACACGTTTAAGCCCCGTTAACCCCATTTCAAAGCTCTAAAATGAAGTTAAAGTATAGGGAACTTAAAATGTTCTTAAAAACATCTCAGATATCGGTTCGTTTGGTCGTAAGGTTGCGTTGTTCGGTTAATTACGACGGATGTCGTAACGAACGCAAAAACGATCCAAATTAAGCGACGAATGGATTTTTAACAAGCCAATCACTAAAATAAAATATTTTAATGCTTACATAAATTTTTGGATGTCCGGATATATTCAGAACGTAAGATATGCGCGAAAATGCAAACTTGTGCACTTTTTGACGCTTTTAGTCCCTGTAAGATCAAGTAAGCATGTTTTTTGCACACCGAACCCCTCAAAGCTTATTTCTAAGATATGTTTAGGTTATTTATGGTATGTTTAGCTTATGATCAAGTTCCGGACTGTTCGATACCATACAAATCGGTATAGTTTCACAGTTTGACACAAATAGTCCCTGCGATCGAACAAACTTGATTTCTATACACCAAACCATCCAAAACTTATTTCTAAGTTATTCAAAGGTTATTTAAGGTATGTTAAGCCTATGTCACTATTCAAAAGTGTTTGTCGCATTAAACTGACTGCGTTTACGCACCAGTTTGCGTATAACTTTCTAGAAAGCGATTTAAAGCTTGAAATCGGAATCGAATCGAATCGTAAAATAATCAAACACAAATACACACATAATAACACCAAAACACATATAGTAACACCAAAACACATATAATAACACCAAAGCACATTGTTTTATTAATAATAATCATTGTTTTACATTCTACATCGATTACAGAGCACAGTTGTCACAGTCTCCCATACTTCAGGAAATTTCGTCCCGAAATTTTATTTAGAGGGAACTTGTGAAAACAAATACGGATATTTCTCCTTCATCTAGTCCTCACATTCCCAAGTAAACTCTGGGCCACGTTTGGAATCCCAGTGAACTTTTACCAATCGAATCCGTTTGTTCTTCAACTGTTTGAAAGCACGGTCCACTATCTCCATGGGTTTCTCAACAAAGTGCATCGTTTCGTCGATTTGGATCTCTTCGAGAGGAATGTGAAGATCAGCGTCAGCTAAACACTTTTGCAAACCGGACACGTGAAAAGTCGGGTGAATATTTCCAAGCTCTGGAGGTAGCTCTAGTCGATAGGCAACCTTCCCAATTCTTTCCACAATCTTAAATGGTCCAACATATCGGGGTGCAAGTTTTCCTTTCTTTCCAAATCTCACCACTCCCTTCCAAGGTGAAACCTTGATTAGGACACGATCTCCGACTTGAAATTCTAAGGGCTTGCGTCGCACATCCGCATAACTCTTTTGACGGCTTCGAGCTGTCACAAGATTATCGCGGATTTTCTTGATTTTGTCTGTTGTTTCCAGAATGAGCTCAGGTCTAGTAAGTTGAGCTTCACCGATCTCATTCCAACAGATAGGTGAACGACATTTTCAACCGTAGAGAGCTTCGAATGGTGCCATATTAATACTAGCATGATGACTATTGTTGTAAGAGAACTCGATCAATGGAAGATGAGAATCCCAATTACCACCAAAGTCTATCACGCATGCTCTAAGCATATCCTCCAAAGTTTGAATCGTTCTCTCAGATTGACCATCTGTTTGGGGATGATAAGCAGTGCTTAGATTTAGTTGGGTTCCCATAGCAGATTGCATGGTCTTCCAAAAATGAGATGAAAACCGAGCGTCACGATCGGAAATGATATCCAAAGGAACACCATGTCGTGATACAATCTCATCAACATAAATCTTTGCAAGTTTATCAGCAGATAGATCCTTGCGAATCGGAATGAAATGAGCTGATTTCGTTAATCGATCGATAACAACCCAAATCGCATCGTGACCTTTAGATGTACGTGGTAATTTAGTGATGAGATCCATCGCAATGTTCTCCCACTTCCAAACCGGTATCTCGTGTTGTACAAGTAAACCAGAAGGTCGTTGATGTTCAGCCTTGACTTTGAGACAAATTAGGCATTTCGATACATACAAGGCAACATCCTTTTTCATACTCGGCCAACAGTACTGAGTACGAAGATCCTTGTACATTTTATCAGCACCAGGATGGATAGAATATCAAGACTTGTGAGATTCGTCCATTACCAACGTGCGAAGATCGTCTTGTTTCGGAATCCACAAACGATCCTTGAAGTAGAGTAAATCATCGTCTTTCCTTTCGAGTTTAAGCTCAAGTTGAAGCGGTAGCTCATTTTTCAATAAGCCTTTGATCACACAAGATCGTTGAGCTTGAAGGACACGAGATTGAAGATCAGTTAAAGTGCGAACAGAATGAAGCTTGACTCGCTCCTTTCGACTCAGCGCATCGGCTATGACATTCGCTTTACCAGGGAGGTATCGAATCTCGCAATCACAATCGTTTAAGAGCTCAACCCAACGACGTTGCCTCATGTTCAGCTCCTTCTGATTAAGAATATGCTGGAGACTTTTGTGGTCTGTGAAAACCACACACTTCGTGCCATAGAGGTAGTGTCTCCAGATTTTAAGCGCGAAAACCACAACTCCTAACTCAAGATCATGAGTCGTATAGTTCTTCTCGTGAATTTTTAGCTGTCTAGATGCATATGCAATAACTTTACCTCGTTGCATAAGAACGCATCCAAGTCCTAGATTCGACGCGTCACAGCAGACAACAAAATCATCGTTTCCTTCGGGCAAAGATAGAACAGGAGCATCACATAGCTTCTGTTTCAGCGTTTGAAACGCTTCTTCTTCCTTAGGTCCCCACTCAAAAGGCTTATTCTTCTGAGTCAAAGTAGTGAGTGGAACTGCAATCTTCGAGAAATTTGAAATGAATCAACGATAATAACCAGCAAGACCAAGAAAAGATCGAATCTCTGTAGGTGTCGTTGGTGTATTCCAATCCTTAATTGCAACAATCTTGGATGGATCCACATGAATACCCTGCTCGTTGACTATATGACCCAAAAACTGAACTTCTTTAAGCCAGAATACACACTTGGAGAATTTAGCAAAAAGTTGTTCCTTCTTCAGGAGTTCCAAGGTCAAACGAAGGTGTTGCTCGTGCTTGGCTCGAGACTTTGAATAAACAAGAATATCGTCGATGAACACAATGATGAACTTGTCTGAATAAGGTTTGCAGACCCTATTCATTAAGTCCATAAAGATAGCTGGAGCATTCATCAGACCAAAAGGCATGACAGTGAACTCGTAATGCCCATATCTTGTGCGGAAAGCAGTTTTGGGAATATCTTCTTCAAGGACACAAAGCTGATGATACCTAGAACGCAGATCGATCTTAGAAAAGCATGAAGCACCTTGCAACTGGTTGAAGAGATCATCAATTCAAGGTAGGGGATATCGATTCTTGATGGTAAGCTTATTAAGCTCACGATAATCGATACACATTCGAAAAGATCCATATTTCTTTTTCATAAAGAGGACAGGAGCTCCCCAAGGTGAATAACTCGGACAGATGAATCCTTTATCAGATAACTCTTGATGCTGTTTCGATAACTCTTGCATCTCCGACGGTGCAAGATGATAAGGTGCTTTCGCAATCGGGTTAGCATTGGGTACAAGGTCAATATGAAACTCGACTTGACGAACTGGAGGCAAACCAGGCAGTTTATCAGGAAACACCTCTGGATAATCCGGAACAATCGGAATATCCTGAATACTCTTGCTCTTGTCTTTCTCCTCAGTGACATGTGCCAGGAAAGCAACATATCCTTTTCTCAAATAACTTTGGGCTTTCGTACACAACATAAGCTTCAATCCACCAGATGGCTTCTCGCCACGAACTTCCAGAACATCGCCAGACGGAAGAGGAATATGAACAATCTTATCGAAACAAACCACCTCAGCATGGTGTTTGGTTAACCAATCCATCCCCACGATAATATCGAAACTCCCAAGTTGCATCGGGGTGAGGTCAATGTTTTGGTCAAAAATTACCGAAGCAATTTAGTGATCAAATTAGTTAAGTGAGGTAGTGTGCTAATATTATGTGTGAAAAATGTGTTAACCAAATTAGTTATGAAAACAGTTTCAGGATACGACTCAGGATATCGAGCTGTATCTACAATCAAACAATGAGCGAAAATGTAAAGGTTGACACGTGATGTACGAGGAAAGCCCTTGATCAATCTAGATCGCCGGCATAAAACCTCGGGAGCTGACAATCGCAACTGCCTTGTTCTTCTATTGCTTCAAATATCAGGATACAGTGCAGGATGTGGTGCAGATCAACTAGGTGTTACAATGTAATTCGATTACAAGTGTTTGTGTGTAGTGATTGTTGAAAGCTAGAAAGCAGAAGTGTTTGAGAGTGTGTGAAAGTTGCGTTGTGCCTTAATCTGATCCGCCCCCATCTATTTATAGTAAAACAAATGTAACTAACTATCCTACATAACCAGGATCCAACGAATATTCCTTAGTCGAACGTTGTAGACCTGGTCTTTCGGGTTCAACGTCTCTCCTTTAACAAATACGCCCGAGTCTTGAGGAGATGGAGTCCATTTGCCTGTTGGCAAGTCCCAGTCTTTAACCTGCACGTGATTAATTCGATATACCTCAGGATATCACCCAGGATGTTAGCAATATCCCCGTCCAGTATCCTGATCACAGATAAACAATTAAAAGCAGGATATAGTTCAAGATATGTATGCTTAGAAAATGAGCCATAACAGTCAATAGGAAAAAGATGGTCATCAAGGTTTAACTGACAATCGCGAATAACAGAATCGAGAACAAGAGGTTTACCAGTTGCAACTTCGACAGACAAGGGTTTCCTTAGTTTAGTTCTAGGTATCGCAAGTAAAGGCTCAAAAGATAACGAAACAAAACTTCTATCGGCACCAGAATAAAAAAGAATAGATGCAGGTCGATTGTTAACAAGAAACGTACCATTAGCCACCTCGTTGTCGGCCCTTGCTTCGTTTGCATTCAAATTGTACGCTCGTCCATGAGCGGGATTCACGTTTGCATTGACATTCGCATTCCCATTCAGGTTCGCTTTAGCATTCGCGTTTGCATTCACCAGCCTTGGACAGTTGTTACGAAAGTGACCAAACTCTCCACAATTGAAACATGAACCCGGTGGGAATTTTGCAGCATTCCCCTGAACCGGAGCTTGAACCTGGGCAACCTGATTCTGTCCCAGACGACAAATATTGGCCAAATGCCCAAGTTTACCACACGTTGTGCATTGCTTGCAAGCTTGTTGTGCAACATGATGACCGTTGCAGCGAGCACAATGAGGTGCGGTACCAGCATACACCTTCTTCGCAGGCGGTTGAGCCGGCGGGTTCTACGGGTTCTGAGCAGTCTGTGCTGTAACAGCAAAATTCTGAGCACCCTTTCACTTTCTCGACTTCTTCGACGACTCGCCTTTCTTACCCTTACCCCTTTCCTTGTCAGAATCGGTCGACTTCTTTTTATCACCCTTGCGGGTGAGTTTACCCTTCCTGACTTGAGACTCAGTCAGGGTAGCCGACAACTCGATCGCGTGACGAACGGTAGTTGGATTAACACCGGTCACAATATCCTGTATGGAATCGGGTAAACCATCGATATATCTCTCGATTGCTTTCTCCAGTGGGGTAACCATAGTGGGACACAACATACTGAGTTCCTCAAAACGATCCATATACGCACGGTGTTCATCCCCATCTTGTTTTAAATCGTCAAACTCTCGTTCCAAAGCTCGTGTTTCGTGACGGGGACAAAACTCCTTCATCATGAGAGCTCGAAGCTCTTCCCATGTTTGTGCCATAGCCACTTCGGCACCCCTATCGCGCATAATACCGTTCCACCAGGTAAGAGCTCGCTTCTCAAACACGCTTGATGCAAATTCAACCTTACGCGCATTAGGACACTGCACATGTCTGAATGTGCTCTCGATGCTCTCGAACCACTGCAGGAGCGCAGTTGCTACTTGCGACCCAAAAAAACTTAAGTGGCTTCGCAGAATTGAAGTTCTTGAAATTACACTGTGCGTTATTGTTGTTATTGTATAGCTCATGGATTTGGGTCACAACGCCTGGAAGCACAGCAGCCATTTGCTGAGAGACAAGGGCTGCGACTTCTTCGGCAGTAAAAGTTTGAGCATTGCATCGAGGAGGCATTGTCTAACAAGGAAACAGGAGAAACGAGTGAGGTTGAAAATTGGAGAAACAAAAGAGGTATTGAAAATATCGGCAAAACACAAGGAAGGCGATCATTTTTTCGTTACCTCGAACAAACAAACGACACGCAGTGACTAATCAAAGTAAATGGGTCAAAAATAATGTATCGCGAAGACATGCTCGCCTATAAGTGGACACTCACCCCAAGAGTTCCCAGGTAAGAGTAACTGGTCCGATTATGTGGATTTGTACGAACACTCTAGCCTTAGACAGAAAACTCAGAGTACAGGCACTCACTCTTCCAGTTTGCACGTGTTCACACTATTTGGACCCAAACTTTGACGGGATTTTGAAAACTTAAAGGGTTCAAAACCTTACAACAGAGGGTTCAAAACCTAGTAATCAATCATCCTAGAACAGATGATTTGTTTTCAAGGCGGATTCGAAAATTGTGTTCTCATTGTGGTTATCACCTAAGGATAGGTGACGGTTGTGTTTTAAAATCTAAACGCAAGAAAACTCGCATTGGGGTCCTAGAAGTTATAGTCTAGGTCAAAGCATTACTAATAACCTAATTCACTATAACCATTGGCTCTGATACCAACTCTTCTGTCACACCCCGACCACGTTAAAACAACAAATCGTGGCGGAAACGTCGGGGAGTGTCGTGGCAGAATTATCGTTTCATAACCATGGATACAAAAAGAGTTTTGTTTTATTGATAATATTAAACATTTACATTGTCTTAACACACAACAACCAAGTACATATTGTCTAGCATTATTATTATGTCACTAAGGCCTCGTCCAGATCCTATGTGACGCATGCATCCTAGAAATCAATCAAGCAACAACACCTGAAACATATGTAAAAACAAAGTCAGCAAAGAAATGCTGGCGAGTACATAGGTTTTATAAGAGTATCAGAATCATGGCTTCGTTTACATGTTGCAGTACTTTCTTAGACTTCAAGAGTCAAAAATACAAACCTCATTTTGAAAAGTGTATTGCAACATAATTTAACCAACTCAAATCAAGTTGGTTATAGTTTATAAAATCTCGTAGCCATGATTCTTAACCCAAAAACATTTGTTTTAGAAAAACCAATATGTAAAACATCTCATAAGAACTCGTTAATAAAACTCATGTGGTTTATATCTTTTAATAAAACATCGTTGTGTGACATCGTTTTGAAATCGTTTACCCAGGTGAACTAAATAACTCCACGGTATGTAATATGATGAAAACACTTATATATAGGAAGTACCAGCGGCGTATCCACCATGTTTTCATCACATTACACCCGTCCCGTTATCTAAACACTAAACAAAAACCAATCGTTTACCCAACTCGTTTAACTTGTTCAAATCGTTTCAAAATCGTTAACTCGTTTAAATCGTTTACAAATCGTTTAACTCGTGTAAGTCGTTTAAATCATCCTCGTTTTAATTGTGAAAACTTAATTATGGTGGTCTCGCTAATAACATTCAAACCTTCGTGACTCGACTATCTCGTTTCTCGCTTCTCGCATTAACAAACCACCAAAGGGTAAGTTAACAATCACATATTCAGTCATTACCCACAACACCCACACATAACCATGGGTGCAGTACAATAACGGGATTTGTCAGATCCTATGGTACCATAACCTAATACTGGTCGGTTCGGCCAAAATTAATGAATGTCATTCGTTATGTAACTACAACCAACAAGTTTGTTCACATTATTGAAATCGTTATTAGTTTCGTATAAATCGTTTTAATCGTTTTTAAAATCATCGTTTAAATCTTGAAATCATTTTTATACATATGAATCACCCCAAAACAATTGAAAATAGTAAAATAGGGGAACTATGTACTCACATGAAGTGCAAAGTATCCTCAATCAATAGAACTTCAACAAACTCAAGTAAACCAGAGAAATCAAGCAGCACCTAGTAATCGAATCACTAGTCAAACAATCGACACCTCAATCGGAAGATCAGATAGAATGAGGTTTTGTAAACCAAATGAGTGTTGGAACTCATGTGATATGGTTTAACAAAGCCTACATTCTAAATCGGAACATAACCTAAGTGATTTCGACCCATTACGACCAATTTAGGAAGCTTACGCTACTTTAACGCATCGTTCACGCAAACACGCGTTCGAGACGTCTAACTAGTCCTATGACAAGTATTATATGCCTTTACATGTTTAATTATGTTACATAATCAGTTACATGACAAAAGTTTAGGTTACATATGCTTAATTACCAATTACGCATAAAAAGGGCGTTTTGGTCATTTACCTAAGGCATATAAACTACTTATCATACACTAATTAAACCTAAGTGACCATAAGGTATAACCTCGGAAGGTTATTCCCTATATAACTATGGTCACTAACATGTTTGGTCGGATCCTAATGATCGACCAAACGGGTCGAGTTCGAAAGTCTAAGCGGGTGTTTATTCCGCTTGACTTACGACTCTACACAAGCACTAAACTAAAAAGTGACGAGCTAAACATGCTAAAACATGTTTAGTTAAGTTAGAAAATAGGTTTGGTATCAAAACAACCGGTTTTGATACCTAAAAGTAGTTTGGTTACAAAATACGCAAGAATGCGCATTTTGGCCGAAACTACGACTCGTCACTACACCTTGATAACGTGGTAATCAGTAGGTATAGTCACTAGGGACTATAACCATCGTGATTACGCTCACGTTATGAAGTTCAAACGAATTTTGCATTGACCATAAACTGGTCAATGCAGAAAGTCAAACACAGTTTGACTTTTAAGCTAAAAACGCATATAAGAACGAAAGAGGACTTACAAAAGGTCCAAGAATGGAGTCTTGATCCCAAGTATTCTCAGGTATGGATTGCTAAAACTCCAACTTAGAGAAATTTCAGGATCAAGTGTGCTTTGAGAGTGAAGTGGGGTGGGCTATTTATAGTTTTCGCAAACCGTTAGGATCATTTCTTGGTAAGGAGGGAATGATCTGAGCCATACAAGTGTTAGGGAATGATTGGGGGACTTGTTCATCACACAAACCAGCCCATAGAAACCACAAAACCATTAGCAAGACTTGGGAACAGCTGGTTCAAGCTGGAACACAATTCAGCTGATCTGGGGGGTCTATGGACCGTATGGATATGTGCTTAGAGTCCGTAAGCCTTGTGCAGGTCAGCAAGTTTCAAAAATGGCAGGTTTAGTCCCTGAAGCCCCAAAACTTGGTTTTCGATGCATTTTTGACACGTTTAAGCCCCGTTAACCCCATTTGAAAGCTCTAAAATGAAGTTAATGTATAGGGAACTTAAAATGTGCTCAAAAACATCTCGGATGTCGGTTCGTTTGGTCGTACGGTTGCGTTGTTCAGTTAATTACGACGGAGGTCGTAACGAACGCAAAAACGATCCAAATTAAGCGACGAATGGATTTTTAACAAGCCAATCACTAAAATAAAATATTTTAATGCTTACATAAATTTTTGGATTTCCGGATATATTCAGAACGTAAGATATGCGCGAAAATGCAAACTTGTGCACTTTTTGACGCTTTTAGTCCCTATAAGATCAAGTAAGCATGTTTTTTGCACACCGAACCCCTCGAAGCTTATTTCTAAGCTATGTTTAGGTTATTTATGGTATGTTTAGCTTATGATCAAGTTCTGGACTGTTCGATACCATACAAATCGGTATAGTTTTGCAGTTTGACACAAATAGTCCCTGCGATCGAACAAACTTGATTTCAACACACCAAACCATCCAAAACTTATTTCAAAGTTATGTTAAGGTTATTTAAGGTATGTTAAGCCTATGTCACAATTCCGGAGTGTTTGTCGCGTTAAACTGACTGCGTTTACGCACCAGTTTGCGTATAACTTTCCAGAAAGCGATTTAAAGCTTGAAATCGGAATCGAATCGAATCGTAAAATCATCAAACACAAATACACACATAATAACACCAAAACACATATAATAACACCAAAACACATATAATAACACCAAAGCACATTGTTTTATTAATAATCATCATTGTTTTACATTGTACATCGATTACAGAGCACAGTTGTCACAACACCCATTCTGGACGAAATCACATTGTTATCATTTTGGACGAAATCATCGACGAAATCACTTGTTAACATTCTAGGCGAAATCACATTTGTTAACAAAACCATTTCAGCGACGAAATCACATCCAATTTCGTCAAAGGCATTTCAGCGACGAAATCACATCCAAATTGATTCTGGACGAAATCACATCTAATTTCGTCAAAGGCATTTCAGCGATGAAATCACCAATTTCGTCACTTGTTGTTTAGGACGAAATCACTATTTTCATCAAGGGTGGTTCTGGACGAAATCTCTGAGTTCCTCATATAGGATTTCGTCAAACATCTTTGATATTATTAACAGAAGCTTTTTAAAACATTCTTAATTGTTTGATTTGTGTGATTTATTCAGGTATTCATCATTAAATATTCGAAAGGAATCCGAATTGGTGGGGTACTCCGTCTAATACGGAAAGCAAGTATATAAACACGCGTTTATCTCCATCATGGGCCAAATCGCCCGCACCCGCATCTAATACGAAAAGTAAGTATACAAACACGCGTTTGTCGCCATCATGGGCCGAATTTCCCGCACCCGCATCTTCGCAAGCGAATCCAATGTCGACAGGTCAATGGGCGTTTGTTTCAAACCAAACTCCAAGTATTCAAAGTATACTCCGAAGCGAAAGCGAGACCGGAAGTCTAAATCGCCCACCGAAACTGATGCACATAAATGAATATCCTGGATGGGTAGATAGATTCCATACATATGTCCTTGGGCAAAACACGGAATTGTGGTTATGTTTTATTACAGATTTTGATCAAGCTCTTGAGGTTGCCGCTTCAACTGCCGCTACATTTGCAGATCTTACGGAAGAAGAGAAAAAGGCATATGATTTAGAAAAGAAAGCGTATGCTATTCTGACTCAGGCGTTGAGCAAGGATATGTATCATCATTTTGTCAGCTTCAAGACGTCAAAGCGATTATGGGATGCGTTGAAGACAAGAGGTCTAGGAAACGAAAAGTCACGCCAATTGCGACATGATTTACTCAAGAAGGAGTTTGATGGCTTCACATGTATGGAAAATGAATCTTTGGGATATATGACACGTCGATTTCATCATTTGCTGACTGAATTGAGTAATTATGAGGTAGAAACAACTCTAACACAGGTTGTCACAAAGTTTGCCGATGCACTGCCACCTCAATGGAATGGTTTCTTGGAAATTCTGAAATACAATGGCACATTGGCTACAACAAACATCAATGACTTCGGTCAGCTCTTGGAGAACAAAGATCAGGAAGAAACCCTAAAGGCAAAAAGGGTTCCGGTATGTATTATGGAGCTTATAGCACTTCTACAAGACCTTCTTCACATGCTCCAATTCAAACGGCGTTTGTCACAAGCACAAATTTATATGGCAATCCGATACAAGTTCCTGTAAAGCCAGCTCCAACCACAGACTTGTATGGAAATCCTCTACAACCAGCTCCACAACAGCAAAGCTATCGGACATCTACCGTAGCAACTGATTTGCATGGGAATCCACTTCCTGTTAAAAAACAAGCCTGTTATGGGAGCACATCATCTGCTGGTCAGCCATCAAATTCAAATACAGTACGGCTTGACACGTCAAACTTCTCCAACGTTAGCGTTGAAGTAGCTAAAGATCATATGGAGATACTAAACACATTGGTGAGCTCGTATTGTGGGTTGATTGCAGGGCAGATCAGAAACATCAATCTAACTCAAGAAGATTATCAGCAGATCGATAAAGAAGAGATAGATATGATGGACATCAAATGGGCTTTCGCTAGTGCTGTTAGGTGGGCTAAAGACTTCATGGAACGGACGGGTCGAACCAGCTTAGAAAGCAAGAAAGATACCAAGTATGGATTCGACAAGCAGTCTCTTAAGTGCTTTAACTGTGGTGAACGTGGTCATTTCAAGCGTGAATGCACAAAGCCAGCTCAGCATGGGAACCAAAATCCTTTCAGAGGTCAAGGTAACCAATAGAATCAGAATCAAACCAGGAATGACGATCGCACCTTGCTCCCTGCAAATAATCAAGCAGGACCATCGAACACCAATCAAGCTCTTGTGGTGCAAATAGATGAAGGTCGCGACTGGTCAATGCAATTAGGCATTGGTGATCAGGGAGGAGCAGCTTGTTTTGCAGAAACTGCTAAGTATTTGAAGCACGCCAGTGGTGGAGAATCTTCCGCCAGTGGTGGTGAATCTTCAGATGAAGAGAGTTCTGGTTATTCAAGGAGTTCAGATGAGGAAACCTCAACGTCAGGCGATGACCATGTATCTAGTAGGAGAATCGATGCAGATATCGATAAATTGTTAGGAGAAGCTGCAGCAAGGAATGATAGAAGATCTATTCTGGTGGATCAAGCTGCTTATTCTTCTTCTTCTTCTTCCTCTCTTTCTCTTCATTCAGCCTTTATGGCTAATGGCAGCAGTTCATCAAGCCAGGTATGTGTCGATGAACCAACTGTTGTTAATTGTGATAATTGTACTAGCTTAAGTGGTAAATGTGCTGATTTAGATGCTAATATGTCTGAGTTGCAAAGCAAACATGATGCTTTAAATGCTGAATTGTCTGAATTGCAAAACAAACATGTTTCTTTTGATGCTAAGTGGTGTGATTTGCAAAGCAAACATGAGGCTTTACAAAACAAATATGAAGTGACAAATATCCAATCAAAAGTTGATAGTGGATCTTTCAAAATGCAAAGAGGCTAACATGTTTTATGAAAACCATGAAAAGGAGTTTAAAACGGTGGTTGCAAATTTAAGAAAAGATAAAACCGAGCTGGCAAAAATGGTTTCAAGAAAACAAACTAACATAAACTGTTATATCGATCATCTTGAGGTCTTGCAAAAAGAGTTAGCCTGTACAAAGTGTGAAAGTAAGGCGATCCGACTTAAGCTAGACAGTTATTCAAACTGTAGATACGTGCTGGATCACATCATTGACACACAAAAAGAGAAAAAGGATGTCACGTGCATTGGATACAAGAAATGTCCACCACATGTTAGACAAAATTATGATGCCATGCCTGATGTGGAGAATAGAACTTATTATGAGGAATCTGTTCCTCTAGACATTGAGGAATTTGCAACTGGACTTGGATAAAAAAATGAAGTATCAACAGATTCAGATGTTTCAACAGTTTTAAGTGTGTCAACTGCTGTACAAAATTAGGATCCTCCAGTCATTGTTGAGGATGCTGATTCTTTAGATGATGAATCTAATGATACTGACTCAGCACAGTTTAATGCGGTAATCAAAGAAGAGGACATACCTCTTGAGAAGCATATTCTATGTGATCCTCCTGCAAAACCTGCTAAGACTGTTCTGGTCCAGTCCACGTCTGTAAAAGAGTCAGAGAGTGTGAATTTGCTGTACACTCTTGTTGGTGATGATAAAATCTACTCTGACAAAGATTTTCCTATGAAGAATGTTAATCAATCATTAATTAGTAAAATTTTTGAGGATTCAACAAGTAAGTTCTTGGGAAAGACAGGATCACACGTTGTGGTAACACAGTGTCCTCCTATTCCAAACGCTAAAGTTCGAAAACAATGTGGCAATCAGAAATTACCAACAGTGAAAAAGCAGCAAAATCATACCAAACCAAAAGGTAAATCAATGACTCAAGGTCAAAAGGAACCGAACCAAAAGAAGAACAAGAAAGTGAACTTTGTGAAATCAACGGGAATGGATAAACTTGAAACATTTGCCAATAAATCTAACTTAGATCATGTTAATCAAGTTAAAATGTTGAAAAGAAATGAACCAAACAGTTCAAAACCAAGTACCCCGGGATCACAAAGTTCATCATCGACAAGACAATCACATGATACTTCGGGGTTTGTAGAACGAAGATCATGTTTTTCATGTGGCATATTTGGACATATTATTCGAAATTATCCATATCTTCATAAACAAAAAGCCAAAGTTGATGATCCCCGTGACCAAAATGACTGAAAGCGATCTGTTTCATCAAAACCAGATCCCCGTCTTGTAAAAGAAAGGGAAAAGAAACAGAAACGCCAACAGGTCAAGAAAATTGAAAAAGCGATTAAAACCGACGTGGTTAACAAAACATCTGTTTCTGTCAAACCAGACAATTCAAAAACTTCAGACAATCATGAAGTTAAGTTTTTAAAGAATAAAACTAGTAAAACAAAACAGACCTGGAAACCAAAATCGGTTACTGAATCAGGGGGAACATCACAATTTCCACAACATAGAGAAGTTCAAATAACTTACGTTGATGAAAATGGAAGACCCAAGACCACAAAGGCTTGGGTCCTCATCTCCAACTAATCATGTGAGTACATGTGCAGGGTGTTCCAGGAGGAACTTTCAGCAGTCATTGGATTGTTGATAGCGGGGCATCTAGGCACATGACCGGCGACATGAAGTTTCTCTACGACGTTAAATCTATTAGAGGAGGTTATGTTGCTTTTCCTGGAGATAAAGGCGGATATATTACAGGAGAAGGAATGGTATCTAACGGGGTTGTAAGCTTTGATAACATCAACTTTGTGCAACAACTTGATCACAATCTTCTCAGCGTTTCACAAATCTGTGATAAACAGTTTTCAGTACACTTTGATGCAAATGGATGTTATGTGCTGAAACCCGGGTTCAAGATTCCAAAAGAATGGATTCTCTTATCAGCTCCAAGGATAAACGATTTATAGGTCCTTGATATGAGCCAAGCTATAACAACGACTGCACAAGCAACTTGTTTTATTACCAAAGCCACTGAAAAAGACTCTATCTCTTGGAACAGACGTTGGGTCACATTCACTTTGGTGTTAAATGAATTAGTGAATGGTGTTCTTCTTAAAAATTTCCATCTTCAAGACGTCTGTGTTTCATGCCAAAAAGGAAAGCAAACAAAGAAGCGACATCCGACAAAGAAGATCAACACGGTGGCAGTTCCTCTTGAACGTTTGCACATGGATTTGTTCGGTCCTGTCAAGCACAAAAGCATCAAGAATGATCAATACTGCCTCGTGATAACTGATGATTATTCAAGATTTTCTTGGGTGGCGTTTATGGCTCACAAGAGTGCAACTTTCGGTATTATCAAAAACTTGATCATTCAGATTGAGAATTTGTATAAGTTGAAGGTTAGGCGGATACGCAGCGACAATGGTACAGAATTTAAAAATCATGCCATGGAGGAGTTTTGCACATCAAAAGGTATTCTTCACAAATTTAGTGCGGCTTATACTCCTCAACAGAATGGCGTCGCTAAACGTAAGAACCGTACATTGATCGAGACTGCTAGGACGATGTTGGTAGAGACACAATTGCCGATTCCCTTCTGGACTGAAGCTGTGTCCTCTGCTTGTTATACATTGAACCGAGTCCTTACAGTCAAAAGACACAATAAGACCTACTTCGAGCTTCTTCACAAACGGAAACCAGATTTATCATATCTTGAACCGTTTGGAGCTCCTTGCACAATGATCGATCCTAATTGAAAGTTTGGGGCAAAAGCTATTGAAGGTCACTTTCTTGGTTATGCCACGCCGAACTTAAGATTCTGGAATCTAGAGACTAAAAGGGTTGAGGAATGGTCTGAGGTCAGAGTACAAAGACACACTTTGCCAGTCAAAAATCCAGGTCAACCATGGATGTTTGAGTACGATGACTTTTTTCAATTCGATCAATGTTGAAGCAGTTGAAGAAAATGCTGCGGCAAGGATGTTTTTCGAAAGTGACAACGCAACAGATTCACCGTTGGTTCGTCCAATTGTTGTCAATCAAGAACCATCTTCAGTGAACAATAATGCTCTCGACAATGAGGATTTTCATGATGCAACTGAACTGAATGAATCTTCAGAGGATGAAGAATTTCAAGATGCAGATCAAGAAGTACCTACATCAGTAGTACATGGTACTTCAGAGGCTACACCTCCAGTGGACACCCCTATAACAGCTGAAGCTACTGCATCTTCCTCTTCGTCAATTCCGGGTATTGAATTGGTTGTTGATCTCAATCTCAACAATCTGGGTACAAACATTCTAGTTTCGGAAAACCCAGAAACAAGAATTCACAATACCCATCCTGTTGGATCTTAGTTTGGTTTTGATTGTATTTTATGTTTGAAATTAAGATGGAAATGGATGAGTTGTGTAGCGGAATAAGATGAAAACAAACTTTGCATACAATCAAACGAGAGTATTGCTTTGATCAAACATTTTTCACAATGAACCGAAAGATTGAATTTATTTCAATTACGATTACAATTGCAATGATTGAATACAAACTCCCCCTCAGCCAGAGCTCAGTGTTTGTTCGTGCAGAGAAGACGATGTTGCAAAGAGCTAATAGAACAGTACAGAGCACTGTTCTATTTATAGTCACTAGCAAACCACTGAGCATCTAAGCTGACGTCACCATGAAAGTGACATCTAACCGCCTAAGAAACTCTAACCCCTGATCTATACAAACACTGCTATACTAACTACTGCTTATTACATTACATTACATTACATAAAGACAGAATAAACAACTGCTGCATCCCTCCACTGCTGTGAACCCAGTAGTACCTGTCCTGATCAGCAGTGCTTGAACCAAGGCAGTAGATTGAACAGTAGAGATTTAGTCTTTCATCAGGTCTTTACTTGAACAGCAGTTGTGGGTCAACAGTTTGCACGATCAGTAGATAGGAGTTCAGCAGACGTTGAAATCACTTTCAAGGGGAGAGACTTGTATGTAACATCCGCTTATTCTGGATCCACTGCTCTGATCCAGTTTTGGCTTTAATTATCTGTTCCTCTGGTAGGGTTCAATCCCAACAATCTCCCCCTGGAACAGATAATGCCAAAACTCTTCATTATTGTGGAACTTTTATTGCCTCATTAACAGTTCCCTTATTTGCCCTTTAAGTTGTAGCTCAAAGGTTAAGGCATCTGTGTCATCATCATCCCTGCTAAGTGGAAGATCAAGGAGATCCTGCAAATCTTCAAGACTTAGGCCAAGTGCTTGTTCCCTTGATATTTTCTTCACTTCTCCATCAGACCTGAACAAAGTCAGTACATGGGTCTTGTTGTCAGTTTCCCACTTTAGTACTTTTGAGCCTGATGGGTTTCTTGGGAGATTTTTATTTGATGAGGAGTTTGGAGATGCTGGCTTATTCATGACTGGTTGAACAGTACTTGCAGATTGTTCCAATTCAAGATCTTCTTTTATCATTAATCTAATGCCCTCTTTTACAACAGCATTTCCGGCTTTTAGATCTTGAATTGTTTCAGCACCTAACTGGTTTTGACTACTTTTATAGATGGCAGCACCAGCTGGAGCAGTGGTTCTTTTGACTTGCAGCTTTGGTGGTCTTTTCGAGACCTCTACTTTGGAGTAGTCAAGCTTTTGTGGAACTGTTGGATCTTTCTTTCTAAGTTCCTCTAACCTTTTGTAGGTAGCCCTGACCCTATCTTCTCCCCACTTTGTCACTGAATTCTTTGACCCATAATCAGCTGCTATCAGTTCCTCTTTCATTCTCTTCAACTCTAAGATCTTATCAGCTTCAAATTGTTTGAATTTTTCAGTGGGAATCTGCTTGACCTTATTTTTTATCATTTCTTGAATCCTGGCTGCCTCTTTTTCAAGCTCAGGAATGGTCCAGTTTTTGTACATGTGTTTCTCCCCCTTGTATTTCTTGTAGGTCATGATGTTCTCAATGTAGTCTTTTCTCAAGGACTCATCTGCCCTTTCTGAGATTTGCTGACATACATTTTTGGTAAATTGCTCCATAGCTCTGACCTGAGTGAGTAGAAACTGATAGTTTTGCTAAAATTCCCTATCAGATTTCCCTTGTTTATTTTTTATTGAGATATCCTCTGCTTGCTTGGCCTTGAGTTTCAAATATTCTTCAATATTGTTAGGCATGGGATATCCTTCAACTGATGGCAAACTCCTTTTAGCTGGGTCATCCTCATAGTAAAAGGATTTGATTTCTTCCCTAACTGCAATGAGTTCCAGAGGAAATGAGACACCAGCAGGAGGTAATGGCTTTAGAATTTGAGCTGAAGAGAGAGGCATGGGTTTTGAAATTGTTACAAGTGACAGAGATTTTGAAGATGTTGGTGGTGGAGATGTGTCATCATCTTTTAGAATTAGCCTTCTCCTTTTTGTTTGAGGAGGGACTGTTGATGCTTTGGGTGGAACAGTGGTGGTAGATTGAGTGGCAGCGGTTTGTGATTGACTAACAGCTGTTGAAACAACTGGTGTTTCAACCACTGTTGTCATTACAACAGATGTTGTAACATCTGTTGTCTTCTGCTTTTTGGCAGGAGGTGATGGTGGTGAGGTTGTTTTTGGAGGTGATTGTGGTGGTGGTAAGGCAGTGGTTGTGGTGTGTGTTGAAGTGGTGTGTGTGGAAGTGATATCAGATGTTGAAACCTCTGAAGTACCAGCAGTAGTTGATACAGCAGGAGTTACAATAGTTGTTTGGGTGGAGGTTTGATGCTGATGGCTTTTGGATGGTGGTTTTGGAATATGCTTTGGAATTCTGGATGGGATGGACTTAGGTTTCCTTTTTGGCTTAGGATTTTTAGTATCCTTTGACCCAGAACAACCCTGCGCATACAGCTCCATGAAAGCTCTTTTCTCCTCATTCCACCTTGAAATATCCTTTGCCACCATCTGGCACAGGAATTTTTCTAGTCATAGCATCCCTTTCAGGTTCAATGTAGAGACCATCATCTATTCCTTTCTTCTTCCATTCCTGAATTTTCTCCCCCTTTTTGGCATTATCTGGGGGAAGTTGATCGATGAAAAGTACTGTTGGAGAAGCAGTGCCAGTGGTTTCCAATAAATGGGCCTTGATTGCCTTAATATCTGCTTGAGTGTTCTTGTACCTAGACTCCATTATGTTTCTCAGCTGTTGGACATGTAGTTCATGTTGCTGATCAGCCATTTCTTGTTGTTGTTGGAGAAAAGGTTGGAAGAGGTTCCAGAGCTCATTTGTAGCAGATGCATGTGGTGGAGCAGGTGCTTGAGGTGGAACAACAGTGGATTGCATCTTTTGTAATGTCAACAACTGTTGCAGTATTTCTTTGATATCTGCAACTGAAGTATCCAGTTTATCAACACGTTCTGTCAATTCCAAATATTTTAAACCATCACCCAATTTAATGGGATCATCTGATTTCCCACTAGCAGTGGTTTTATCAGTGGTTGAGGTAGGGAGTGTACTCCAAACATTAACCACTGATGCTCCTTTTTTTTGGTACTGGGGTCTTCTTCCTTCAACACTTGACAACCTTTTGATGTTGCCAGTGGTAAAAATAAATCCACTGGTGGTTGGCAGAGGTGCTATGTAAGGAATTTCCTCCAAGGAAGTCTTATTGATGTAACCACTGTCCAAATGTAAACCAGTGGGTTCAACATTTGTAGTGGCTGCTACACTTGGAATACCACCAAGGGTTACTTGTAACTCAAGGGGTATAACCTCCTCAGGTTGTGTTGGTGGGTTAGCATGGATTGATACATCAGGCCCAGTCATTTGTTGAGGTATATTATCATTAATAGGTGATTGAGAAGGACTGGTTAGTGCCTGGTTCAAATCGATTGCATCCAACAGAAGTTTAGTTGGTGGGGGAATTGTGGATGTGATGTTTGGTGTAGAAAGAGGATTTGCCCCGGGCGTTGGGCTGTGGATGATGGAAACTAGTGTTTCCAGAGCATCATGATATGGAGACCCTATTTGTACAACCTGTTCTTTTTTAGAAGAAGCAGGAGGAGTTTCGGTTATGGGTTGAGATATTTGTACCAACTGCTGTGAGGAAGAAGCAGCAGTGGTTTCTTGTGACTTTTGTGTTGTCACAGGCATTTGCTCTGGTATCTCATCCTCTAGAGTTGCCTTTTTGAAGGGTTTGTGGGGTTTTAGATTTTTCTTTTTCTGTGGCTTTTTAGTGATTTTAGGTGTGGGTTTCAAAGCAGCTGTGGTGCTCCTTTGATCACCTTGAGCAGTGGGCTCAGCAGCAGATACCTGAGGAGCAGTGGTAGCTGCTAAAATCTGCTCAGGCACCTCTGCTTGTGTTTTGCAAGGTGTGGACATTCTTGTAAAAGTTTCAGCAGTTAAACACTTTATTTGAATAGATGCACCTTGTTTTATTGCAGCAGGATCACTCTTACCAAGTTTCTTTTCAAAATAATAACTCAAAAATCTTGGAAATAGTAAGAATGCCTTTGTTTCAACATTTTTAACCAGATCATTAAAAATTTCCCGAGAATAATTAAAATTTTCTCCTTGAAGAATAGCATATCCCATATTTTGAATTTTTAATGGTATTTCGTTAAAAGCAGTGGTTTTGTTTGAAACACACATGAGAAGGGTATGAAATAAAAACCTTGTTGCAGAAGGGAAGTAACCTTTTTGTAAGGTATCCTTTTTGACTTCTGCATTATACCCTCTTTCCAGAAAATCATTTTTTAACTCGTTTTTGGGGAAAGAAATTGTACCTTCCTGATCATCGAGTTGAAAGACCTCTGAAATTGATTGTGGTGTAATCTTGACAGCTTTTCCCTTTAGAGAAGAGTTGATGGCTATTACAGTGTCTCCTTTTTTTTCAAGGGTTGCATTCTTCCAAAACTCTCTTTGGGTTGTCAAGTAAATTGGTGCATCCGCTGTTAACAAAGTTTTGTACTTTGATGCGGAGATGGTAGCAAGGATGGAATCGAAAATATCTGTGGTGCCAGGTTTTGTGAGTAAACCCAGAAGATTGTGAGATGGTTTGTGTGGAATTTAGGTGGGTGTTGCCTTTTGAGAGGCTTGTTTAGACGTTGATTTGGAAGTGGGTTTTGCAGATGGCTTCGATTTTGTCATTTTGGAGATGATGATCGAAGAGATTTGTGAAGGAATTTGAAGAAAAACTGTTTTGAGAAGAGAATTTTTGAGAATTCAATTCGACAGTAAAACCCTGTTTTAGTGCGAAGTGGGGGTTTTATAGAGGAAAAAGTGAATGCTGACGTGGCAGCGGTTACAAAAGTACTGACTACTATGTACTGCCCACATGCCAAACTCTGATGAAATGAAGGATAGTACTTTTATGAAAGTTACTGATGAAGGCTGTGGTTACAACGGTATAATGAAAGCAGTGGATGATTTTCACTATCAGTGGATAGCATATCAGTGGATAAGACACTGCTTTTGAATAACAGAGTTTATCAAGGAAATGAGATAACAGAAGATGGCTTTCAGCAGTGGACAGACTTTGAAGTAGAGCAGACTTTTGAACAAACAGTGGTTATGGCAGACTTTTAAGGATTTTAATGAAAACTTCATTTTTATCTATTTTTAAGGATGAATTTTTGATTTTCTGAAAACATTTTAGTGCTTTTATTCATAGAAAAACAAGATGTTGCTTGTTATTCCATGTTTAGCATGCCAATCCTAGAGACCAAGCTTTCAAAGGTGGCAGTATCTAATGCTTTTGTGAGCACATCTGCCAGCTGGTCTTTAGTTTGAACATGATGCAGAGAACTCAAACCTTTTTCATAGCAATCCCTCACAAAGTGATGTCTGATGTCAATGTGTTTGGTGGTTGAATGGGAAACTGGATTTTTTATGATATTTTCTGCTGCCTGGCTATCCAACATGAGTGGTGTCTTTAAGGCAGTGATACCAAAATCCAGCAACTGATTTTGAAGCCACAAGAGTTGGGTTGTACAGCTTGCAGCAGCAATGTATTCAGCTTCAGCAGTGGATGTTGAAACAACTGCTTGCTTTTTGCTTTGCCATGAAACTAAGCAATCACCTAGAAACTGGCACCCACCTGATGTGGACTTCCTTGTGGTGTTACATCCAGCAAAGTCACTGTCTGAAAATCCTGAAAACTTGATATTCCCATTAGCTGGATGCCAGATACCAAGTGTGGGAGCACTTTTTATGTATCTGAATATCCTTTTTACAGCAATAAGATTGGATTTTCTAGGGGCTGATTGACTTCTTGCACAAACACATGTTGCAAACATGATGTCTGGCCTAGATGCAGTTAGGTACAAAAGAGACCCAATCATGCTTCTATATAGAGTTTGGTCAATCAGCTCATCCTTTTCATCAGACATGACAAGCTTATTTGTTGCCATGGGTGTACTGCATGGTTTACAATCATTCATATCAACTTTATTCAAAAGTTCTTTAGCATATTTGCTTTGATGAATGAAAGTTCCATTGTGCATTTGCTGAACTTGGAGACCAAGAAAGCATTGCAGCCCACCCATTGCACTCATTTCAAACTCAGCAGTCATGAGTTCCCTAAACTCTTCACACATTTTGTTACATGTGCTTCCAAAAATAATGTCATCCACATAAATTTGGACAATCATTAAATACTTTCCTCTCCATTTAAGAAACAGTGTTTTATCAATGGTGCCTCTTTTGAAACCATTTGAGAGTAGAAAGGTGGAAAGAGTTTCATACCAGGCCCTTGGTGCTTGTTTCAGGCCATACAGGGCTTTGTTCAGCCTGTAGACATGATCTGGATAAAATGGATCCTCAAAACTGGGAGGTTGATAGACATACACCTCTTCTTGAATTGTACCATAGAGGAAAGCACTTTTGATATCCATTTGAAACACCTTCATGTTGTGGTTGACAGCAAAGGCCAGGAACAGTCTAATGGCTTCCAATCTTACAACAGGGGCGAATGTTTCATCATAATCAATCCCCTCTTCCTGTCTGTAACCTTGAACCACAAGCCTGGCTTTATTCTTGACAACAATACCCCTTTCATCAGTTTTGTTTTTGAAGACCCACTTTGTGCCAATGGGGCTAACCTCTTTTGGCAGTGGTACAAGCTCCCATACTTGTTGTCTTTCAAACTGTTGGAGCTCCTCTTGCATGGCTTCTACCCAGCTGTTGTCTTTCAGTGCCTCTTGGTATTTGACTGGCTGATGGAGTGATAGAAAGCCAAGCAAAAAGACAAATGTTTTGTGTTTGGCTTCTTGTGAGCACCCCTTCATTGATGTTGCCAATGATTTGGTCAGGTGGATGAGATCTCAAGTAGATTAAATCTCCTTGGTATGGAATGATGGCATTTGTTGGTGAAGGCTGCAAATGTGTATCATCTGAGCTAACCACTGCTGGGGACTTTGATGATCCAGTAGTGGCTTCAAAAGGTGGTGGAATGGGAGGTAATGAAGTGGACACATGCTGACTTTTATCCACTGTTTGGGGACTTTTGTCAGCAGTGTTTTAGGATGTGGAAGCAGTGGTTGATGGGCTACTTTGGTCAACAATTGTTGAGGTAGCAGTGGTTGAGCTTTGACAGCTGTTTTGAACATCTGATGCTCTTCCCATTCTGACAGACTTTTGAGGGATGATGATTTCATACCCATAGTCTGGTGTTGAATCCTATGATGGACCTGCACTGTTAGTCTTGACAGCAGTATTTTTAAAAGTGAATTTATCAAGATCAAAGAGATCTGCAGGATTTGCTGGGATTTTCATTGATGAAAGTTCATTGAACTTTACATTCAACGTCTCCTCCACTGCCTTGGTCCGTGTATTAAACACTTTGTAGGCCTTGGCAGTGGTTGAGTATCCCAGATGATAACCATAATCAATTTTGGCTGCAAATTTTGAAATGGAATCTTTTAAGTTCAAAATAAAACATGGGCAGCCAAATACCTTGAAGTATGAGATCAGTGGTTTGATTTTATACAGAATTTCATAAGCAGTCTTTTTGTGCCTGGGGTTTATTAAAACTCTGTTTTGGACATAGCAAGCAGTGTTTACTGCCTCTGCCCCAAAAGTTAATGGCAAACCTGAATCAGCAAGCATGGTTCTGGCAGCCTCAATTAAAGTTCTGTTCTTTCTTTCAACTACCCCATTTTGCTCTGGTGTTCTAGGGATGCTGTACTGCCTTACAATCCCTTTCTTCACACAGAAGGCATCCAACTCCTTATTTTTAAATTTTGTGCCATTGTCACTCCTGAAGACTTTTACTGGAAGGTCAAATTGCTTTTCAACCTGTGTCACAAAGACTTGAAAAATGCCTGCAGTCTCATCTTTTGAGTGTAAAAAGAAAGTCCATGTAAACCTAGAGAAGTCATCAACAATAACCAAACAATATCTTTTCTTCTTGAGACTCATGACTTGAACTGGGCCAAACAAATCCATGTGTAGCATTTGCAAACACTGGGTTGTTTTGGACTCTTCAATGGACTTATAAGAACTTTTATGATGTTTTCCTTTTAAACAGGAAATGCAATGTTTAGGACATGAAAACAATTTTTGTGGTAGGCCTCTTACCAAACCATTTTTTGAAATTTCAGTGATTGTCTTAAGATTTGTGTGCCCCAGCCTTCTGTGCCAAAGTTCTGTCTCTTTGTTAGAGGCAACTGAGAACAGACAGGCATCAGCTCTGGGACACTCTTTTGACATATCAACAACATAAACATTGCCACTTCTTTAAGCAACAAGTTTTGTTTGACCAGTTTTTATTATTGCTTCAATCTTTTTGACCATTACTGGTCCAACAATCCTACAACACTCCTTTGTGAAGAATGACCCATACCCCTTGTCACTCATTTGTGAAACACTTAGGAGGTTGAATTTCAGACTGTCTATCAGATTAACATTTTCAAATTTTACATTTCCAGACTGTACTGTACCAGACCCCAGAACTTTCCCTTTACTGTTATTCCCAAAGGATATATCACCCCCTCCATGAATTTTGAAATCTTTGAGTAGGGCTTTACATCCAGTCATGTGCCTGGAGCCTCCACTATCAACATACCAATGGCTATCTAAATAGGCAGAAGCTCCCTGCACATGAAGTAAAAGGATTAGTTCATTAGGGTTTCCAAAGCCAATAAGGCTTTGGATGGGATCTCAACAATGTCTGGGATGGATGCACATTGATGGACAGTGGTTAGGTCAGGGGTTTGGACAGTTTTAGTACTGTTTCTTGCTAACCACTGTTGGGGGTCTTGACCAATCACCTGTTGGTACCCAAAATGATGCCTGTTCACTTTAGGTTTAGAGGGCCCTTTGTAGGCCTCATAAACACGTGGAATCCTTTGGTAAGACTGTTTTTCCTTGCCTTTTCTGAACTGATTGGCAGAGGGTGCATCAGTAACCTGAACATCTCTTTTGACAAATGTTTAGTTCAGCTGTTTTGTGACAGCTGTTTGAACTGGCACAAACAGTGGTTGGTTCTTGGTGAATTTGACAGATGATGTTGATGGACTCAAGGATGTTTTAGCAATGTACTCATTCTTTTTCACATCAAAGTTTTTGAGATACACACATGCTTGAGTTTTGTGGTTTGTTTTACCACAAACAATGCAGCTTTCAGCTGGAACAATGACACTTGTTTTTTTTCAAATCATAAGCTTTTAAATGGAAACAGTCTTTTGTTAGATGATTCCTTTTCTCACAAAATTCACAAAACATGTTATTGATCTTTTCTTTCTTCTTTCTCTTTTCGGACTCCTTTGCAGCAGAGGTTCTAACCTCTGTTGGGATGTCCTTGATAGGAATGACTTTAGCTTTTGGAGCTTTAACACCATCAGTTGATGTAAAGTCCATGGGCTTGAGATTTTCAAGAATATCACACTCATCAGACCATTTTGGTTTAAACTGATAATTTTCAAGCTCCTCAAAAGTAGAGGTTCCTATTGGTCTGTCAAGTGTGATTTTGTTACCAAGTTTATTAGTGATTTTCACTTCTTGGCCATTCTTGTTTGTGGGGATGAACTCAGTTGTTTCATCAGTGGTTTGAACAGATTTTTCAAAAGCAGTGTTTTCATCATCATGTTTTCTATAACCAACACCAAATTACACATTGCTTTTTATCTGTTTTTCAAGCATAACCTCATACCCTTTGCATGATTCCACCCATCTTTCACAGGTGATCTGGGTGGACTCCAACTCCTTTTTGCAAACTTGGTATTTTTCTACCATAGTTTAGAGTTGGGTTTTGGTTATGCTCTGTTCTTCTTTCAGACTGCTGATCTCTTTTTCCTTTTCAGTCAATTTGTTTTTAAGTTCTTTTAAAGACCTTTCAAATTTGAATTCATTAGTTAAGATTTTATCCCGAAGGTTTTCATTTACCTCTTCTATGTTAGCAAAAGCAATAATGCAATTGTCAGAACACAGTTTTTCAAGAACTTGAGGAGATACCTTGGCAGTAGCCATCATTGCACAATCACATTGATGATTTTCTTCATCATCAGCTCTTTCTTCTTTCTCACCAGCTTTCTCATTTTTCTCTTCTTTTTTGTCCTCTTCGGACCATGGGTCTGTCATTGGTTCAATCAGGGTTCCTGAACTTTCTCCCAGCAGCAATTCACCAGCAACTGCATTAACAACTGCTTCAGTCACCTCATCCACTGTTTCATCACTTAGCTGTTCACCTTCAGTTTCAATCCCCTCTGGTATTGACTCTAATGCCATCAAACAAAATTCATCATTAGAAGGTTCATCAAAAGCATAGAGTGCAAAATTTTCATCACCAAGCTCATCAGGCATGCTGCTCCAGTCAACAAAGCCTTGAGTGAAAAAGCTTTGCTGATCTGGTTGTACCACTGCTGGAGCAGCTGTTTGAGGTGCAACAGGTTGCACTTGTGCCTGGGGGACAGGGGTTTGCACGTACTGAATTTGTGGAACAGTGGTTTGGACATAATGCACAGGCACAGGGGCAGCAACATAATGAGCAATGTTAACATGAGCTGCAGGGGTATATTGGGTATAGTGCATAGTGCTTTGATTTTGAGGTCTAGGGTTTGAGCTAGGATGAGTGATTATAGGACCAGTAGTTTGACTCATGCATTCCCTAGCGAAATGACCTAGCCTATTGCACTTGTAACACTTGATTTTCGATTTATCCAACCCAACCCTTAGATTCCCATGTAAACCTGGGAATTTTCGCCCCGTTCTTTTGTAGAATTTGCTAGTTCTAACACTGAGCAAAGCCAATTGGTGCAGAATGTCCATCTCTTCTAAGTCAGTGGGATCAAAATGTTGTAAATCATTGAGTTCAAAACACAAATTATCTGACATCTGGTTTTCATTAGCTGTAAATGCATAGTTTGTAGAGTGAGGATCAGGGTTGGTAAAGTTTCCACCAGCTGTTATATCAATGAAATGATCATAACCCTGTTCCTTACCACTGCTACCAGATTCTTCCTGACCAAGAAGAGCTGTGCTACCGAATGAGTAATCATCAGTAGCTTTTCCAGACTCTTGCAACTTCTTTTTCTGGTTCAACTCCCTTTCATAAGTCAGGAGTCTACCATGAAGTTGGGTCAGGGTCAGATCTTTGAACTCAACAGAGTTTCTAGTCACAAATGCAATTGTGTCCCATTTATCAGGTAGCGATCTAAGAAACCTGCTATTTTGTGTTGATTTTGGAAATTCAACCTTAACAAGCCTTAGCTCACTGATGAGACAAATGAAACGTTCAAATTGTTGGGTCAATGATTCACCCTTAATGTGATAGAAGGTTTCATACTGCTGATTCAGAATTTCCCTATTGTTTTCAATAACTTCTTTGGTTCCCCCAAACTGTTCCTTCAATGCATCCCATAGCTCTTTAGCACTGTTACAATGTAACAGTCCAGCATAGATCTCATTTGGTAATGCAGATGCTATGATGCTAAATGCTTTGGCATCGAGTTCGAACTTTTGAAAATCAGTTTCAGTATAGTTTTCATAAGGTTTTCGTACGAACTTCTTTGGATCCTCAGCACTTGGCACCATAGGAACATGGGGACCATAAACAACAGACCTCCAACATCCAGTGTTCTGTTGAGCAAGGATGTGACCCATCCTTCTCTCCCAGATGTTGTATTCATTTCTTTTAAGCATAGGTGGTTTAAAAAGTGAGCCAATGTTATTCTTATCATCTTGAGATTGTGACGTCATCCTGGTTGTTTTACAGACACTGATTAATCAACTTTAATGGTGATTAAACCTTGCTCTGTTTTTCAACACAAACGAACAAACTATCGAGATCAACGATTTTGAGCTGAACTATTTATGTCAAAATGATTGTTAAATCAAATTTGACTTTCCAGGCTCTGATACCAATTCTTGGATCTGAGTTTGGTTTTGATTGTATTTTATGTTTGAAATTAAGATGGAAATGGATGAGTTGTGCAGCGGAATAAGATGAAAACAAACTTTGCATACAATCAAACGAGAGTATTGCTTTGATCAAACATTTTTCATAATGAACCGAAAGATTGAATTTATTTCAATTACGATTACAATTGCAATGATTGAATACAAACTCCCCCTCAGCCAGAGCTCAGTGTTTGTTCGTGCAGAGAAGACGATGTTGCAAAGAGCTAATAGAACAGTACAGAGCACTGTTCTATTTATAGGCACTAGCAAACCACTGAGCATCTAAGCTGACGTCACCATGAAAGTGACATCTAACCTCCTAACAAACTCTAACCCCTGATCTATACAAACACTGCTATACTAACTACTGCTTATTACATTACATTACATAAAGACAGAATAAACAACTGTTGATTCCCTCCACTGCTGTGAACCCAGCAGTACCTGTCCTGATCAGCAGTGCTTGAACCAAGGTAGTAGATTGAACAGCAGAGCTTTTGTCTTTCATCAGGTCTTTACTTGAACAGCAGTTGTGGGTCAGCAGTTTGCACGATCAGTAGATAGGAGGTCAGCAGATGTTGAAATCACTTTCAAGGGGAGAGACTTGTATGTAACATCTGCTTATTCTGGATCCACTGCTCTGATCCAGTTTTGGTTTTAATTATCTGTTCCTCTGGTAGGGTTCAATCCCAACACATCCTCAGCAAAAAATCATCGGGAATGTACAGAGTAGCATTCAAACAAGAAACATGTTGCGAAACAAAAACAATGCAGGCTTGTATGCAGCAATTCGAGAATCTGGTCAACAAAATGATTGGTCTTTCGCTTGTTATGTCTCACAGGAAGAGCCAAGAACTTGGAAAGAAGCTTTGAAAGATAACTCTTGGGTTGAAGCAATGAAGGAAGAACTGCAACAATTCCAGAAACTTGGTGTCTGGAAGCTCGTAGAGAAACCTTCTGATTACAAAAAGATTGGTACCCATTGGGTGTATAAATGCAAAAAGGACGACCGTGGAATCGTTATTCGAAACAAAGCAAGATTGGTCGTTCAAGGTTTTTGTCAGATTAAAGGTATAGACTACAACAGAGTGTATGCACCTGTTGCACGTCTGGAAGCAATTCGGATCTTTCTGGCTTATGCCTCATTCAAAGGATTCAAGGTTTACCAGATGGACGTCAAAAGTGCATTCTTACATGGTCTAGTCGAAGAAGAGGTGTATGTTGAACAGCCTCCAGGGTTTGAAGATCATATCCATCCCGATCGGGTTTGGTTACTGAACAAAGCTCTCTATGGTCTACGTCAAGCACCGCGAGCTTGGTATGCAACCTTATCTAATTACCTGTTGGAGAATGGATTTCGCAGAGGTCTTATCGATTGCACTCTCTTCATAAAAGAACAAGATGGAGATCTTCTATTGGTACAGGTATATGTGGATGATATTATATTTGGTTCTACTAACAAAGTCATGTGTAGGGATTTCGAGCGTGTAATGCAGGATAAATTCGAGATGAGCGCTATGGGGGAGATGACTTTCTTTTTGGGCTTGCAAGTGCAACAAACGAAGTCTGGGATTTTCATCCATCAGACTAAGTATGTTCAAGACATTCTGAACCGATTCCAGATGTCCGACACATCGCCCATTGGTACCCCACTGCAGCAAAATCACGGAATTAATCTAGACTTGAAGGGTGAAGTCGTTAGCTCTTCATACTACCGCGCGATGATTGGATCCCTTATGTACCTCACAGCATCAAGAACAGATATAATGTATCCAATATGCCTGTTAGCTAGATATTAAGTGAATCCGAAGGCCTCACATCTTGCAGTTGTAAAAAGGATTTTTCGTTATTTGAAGGGTTGCCCAGACACCGGTCTATGGTACCCTAAGGATAATAACTTTGACTTGATCGCTTTCAGTGATTCTGATTTTGGCGGATGCAAAATCGACGGCAAATCCACAACGGCTGGATGCCAGTTTTTAGGAAGTCGCCTCGTAACATGGCAGTGCAAGAAGCAGACTTGTGTCGCTACATCAACTTGTGAAGCTGAATACATTGCTGCCTCAAGTTGTTGCTCCCAAGTTCTGTGGATACAACAGCAAATGCGCGATTACGGTTTTGAATTCCTAACTACTCCTATTTTAGTCGATAATTTGGCTGCCTTATCTATCACTAGAAATCCTGTGCAGCATTCAAAGACCAAACACATCGAAATTAAGTATCGCTTCATACGTGATTGCTTTGATAAAAGGCTAATCGATGTTGTTAAGGTCCATACTGATGACCAACGTGCGGACCTTTTTACCAAAGCATTTGATAAATCAAGATTTGACTTTTTATTATTGGTAAATGGCATTAAGGTCAAGCAAGAGTAATCCGCATCGGAAAATCATTTTTGTAAATATCTTTGTGTTTTTAAAATTATTGTAAGTTTGTTGATTTTAGGGGGAGTAAATCCAAATTTGAAAATTCAAAAACATCGAAAAATTTCAAAAACTCAAAAACAATAGAAAAACAAAAATGAGTTTCCTGGCGAGCAAAAGAGAAAATGATAGTACATCAGTGGTATGTCCAAACCTTTTTAAACTGAAATGCAAAATGAAAAATGTTAAGCAGCTCTATATAAGATGTATCGGTAGGCTCACAATCATTTTAAAGTGTGCAGGGTGATATAAACTTAAATCGCTCATTGGCATATGGTCTTAGTACCGAAATTTCATTTGAGAGATTGCCGAGGTTCTGAGATATGTGGTCTTTATGCTGTTTATCATCTGGGTATCATGGTTGTTTCTTTTACCGAAACAAAATGGAGACGAAGTCTAGATCTTCCATGATATCATACATACGTGTAGATTCTGCATACGACCTCAATAAGTGATCAACAATCACATGTCCACAAAACAAGTGATAATATATCACATTTGTTCGGGAGTCAAGTTCGTCTCTTTGCTGTACGTTTGTACTGACATGTTCACGGACTTGCTCTTGTACCCTTCATGCATCTGAAAATCAAGTTCCTCATCAATATGTGATTCTATCACATAAGGCTTGTTTTCAATAAAAATAAGTGAGTATCTCACATTTTCATATACGGCAAAACAGATGATAAATGGTATACTCACCAGTAAGATGAACTCTCATGCATACCTTGATATGGGAATGTGTCGTGATGTGGATGAACACCGGTCGGTAAGTATAGATCATACCTTAACGTATCCCCTCGCCATGATTACATCTGATAAGTTGAGCTTATGTGGATAATAATACCGATAATCGTTATAGGATGTTTATCTAAATGTTAACAAAAAAGAAGAGCAAGAGCGTTTTGGCATGACCATACACTGATATGATTCTCTTACCCTCGAAACTCGCAAAAAGAATGTTTGTATATATTTACTTTTCTTAGTTTCTGCAACTCTGTATATATTTATTTACTGCTTTCAGTCTTTAAGTTTGAAATTTTCAAAATGCCAAAAAGATTTTAGGTGTGTTTTAATATAAACTTTATAAAAGTCAAAAAGATTTTATTTCTGCTTTTGTTTTGATTAACCAACGTTGGAACTCAAGTCTTCATTGCCTAAAATCTGATTGAAAATCAAAACGACTGAATCTTTATAAACGGTTAGAGTTTGCAAGTTTTGAAAGTTAATAATCAAAATTGAAAAATCTGTTAACTATTCAAACTAAATTGTCGGATGGTATTTGAATGAGAATTGGTCTCATATTTGTCATTTGTTTAAATGTTAACTATATTCCAAGCAGTTGTTCTCATTACGCGTTTAGCTTTCTTGCATGTGCAGATGCTAAAGGCGAGGAGAACATGTTCAATGATAAGCTTCGAAATGAAGACACGACGTGAAGGCACTCAAATGATAAAGATGATTGAGTTGCCGCTGATCAATCATCAAATACTACAAGGATCTAAAGCATTGAAGATCAAAATATTCACGAGCATAATCAAAGGGGGAGTTTGTTGATACACTTTCTTCTTACAACACGTGAAGTCTTTGAAGATCCTTTCCAAGAATGAATGAACCATCAAGAGATGGAGAACGAGATTACGGACCTCGCGAGTAGCATCCAAGGGGGAGTTTGTTGATACATATTATGTGGATACGACTCGGCTCGGTTCGACACGGCTACGAAGTGAAGGCCGTAGTCAAGACAACCTCCTGTCTTAACTCGGTGTGCGATTTACTTTGTAACATTTGTGTAAATGCAACTGCCTGTGTGCAGTTTGCATTTAGTATAGTTTAGGTGTTGTCTGTTTATGTTTGGCCCAACATTGAAGAAGCCCAAGAGACAAGTCCATGTGAAGAAGTCCTCCATGATGAAGTCCAAGCCCAAGCCCAAGACACAGGCCCAATCCCATATAACGAAGACACCTTTGTGACGAAATCACATGGATTTCGTCAAAGGTATTGAGATTTCGTCGATGATGATGGATGTTTGTCGAAGAGTCTTCGTCGACAACACGATTTCGTCATGGCCTTCACTATATAAACCCAGACAACAGACAAAAACACTAAGAGAGAAGTCTGAATAGATTTCGGAGAGAACACACTGTAAACACACACACACTGAGAGTTTATGAGAACATCTTGTAAACATTGCTTTGTAACCGTTTTCTAGATTAATACATTGGAGTGTTAATCGGTGAATCTTGTGTTTTACGTGTTCATAACTTGGTTTAACTTACCCGTTTGGATTCCGCACTCTCGGGTTTGTCGGAAAACAGGAATAAAGGTTGACTCGATCCTCCGGGTGGACCTACAGTCTCTCCCAGATGCGCGGAAACCCGACCTCCACCCGCCCGAAGGCACGACAGTGGAATAATCGATAATAGCTCGCCTCCCATCCAAGAGGAACTGGCGCTAGCCGTATTCGCCCTTCACCTGGATGCCGCAGAAAATAATGGGGAGAATGGGAGTCGAACCTGGGTCACAAGGAATACCAAGTTTTTCCACAACCATTCCACCACTACCTCATTGGCATGTGTAAATTGTATTAACGCAAAGAAGTAATATATTAATGTACAAACAATTTTTTTAGATGTAGACTTGCACTTAAAATATAATCATGCACATACTGCACAGAAATAAAGGCCTCTGTAAACTTCCTTTAAAGTTTACAGAGGCTTCTCTCTTTACAGGCGCCAATCCAAGTTATAAAAGATCTTGAATCGAAAACCATGAATTTTCTTTGGGGAGGTGATGGTTCAATCAGGAAACTCCATTGGGTGGCTTGGGAACGTGTTTCTATTCCGAAAGAAAGTGGCGGTCTCGGGCTTAGTAAACTAAAAAACATAAATACCTCGCTACTAGCGAAATGGGGGTGGCGATACAAGTCTGACAAGAGCAAATTATGGACCAAGGTTATCCATGCGATCCATACAACAAGGACGAGTTGGGACTTTTTTCCTATCTAGAAAAGCTTTGGGCGGGGCTTGTAGTAGTATTGTTAAGGTGTTGGCTAATACTAAGATAGACGGAATTCCTTTAAGGAATTTTTTCAAAGGAACCGATGGTAACAGTAACGATACGTCGTTCTGGCTTGACCCTTGGATTAGTAATATTGTTCCTCTAAAAGACTCGTTTCCTACTCTATTTAGTTTGGAGATGGACAAGAGATGCAAAGTTAGCAAACGGGTTTTGGCTACTAATGATGGATCGAGGTACTGTTGGCAGTGGAGAAGACCTTTGACCGTGGGCCAGGAAACTGATGAGCTGATAGCGCTGGAGAAGACCTCCGATCACCGCTGCCACCCACCGCCGCACCGCTATCAACCGCCACCACCTACCTCCACCATCATCCAACACCTCCGTTGTCACCACCAATGTTGTCTCCACCCACCACCACCGCCAACCACCACCGCCACTACAACTGACACCTAGCACCACGCCCCATTATCACCCATCACTGACCACCGCCATCTGATTTTATTCCTTCATATTTTTTCACATACCAAACAACAAAAAGTAATTGTTCATTTCATTTACACATGGTAACCAAACAAGACATGGAATGGTAATGATCAATTCCATTACCTCATCCATTGCATTACCTCGTCCATTCCATTCTCCCGTCCATTCCATTATCCCATACCAAACAGACCCTTAGCGATCCATAAACCTTTGGGAATTAGGTGTATTTTTTTAAATTTATATTTGTTTTCAAATGATGACAGGTTGACTCTGGCATTAGAGTTAAATCCATCTACGGGTTGAAAGGTTAATAATTTTAGTCTTAGTCACATGTTCCTTGGGCTATGCTTTGTGGGGCAATATAACATCTCCTTCATGAGGGTATTTAGAACTCACCTGAACTGCACTAGCAGCAACAATCATGTGAACATAGTTGAATTTGGTTAGATTTTTTATCTTTGCAAATTATAATATCGGCGGTCACTAAAGAATACATAGCTCATGCGCCAAAGTAAGAGAATAAGGAACAAGCAATATGTCCTTTTAATCTTTCGGTAAGCAAATCCAACTTCAAATTTTGTGATCTCACTTTCTTTGTGAAGGTGAAGCTTTCTGACTAGATTTATGAAAATGTAGGTTATTTTGTACCCACAATTAGAAAGGAGCAATAGATTACCTTTGTTTTTTGAAGGCTGCTTAAGGTGTATTATCAAGAAGCTTTTTTGGATATCTGTAGTTCCACTGGCCAAATTTAGCATCATCACTTTGGCTGCAACTTGCATGTTGTCTTCATAAGCTGTATGAACTATGGGTCCCATTTAGAGAGCAGAACTAAAATCGGGTGAGAAAATAAAGAATTGAATGGGGTTTAAGATTAGATGAATAATTGTAACCTGTTGCGGATATTTTTTGGATGGTACTATGGTATTGCTAGGTTACTAAATTGAAATAGATTGTTCAGTTTTTTTGATGAAAAGTTGATTTGATATGGATTTCATGGAGCTCAACAATCATTCTATTTTGTTTTATCATGTTTATGGCTTTGATCTATTTGAATCCATTTGGTTGGATACTCATGGTTGTTTAGCGCATTGCACGAGGTGGAAGGCGTAGCGCGAGGAATCCCGGTGGGTTGAGGTTTTGAAACGTTGTATTAATTTATGTTTACATGGTGGGTGATGTGAAAGTGTATTAATGCACATATATATATTTTTGCTTGATAAAAAAATAAAAATAAGTAGTATATATTCTGTCGTGCGTATCTTAGATATCTGACTCAATATAAATGATATATAAACTAAACTTATTAAGATTGCATAAAGATATTTAGGTACATGGTCACTGGAAGATATGACAACCATATATAATACAGTCAAACCAAAAAACTCATAAAAAGCAATCAATTTGTATATGAACAATACATATACTTCTGTGGATGATGGTATTGAGAGGGATGGAGTCATCGTTGGTTGAGGAGGAGGAAGAAGGGTGGTGAGCCAACCAAAAGGCTGATACGAATACGATATAACGAATTATCTCAGTGCATCACCAATGAGTGGATGCATGAATATATAAAATGAAAAGTTACAATATAAACATACAAGAATGAGAAAAGTACATACACACCCCTACATAATTGAAAACTACGAAGTTGTGGTGTTAATATATCTTCCGTTCCCGGCCAGTTGTAGCAGTTGAAAGATGAATCCGTAACTTTTTTAATCCTTTGGTTAGTTAGACAATCTTTGAACATTCCAAGTGCAAAGAGATTAGGAAAAAGCTATTTAAAAGTCTTGTGGGCGAATCAACTATGCTTCCAAAACATCGTATTGTTTCCAAGCCCTACTTTTTTTCTGAATAGATTAGAGTTCATGTTCCCAGCAGCCGTAATCTCTTTGTCTCCTTTGGTATGAAAGACCAGCTCCCTGCCATGGACTTTTTCCCCGGAATGTTCACTACTAGAAAAGTGCTACTATTCCTATCAAAATTTTCTACGCATTTCCTACAAACGAAAATTCCGACACCCCACGAAATTCCTACGAACAAGAAAGGGTCTTAGTCTTGTGAAAAAAAAAAGCGACAAAAAAGTCACAAATTGTTATGCTGTAGGAAAAGTGTCGGAAATTTCCCACATATTTCTGTTTTCATTTTGACCATTTGTCGGAAATTTGTAGGAATTGGTATGCGTAAGAAAAGTGTCGGAAATTTCCCACGCAATTCAAACGGAATTCGTTTTTATTTTAACAATTAATAGGAAATACGTAGGATTCTAGTTTATAAAAAAAAATCAGAATAAATAAAATTAATGATATTAAAATATAAAGTTTTATTATTTATAAAAATATATGTTATTTTTAAATTTATTTATTACTATCCGTAGGAAGAGCGTCGAAAATTCCGACAAATTACTTGCGGAATGGATTAAAAAAATATTTGTAATACATTTATTGTGACAACCGGTGATTTACGGCTCTTAATTACGTGATTAACATGTGATTAACGCGATAATAAATAGTGTTTACAGTGCAAATTAACTTAATTAGGTCTTTGGAGTGCCAAGGAACGCTTATTCGACTATACAGTGCGATACAGTGCGCGTATGGTGATTTACGGGAAATCTCCTGAATATTACGCGACAACGAACTGATACCGTACAAAATACTGACAACGCCGACAAATACGGATTTTCTACGAATATTCTATATTTATGAATTTAATGCTGTAAATTTATTTCGCTTCCGTACATCACAAAACGCAAAACAGGAACGAGAAACGTGACTGCAGGGAACGCACCGGTAACGAAACGAAAGTATCGGAAACACGTATTACTTCCACAACTGAAATTTTATGACACATTTAGCTTCGTAATTAAATTCTAATACTCGCAGACCAAACCGGATTGAAAAACGCGTCAGCAACGACAAAATAAATATTTAGCCGATTTTAAACGCAACGACAACCGTACTCGTCGAACACTAAATTTTCGGCATCACTTTACGCATTTTTTACCATAATGGTTTATCCTACGACATTTTTAGGATGCTCGGGTTGCGAAAACGGGTCTTGTAGGAAATACGGGCCACGTACCACGAGATGGGCTTGTGGGCCTTGGGCCTAAACCCAAAACCCACAAGACTAAACCTCTATATATACAAGACCTTATGGTCTTTTAATTCTCATTCAATAAAAACCAAGCACAGACTTCGTCTGTCTTTCCCCTCTCTCGATCTATACATATACAAGCAATACACTCACACAAATCAACCCAACAAAATAAATGCAGACCCTCCATCCTCATCTCTCTTTCACCTCACTCGAACCCCTCTCTCCCCCGATGAAGAACCGCCGGCCACCATTATGGGTAGCGACGCTCGGTGACTACCGGTGGTCGATGTCGGGTCCAACCGGTTAACCGACGACCACATCAGCCGACATCCCCTGTTTCCCTCCCTCTGCTTCAGTTCCGACGACATACCCGCCCCTTCTTCGAACGACAACACGGAGCACCACCACCACCGTCCGGTGGCGGTGCAGCGACTACAAACAGAGAGAGAGAGAGAACCGGCGGTCAGAGACTCGGATCGCCGATCAGTTCATTTATCCGGCGGTCCTTGACGTTATCCGTCGAGTTTCACGGTAAGACCCCTCCTCCCTTGTTCATCTCCATTTTTTAGTTGGATGACGTTTTTTTTTAGGTCCGATGATGACGACGGTGATGTTTCAAGTCAAATCTGTTTTTCGATCGGGTCTCGTAAGATTCGGCTTCGGTTCAAAGCTCGATCTCGGTTAAAGACGCCGGTTCAGTTAACTCAGTGGTGGTTCGGGTCAGCCGCGGTTCAGAAAGTTCGAGTCACGGTTCAGTTTTTGGGTTTGGGTGACGTTTCGGCTCGGGTCAACCGTCAAAGTCAGACAAGCGGGTCTCGATATTCGGGTCAGATTGTAGTTCGGTTCAACACCGGGTCAAACCCGGTCAAAGCTGGTCAACGACAGTCAAACTCGGTCAGTTTCAGTTCCGGTTCGGTTAGGTCAGTCAGCATTGGATGCAGCTCGGGTCGACTCGGTCGAACCGAGTCAACTCGGTCAAACCTGGTCAACTCAGCGAGTCAACTCGGTCAACCCGGTTGACTCGGTCAACTCAGTCAGCTTACTTGACATTTCGACGTGAAGACTTGGTAAAAATTAATAACGCATTTAATATTTGTGTTTTTATATAGATTTAATCTTACGTGACAATCGAGCTCAAACCGGTTGAAGTATACTTTACGTTTGATATATCTGATGAAATTATATATACACTGTTTGAATCTTGATTGAATTTTTATAAAATACCGACAACTTTTGTTGTCGGGGGCGTCTAAAAGCAGATGAAACTCTGCCCGCTTTTCTAGAAAATCCGTAAAATAAAATGTGTTTTATTATAAAACGAACTATCCTATTCAAGTAATTTTTTTTATAAGAACAAATACAAGTGTAACAATACTTTCGACAACACTTTTACAACATACAAAAACGACGATTCATATATTATTTCCAACATCAAACAAACCAATTTCGTTTTATAAAATAAATATCGCTAAAATGTTTATTTCAAATACCAAACAACACAAATTCGATTTATAAAACGAATATAGTTTATACTATATTTCAAATGTCAAACAACATGAATTCGTTTTTTTTTTACAAAAATAAATGTAGTTTGAATATTTATTTCAAGTATTAAACAATACGAATTCTTTTATAAAAATAAATTTAGTTTTATATTTATTTTAAACCTCAAGCGACTCGTACTCGTTTATAAAAATAAATATAGTATATATTTATTTCAAACATCGAATGACTCGATGATGCTTCTATAAAATAAATATAACTTTATATATTTATTTCAACCGCCTAAACGGCAAGTACTCGTATTTTGATAATTATCATACGAAAGGCGATATACATAATATGAGATTGTTATTTGTTACTTCATATGAATATTCTTTTATACACGTACAACTTCTCGGAACGACTAACATTATTTTGTCGATATATTGATATTTTTGTATAAATATTTATATACGTCGAATTTCTCAAAAAATAAGTACTTTCTAGACTTAGTAAATTATTAACGGTATCAAACGAGACTTAACGCGTATAACTTAGTCATTTTCGTTAAGTTAACAACTTACCGTCGAATTATTCGGTCAAGGATTCGGTAGAGCTCGATGACACGTAGTTTAGTTACCGCGTTTATTTGGAAACTTATAAGATATTCCGTGTTAGGGATATTGTAGAATGCACGCTAGCAAATCATGTCTTGGAAACGACATCACGAAGTCGTATTTAGCTAGCTTTGCACATGGAAATCTAGGTGAGTTCATAACCCCACCTTTTTACGGTTTTACATTTTTATAAATGTTTTTGGGGTGGAAAGACATGCACGTTTCGCAGAAACACACAAAGTTTTCGATGAACAAAGACTGCATATTTAGACAAAGCACGTTTTGCATGAACATACAAAGTTTCTGAACGAACGAAAACTCATATTTCTAAATCATGTTACGAACGGATTTCAAGGAACTCAAATGGTTTACGAATGAATCATACTAAATAAACCGGTTTTTACAAAACAAAAGCGTATTATCGAAATGTGAATGATTTTCATGACTAGGGATTGGATCGTCTAGTTATAATAATGGGACTGGGTTGGTCTGCGTTTGAGAAACGGGACCCCCAGTGGGTACATGTTACAAAATGATTACATACAATTACAATTGGTATGGTTAGATAAGGAAGGGTACACTTAGATCATGAGAGTGGTGGGTACAACACTTAAGGCCATTAATCCTCGTTGTAGGACCGAGGGACATGAGTGATAGATCTATTTGGGTGTAGCGAGCCCACACCCATGGGGACCAGGGTGGCCCATAGGGTGACTATGTCTTCCAGCCGGAGGCCCGGTACAAATTTGCTAGGTTTGAGTTTTCCTGCATCACTTCACACATACCATTGGCCTTTCAAACCATTGGTGATCTGTTTTTCCTTGTTGCTTTCATACCGGGGTTTTACAAATTACATACCATGTTTTATACAAATTCAAAGCATAGGATTTATGCGGGCATGAAGTCAAAGTCAGGGTGGGCATTGACGGTTATACAAACTTTACAAATACAAGAGTTTACAAATACATAGTTCTACGAACATAATGCGTTACAAATACAAAGTTTGCATATAACTTGACAAGAAAATGATTTCTAAATTCGTTTTCTCAATAATATTTCACAAACCGGTTATTCAAAAGATTTATTCAAATCTTTTACAAACAAACTATGAACTCGCTCAACTTTATGTTGACTTTTTCGCATGTTTCTTTCTTAGGTTACTTTTTCAAAACTATGGAACGGTTGGAATAGGAGAACCATTGGAGACTCGAGTACTTAGTGGGCGTTCTTTTTCTAGAAGTCTTAGCTTATTTCTTCCGCTGTGCAATGAAGATACCAGTCCAGTCACGCCAGCTCTGATATTTTTGGGGTGTGACAGATTGGTATCAGAGCTATAGGTTACAACGAATTAGGTTTTCTATAGAGATACCTAGGCTCTAACCTCACTTTCCTCTGGGACTTAGATCATTAAGACTTTAAATACATACAGAACGCCTAAGACTCGAACAAGGTGTCCAACCATTGCTGAAAAACAAACAGTCAAGATTTTGTTTTCAAACATACGCTAAAGTGGTGTTTTACCCACGATACACAAAACAGTCGTATACAGTGCACAAAACTTTGAGAGCTTAGGAAACATGCATTTAGAACATTTGGGAACTTATGTTGAAGTTCATTAAAGGTCATCACGTAGGAACCGCGAATATTAACTCGGGCACACACTATTATCCATATTGTCTATGATATTTTAACTTCCCAAGCAGGCAACCTACGCATAACGAAACACTAGTGCACGAGAACACATGGAACTTAAATTTTACGTCAACGGATGTTGGAGTACATCACATTCTACGTGGAACGAAACGCTAGTGCACAAGTATACGTGAAACTTAAGCTATACATTAATGGAGGTTGAAGTACGACACATACGACTATCGAGGCGAGGCCTTTGAAAAGACTCGATGGCGCAATTCAACGACGACGCTAGATTCCTGTCAGCAGGAGAACTAACGATCAGGAAACGGCAACTTGTCACGTAATCCTGCAACGACACGAGTCACGCTAAAGGAGAAGACGCATGTCTTCGTATTCCCCCTTCTCGCATTAATGACAAGTACGCTATGTTCGACATTCCATGGTAATGTCACCTAACAACCAGTCATCACATGAACCCCAGGTAAAGTCCCTAAATTTCTTTTATAGAAATTTCAACTTTCACAGTTACTGAGTAGATTTTCATATCTCTACTCCTCTTAATGGTCATTGTATCACGATCATTTCTTCCAGTATAGCGAATATTCATTTGCTTCATTTCTTGAAAAATTCATATGTTACGCATGCATCGTTTGTTACGCATGTGGTTTCGTTTCAAATATGTGCTTCATCAAAGTTCAAATATTATTTCGCTAAATCTAATTATTGATTTGTGATTCGAATGACCCGCATTATTGTAATTGTTGGCTCCTTTGTTATCAAGTCAACACAATTCTCTTGAAATTTCTTTTCTTTTCAAGATGCATACATGGTTTTTCGTTGTGACCATGTCGGAAGATTCTTGTCGATACATGTATTTATTGTCGGCTTGCGCCGAAACCAAGTTCAATTGTTTGAACTTGTCCATTACACATATTCAATTCAGAGCATCATATGATGTATTGGGAGCATCATATTCAAAATTCGTTTTAACAAGTGTTTCATTTGTTCCGAGTCGAAGTAAACTTATTTGGCATTCGACTCCATTAAATTGTTTGTTGATTTCGACACCTTGTGGTGGTATTTTCACTTGTTTGAAGCTTGCGCTAAACTCGTTTACATATCTCATGCACGGATTTAATTATCTATTTATTGATTTGCTTTAAATCCTCTTTGATTATCATATTAAAGCAGTCTTAGCACAATAGTGTGTTAAGACAGTGGTACACAAATTTATTTCTATATTCCGGTGTACATATTAACGGTTCTTTCATTATCGATCGAATGTTTTGCGGAATTCATTGCTTCTTCATCTTCGATCGAAAACATTATTTCTTTGATGTTCCATTTTCAATTGAAAATCCTATGATGTCATTTGAAACAAACTTTCAGATTCACATTATTGCGCTTTCATTTGATTTCGAGCACGGTGATGCTGTTTGATCACCGCTATTATTGAATTATTTAAATCACTACGACACCTTGTGGTGTCGGTATACACTTGTAGCTTGGGCTAATCATGATCAAGCGTTTTATGCAAAACACAGGTGATACTTGTTCGATCACCGCTATATTTTAATTGTTTCATTCACTACGACACCTTGTGGCGTCGGTATAACTTGCAGCTTGTGCTGACCAGGATCGAGCGTTTCATGCGAACCATTACATTTGAATTTGTTGATTCTAAGTTCATCTAGTGGATGTTATTGCTTTTAGAACTCATTTACATATTGTAAACGTTCATATGGAATTCGATTGGTCGAAGTTCCTGTTCATTGTTGGATCCCTGTTAACTTAATCACACTAGTGACTGTATCTGTACGTCTTGTTTCCTTTGACATTAATTGCTGAAACACATTTCTTTTAAACCGTTGGGTTCTTATTGATGAGGAATGTCCTTGAATTCACAGGATTTGAATAAGCATTGATTCAATTTCGTGGTCATCCACTTTGATACTATTCGTATTTATCTACACATAACGTAACTCTAAGGAGTTAACATAGTCTAAATTTGGAGGATGAAATTTCATTAACAGGGGGAATGTGACAACCGGTGATTTACGGCTCTTAATTACGTGATTAACAGGTGATTAACGCGATAATAAATAGTGTTTAGAGTGCAAATTAACTTAATTAGGTCTTTGGAGTGCCAAGGAATGCTTATTCGACTATACAGTGCGCGTATGGTGATTTACGGTAAATCTGCTGAATATTACGCGACAACGAAGTGATACCGTACAAAATACTGACAACGCTGAAAAATACGGATTTTCTACGAATATTCTATATTTATAAATTTAATGCTATAAATTTATTTCGCTTCCGTACATCGCAAAACGCAAAACAGGAACGAGAAACGCGACTGCAGGGAAAGCACCGGTAACGAAACGAAAGTATCGGAAACGCGTATTACTTCCACAACTGAAATTTTATGACACATTTAGCTTCGTAATTAAATTCTAATACTCGCAGACAAAATCGGATTGAAAATCGCGTCAGCAACGACAAAATAAATATTTACGCGACTTTAAACGCAACGGCAACCGTACGCGTCGAACACTAAATTTTCGGCATCACTTTACGCATTTTTTACCATAATGGTTTATCCTACAACAGTTTTAGGATGCTCGGGTTGCAAAAACGGGTCTTGTAGGAAATACGGGCCACGTACCACGAGATGGGCTTGTGGGCCTTGGGCCCAAGCCCAAAACCCACAAGACTAAACCTCTATATATACAAGACCTTATGGTCTTTTAATTCTTATTCAATAAAAACCAAGCACAGACTTCGTCTGTCTTTCCCCTCTCTCGATCTATACATATACAAGCAATACACTTACACAAATCAACCCAATAAAATAAATGCAGACCCTACATCCTCATCTCTCTTTCACCTCACTCGAACCCCTCTCTCCCCCGATGAAGAACCGCCGGCCACCATTATGGGTGGCAGCGCTCGGTGACTACCGGTGGTCGGTGTCGGCTCCAACCGGTTAACCGACGACCACACCAGCCGACATCCCCTGTTTCCCTCCCTCTGCTTCAGTTCCGACGACATACCCGCCCCCCCCCCTCTTCGAACGACAACACAGAGCACCACCACCACCGTCCGGTGGTGGTGCGGCAACTACAAACAGAGAGAGAGAGAGAGAACCGGCGGTCGGAGACTCGGACCGCCGGTCAGTTCATTTATCCGGTGGTCGACAACAGGGTCCGGCGGCCCTTGACGTTATCCGTCGAGTTTCACGGTAAGACCCCTCCTCCCTTGTTCATCTCCATTTTTTAGTTGGATTACGTTTTTTTTAGGTCCGATGAAGAAAACCGTGATGTTTCAAGTCAGATCTGTTTTTCGATCGGTTCTCGTAAGATTCGGCTTCGGTTTAAAGCTCGATCTCGGTTAAAGACCCCGGTTCAGTTAACTCAGTGGTGGTTCGGGTCAGCCGCAGTTCAGAAAGTTCGAGTCACGGTTCAGTTTTTGGGTTTGGGTGACGTTTCGGCTTGGGTCAACCGTCAAAGTCAGACAAGCGAGTCTCTATTTTTTACCATAATGGTTTATCCTACGACAGTTTAAGATGCTCGGGTTGCGAAAACGGGTCTTGTAGGAAATACGGGCCACGTACCACGAGATGGGCTTGTGGGCCTTGGGCCCAAGCCCAAAACCCACAAGACTAAACCTCTATATATACAAGACCTTATGGTCTTTTAATTCTCATTCAATAAAAACCAAGCACAGACTTCGTCTTTCTTTCCCCTCTCTCGATCTATACATATACAAGCAATACACTTACACAAATCAACCCAACAAAATAAATGCAGACCCTACATCCTCATCTCTCTTTCACCTCACTCGAACCCCTCTCTCCCCCGATGAAGAACCGCCGGCCACCATTATGGGTGGCGGCGCTCGGTGACTACCGGTGGTCGGTGTCGGGTCCAACCGGTTAACCGACGACCACACCAGCCGACATCCCCTGTTTCCCTCCCTCTGCTTCAGTTCCGACGACATACCCGCCCCCCCCCCCCCCTCTTCGAACGACAACACAGAGCACCACCACCACCGTCCGGTGGTGGTGCGGCAACTACAAACAGAGAGAGAGAGAACCGGCGGTCGGAGACTCGGACCGCCGGTCAGTTCATTTATCCGGTGGTCGACAACAGGGTCCGGCGGCCCTTGACGTTATCCGTCGAGTTTCACGGTAAGACCCCTCCTCCCTTGTTCATCTCCATTTTTTAGTTGGATTACGTTTTTTTTTAGGTCCGATGAAGATGACCGTGATGTTTCAAGTCAGATCTGTTTTTCGATCGGTTCTCGTAAGATTCGGCTTCGGTTCAAAGCTCGATCTCGGTTAAAGACCCCGGTTCAGTTAACTCAGTGGTGGTTCGGGTCAGCCGCGGTTCAGAAATTTTGAGTCACGGTTCAGTTTTTGGGTTTGGGTGACGTTTCGGCTCGGGTCAACCGTCAAAGTTAGACAAGCGAGTCTCGATTTTTTACCATAATGGTTTATCCTACGACAGTTTTAGGATGCTCGGGTTGCGAAAACGGGTCTTGTAGGAAATACGGGCCACGTACCACGAGATGGGCTTGTGGGCCTTGGGCCCAAGCCCAAAACCCACAAGACTAAACCTCTATATATACAAGACCTTATGGTCTTTTAATTCTCATTCAATAAAAACCAAGCACAGACTTCGTCTTTCTTTCCCCTCTCTCGATCTATACATATACAAGCAATACACTTACACAAATCAACCCAACAAAATAAATGCAGACCCTACATCCTCATCTCTCCTTCACCTCACTCGAACCCCTCTCTCCCCCGATGAAGAACCGCCGGCCACCATTATGGGTGGCGGCTCTCGGTGACTACCGGTGGTCGGTGTCGGGTCCAACCGGTTAACCGACGACCACACCAGCCGACATCCCCTGTTTCCCTCCCTCTGCTTCAGTTCCGACGACATACCCGCCCCCCCCCCCCCCCTCTTCGAACGACAACACAGAGCACCACCACCACCGTCCGGTGGTGGTGCGGCAACTACAAACAGAGAGAGAGAGAGAACCGGCGGTCGGAGACTCGGACCGCCGGTCAGTTCATTTATCCGGTGGTCGACAACAGGGTCCGGCGGCCCTTGACGTTATCCGTCGAGTTTCACGGTAAGACCCCTCCTCCCTTGTTCATCTCCATTTTTTAGTTGGATTACGTTTTTTTTTAGGTCCGATGAAGATGACCGTGATGTTTCAAGTCAGATCTGTTTTTCGATCGGTTCTCGTAAGATTCGGCTTCGGTTCAAAGCTCGATCTCGGTTAAAGACCCCGGTTCAGTTAACTCAGTGGTGGTTCGGGTCAGCCGCGGTTCAGAAAGTTTGAGTCACGGTTCAGTTTTTGGGTTTGGGTGACGTTTCGGCTCGGGTCAACCGTCAAAGTTAGACAAGCGAGTCTCGATTTTTTACCATAATGGTTTATCCTACGACAGTTTTAGGATGCTCGGGTTGCGAAAACGGGTCTTGTAGGAAATACGGGCCACGTACCACGAGATGGGCTTGTGGGCCTTGGGCCCAAGCCCAAAACCCACAAGACTAAACCTCTATATATACAAGACCTTATGGTCTTTTAATTCTCATTCAATAAAAACCAAGCACAGACTTCGTCTGTCTTTCCCCTCTCTCGATCTATACATATACAAGCAATACACTTACACAAATCAACCCAATAAAATAAATGCAGACCCTACATCCTCATCTCTCTTTCACCTCACTCGAACCCCTCTCTCCCCCGATGAAGAACCGCCGGCCACCATTATGGGTGGCGGCGCTCGGTGACTACCGGTGGTCGGTGTCGGGTCCAACCGGTTAACCGACGACCACACCAGCCGACATCCCCTGTTTCCCTCCCTCTGCTTCAGTTCCGACGACATACCCGCCCCCCCCCCCCTCTTCGAACGACAACACAGAGCACTGTGACAACTCGAATTTCCGACATTCTTTATTCGCATTTAATGCACGTTGACCTTGACTGTTCAGCTGTTTGACTTGTTTGATTTGTAACCGTACATGTTATGTTTTAATGAAACGTGCTATATTGTGCATATATGTGATTATGGTTGTAAAATATAGTATGGATTATTATAAGCACACTTAGTATGTTTGCCATCACGACTCGACGAAACAAGTCTGTTTCGCCAAACCGAACTCGACGAAACAAACTGTTTCACCGGCCCAGATTCGCCGAAGCCCATTACGGGCCCAGAACGTTAAATCGTGTATATTAGCGTGTAACGACCTTAGTTTCACATCTTTGGCAAAAGTAGAAAACCCTAGAGCACCTCCCTAACTGTGTGACGGCAACTGCAAGCCTGTGGAGCCTTCTCTTTCCGTTCAGACCAATAGCTTTCTATCTCGGTTAGTGTTTAATCCGTACGTGACTGATTGTTTGATATCATCGCTAAGTGTGTAATTGAAGTTATGATTCTGTGATGTTATGTAATGCTTGAAATCAGGATTGAATAAAGAGTCGTAGATTATTAGGTTATCAAATACGGTTCCGCATATTAAACGTGATCGGTTGATGTTATAATGATGAATGGATAGGGTTTATGTTTGTTAATGGATTGTCAGAAGTTGTTGGATGAACTTGTTAGTTGTCGGCCAATAGATGTAAACCTTGTTTGACTATTAATGATGAAGCCATGTGACCTGTTAGATTTGTGTGCATCATGTGAAAATACTTGCAACTCACAACAAGAAAATAGGTCCAATAAGATCACATATTGAATGTATTTGTCTGCTACAAACTTATAGGTGCACGTGTTGTGAAGTTCAAAGTCGACGACTCATCATGCATGATATCGATTCCATGTGTAAAAGTCAGACTTTTATATATATGCATTTAGTATGTCGGCTATCAATTTAGAATTCATGCATATGGCTGATTAGATAAAATATTTGTGAATGATAATTGATGTGGCTAATAAGATGTGCAAATGATTCCTATTGTACTGTCAAATCTTCAATAAATGTATGTGATGATTAGGGTTTTTACGTAACTAATTCTATGACGTAACTGACTTGCGACGAATCAAACTGTTTGTGACGAAACGCAGGTAACGACGAAACAGGAATCTGTTTCGTCGAGACCTCAACGACGAATCAAAAGGGTAGACGAAACGGGGTGTTTCGTCGAAGGGACTTATGGCGAAACAGGGGTGTTTCGCCAAATGGGTAATCAGCAACAGTAACCTGTTTATATTCTGTTTAAGTGTTAACCTGGTTAGTTAACTGCAGTTAAGTGTAACCATCTTGTGTATGATCTGAAATACGTGCTACGTGCTACTTGCTTACCAACTGTGTGTCTATACTTGAACACAAACTGATTTCACCATACGTGCATACTTTAGGACGTGATTGATTACTTGCGAGCATACACTTAGCATACCGAGCAAACCAAGGTGAGTTCACACAAGCCAAGGCATGGGGTTCCCAGGGGGGAATGGGGATTTGATGATTACTGTACATACAAAGATGACAGAACCTACTGCTAGACTAGTAACACTTATTGAACGATCTTCGCACACCTGCCAAGGACATTGGCCGCGATATTATGACTGTCTTCGCACACCTGCCAAGGACATTGGCCGCGAACTAAACTTACAACATCTTCGCACACCTGCCAAGGACATTGGCCGCGAACTGAATTTACGCATCATCGCACACCTGCCTAGAGAGGCCGCGATACGAACAAACCTAGTCTAGAAAAACTTGGGGAAAGACCTTCCCCAACATCTTCGCACACCTGCCAAGGACATTGGCCGCGATGGAAACTAATACGATACATTGTAACGAACGAACATACTACTACTCACACTATACTATTACTGAACTGTTAACTGTGAACTCGCTCAACTAGTTGTTGACTCTCTCTTGCATGCCTTGCAGGACCTTAGGTACATATGGAGCTTGCACAGGAAGGAGCAGGTCGTTGTGGGATACGGATCGTAGACGATATTTGAACTTATAACTTACTTTGGGTTTTCATTAATATGCTTCCGCTACTTAAACAATGTTTGGTTATGAACATCAGTCATGTCAAGATGAATTACCTTTTCCTACTTTTACACTTAAATACTATGTTTGATATGATTGATGGCTTGATCCTGGTCAGTCACGCCTCCAAGCGGTGATACTCCGCGTGTGGATTTTTGGGGGTGTGACAAGCGCCACCACCACTGTCCGGTGGTGGTGCAGCAACTACAAACAGAGAGAGAGAGAACCGGCGGTCGGAGACTCGGACCGCCGGTCAGTTCATTTATCCGGTGGTCGACAACAGGGTCAGGCGGCCCTTGACGTTATCCGTCGAGTTTCACGGTAAGACCCCTCCTCCCTTGTTCATCTCCATTTTTTAGTTGGATTACGTTTTTTTTAGGTCCGATGAAGATGACCGTGATGTTTCAAGTCAGATCTGTTTTTCGATCGGTTCTCGTAAGATTCGGCTTCGGTTCAAAGCTCGATCTCGGTTAAAGACCCCGGTTCAGTTAACTCAGTGGTGGTTCGGGTCAGCCGCGGTTCAGAAATTTTGAGTCACGGTTCAGTTTTTGGGTTTGGGTGACGTTTCGGCTCGGGTCAACCGTCAAAGTCAGACAAGCGAGTCTCGATTTTTTACCATAATGGTTTATCCTACGACAGTTTTAGGATGCTCGGGTTGTGAAAACGGGGCTTGTAGGAAATACGGGCCACGTACCACGAGATGGGCTTGTGGGCCTTGGGCCCAAGCCCAAAACCCACAAGACTAAACCTCTTTATATACAAGACCTTATGGTCTTTTAATTCTCATTCAATAAAAACCAAGCACAGACTTCGTCTGTCTTTCCCCTCTCTCGATCTATACATATACAAGCAATACACTTACACAAATCAACCCAACAAAATAAATGCAGACCCTACATCCTCATCTCTCTTTCACCTCACTCGAACCCCTCTCTCCCCCGATGAAGAACCGCCGGCCACCATTATGGGTGGCGGCGCTCGGTGACTACCGGTGGTCGGTGTCGGGTCCAACCGGTTAACCGACGACCACACCAGCCGACATCCCCTGTTTTCCTCCCTCTGCTTCAGTTCCGACGACATACCCGCCCCCCCCCCCCTCTTCGAACGACAACACAGAGCACCACCACCACCGTCCGGTGGTGGTGCGGCAACTACAAACAGAGAGAGAGAGAAAACCGGCGGTCGGAGACTCGGACCGCCGGTCAGTTCATTTATCCGGTGGTCGACAACAGGGTCCGGCGGCCCTGGACGTTATCCGTCGAGTTTCACGGTAAGACCCCTCCTCCCTTGTTCATCTCCATTTTTTAGTTGGATTACGTTTTTTTTAGGTCCGATGAAGATGACCGTGATGTTTCAAGTCAGATCTGTTTTTCGATCGGTTCTCGTAAGATTCGGCTTCGGTTCAAAGCTCGATCTCGGTTAAAGACCCCGGTTCAGTTAACTCAGTGGTGGTTCGGGTCAGCCGCGGTTCAGAAAGTTTGAGTCACGGTTCAGTTTTTGGGTTTGGGTGACGTTTCGGCTCGGGTCAACCGTCAAAGTCAGACAAGCGAGTCTCGATTTTTTACCATAATGGTTTATCCTACGACAGTTTTAGGATGCTCGGGTTGCGAAAATGGGTCTTGTAGGAAATACGGGCCACGTACCACGAGATGGGCTTGTGGGCCTTGGGCCCAAGCCCAAAACCCACAAGACTAAACCTCTATATATACAAGACCTTATGGTCTTTTAATTCTCATTCAATAAAAACCAAGCACAGACTTCGTCTATCTTTCCCCTCTTTCGATCTATACATATACAAGCAATACACTTACACAAATCAACCCAACAAAATAAATGCAGACACTACATCCTCATCTCTCTTTCACCTCACTCGAACCCCTCTCTCCCCCGATGAAGAACCGCCGGCCACCATTATGGGTGGCGGCGCTCGGTGACTACCGGTGGTCGGTGTCGGGTCCAACCGGTTAACCGACGACCACACCAGCCGACATCCCCTGTTTCCCTCCCTCTGCTTCAGTTCCGACGACATACCCACCCCCCCCCTCTTCGAATGACAACACAGAGCACCACCACCACCGTCCGGTGGTGGTGCAGTAACTACAAACAGAGTGAGAGAGAGAACCGGCGGTCGGAGACTCGGACCGCCGGTCAGTTCATTTATCCGGTGGTCGACAACAGGGTCCGGCGGCCCTTGACGTTATCCGTCGAGTTTCACGGTAAGACCCCTCCTCCCTTGTTCATCTCCATTTTTTAGTTGGATTACGTTTTTTTAGGTCCGATGAAGATGACCGTGATGTTTCAAGTCAGATCTGTTTTTCGATCGGTTCTCGTAAGATTCGGCTTCGGTTCAAAGCTCGATCTCGGTTAAAGACCCCGGTTCAGTTAACTCATTGGGGGTTCGGGTCAGCCGCGGTTCAGAAAGTTCGAGTCACGGTTCAGTTTTTGGGTTTGGGTGACGTTTCGGCTCGGGTCAACCGTCAAAGTCAGACAAGCGAGTCTCGATATTCAGGTCAGATTGTAGTTCGGGTCAACACCGGGTCAAACCCGGTCAAAGCTGGTCAACGACAGTCAAACTCGGTCAGTTTCAGTTCTGGTTCGGTTTGGTTAGTCAGCATTGGATGCAGCTCGGGTCAACTCGGTCGAACCGAGTCAACTCGGTTAAACCTGGTCAACTCAACGAGTCAACTCGGTCAACCCGGTTGACTCGGTCAACTCAGTCAGCTTACTCGACATTTCGACGTGAAGACTTGGTAAAAATTAATGACGCATTTAATATTTGTGTTTTTATATAGATTTAATCTTACGTGACAAACGAGCTCAAACCGGTTGAAGTATACTTTACGTTTGATATATTTGACGAAATTTTATATACACTGTTTGAATCTTTATTGAATTTTTATAAAAGAGAAAAATGCCCGGATAGTCCCTGTGGTTTCGCCTTTTTTCACCTATAGTCCCCAACTTTCTAAAATTACTTGAATAGTCCCCAAGTTTTCATTTTTTGTTCTCGGATAGTCCCTGGGTCTAACTTCAGTTTGTTTTCTCTGTTAAGAGGGTGTGAAATGACAAAAATACCCTTTCCTTAAAAGGCCAAACCATAGGGACTCTCCTGGCATGTTCTTCATTTTTATTTATAAAACCCCACCACCACACTTCATCTTCAACCTCCACCCACCATCACCCTCCTCCACCCTCCACCATCACCGCCACAATCACTCTTTAAACCATAATTAATAACAGTAACTAATTACATAACATAAAAACCTACAACTAAATTTACAACCCAGTTAACAAACACAGATGATTATCAGGATGGTTGTTGAGAGAATCCTGAGGGTGAAGAAGGGCTACACTGCCTATTGATTTCATTTCAGGTGAAAAAAATATAGTTGAAATGAAATGAAATGGAAATTTTTGGGAGTGAGTTGGGGTTAGGATTAGAAATGAGATGAAATGGGAAGGGGGGAGGGGGTGTGGATTTATAGGGAGTGGAGACACGGTGGACGCCGGACTACTGCTGTTCCTAGTAGCCGGCGGTAAAGTCGCCACCGCGGCGGCGACAGGGGGTTGTTGGTGGCGGCTTCTCGGTGGCGCCAGAACCACTTGGCGCAGTGGTGGATGAAGGATACGGAGATTACAGCTACAGAAAATACTACGATTAGGACCATCAAGATTTTTCCGAAACGTTCTACTAGATGTGAATCGCTCATGATTTATATTAAATGTTGAAACTTTTTAGGTGGGTTTTTGTTTGTGGGTGATGGTGGAGGGTGGAGGAGGGTGATGGTGGGTGGAGGTTGAAGATGAAGTGTCGTGGTGGGGTTTTATAAACAAAAATGAAGGAGATGCCCGGATAGTCCTTATGGTTTGGACTTTTAAGGAAAGGGTATTTTTGTCATTTCACACCCTCTTAACAGAGAAAACAAACTGAACTTAGACCCAGGGACTATCCGGGAACAAAAAATGAAAACTTGGGGACTATTCAGGTAATTTTAGAAAGTTGGGGACTATAGGTGAAAAAAGGCGAAACCACAGGGACTATCCAGGCATTTTTCTCTTTATAAAATAACCACAACTTGTGTTGTCGGGGGCGTCCAAAAACAGAGGAAACTCTGCCCGTTTTTCTAGAAAATCCGTAAAATAAAACGTGTTTTATTATAAAACAAACTATCCTATTCAAGTAATTTTTTTATAAGAACAAATACAAGTGTAACAATACTTTCGACAACACTTTTACAAGATACAAAAACGACGTCATATATTATTTCCAACATCAAGCAAACCAATTTCGTTTTATAAAATGAATATCGCTTAAATGTTTATTTCAAATACCAAACAACACAAATTCGATTTATAAAACGAATATAGTTTATACTATATTTCAAATGTCAAACAACATGAATTCGTTTTTTTTACAAAAATAAATGTAGTTTGAATATTTATTTCAAGTATTAAACAATACGAATTCTTTTATAAAAATAAATATAGTTTAATATTTATTTTAAACCTCAAGCAACTCGTACTCGTTTATAAAAATAAATATAGTATATATTTATTTCAAACATCGAACGACTCGATGATGCTTCTATAAAATAAATATAACTTTATATATTTATTTCAACCGCCTAAACGGCAAGTACTCGTATTTTGATAATTATCATACGAAAGGCGATATACATTATATGACATTGTTATGTGTTACTTCATATGAATATTCTTTTATACACGTACGACTTCTCAGAACGACTAACATTATTTTGTCGATATATTGATATTTTTGTATAAATATTTATATATGTCGAATCTCTCAAAAACTAAGTACTTTCTAGACTTAGTAAATTATTAACGGTATCAAACGAGACTTAACGCGTATAACTTAGTCATTTTCGTTAAGTTAACAACTTACCGTCGAATTGTTCGGTCAACGATCGGTAGAGCTTGATGACACGTAGTTTAGTTACTGCGTTTATTTAGAAACTTATAAGATATTCCGTGTTAGGGATATTGTAGAATGCACGCTAGCAAATCATGTCTTGGAAACGACATCACGAAGTCGTATTTAGCTAGCTTTGCACATGGAAATCCAGGTGAGTTCATAACCCCACCTTTTTACGGTTTTACATTTTTATAAATGTTTTTTTGGGGTGGAAAGACATGCACGTTTCGCATAAACACACAAAGTTTTCGATGAACAAAGACTGCATATTTTAGACAAAGCACGTTTTGCATGAACATACAAAGTTTTTGAACGAACGAAAACTCATATTTCTAAATCATGTTACGAACGGATTTCAAGGAACTCAAATGGTTTACAAATGAATCATACTAAATATACCGGTTTTTACAAAACAAAAGCGTATTATCGAAATGTGAATGATTTTCATGACTAGGGATGGGATCGTCTACTTATAATAATGGGACTGGGTTGGTCTGCGTTTGAGAAACGGGACTCCCAGTGGGTACATGTTACAAAATGATTACATACAATTACAATTGGTATGGTTAGCTAAGGAAGGGTACACTTAGATCATGTGAGTGGTGGGTACAACACTTAAGGCAATCAATCCTCGTTGTAGGACCGAGGGACATGAGTGATAGATCTATTTGGGTGTAGGGAGCCCACACCCATGGGGACCAGGGTGGCCCATAGGGTGACTATGTCTTCTAGCCGGAGGCCTGGTACAAATTTGCTAGGTTTGAGTTTTCCTGCATCACTTCACACATACCATTGGCTTTGCAAACCATTGGTGATCTGTTTTTTCTTGTTGCTTTCATACCGGGGTTTTACAAATTACATACCATGTTTTATACAAATTCAAAGCATAGGATTTATGCGGGCATGAAGTCAAAGTCAGGGTGGGCATTGACGGTTATACAAACTTTACAAATACAAGAGTTTACAAATACATGGTTCTATGAACATAATGCGTTACAAATACAAAGTTTCCATATAACTTGACAAGAAAATGATTTCTAAATTCGTTTTCTCAATAATGTTTCACAAACCGGTTATTCACAAGATTTATTCAAATCTTTTACAAACAAACTATGAACTCGCTCAACTTTATGTTGACTTTTTTGCGCATGTTTCTTTCTCAGGTTACTTTTTCAAAACTATGGAACGGTTGGAATAGGAGAACCATTGGAGACTTGAGTACTTAGTGGGCGTTCTTTTTCTAGAAGTCTTAGCTTATTTGCTTCCGCTGTGCAATGAAGATACCAGTCCAGTCACGCCAGCTCTGATATTTTCGGGGTGTGACATTTATACTTTATTTTAAAACTAATTTATTAAAATCCGTAGGAAATGAGTCAGCAATGCAATGCTGACATATTTCCTAAAGAATGGTTTTTAATTAATATCCGCAGGAAATGTGTAGGAAAATAACGACGCAATTTCTACTAAATACATTTGGGTTGATTTAAAAATTCGTCAAGAATTCGTAGGAAAATAATGATTTTAGTACTTCGGTAGAAAATGTGTATAACACTTCAATACCGAATACGTGCATGATATTATTATCACTCAATACAACATGATATGACCCTTCAATACCGGATGTTATATAAAGATTCTAATGGGCCATTAAGAAATATAAAGGGCTAGCACGGTCAATTAGGGTCGTATGACTTGTTAGTGTCCATTAGGATATATCATGACTTAACACGGTCTGTTAGAGCATGTATGACTTGTAATTGGTTGTTACGACATAATATCGCTCAATACAACGTGATATAACTCTTCAACATCAAATGTTACATAATAAAGGCTTTAATGGGCCATTAAGATATATCAAGGCCCAACACGGTCAATTAAGGCATATATGACTTGTAATTCTTCGTTACGATATAATAGCACTCAATACGAGGTGATGTAATCCTTCAACATCAAATGTAACATAATAAATGCCTTAACGAGCCATTAAGATATATTAAGACTTAACATGGTCTATTAGGGCACATATGACTTGTAATTATTCATTATGTTATAATATCACTCAATACAACGTAAAATAACAATTCAACATCGAATGTTACATAATAAAGGCCTTAACAGACCATTAAGATATATCAAGGCCCAACATTGTCTATTAGGGCATTTATGACTTGTAATTCTTCGTTACGATATAATAGCACTAAATATAGCGTGATGTAATCCGTCAACATCAAATGTAACATATTAAAGGCCTTAACAAGCCATTAAGATATATTAAGACTTAACACGATTTATTAGGGCACATATATCTTGTAATTGTTCGTTACGATATAATATCATTCAATAAAACGTGAAATAAGCCTTCAACATAAAATGTTACATAATAAAGGCCTTAACAGGCCATTAAGATATATCAAGGCCCAACACGGTCTAGTAGGGCATATATGACTTCTAATTCTTCGTTACGATATAATAGCACTCAATACAACGTGATGTAATCCGTCAACATCAAATGTAACATAATAAAGGCCTTAACGAGCCATTAAGATATATCAAGGCTTAACACGGTCTATTAGGACACATATGTCTTGTAATTGTTCGTTACGATATAGTATCACTTTAAATTTAAATTATTAGATGTATTATTTGTTCATAGAATTAGACAGTTGTTAATATATTTTTAATAAATAATTGTTGAAGAGAATTTGTAACACCCCAAAATATAAAATTTACATATAATTTGGTCATAACCAAAGGTAACATAACTAGGAATAATTAACCTAGTTAGTAAATTGTATTGGAAAACAATAAGGAAAACATGAACTAATAACCCTCTTTAAAGATCCTTGAAACTAGAGGGACTAAAAGGGGCAAGTGTAAAAGAAGTTTTAATTAAAATGAATCAAAAACCAAAACACACACACAAAGGTGTGTTCTAGTCGATATATTCACCGGAGAAAAAGGGTTCTTCTTCTCAAAACACTAAACTCATCAAATTGATCAAAATCAAGAGAAATCTAGCTAAGAAATCGGGGCTTTAACTTCGTGATCATCTAAGCTAGGGAATCACAAGGTATGTCAAATTTTGTCATTTGGTGATATCTTGAATTTGTGAAGAACACTCATAATAAAAAATTCTAGAGTGAATGTTGAATGTATGAGTGATATTGACATGAGTACAAGTCTAGGAACAAGCCCTAGATGTAAACTTGTTGATTTAGTGCCATGAATTAGTGTCTCGGTTAACTAATCATGTAGGTGCTAAGTGGGTGTTATGATAATATGATGAACACTTAAATTAGAGTGATAAATTTATGAAATTTGAAGATATGATGCATGTCCTAGATGTTGTTCATGAATAGTAGACATAGAAGTTTGATTATGATGTCAAAATTTGGTCAAAAGAATGACCTTGAGTTAGAAAAAAAAGATGCATAAGAATATTGCCCACAAGGTGTTTGTTAAAATGCCTGAATGAATATTGATATGATGAAATTATGAAAGACATGTGTAATTGGCAAATTTGACTAATTACGTGTGATATGAGATAATACGGGTTCTAAATATGATGTTGATTGAACTTAATTGTGCATATTATATGATTAAAGTTAGTTGACTTTTGAAAGTCAAACTAACCAACGATGAAGTCGAATAATAATTTTGACATAAAATCCGTAAGATGGAATAGTCGTAATTAATGATGACTAATCTAACCGTCTTACGAATTATGATGATAGTTTGACGCTTGACAAGCTAGGTGGAAGCTTGGGAAGGAAGCGGGTCAAACGAATCAAGTATGACGGAAAAGCGTATTTAGGATGCAAGGTAAGTAAAGCTTACACCCTTTTGTACGATACGTATTTATTTTATAGGTTATAAATACGACAAGAGTTATATCCAAAATATGGGTTCCGACATGAAATGATACGGGTCGGAACAAATAAAATGATAAAACCATATTTAATGGTAAAAGGGGGCGAATTGGTAAATTGGTCATGAGATGACATATATAGAATGAGTTTTTGAATGGCTACTTTGTAAGGTAAGCCTAAATGAATAATAAGGGTAAAACGGTGATTTAATCACGTGTGGACGGATAAAAGTTGAAGTTTAAATGACACCATATGGCGTAAGCCATGTTGGGTCAAACACGTAAGGAACGGATTTAAGAGATATAACTATATGGTGAGAAATTCAAAACGGGTTAAATAATGAAATGGTAAATAAATACCATTCAAATATAAGTGCAAAATGTTTGGTCGTTTAGACCAAACGAGTCAAATGGTAATGTTAACACCATTTGACAAATAACGGCTAATAAGTGCTTGTCGAGTCTAATGCTCACAGGGTAAAACGGCTTATGGAATTTGCGTTGCTATGAATTAGCAAATTATTAAGACAAGGCACTAAAACGGGTCAATACTTTTACCCGAGCCAGGTACGCGTAAATAAGATTATAGTTAAACGTGCGATTTTGGGTCAAATATCTTCCTGAAGGTCCTTGGTCGTAAAAGGAGAGACTAAAGTTGACCAAAACGCCCTTGATCGATAAACCAGGAAAACGACCCTTAAAGGTCGTTTGGAAATAAGTATTAAGATTTGATAATTGTAAAAGTTATAGGCATTAGCCTTTTTGGGTCAAATGCCTAAAAAAGAAAAAAAAAAAACGGGTCTTTCCGTAAAATTGACTAACCAAAGGGTAGAATTCGGAATAACTAGTTTACCACATTAAATCCACCACAAATATAGTTGTGGTGGAAGACAAATAGATATCTTAATGTAGAAATAAGATGCGAGTAAACGATGAGCGAGATTGATGCTTAAATGTCAAAAACCTCTAAACGGGTCAAAATAAAGTAAATGGTTAATTGTTGGTTTAAGTGATTAGAAAATCACCAAATAAACCGGCGAATGTGAATGCGTAAGTAAACCTCGTAGTGAGAGTGAATACGCTAGTGTCATGAAGCCCGGAGATTTGGTAATCTGATCAAGGATTAACCTTGATCACAAGTAGTGAAAAACATGTTAGAACATAAAAGGTTGAACAATTTTCTATTTGATTCGTAAGCCGTTAGTTCAGAAATCAGGAGTTGTTGTGAAATGAAGTAATAAACATAGAGGTAAACTTATTAAGGTCGCATAGAAACAAGAATCATGCGAATCGGATAAGTATATTGAAAGTTATGCATGTTTGAAGCCATAATATGTGAAAGTGATAGAGCTGAGCAGATGCAGCTCAAAAACAAGAAACTTTCTGTCAAAAAGTAGCCTTGGCGTCATGCGACAGGTGGAAGATATCACGGTCGCGGCCCGCGGCGAAGCAAAAGAATCCCATCGTGCCACGGGACGGGTGTAAATGCTGGAAATTTGTTTTGTTTTGTTATTAGTCTTAGAGAACTAGATAAAATGCATTTCAAAACTATCATAACTAATGTATATGGTGGTTTTGAATATAGGTTAATGTTATAAGGCTTTCAGATGAAGATCAAGCTCAACGAAGAACCGAACACGATCAAGATTCAAGCTTACGCATTAAGTTTCGTCGTCACATTTAAGCGACGAATATATGATTATGATGTTAAAAGGTTTTAATTTGTTAAAATGTTTTAAGAATCCCGAAAGTTTTAAATGTACGTGTAATCGTTAATTACACAATTATAGTCCAAACTTATAGGTAAATCGTATAAACGTAATAAGGGTTTTACAGAATTATTGGATTTTGCATATTTTTATGTGACAGTTTAATGATGAAAGGAATTGTATTATTTATGGGCCACAAAATTGTTTAAATAATATAACTTTTAATTATACTATAAAACGTAGTTGCGACTCTTTATTTTCTGCTAGAACGCTCTCCTCTCCACGAAACCCTAGCTCAGAATCTCACCCCGGTGTAGAGGTGCACAAAAAACCAGAACTGCCAGTTCGGTAACCGAAGGTCGGTTAACAGCTGATTCGGTTAATCTAAAAGTGTTAACCATAAATATAACTGATTGGCTGTTAATCATGGTTCAGTTAATCGGTGGTTATGGTTTGGTTGTGGATATTTCGGTTATACTTCATAAATAATTAATATAACCATATTTTGGATACAGATATTTCGTTTGCTAATGCAATAAATAAAAAAGGGACACAAATAAATAGAGAAAAGAAACTAAGAGGAAGATGATAAAAAATAAAAAAAAAGGTTCAATTCAGTTTGGTTATATAAAAAAGAAATATACTTAACTTAACTTGAACCGTAAGTAAAAAAAGAATCACAAAAAAAAACATAAAAAAAGGTTCGATTCGGTTCGGTTAAATTTGGTTAATGAAGATACCTTAACCGTTTCGGTTAATCATATTCACCTAACCATTACTGTTCGGTCTGGACGGTTTCGGTTAATCTCGGTTAATATTTTTGGTTAACGATTTGGTTTTCGGTTATGGTTCGGTTTTTGCTCACCCCTACCCGGAACCGATTTTGAGAATACCCGAAATGTGCACCTTGTCATAAAGAAACACAATTAAGGATCTCTAATACAATGTAAAACATGATGATCAAAAAACAAAGTAAAAAAACGCATTCTAGTTTTCTATATATTATTTATCTATGTTTTAAACGTTTATCTAGTTTTGTAACATTTTAAGTTTAATTTTATTGGATTTTTTAAGTTAATTATTTATGTGTTCAAGACTGGCCGTCTAGAGCTACACCGGTCGTCTTGCTGAATTACCATTTTACCTCTGGAATGCCCCCAGTATAGGCCTACTTCAAGGGTAAAATGGTAATTAACCATTTCAAAAAGATTTTGGTAAATGGTTAACTACCATTTTACCCCTGAATTAGGCCTATACTGGGGGTATTTCAGGGTTAAAATGATAATTAAGCTGTCCTATAGTCGGGTCGTCTAGATCTAGACGAGGCGTCCATGCCTCATATACAGGGGATAACCTAGACGACCTCTGTATATGCCCCCAAAACATACACACACATACATACGGTCAAGCGTAGAAAGGAGCGTATCTGGACCATATTTTTTCAATTTGAAGCTTCCCTGGTACGTATTTGAACCTATATTTCCGTATTCTTCAATTAGTTATACATTAGAACCGTAGGATTGGTTGAATTTTTGAATTTTTATGGTTTGGGGTGGGTTTTGAATGTTGAAGATAACTTTAGGGTTGAACAAGACGTTCTGTCTACCTCTAGACAAGGCATAGGCGGGACAATTATACTTTTTTTAAATTCTTAGTATTATTGTTATTATTATTAAAATTGTTATTATTAATGTTATTAGTATTGTTATTATTATTATTAATTATTATTATTATTATTATTATTATTATTATTGTTATTAGTATTGTTATTATTATTACTAGTGGGGAACCCGCGCGTTGCAGCGGAGTGGACAAGTTGCAGCACTATAATCGTTTTCCGTTGGTTTATCAATTTTTTTATTGCGCGTTGTGGCAGAGTGGATAAGCTGCGGCGTTGTAATCCTTTTCCCGTTAGTTTATCAATTGTTTTATTTTATGTTAGGTTATTAATCACTTAAAAGAAGTAGTAATTAACAACTTCGTAACATGAGTAAATGACAAGCGGATTTCGCGTGTTTTATTATTTTTGCATTAACACGTGGTAATGTTTCGTAAATAGAGGTCCGAACGAGCTAAGCTACTTGAGTTGGGCTAAAAAAAAGCTTGAGATGAGCCGAGCTTTAACGAGCACGAGCCTAAAAGTAAGCTCGTTTAGTAAACGTGCACGAGCTTCAGGTTCGCTTATAGAGCACGAGATGGCTCACGAGCATAAATGAGCTCAGTGTTTGTATAATTTTTAGTCAATACATTAAACATATATTTAAATAATACTTTTTATATAATCATGAAAAAAATTACCAAATTACATAGAAATACTAAGTATATTTAAAATAAATTAACTAATAAAATAACAAAAAGCTTGAGCTTAAAAAACTACCTGCGAGCCAAGCTCGAGGGTACAAGTAAAATTGTGGATCAAAACATCCAGGTAGGGTACATATCCTTCATCCTTAACATAACAAAATTCAAAAATCTAATATTCCAAATATATATTTCCATTGGCAGGAATTTACGTAATGTATCACTTTATTTGTATTTATTCTATTTATACACTTATAATTAATTTATTTGTAGATGGTGATGCTCTCTGAAGTGGCTGACAGAATTCCATCTATAGAACAAGTAAACAAGTTATATAACTGTTTTCATGAATCTGAATGCACCCAGTTAGTTCTTTATATTTCAGCGTCAATTTTAATAACAAATTGATGCTAAGCTAAACTTGATGATAGTTTTGCCCTCGCACAGAGATTTTTACTCCCCGTGTTTTAACAGAGAGAGATCCCTGTGAGTACCTAAAGTGGCAAAAAGGGCGGGTCCGGTAAGGGCTCAAAACGAGCCATTCCAACAAACAGGTCATGGTCTGATCGGATTTGACAACTAAGTTTTTCACATTCTTTCGAATTCCATAACGACCAAACAGTGAGCGTATTACAAAACAATAAAATTGTAGCCTCAGAAGTATTAAACTAATTGCCATGGCCATGTAATGGGTCAAAACATAGGAGTATTAGATGCTTACAGTTTTTTCTTAAATCATTTTCTTTAAAAAGTAAAATATTATTAGCATGATAGAATCATCTCACTTGTTCTGCTTCTCTTATCTTTCAGGTGGTTTCCTTCCTTTCATTAGCATGAAGTCCCCGATATCTCATGAAAAATTCTGTTTATCTTTGCTAGTCCCCTTTCTACTGGCTCTACAACATGAGAAACTGTATACTTCATGTCGTCCACGATCTACATCAAGCATATCACATCACAAGTATTATTAAGTGTCGACTCAGGTTAACCGACTCAAATTACTGGTAATGGATCAAGAACTGACAATTTCACCACTTCCAAAGACGACATCATGAACACTCTGGTGTAACCTGGGACGGTGTGGTCTGTCCTCATGTCGAGCAAGATTTAGTCTAGGTGTTTTCTCGCAGTCTCGAACCTCTTCTGGATCGGGTGGAGCTCCTAATGATGCATAGTCGGTCATCACAGACACGTCACGTACACATCGCTCTCCACGTTTGTAAGGTACTGCTGGAAAAACATATAGGTGAACCACAGCAGCCACACTCATCTGCTTGACAACAAATTCAACTTTGAGTTTGTTGCTAACAAGCCCTTCAACATTCTATATTACACAACAGACCCTAGACTTTAAGCAATCAAAATGCACCTCAATACAGATGATATAATCTTGTATACGGGTTTTTAGCTCCTGGGCCAAAGATCCATTGAGTGAACCCATAGAGAAAAGGAAGGTTACAGCAACACCTTGCCACCAAGTCAAGAATATGATTGACTTAAAAGTCAAGAACTTGGCCAACGGTTTGATCGGTGCTAGCTTATCCTTGGTTACCGAATAAAACTGCACCAGACAATACAAAGCCCACGTCTGGCTGAAGTTAAGAACAATTGCCAAATATGGGTACCTGCATACACGCATCTCATTACCGAAAGTAACCTAGCCTTATACTATACCAGTTGCGAAAAAGGTGATAAAGAAAACACCAAATACATATATAGACACACACACATACATTGTTCAATACATAATCAATTTTAAGTAGAAAACCGTGGGAACCGCATAAGCACTTGTACGTAATGCTTTGAAGATAAAGTGAGAGAGAGAAAGAGAGGCAGCTAGGCGGTTACATAGCCACCTTATGTATCACTGTTAAAGCCATATGTACAAGTGTTCATGTGTTTCTCGTAGTTCTCTACTTGAAATTGATTCCGTCGTGAACGACCCTTGCATATACATATACCTACCTACCTACACACACACACACACACTCTTAGCACTGCAGAAAGAGTTAAACAACTTGCAAACACCATCTTTTCGCCATTTGGTCTACATGGCACACCATATGATTTTTTTAATGAAAGTTGTAATTAGGTTTGGGGGGTGTTTGGATGTGTGTTTTGAAAGCGATCATATAATAATCTATAAACAGAATCACATAATCAGCTGTAATTAACAGATGTTAAGAGTGTTTGACAGATCTGCTTAAGAATTAACGGAATGACAAAAGCTTCATATACTATAGAAATATCTTACGCATATCCCCATTCGAATTTCCCTTCCCCATAAACACCAAGAACTTGAAAAATCATTGCTAACGGCGTACAGACCAGCTTCAGTATCATCTGAAATAAAGAAGTTTTGATCAGATTGAGATATGGATCAATGAGCAAACATATTATAAAAATATATAGAAAGTAATTCATACATATTGCACAATGCCAAATTTTACAGCCTGGTAAAATTCAGGACCAAGATACCATTCCCTAAGGAAGCAACTGAGTGGGAAAGGGTGTTAGACGATTCCATAAGTGTATGATTCTTCTATTAGAGGTATGCTGTGGCTAATAACACTATTACTTTCCATGAACTCAATAGTAATCCACTAAAAACAATTTGCTCAAAAATTACACTTGCAGACACACATACATAAGTTGGTTCAGTTCTGTTTGAACATAATGGAAAACATGAAAACATACCTTTGATTGCATCAGTACAGGCCAGCAGAGAATCCAGATGGAGTCGCAGCAATTAAGGTTTGACATGATTGTCATCTTGGTCTGGTTCCTGCTTAGGGTGCTGACTGATGATGGTGAAGATGAGAACCGAATAGGGGATTCGGTTTAGGAGAGGAGGTCGAGTATGATGTTAGGCTTATGGGGTGTGTCTAATTGTGTAACTGTCTAACCCCTTAACCTCCACATAATTCTCCTTATATAAGCACCCAGGAGGAAACCCTAATTAGTTAATAAGGGTAATATGGGCCATCAACAATTACTAACTAATTATTTAATAGGATTGTTATATATTTTGATCTATATAATGTAAATGATTATAATGGCTACAGATTAAATATTAATACGTAATATATTTAATCTTACATTCTCCCACTTAGCCGAGTAATCATTTACTATGAGTATTGGATAAGCCTGATCAGGAGTTAACACTCATTTTAGCCTTAAACAAGTACTATAGCAGAGAAATACAGCCGTTGAATCATTATGCGACTCAGGACCCCATTAATCATACTATAGCCTTAATTTAAAACCTAATCGTCATGATCAAAATACGCATAAGCCCTTTGTTTGATTTGTAACTTTATTTGTCTTATATGCCATTATGTCGACTTGACATATTCTTAGAGACATACAAAATCAAACTGATGAGGAAAAATTAACTAATACTTAGTCATTCATAGTACGATATGCAGTTGCGCATGGCCATTAACTAATACCCGTCTATGAGCTCTCTTAATAAGACTTATGGGTAATAGCCATTCAGTTATAGGATCCTTAAGCATATCATGAATGAATTCGATACAAACTTAGTTTCCTCAATTCGTTCATAAACGAATAATTAATTGCGTATCGAAATTTAATGCAGCACCTCTTGAACTGTTACTGTTCAAGGAGTTATGGTAGCTGACTTTATCACACTAAGTCTTCAAAACATTAATTATATGGAGTTAATAAGCTTATGAGTCCACTGATAAATTTCCAACAACATTATATTATGTCGTTATAACTTAGGTTGTTATTATCAGTTTGTTATGACTCCTCCATAAGATAAGTTTTGTCTGCTGACATAAATATATACCCGAAATTACATTTTGTCATCTTTGAATATCTCAAAGTTAGAGTAATAAACCGGTTTTAATTCTCACTTCTTCTTCAAATTATAGCCTCTCATTTCTTTAAAGATATTATAATACTCCATTAGATGCTACACATTAATCTAGACATATCTAGTGTGTTGCAATGTGAGTAATATCTAAACGAGTATAGACTTAAACTTACATAAGGCTTCTAATTAATGAAGCATAAAGAAATAATCTCATTTATCCTATTATCCTCTAAAGGAGAGCAGTATTGTTTGTTACATATGTAAGGACCCATTTAATGTTAAACTTATGGAACGATACTATTGTCCCATTGAGTCTATCTCAGTATGTTATGATATCAATCACGTAAGAGATATCTCTGAGATTTATTATATCAAAGTTTGTGTTAACAATGCTTTGACTTATGTAACATATACTTGTCAAAAGAATATCATCTATATAGACAAGTTTATCTTAGTTGCTCCCACTCATTTTGAGGTAGGTACATTAATCCACTTGATTCTTGATGAAAATGATTATGTTAAGATTTCATCACATTATGATGTTTGCATTAACCCATACATGGATTTTATTGGCTTACAAATAAAGTGTTCTTTAACCTTCAGTTTGAAACTTTAGGTTGTTATCTAATGAACATGTAAATGTGTCAGCCATTTGTTATGGAAAATTGTTTATAATGTTCATCTAATGTAGCTTTAAACTATTATAAGCTACTAGAACAGTGATGATCCTGAAAGAAATCTTTTGTTAGATATGTAATAAAGATTCTTTAATAATTTATCTCTTCCTGAGTACAACCTTTGACAATCAATCATGTTTCTTCGTATCTTAACGCTTATATTAGGATTTGGTTTTGTTATGAACACTCTTATGTAATTCAATCAAATCCCAAACGTTATACGAACACATAAAATCAGCTTTACTAGAAAACTGTTTTATTCCATTTAAAATAATATTGATTGACACTAATGGCTTAATTTGAAGAGATAGGACCAGTAAACTTTTCCAAAATCCATTTCAACTTCAATTAGGGAGGTTATGTAATCATCAAAGTTAGTAGGCTTTTAAACCTAGATGACCTCCTGAGTTGATTATTGGGTTCATTAGAAGTTTCAGTTTTATGGATTAGCTCTTGATTAGGTTGCTATCATTTTCAAGGATTCTAAGTTTATAAGAGTTGGTCTAAGTTTATAAGAGTTGGTGCGGTATGGTGTACAAGAGGTGTAATCGGAGTTAAATTTGGAGTGATATTTAATGACACTCTTCCCCCCGCCTCTTGTATTCCTTGCAAGTCATAATAAGGACTTTGACTGCTCCCACTGACCTTAGAAATCTTTAGGAACTCAGCATGCTTAGAGTCAATATTTAACGACCAACAAATTCTAATAGAGAAACACAAATTAATGACGTTAGTCGTTGTAGTTTCTCTTGTTGAGGATTATGTTAGTTTAGGTAAGAAATCCAAGTGCGCCCACAATTAGGCAACAATGAAACTTTTGTAAGAATAGCATTAGATTTAAGGAGATAAGTTTTGATAGAACAGTGTCGTGATGGAGCGGTGTCTTGTACAAGAGGTGCAAATTTAGGTAATGTAAAATTTTCACTCCCCCACCTCTTGCAACTATTGCAAATTATTATTAAGACACTTAATGCTCCCACTGATCTTTAATATCTCTAGAATGCTACAAGAAAAATTTCAATGAGCTATGTGACGTGGGAACCTAACACATATACGTTAGACTTTATTTGATTTCTTTAATGTCCAGATATCAAAAGAAACTTTAGGGACATATCTAATAGAAATCTTATTAAGTATACATATGAATAGATTTCTTCTAAGACTGTGGGCCATATGCGACAAAATTTAGATACAAGTTGATAGTCTTTTAAATGATAAATGAATTATGTCTGAATATTCCATTTTGAATAAGTTCCACGAATGTCAATGAATGACTTATGATGGACCCATACTTATTCCTTAAGCCAAGTTATATTTTAGGGCTTTTTAACGTCATGATTTGAAATCACTTAGAATGAGATTAGTTGAATAATCATTCTCATTAACCATGTCATAATTTCTCATGAATTTCGGTTATAATGGATAAAATTTATAAGTCTCATTTTCCTTTTGCCAAGTTCTCATTTGCATGATAACAAAAGTTGTGAAAATGTAAGGTATCATCTAGTTTCATTTTAATAATGTTTCTATCCAGATATTTAGAACAAATAAGATGAGAGTTTAAGATAAGTGTGACTTTATGTTGACTATGCAAACCTCACAACCTTCATGACATAGCCTAAGTAATGATACTGTACTCTGATTAATAATCAGAACATGTAATGTATCGAAAAGCTTTGTTAGAAGACTGCTTATTATGGTTCTTATAGCGTTAACAATTAATTTTGTCACTAACTCTCATATTAGTAATGTGTCAAGTTCTGGGAAGGAAACGTATGGAACTAGAGTCAACTAATCATGTGTTAATTGGAATATTGAAATTACCAGACTTAAATATCATTAATAAGTGACTATCTAATTAATTTACCCAACTGTTCTTTAGAATAATGGATAGTCTCGTTGCTTATGTCTAGTCTAATGACATAATTATGCAGTGAGATTTTCCCTTGAAGAACCTTAATGTTGGAATTAGCACTTGTAATTTGTCTATGGACCTTAGAACAATCCTCTTTTAAACGTTTTAAGTGGTTGTAAGGTGAATAACAACTTATTTTCCAGCTTTAAACATTTATTTCTTTGTACATATGTTGCTTATCAACACACTCGTTATACTTAGGTATTTTTGAGTGTTGTAGTTGATTTATAATGCATCAAAATGTACAAGTGAAAATCTTAATATGTAATGTACTGGAAAAATGTACTTATTTCCATGCGTAAGCCCTTAACTTTATGGGTCATGGTTTTGTACATTATAATGTATTCACATATACCACTTAACTTTATAGTTTAGAGTTTCAAATTAAGGCATGCATCTTAGGAGTTCTAGTGATTATTCCATAATTATAGATTTGTCTTAGGAAAGACTTAATCTGGAATAACTTTAGTGATAGCATTTACGTTAGAGAGTTCTTGATTATCATAAGAGACATCATGTTCGATTTATCCTATTCATCATGCTCTAACTTTCTTCTTTATAATCTTTATCAGAAGAGAGCAATAGGATTATCGTGTCTTAGGAAATAATCAAGGATTTAATTTAAGAGCTAATTCTTATAGAAACTGTAAATAAAGAAAACATTTTAGGTTTTAAGAATTAGAGTGGATCAGATATAGATTAATAGAAGAAAATTACAGTGAGTAAAATTATGGGTACTAAGAATAAGGCAGACGAAATGATCATAAAAACTTAATTAAGGATCATTAATCTAAGGATCATTATGTGAAGAGATTGTGATATGTCTATTACTAACATCAAAATAATAGACTTAGCTAAAAAATTCTACTTAAACGAAGACAAAACAGCTTTGGCCAGAAGTGTAATCATTTAAGCATATGTGCAAAGTGTTTGTGACAAATCAGCTTTGGCCAGAATTGAAACAATCACTTTAGTTATGCACTCGTTGAGTATGCCATCTATGAATGGATTAAATCAGCTTTGGCCAGAAATTAAGACATTCATGCTTATGATGCACACACAACATAGCTTTCGTAATACTTGAATGATAAGTAGATGTATCAAGTCAGCTTTGGCCAGAAATGATATACCAAAAGCTCATTCAAGTAAAGCCATTTTGGTTTTGTAAAACATTATTTGATCCTTATTAATTAACTAAGTAATTACAAAAACCAATTATTTAATAGCAAACCACCCGTTAGCGCGGATCGAACTTGTGCAATCAGTAATGCCCAAGTCTTATTTGATCCTTATTAATTAACTAAGTAATTACAAAAATTTTTAGGTCACATTAAACAGCTTAAAAAATAATGAGGTTTCGAGTCTTGTGCGATCAGTAATGCCCAAGTCTTATGCGATCAATAAGGCCCAAGTAGACTTGTGTGATCCATAAGGCCCAAGTAGACTTGTGCGATCCATAAGGCCCAAGTAGACTTGTGCGATCCATAAGGCCCAAATAAATTTGTGCGATCCATAATGCCCAAGTAAGTTTGTGCGATCCATAATGCCCAAGTAGACTTGTGCGATCCATAATGCCCAAGTAGACTTGTGCGATCCATAATTCCCAAGTAAGTTTGTGCGATCCATAATGCCTTATGCGATCAGATCTCTTTTTTTTTTCTCGATCTGATCTTGTGCGAATGTTAAGGGACTTGTGCGATTATGAACATAATTTCGAATCCTCTCTTTAAGGCTGTTTATTGTGATAGTTAACTAAAATTCGAAATGTTAGGGATTTTGTGATAATGTTTCATATTTTAGTGCTGATCTGATTTTACCAAATATTTCGAAAAAAACATAATCTGTTTATCTAATAACAGATTTCGAAAATCTTTAGAGGACAAAATCAGATCAAAACACTTAATAATCCGAATCGTATTCCAAAACATAAAGGAAACTTCGAATTTTCTAAGAACATATTATGAACCCTAAAACATAAAACATGATTCTGGAAACCCGAAATCTGAAAAATTAATAGTCTTATACAGATTTCGGAATATTTGTTTTACCCATATTGATTTCGAAACGAACATATGATAGATCTTTGGTCCGAAAATAGTGATTTCGGTCCAAGACCCAAAACCATCAGTTATGTTTACGAATTTATTCAAAAAATTCTGTTTTCATGATTTCAATTCCAGAATAATGGATACGAAAACAGAACTGACTAATCAACATATGCTCTGATACCACATGTTGGTTCAGTTCTGTTTGAACATAATGGAAAACATGAAAACATACCTTTGATTGCATCAGTACAGGCCAGCAGAGAATCCAGATGGAGTCGCAGCAATTAAGGTTTGACATGATTGTCATCTTGGTCTGGTTCCTCCTTAGGGTGCTGACTGATGATGGTGAAGATGAGAACCGAATAGGGGATTCGGTTTAGGAGAGGAGGTCGAGTATGATGTTAGGCTTATGGGGTGTGTCTAATTGTCTAACTGTCTAACCCCTTAACCTCCACATAATTCTCCTTATATAAGCACCCAGGAGGAAACCCTAATTAGTTAATAAGGGTAATATGGTCCATCAACAATTACCAACTAATTATTTAATAGGATTGTTATATATTTTGATCTATATAAATATTAATACGTAATATATTTAATCTTACAACATATAACCAAATTGAATCTGGCCAGATTAAGGAAGTTAAGAACCCTAACCCCAATTGTAGAACAATTTCGGATCAATTATCATAATTCTAAGAGATTAATCCTAATTGAAACAGCGATAAAATACAGCAACCATAATCGAAACCAAAGGGTGGAACCCTGCTGACCTGCAATCCCGACAGAGGCAGGCGGTGGTGGCTCGCTGGTTCGCCCCTCCTGCGCCCGTCTACCTCCTGCGCTATTTTTTCTCCTTCTTCTTCTGATCAAGCATGAAAGTTTCTTGATTTGATGGGAGAATGGATTTGATGGAAGGGAGCAGTGGGAAAGCCTATGTGGGTTACAATTTAATAGCTTAGAGTTAAATGTGAAAATCGGGGGTGGATGAAAATGGACGGGCCTTCAGACGGTTACGGTGCTGATGCGTTGGATTAATTGTACAATGAATTGGATGAATTAATGGTACAATGAATGAATTGATTGAATTAAGTGTGATAAAAGTCTCAAGAAACAGAATTGTAGAACCGGCGAACATAGTGAACTCAGGGGCAATTTTGGAAGAAATAGATGAAAAATTAGAGAAAAAGGCATGACTGTTGGATTGCAATCTTAAAATTTTAATGAAAATTACATTTGTGTACATGGGAGATCTATTATATAGTATTATAGATTAATTGTTATTAGTATTATTATTAATTGTTATTATTATTAAAAATTGTATTATTATTATTAATATAATTATAATAACTTTTATAATAATAATAAATGTTATTATTTTTAGTATTATACGTATACAGTATTTTTTTGCAGATTGATTATGGACGAGGTTGAGGATCAGATCCAGGAGGCTTCGCATCCGTAGGGTTCGCGGCAGGCTCCGTCACCGCCGGTGGATCCGCTACACGGTCACCCTCACCTGGAGTTTATTCCCAGCACTGACGCCGTGGGGTTTTGCGGGAAGCTTAGGGGGATGCACGTTGGATCGCATGCCATGGTCGACTGGGATGCACTGGAGGCTATTGATGATATGCCTAGACTCTGTTATTTCATTCCTGTGTATCCGGTGGGGCATTGTCTTTTTGAGTTAGTGCACACGTCGAGCTACAGGGAGCTGCTGGTCGAGTTTTTATCGACATTCACATTTCACCATCCTCGGGCCGACCAATCTCCTGCACAACCTCATGCTCCTCCCCCTCCGCCTGAGGTTTCCTTCAGGCTTGCTGGTGTGTTTGGCATTCGATGACGCTAGCAGAGTTTGCGGTTCATAACGGTTTATACTTGCAGGAGGAGTCACTACGGACGTTTATACGCAGGGGCTAGTAGTGGTTGATAGACCCACTCTTTTAGGGTTTTGTCAGGTGGTTGCGGGGGCAGATACTTGGGAGCACGGCAAGGCAAAGGGCAGGATTTCACATGTTGATGACCCATTATACAGGTACGTACCTTTATTACAGGAATTATTGTGATTATTATTTATTAATTTCTGTATTTCGCTAACATTATCTACAGGTATCTGCGTAGGATGCTCTCTACTTCTATTACAGCTCGCGGCCACAGCCTTGAATGGTGTACGAGCACCGACCTCTTTTTCTTTTATTGTTTGTTGTACAGGAGGTCGTGCACACTTACACACGGTCTAGCCCAGTACTTCGCCTTCGCCCATCACCAGCAGGAGCGCGGATTTTTGTATGGCGGCGCGTACGTGACCGTCATTGCCTGTTCATTGGGCCATTTACCGGAGGCGGACCCACAGTTACTGCCGCCCACAGCGGCGACGCGAATGGTTTTCAAACTTTGTGGGGGATGAAGCTGATTAAGAGGTTCAACGTCATCGGCGAGCGGTTTAAAACCCGCGGAGGTCTCATACGGGTTCCCCGGGACCTACCGGAGCAGTTCGATCCAGTCTATCCTCTGCCAGATGCTGCAGCGGTCGTGCAGGACCCTCTGGTCGATTTTAGATGGACCAGCAATGCCACAGCCACCACCTCCCGGGGCGCCCCAGTTTCCACGACACGTTATTCCAGGTCATGCCCCGGGAGCTGCAGCAGATCCGTGTTTACGAGCCGACGTTGACAGGATTATGGATTTGGTGGGTTGGTTGATTCAGGAGGCGTTGGATAGACGAGAGAGGGGTTACCTGCCATACCGCTCCCACCACCTCGAGCACCACATCATCAGCAGCAGAAGCAGCAGCCAGATCCAGATTCGGACTCGGGCCTGGAGGCATAGAACAAAACAGCTGCATGTACATATTTTGGTATTTAGTGTTCAGTTGTAGTTTATATTTGTTTATGGATGTACAAACTTATCTTGGTATATGTCACATTTAAGTTTGTTTTCAGTTATTCGGTTACTTAATGATTGTCTTAAATTGATATTTCGTAATAAATGATAAAACCTTGACATTGAAATATAATACGGAAACAACTTAATTTTCAATTCGGTTATTAAAATGTTGAAAACAGTATAACGTTTAAATAATATAATATTTTATTGGTAGGGTAATACTTTTAAAAATAAAATGTTAAAAACAATGTAATATTTAAACGATCGAATAAATATAAAGGGCCGATCTTAAAAACCGTAAAATTTTTTATACAAAAAAATAAAACTTTTCTTTTAAAAACACACAATTTTTCACTCAAAAAAACATCACCCTCCAAAAACCATCAAATTACCCCACCAAAACACCCATTTTTCAACTAAAAAAAACACCTATATTCTAGACGCCTCGTCTAGGCCTAGACAGGGCGTCTAGACCCCTTAATCTTTGTGCCCAACATCCTACTCAGAGCCACTTCATATCAGTGCATAGACGCCCCGTATAGCCCTAGACGAGACGTCTAGAGCACCAAAGGTGTCCAAACAGCCTAGCCGGGTGTCCAAATAGATTAAGCCTAAATAATGATTACATAGTTGTCAAATGTATAACTTTAAGATCTATTTGAACAATTTGCCGCAAGATAATATGAGGTTACTAAATAGATGACATAGGCAGTTAGTTTCTTAAGTAAACTAGTTGTACACCCCGCGAGCAATGCGGTGCGCTAAACCAATTCGTTCTCGGTTTGACTGTCGCAACCCCCGATCCCTATCTCCTGGGATCGGGCGGACACGAACTCAGATTAAGTGGTATCATTGGTTTATCATTAATTGGCAGCGGAAATTTCATCAGGACTGTAGTTAGGAAATATTTTATCAGAGTAAAATACCACATTTTTATATTAATAAACACATGGGTAAAACCCAAGTTTCTATTACAAACATGTTTATAGGGATACACCCTAATTTATTGAATTTAAACATCGTCTTTATAGCCACATTTTTCCAAGCCTTCAGTGCTCTCCAGCTGGCTTCTAATTGGCTTTCACATTTTGTTACCTGAAACGCGTTTTAAAAACATTTGTCTGTGGGAAATACTGGTGAGTGAATCCTAATTTAATCAAGAAGAATTTTATACTTTAACAATATTGAGAGCAATTACAATGTTTATATCCACACAATTACTCATTCAGTATTGTCAATCCTGACTGGTGGGTCATATTACACATTGGCTATCTCGTTGTCCAATGGTAACGTGTTCCAGATTTTGTATACAAAACCCCAATATACTGGTAGTAATTGAAGAACTACAAAGACTCAATCACTGCTAATCACATTGTAAATTATTTAAGGTTTTGTAAAAATTGTTTATAAAAAGGTTTACAAAAAGGAGATTACTCACATTGCTACTTTAGACTTTTCTTGGTGTTCCCCTGGTTAAAATCTATTAATTAAACAATGCACACGCGTTAGTATAATAACCCAATATTTACATTAGTTATACTCTCCCCGAGACAGAACTCGAACGACTACGTCGGGCAGAGCCTCGACAGCCGTTACGGAGCACTAGATCAATCGGGCTGCGTATCTAATACGTAACCGGGGGTTAAAATACTTACAACGAGGCAAAGCTTCACTACTTTAGTGGGTATAATACCTGAATATTATGCCTATATTTTAGAAATTTGAGAGAGAATTCGTTTGTGAGCGTCGGAAAAGTGAAGGCCGAATGTCTCAATTTATAGGGCCTGATTTGGTCTTTCTCGCGCCCCGCGTAAGCCGAAGGCTTAGCCTTCGCGACCCGCGAGCTAGGGTATGTAGGCCTTAGGCTTGCTGAATCGGACAACTAGCCTCGACACAACACCTGACACGTGGCAGCAGGGGGTGCGCCCTGGTCTTGAGTTGTCGCGCCCCGCGTAGCCTGAAGACAAGGTCTTCGCGGCCTGCGAGCGCCCTATTTTCTGGTTTTTATTTTATTTTTTAATTATATAGAGGTATTTAGGGCCAATTTGCGTATACGAGATTTATTTTAAGACATATTGGAGCGTTCTAATTATTTTAGGGGTGTAGGAAATATTTTAGGAGGGTTGTTATATCCTCCCCACCTTATTTCAGAACTCGTCCTCGAGGTCTACTGGAATAGGTGTGGATATGTCCTCTGCATCTCTGATTCAAGCTCCCAAGTGTACTCTGGTCCTCTATTGGAATCCCATTTTACTTTGACTAATACTAATATCTTGTATTTAAGATTCTTGACTTTCATATCTTCAATCTGTAGAGGCTTTTCTACGAACTTGAGCTTTTCATTTACCTCTATGTCTTTAAGAGGTACCACTAATTTTTCGTCGGCTAAACACTTTTTGAGATTACATACATGAAATACGTCATGTATTCATGCCATTTCCTCTGGTAGTTGTAGCTGATAAGATACTGGTCCTATTCTTTTAATAATCTCAAAAGGTCTAACATACCTGGGGCTTAGCTTTCCTCTTTTGATGAATCTTACCACTCCTTTCCAAGGAGAAACTTTTAATAAGACTTTGTCTCCTACCTGAAATTCCAATGGCTTTCGCCTATTATCTGCATAACTCTTCTGACGATCGTGTGCTGCTTTTAGTCGTTCCTTGACTTGAATAATCTTGTCTGTTGTCTCTTGTACTATCTTTGGTCCAGATAATTGCTTTTCTCCAATTTCTGCCCAACAGACTGGGGTTCGGCACTTTCGTCCATAGAGTGCTTCGAATGGTGCAGCATTGATACTGGTATGATAGCTGTTATTGTAAGAAAATTCTAATAATGGTAGATGATCGTCCCAATTTCCTCCGAAATCAATTACACAAGCTCTAACCATATCTTCCATTGTCTGAGTCATCCTTTCACTTTTTCCATCCGTTTGAGAATGATAAGCAATGCTTAGATTTAGCTTGGTTCCTATTGCTTTTTGGAATTTTGTCCAAAAATGAGAAGTAAAACGGCTATCTCGATCAAAAACAATTGATAAAGGAATTCCATGTAATGAAACTATTTTATTTACATACAACATAGCTAATTGTTCCATACTGAAAGTCTCTTTCATTGGTAAGAAATGAGCAGATTTAGTTAGTCTATCTACAATCACCCAGATTGTATCATTACCTTTTCGTGTCTTGGGTAATTTGGTAACAAAGTCCATTGTTATCAATTCCCATTTCCATACAGGCATTTCCAATTGCTGTAACAAACCTGAGGGTTTCTGGTGTTCAGGTTTGACCTGTGAACAAGTTAGACACTTGCCAACATAAGCTGCTATATCCTTTTTCAGTCCTACCCACTAGAAATTCTTTCTTAAGTCTTGATACATTTTATCGCTTCCAGGATGCATCGTATATTTAGACTTATGGGCTTCTTCTAATATTCTGCTACGTAGGTTTCCTAGTTTAGGTATCCAAATTCTTTTCTGATGGAATCTCCAAATTCCATCTGTTCCTTGTTTTAATTCCTTAATCATTCCTTTTAATTTCTTAGTATCATCCTTGATTACTGATTCCTGTGCCTTTCTAATCTGTTCGTTTAAATCTATCTGCAGATTTAAATTAAGAGAACGTACTTTTTTTGGTTTTTGTGACATTTTCGACTTAAAGCATCGGCGACTACGTTAGCTTTTCCTGTATGATACTGGATATTACAATCGTAATCACTTAGTATCTCCATCCAGCGTCTTTGTGTCATATTTAACTCTTTTTGCCCGAAAACATATCTTAAACTCTTATGATCAGTAAAATGGTAAACTTACTACCGTAAAGATAATGTCTCCAAATTTTCAGGGAAAAAATGATAGCTCATAAGTTGTATAGTTTTCTTCATGATTCTTAAGTTGTCTAAATGCGTAGGCTATAACCTTTTGACGTTGCATTAACACACATCCATATCCTAATTTAGAAGCATCACAATAAATTACAAAATCTTCGGTTCCCTCTGGTAATGCTAATATGGGTGCGTTGGTTAATCTTTGCCTAAGGATTCTAAAGGCTTCTTCTTGTTTTGGTCCCCATTCAAACTTAACAGACTTACAAGTTAGTTTCGTTAAGGGAATGACTATTCTAGAAAAATCTCGGATGAATCTTCTATAATAACCAGCTAGTCCTAGAAAACTTCTAATCTCTGTTGGTGATTCAGGGGTTTTCTATTTAGTAATCGCTTCAATTTTTGTGGGATCCACATGGATTCCTTCATGATTGACTAAATGTCCAAGAAACTGCACGTCTTCAAACCAAAACTCGCATTTTGAAAATTTAGCATAAAGCTTTTCTTTTCTCAGCAAATTTAGAAGTGCATGCAGATGCGCTGCATGTTCCTGTTTACTTTTAGAATAAATTAGAATATCGTCTATAAAGACAATTATGAATTTATCCAAATATGGCTTACATATTTGGTTCATCATGTCCATAAATGCGGCTGGGGCATTGGTTAAACCAAAGGGCATGACAGTAAATTCATAATGGCCGTACCTGGTTCTAAAAGCGGTCTTAGGAATGTCCTCTTCCTGTACCTTTAATTGATGATATCCTGAACATAAATCGATTTTAGAAAAAAATCGAGCTCCTTGTAATTGATCAAACAAATAATCGATTCTCGGTAATGGGTACCGATTTTTAATCGTGACTTTATTCAATTCACGGTAATCAATGCATATACGCATTGACCCGTCTTTCTTTTTGACGAATAAGATCGGTGCTCCCCAAGGTGATGAACTTGGCTGTATAAATCCTTTTTCCAAGAGTTCGTCTAACTGCTTCTTTAACTCCTGCATTTCTGCGGGTGCCAAATGGTAAGGTGATTTGGCAATGGGTGTTGTTCCTGGTAGCAAATGAATTTTGAACTCGACTTCTCTATCTGGCGGTAGTCCTGGTAATTCTTCTGGAAATACATCTGAAAATTGAGATATTACAGAGATATCTTTTAATTCCTTTCCTTTAGTGTTAATGATTATGGAAATCATATACACTAATGATCCTTTTCTAGCATAACTTGCTGTTTTCATTACAGAGATGAGTTTTGTGGATCTAGTTGGCTTATCTCCTTTAATTGTGATCTTTTCACCTTTTGGTGAATTTACTTGTATTGACTTTTGATCACATAGAATACTGGCTTTATTGGCTATTAACCAATCCATTCCTAATACAACATCAAATCCTGCCAGATTCATTGGGTAAAGGTTTGCAACAAATTTTTGATTTAAAAATTATATTCTTGCTCCCTGCAGGATTTCGGTAATCTTAATGGTTTCTGCATTTGTTGTTTCTACTAAACATTCTTGTTGGAGTTTAGTTAATGGTTGATTGAGAAGTTTGCAAAATTAGGTATTAATAAAACTTTGGTTCGCACCAGAGTCAAATAAAACTTTGGCAAAGACATCATTTACTAAAAAGGTACCGGCAATCACGTCCGGAATCATTTTAGCTTCTTCTGCAGTCAGCACAAATGCTCTAGCATTCTTAGTAATCTTGTTGTTTGTTGCTGGAGCTAATTTTGGACAATTTGGCTTAATATGACCTTGCTCTCCACAATTGTAGCATATCTTATTGTTGGGTTTCTTTCTGCAGTCTTCTTCCTTGTGTCTAGATATTTTGCAAAAATTACAGTATATGGAGCATCTCCCAGAATGCTTCCTTTTGCAATACTTGCAGTAAGGTGCAGAAGCAGAACCTACATTTTTTCCATGCTTGGAATTACCGTAGCGAAATTATTGGGTAAGCTTTTGAGCTAGGTTCTTCCTTTGGTTTTCTTCTTGGGTACGTACCAGTTCATCTGTCAAGGTATTAGCTAATTCTACCGCTTTATCTATGGTTTGTGGTCTAGCTCCCTTGACTACATGCCTGATTTCACTGATTAATCCCCATATGTAACGGGAGATTAACACTGGTTCAGGTGATGCTAGGGTTGGCACTATTCTAGCATATCCGAAGAATGTAGTAATGTAACCCTTACTATCTACTCCAATCATTCTTAGGTTTAAGAATTTATTTGCTATCTGTTCCTTTTCATTGGGAGGAGATAATTTCCTTTCTATCGTATCTTTAAATTCGTTCAATTCCATACCATAAACCCTGTCACTTCCTCTAGATTGGAGGATAGTGTTCCACCATTCTAACGCTGCATTTTTAAACATATTGGAAGCAAACATTAATTTATCTTCTTCTGCGCACTTGCTTATTTTTAAGACTGCCTCAGTCTTTTCTATCCAGCGTAGAGCTGCAATGGCCCCTTCATTGCAAGAGAATTCTATCGGTTTACAGGACCATAATTCTTTGTAAGAACAACCATAAGACATGGTTCTTCTTCTTTTTGGAATTGGCATTTGAAAAATGGGTCTATTGTACATGCTGTGACTAAGTTCAGTATGGGTTCGTTTACTCCCATTATCACTTTGATTATTTTCCGCATCCCTAACATTTTGGATGATAGCTGGCATAGCATCTCTAATTCCTTGGGTTACAATGTGTCGAATTTCACTGTTATTTATTTGATTTTCATTATTCTGGTTTTCCGGATTTGCTGCGTCGGCCATCTGGATTTTAAACAATTACCAAGTATTAATATCGCATGAAAATATCCAATGCAACAATCACACAACAAGCATATTGATCCAAAATCGTCGAACATAGCGACTTACTCTATTTTATATTATGCATCTATATTTATTACAAATACAACTGGAATTAAAATACAATACTAGTTGTTATGGGCCATTTTCTGAGCGTATATATCCTGACTAATATTCTGCTTTTGATTGTTTATTTGTGACCAGGATACCGGATCAGGATATTGGTAACATCCTGGTGCGATATCCTGGTGTTAACTAAATTGACCACGTGCAGGTTAGAAGTTGTGGGTCACTAACGGTCAGATGGACTTCTTCTCCTTAAGACTCGGGCAAAGTAGTTACACGAGAGACGTTGAACCCGAAGGACAAGGTCTACAACGTTCACATAGGGAATATCCACCGGATCTCGGTTTAATAGGGTAGTTTGTTACATTTCTTTTACTATAAATAGATGGATCGGATCAGTTAAGGCACTCACTTTTCCACTCGCACACTTTACTCTCTGGCTATTGGCGACCACTACACAAACACTTGTATTCAAATTATATTGTAACACCTAGTTGATCCGCATCACATCCTGCACTGTATCCTGATATTCGAAGTAATAGAAGAACAAGGCAGCTGCGAGATGGTGATACCTACGGCAAGATCTATCCTCCGAGATCCTGAGTAGAATCCTGAAGCTTTGTGCCAGGATTTGGACACTGTAGATGAGACAAAAGACGCTGCAAGGCTAAGGATGGCAGCATATCAACAGAGGATATCTAAAGTATATAACAAGAATATAAGGACTAGAAGATTTCAAGTTGGAGATTGGGTATTGAGAAAGGCTTTTCAGAATACTACTAATCCTGCTGATGGAAAGTTAGCTCCAAAATGGGAAGGACCCTATGAGGTTGAATCAGAATCAGGAAAAGGAGCATACCGACTCAAGAATATGGAGGGGGATATGCTACCGAGATCCTGGAATGCTATACATCTAAAACTCTATTTTAAGTGAGTATGGAATTTAAATTCTAACTCAGGATGGTATGGATTCTGTCTCTTTTATTAAATTTTGATATTATTTACTGTTTTGAACTCATTACTGACTTAAGCATTAGAGGGGTGTTAGCAAGGGTAACACCCACCTTAGCTTACGGTTGTTTTGCAGTATATGCTTCGGGATGTAGCACCAGGATACACGTTCAGGATACTTCGGAAGATTAGAGGATTGGCCCCCTCTCTCACGTCTAAGGGATCCTGATCCCTTCACAGGTTTAAAGGTATTCACCTTTCTTCCGAATTGGGTTTAAACACCCCGCCTGGAGCGCAAGTTATTCGGGAATAGTTCAAGGTGGCGGGACCAGTTCATGTAAAAGTGGCTGACAATTTCGTTACTATTGGCAATATCCCGAATCCTAAAGGTATATGAGGATTGATCAACCTCTCTCACGAAAGGGTATTTTCATACTCTCTAAGGTTTAAAGGTTTTCACCTTTCTATGTCTTGGAGTTTATACACTCCCGCCTGTAGCGCATGAAAATTTGGGATTTTCCCCAGGATACTAAGGATTTATCTCTAGTATATTTTGGGTTTTACCCCTATAACACAAGAATTGTCTATACAATTGGAACTAGTGTTCAAAACTTTTCTAGGTGTTTGAGGACTTCATGCACAGGGGACATTCCATCTAAAGTAATTGTATGAAGCACAAAAGATCAAAGTTGGGCTAAGTGTCTTGAACTGGGGACATCTTAGTAGGAGAAGTCACAAAAGGGGTTGGAGTTTAATACTAGGGCTACACTCGATTCCTGGTATGATCTTTCCTTTGTGAACCTTACATGAATTGTTTAATTCTGATTAAGGATATATCTTTAGGATATGTCTTCGAAATGTGCTTTTGGGATACATTTTGGAATATTTAGGAAATAATACTTGGATTGAAAATAAAAACTCTGATCAAACAAATATTATCAAAATAGGTTTTAGAAAAGCGACTATCTTTTATTCTTTAGAAATTTTGTCTAAAGTTGATTGAATTTTTAGAAATTCTATTTAATAAAAGTTTTCATAATATATCACTTAGTATATTGATCAGGATATTTTGCAAAATCTACACTAAGAAATGCATGACAGAAATTAGGAGGCAACAACAAGTAAGTCAAGTGGTAGTTATATTATTAACGAGTCAAAAGTTGTGCTTTTGGTTTCACCTCAAACCGAGGCCCATTCGCCAAAAGCACGATTAGTCTTAGCCATATTTACGCAACGGTTGAAGGTTTCATCTCAAAACGAGACCCATCCGCCTCCAACCATTGCATTATCCAAAACAACTTATACTAACCGATGACCAAGGGCATCATCCTGAAACACAGGACCCATCCACCTTTGGTCATCATATTGTTCTAATGAAGAAAATGTAAACTGTTCAACGACAGGAAAGGTAAACTGTTTATACAGACCACAAACATGAAATTTTAAAAAGTGGGCTCCAGCCTCAGCACATATATCCATCATCGCCCACATCGATGCATTTAAGGGTCAACTCCCTCCTTCATCATGACATCTCCACCAGTATCCTCTCCAGCATTCCTCTCAGCATCATCAGCAGCATCCTCTCCACCAGCATTTTCTCCAGCATCATCCACCTTCTCAGTCGCCTTAGTGGGCTCCTCTGCAGCAGGTTTTGAAGGGGGCTCCATAGGGTTGCCACCGAGATCCTTCAATTTCATCTCCCAGGATTTGATGTTCCATGAAGGACATTCAACGCCTAAAGCCCTAGCCTCGTAAGCCATTTTCAGTCTGGCCTGGAGGACGGAAATGATAACTGAATTCTTAAGGCTCTCCCGGTACGAAGCCATGTCTTACTCATGTTGAACGTGGGCCGCGTCAGACTTAGCTTGAGCCTCTTGGGTGATCTTCTGGATGGCAGCCTGGTGATCTTGAGTCATGGCCTTATACTTAGCTTCATAGTGTTCCGATTTGGCGGTGGCGATTACTGCTTGGTCCGCGATGGTAGCCTCAGCCTTCTTCAGTTTGCTCTCTAGCATGACGTTCGAGCCACATGCGTCCTCACAGAGGAATACCAGGCGTTCAAGGCCCTGCAAGGTAAGGAAACAGGTATCAGCCTAAATTAACATTTGTACTTAGCATATGGTGCAGGATACAGGTCAGGATACTAACCTGGTTAAGGAAACCTGTCATAAATTTGCTTGAATCTGTGAACCCATGATTCTCAAATGGGAATACATAGTAGTAGGATGATATGCTTCCTTCCTCTTCCGGGAGCTGGAGGCCCGGGTCCTGGATGCTGGAGGGGCTTTGGGAGCCATAGTAGTCTTTGAGCTGCTGGGCTTTGGAGTATCGGCTGGCTTCGGGTTGATCTCTTGTTTGATGGGTGCGAGGCTGGAATAACTATCCAACTCATCGAGTTTGAAGCCTTCAAGGTTGAGGACCGACACTATGTCAAGGGAGAAGTGTTTAATCTATGTCATTTATATTCAATTTTACTCACGAATACTTACCAGACATTTCTAAACTAGATTTCTGACTTTAATTTGTGAGAGACAGGGAGAAAGTTCTTTCAGCGGCAGGAAGTCGGTAAATCTCTTTGATCCTGGGTTGTGATTCTGCACTTGGGGATGCTAGGTCTCTGAAATTCGCTGCACAAATGTTAGGATATCAGTTAGAATACAGTTAAGGATATATTTGGGGATATTCCTAAAACCCTAAATCCTACCCTTGGTCAACCATCTAATTGGCAGATCGAAACCCCCGTCGATGGAGTCCCTTTTTACAAAAAATAATTTTTGTTTCCATTTTTCCTCATTCTTCGTGGCTTTGAGAACAAGAGGATTTTTGGAAGTGGAGAACAAGAGAAAACGGCTATTGCCATGAGATCTCAACCGATATGCTATGGGAAGGTCTTTAATACACAGGTCAGGGCAATGACGAGATCTGATTTGATCTAGCACCACCAAAACTCGCCAGATCATTGGCATAGTTTGGGCATAACTAAGGCCGGTGAGTTCGAAGAAACGAGAGATAAAGGGTGGAAATGGGTACCGGAGTCCCAAAGAAAAGGGGTAGGCAAAAAAGCAGACCCACTCGTCTGATGATGCATCTGATCGGACCTCCCGATCAAAAGGGCGAATGACGGCTCCGGCGGGAAAGGCGCCGGAATCCTTTAGGGCGGCGATATCGGCATTATTGAAGGAGCATATTTCTTTTTCTGGTTCTCGAATGAGGTTTTGACTCACGAGGGTGGGGACCGGTTCATCCGAACGTGATCTTGTCCGTGATGCCATAAGGGGTATCAAGCAAACTATAGAAATTCAAAGAAAAAACAGAGGATGAAAGAAAGGACGAGTACCTGAAATTGCTTGAAGAAGTAATGATAATAATGTGAAATATCTCAGCTAATTATAGGCTGGATATAGGGGTGAAGAGTAAAAGTAGCATGGGAAGTTGCACAATGTCATCTCAAACGTCACCTCGTTTTAATCGCCTCAGTCTACGAGATAGAAATTTTTAAATATATCCGTTGGATTGGTATACCAACAGATATATTTGGGGACAATTGTTATGGGCCATTTTCTGAGCGTATACATCCTGACTAATATTCTGCTTTTGATTGTTTATTTGTGACCAGGATACCGGATCAGGATCATTGTTACCCACTTCCGGATCAGGATCATTTTCTGAGCCATCCCTACTTCTTCGGCAATCACTTCTTTTATTTGTTCGGTGACTATCGGCACCGGATCATTGTTACCCACTTCCGTCATCTTGAAACTGAAATGTTTACATCAATTATTAAACATTTCATTTATAACATAGCTTTATTTGCTTCGGTTTAGCCAAGTTCATAACTTGCTTTGACCGTTCTCATTTAGTGCACTTTCCGGGTTTGAGTGTGTTAACACGCTCTTCCCGTGCACATTAATTCACATCCCTTTTTTCTCACATATGATAAGATCTACTAAAATAAATAATTAATTCTTACCGGATGATTGATCAAGCTTGAACCAAACACACTTTGTTGACAACCTTGAGCTCTGATTACCAACTTGTAACATGTCACACCCTGATTTTTGCGGAAGCGTGGTTATTGGTGTGACTTCTTAATACCATAGCATTCAATCATAACAATGCTAAATGATAAAACCATAAGCTGTTCAGCCATATTTTAATTTTAGAAAATACCACAACATACTTGTCTGAAATGTTGACACCGAATTCAAATTACAAACCATAACATGTTTTAAGGAGTTCACCAAGACTCAACAATAAACCATAAACAAACCCAAGTTTAGAAACATGTATCTTGTCCAGGAGTAAGATACATCTCCTAAACCCAACGACCTCAGATGACATCTTTTATTTATAACGCAGCTTGAAACACATGCATATACCTGCCAGATCCACTTAGTTCCCTGAAATACATGTAGTTTAAAAACATCAACAAAAGTTGAGCGAGTTCATGTGTGTGTGTATGAATAAACCTTTAAAGTATGTCTGTATGTATGTATATCCCTGGTATGTAGCAGTAAGGAAAAACAGATCACCAATGGTTTGCAAGGCCATTGATATGTGTGAAATGGTGCAGGAAAACTCAAACCTAGCAAATTTGTAGCGGGCCTCCGGCTGGAAGACATAGTCACCACTATGGGCCACCCAGGTCCCCATGGGTATGGGCTCGCTACACCCAAATAGATCTATCACTCATGTCCCTCGGTCCTATGACGGGGATTAATGGCCTTAAGTGTTATACCCACCTTTCACATGATCAAGCAGTAACCCTCCTTAAGCTAATCATACCATGTATAAAACGTTCGTAATAATTGGAACATGTATTTCACCCCCGAAGTTATAAAACTGAAAACAGTTAAAAGAAAAGGGGGACATGAACTCACTGTATTGCGTCTTCAGTACTGGTAACTCAAATCTCCTCAGCAAACACGACTACCTACAGTGTACTAACGTCTATTAGACGAACGGGTCGTGGCTTTGCTTAGTATTTACGTTTTTGAGTTACGTTTCTTATGTTCCCAATATTATTCCAAGTTATAATTACTTGTTAAAATAATAATTATTTTAACTTTACAATTATATTTAATTTTTTTTGGAATAATTGTTAAACAATATTTTTGTAACACTTCTCAAGTATTCGTTTCCGTATTTCCTTCCCAAGAATGGGGGTATCTTATACATGTATTTTCGTATGCTCGTATTTGTATAACTCCAAAATATATTTTCAAGTCTCACTTTTAGAAAATATATTTAAACTCATTTTTTCCAAAAATATGATATCACTTTGTATAAAAATCATACTTTCATTTATCGCATCCAAAATAATATTTACCAAAAATATATTTATAACGGTATTTTCCAGAATATTTTGTAAGTTACGTTCTATCATTCGGTTCCACAATATTATGTGTGTAACTTATATATTTATTCCTCGATATTCTTGGTATTATTTTGGATTGTAAATTTCATAGTATTTTGTTAAGTTATATTATTTTACCCTAAAATAATATAACTATTTCACCAAGTATACAAATATTCACACAAGTGTCTTTAATGTAAATATATATTCTAAATACATAATTATCCAATTTTATTTATAAAAACCAACCTCCAATATTTGTATTTTTGTTACAAAAATTTTGACAAAGTTTATATTGAAAACTTATAATCAAAATACACTTGTAAATATTTGTTAGAAAATATTTTTCTAAGTGTTTATGTTTTTAGAAAATTTTGCCATAGTTTCCCCTAAAAATGGAGGTGTCCATGCTATTTAAGCATATCATTTTCTTTTCAAAAATTATCACAACAATCAACAATCAATCCCTAAACAACTTACACTAATCAAGTGCAAAAACTATTCAATTTACATAACAACACGAACTTGATCTTTCACAAAAACTTGGTAATGTTTTTAGTAGGTCTAGTTATCCTTTAAAGTGTGTTTATTTCTTTAAAAATCTCATTCTTAAAGAATTTAGGTGTTTACAACTTGTAAACATATTTTACAAAAATGTTTCTTTGTGAGATCTTGGTTCATAAGTGTTTATACACTTGTTTTACCACTAAAAATAGTGTATATTTAAGTAAAAACCAAGATCTTCTAAAAATCACATTTTAAACTTGGTTCTTTTGGAAAACCATTCATAAATCTTAGATTCGTAAGATTACTAGCTTACTTTGTTTATTATTTTTCAAGAAATCCTCTTTTTATTCAAGTTCATGCTTATACATGAGGATGATCTTCTTGTGTTAACACATAATCATCCTCTAACTTGCTAGATCATGTGTTTAGTCACAATCTAGCAAGTTCCTAATGATGATCAACATCATAATCTCAAGTAAACATCAACAAGTATCATACATATACTAAACAACACTATTTCATCAAGATTTCATCATATGTAAGCTTTATGTTCTTGATTCATGTTCATGTCTTTTAGTGTTCTTGTGATTTACAACATAATACATCTTTTAACCAACTAAAATTAGAAGTAACAAAAGTTATGAGAGTCTTACTACTAGCTCTAAGGCTAGGGAAGAAACAAGTGTGAAGATGATGAGAAAAGTGGTGGATAAAAGCTCCTAGATGAGGTCCTTCTACTTCCAAGCTTCTTTGATATGCTTAAGACACCTTAGGGAACCCTTGGATTGTAAGAGAATGGAATGAAAATGGAGGAGTGTGTGTGTGTGGTTTGAGCCGTAGACAAGGGGGAGAAGAAGGAGGCTTTGTGTGTGTTAGTGAAATGTGAGAAATGAGCTCTAAAACTATCATGCCTTACTTATAACCAAGTTCCTACTAAATCCTTTGTGTAGTGTGTCATTTAGGCGGGGGACATGATCTAATAAACAAATGAAATAAAATCAAGTTGTGTAGGGGCCATGATGGCCGTAGATTAGGTGGGGGGGGGGGGGGGTCTAGCATAGGTTAAACTAAATAGTTACAATTTAGTTTATTCTTAAGTATTAGTTACATATGTTAGTTAGTAGATATTTTGTAAGGGGTGTCATGATGTTCGGGGATCATAGCTAGATCAGAAATAATTAAACAATGTTTTTAGTATAATTTTGGTATTTCGGGTAGTGTCCGGTTGTTCGGTTAGATACCGGTTCGTTAAAGTGTCAAACTATTCCGTTTAAAGATTTCTAAGTACCCTTTTGTGACACTTTTAATTCCCGCCACTTAGGAAAGCATACAGGACCATTTTGCCATATTTTTGCACATTACTAGCTAGTTAAAAAGCTGAATTTTGCTAAAATATGCAGAATTCTGCACTTTATGTGGGTTTTAGGCACTTTCCGGCACTTTATCTATAACCTAGAAAAGCAGTTTTGTGGTCCTTACTTCCCTACACACTAAACTAGTGTAGAACTTGGTTTCTGGCTCATACTGGGTCTCAAAACACTGTCTGTCTAGGTACTGAACCCCGTCAGCATATTCCTGTTTTATCCGCTAACTGTGCTAACTGTGCTTTGTGCATCATGTATGTCAACAAAGTTTGCATGTGATAAAGAGGTGACATTATGTAATATGTGATGCACATGTAAGTATGATACAGAAATCAAAAAGCAGTTTAAGTCATCAGTTGTAATTCTGCACAGTCATTAAGCACTAATTTATATTAATTAAATTGTACGGAAACCTGGATTTTTGACGGTTGTCCAATTCTCCCCCTGTTAAGAAAATTTTGTCCCGAAATTTAAGTTCTGCTACTAGCTGCAGGGGTCTTGGGGAACAAATGTGGGTATTTTGCTTTCATGCGATCCTCACGCTCCCAAGTGAACTTTGGGTCGTGACGCGCATTCCAATGAACTTTGACGAGTTTAACACTACTCCGTCGCGTCTTGTTAACCTTCCAATCAGTAACCTCAACAGGTTCTTTAGTAAAGTGGAGTGTTTCGTCAATGTGAACTTCATCGGCAGGAATAACAACTGTTTCTTGAGGTTGGACCCTTTTTCAGATTAGATACATGAAACGTATCATGAACACCATTCAGTTCTGCGGGTAAATCCAACTTGTAAGCTACAAGACCAATCCTCTCCAGGATTTTGAATGGTCTGATGTATCGCGGGTTCAGCTTCTCACACTTCCCAAAGCGTGCTAGACCCTTCCAGGGTGAGACCTTTAACAAAATCATATCCCCTACCTCAAACTCCCGAGGTTTCCTTCTTCGGTCCGCATAACACTTTTGTCGATCACGAGCCGCCTTTATGCGCTCTCGGATATGTATAGTCTTGTCTGTTGTCTCTTGAACCAATTAAGGACCAACAAGATGTCTATCACCCGCGTCTTCCCAGCATAACGGTGATCGACACTTGCGTCCATAGAGAGCCTCAAATGGTGCAGCTTGGATACTCGCATGGTCGCTATTGTTGTACGAGAATTCTACCAAGGGTAAGTGAGTATCCCAACTACCACCCAAATCCATTACGCAAGCTCATAACATATCTTCAAATGTTTGAATCGTTCGTTCGCTCTGGCCATCTGTCTGCGGATGGAAAGCAGTACTCAGATTCAACTGAGAACCAAAGGATTCTTGGAAGGATTGCCAAATCCTTGACACGAACCTTCCGTCTCTATCAGAGATAATTGAGAGAGGCACTCCATGTCGTGCAACAATCTCTCTCAGGTATAGCTCAGCAAGCTTGCTAGTGTTGTCTTTTTCTCTGATCGACAGAAAGTGTGCAGATTTCGTCAGACGGTCTACGATTACCCAAATCGTATCATGACCTCTGGGTGTCCTTGGTAACTTCGTTATAAAGTCCATTGAAATTTGCTCCCATTTCCACATGGGTATTTCAGGTTGTTGCAGAAGACCTGAAGGCTTCTGATATTCGGCCTTTACCTTGGCACAAGTCAAACACTTGCCAACATACGTTGCAACATCGCCTTTTAATCTTGGCCACCAATAAAAATCCTTTAAATCTTGGTACATTTTATCCAATCCTGGATGGATCGAGTACCGTGACTTGTGAGCTTCATCAAAAATTACTTCTCTCAGACCACCAAAGAGGGGAACCCAAATTCTTCCCAAGAAACACAATGTTCCATCCTCCTTGGGCATCAACTGTTTCTCCATCCCACGGAGATATTCATTCACAAGATTCTCCTTCTTGAGAGCTTCTCTCTGTGCAGCACGAATGCGCAGTGAGAGATCTGTCTGTACAATCATTTCTAAAGCCCTAACCCTTATGGGTTTGATCCTTTCTTTTCGACTTAAGGCGTCTGCGACCACATTCGCCTTCCCTGGGTGATACTTGATCTCACAATCATAATCATTCAACAACTCTACCCATCATCTCTGTCTCATGTTAAGTTCTTTCTGATCAAATATATGTTGTAAGCTCTTATGATCAGTAAAAATCGTACCGCGGGTGCCATACAGATAATGTCGCCAGATCTTTAAAGAAAACACCACAGCGCCTAGTTCCAAATCATATGTGGTGTAGTTCTTCTCATGAACCTTCAATTGGCGTGAAGCATAGGCTATAACCTTCTGTCACTACATCAGCACGCAGCCTAAACCTTGACGCGAGGCGTCGCAATATACCACAAAGTCATCAGTGCCTTCGGGTAGGGATAAGATGGGTGCATCGCAAAGCTTGTTTTTAAACAACTGAAATGCTTCTTCTTGCTTGTCTCCCCATTCATACTTTTTGTCTTTCTGTGTGAGGGAGGTCAAAGGTTGAGCGATTTTCGAGAAATTCTCAATAAATCTGCGATAATAACCTACCAAACCTAGGAACTATCGAATCTCGGTTGGCGTCTTCGGAGTTTCCCAATTCTTGATTGCCTCAATCTTTGTGGGATCCACCTGAATTCCATTTCCATCAACCACGTGACCAAGGAACTGAACCTCGCGCAACCAAAATTCGCACTTTGAGAACTTTGCGTACAACTTCTCTTTCTTAAGCAACTCTTGAATAGCTCTTAGATGTTGCCCATGTTCTTCCTTCGTCTTCGAGTAGATTAAAATATCGTCAATAAACACAATCACAAACTTATCGAGGTACGGCTTACAAAACTCTATTCATCAAGTCCATGAAAACTGTTGGTACGTTCGTCAGACCAAACGGCATAACCAGAAACTCGTAATGTCCATAGCGAGTCCTAAAGGCCATCTTTGGAAAACTCTCCTCTTGAATTCTCAACTGGTGATAACCCGATCGAAGATCGATGTTGGAGTAACAACTCAAACCTTGTAGTTGATCGAACAGGTCATCAATCCTTGGCAAAGGATATCTATTCTTAATGGTCAACTTGTTAAGCTCTCGGTAGTCGATGCACATGCGGAAACTACCATCTTTCTTCTTAACGAACAAAATTGGAGCTCCCCAAGGTGAGAAGCTTGGCCTGATAAATCCCTTGTCTAAAAGTTCTTGAAGTTGCGTTGACAGCTCTTGCATTTCTGAAGGCGCAAGTCGATAAGGTGCCTTAGCTACAGGCGTAGCACCTGGAACTAAGTCAATGTGAAACTCGACTTATCGCTGTGGCGGCAATCCTGGCAAGTCTTCGGGGAAGACTTCAGGATATTCCTTCACGACTGGAATGTCTTCTAGCTTTGGCAGGGTTTCTTTATCCACAATGTGTGCCAAGAAGGCGACACATCCTTTCTGCAAACACTTTCGAGCCTTCAAACAACTGATGATCCTTAGGGGTGTATTGTGCTTCTCTCCATGTACCACAATTTTTTCTCCATTCGCCATCGGAATGCGAATGACCTTCTCGTGACATACGATCTCTGCTCTATTACTTGACAACCAATCCATCCCCCACTACCACGTCGAAGCTTCCCAACTCGACTGGCAGTAGGTCAAGCGTAAACTCGTGCTCTCCCAGTTCTATCACGCAACCCCTGATTACTTCATTTGCCTCCACTAGCTTCCCATTTGCTAGTTCTATCGAATACGGAATGTCTATCTTACTAGCTACCAACCCAAGTATTTTCTTAAATTCTAGCGACACAAAACTATAATCGGCACCAGTATCAAATAGTACAGATGCAAAGCATTGGTTGATAGGGAACGTACCAGTGACTACATTTGGATCTTGGTGAGCTTCCCTCGCTCCGATGTTGAAAACCCTTCCATGAGCTTGATTGAGCTTTGGGTATTCTCGCTTGAAATGCCCCACGTCTCCACAATTAAAGCAACCTGGTCCTCGACCATTAGCGTTCCCATTACCACCTCGATTGTTGTTTGCTCCCCGGTTTCCACTACCAGCTTGATTCCCAACATTACCATGATTTCCATTACCGCCATTTACTCCTTGCGGGCGGTTTCCATTACCACTTCCATAACCTCTCTGACCACCACCACCACGACCAGTACCAGCCCAACATGTTTCCTTTGAATGGCCAACCTTCCCACAAGACTCACATTTCCTAAATCTGCACTGGCCGGAATGATGGTACTGGCATACATCACATTTGGGTAGAGCGCCCATGTAACCCTTTCCTTTGTTTTCAACCCCAGTCCTAGCCTCCGCTGGTAAGTTCACATCCTTCTTCTTGTTGGCACTGCTGGTGCCCTTCTTGAAGTTTGAGAACTTCCTCTTGTTCTCACCCGATGACTCCACCTGAGTCTCCTTCTTCTTCTGGTCAGAGATCGAAAACTTGTTTAACCTGATAGCTTCTTAAGTCAGTGACACGCTCAGATCAATAGCTTCAGTTATCGTGGCAGGCTTTGACGTTGTCACCATACTCATAATCTGAGGCGCCAACCCCCAAATAAAGCGCTCGATGCGTTTGAATTCTGGATCAACCATGTATGGTACTACGCGAGATAGGTCATGAAATCTCTTCACATATTCAGCAATTTTCTGGCCATCCATCTTGAGATTCCGGAATTTAGTTTCCAACTTTTGGATTTCAGCCCTGGAGCAGTATTTCTTTCACATGAGTTCCTTCATTTCATTCCAAGTCAAAGCGTATGCTACTGCCTCTCCCAGAGTTTGGACTTGGAGATTCCACCACGAAAGCGCTCCGTCTAAGAACAATCCAGAGATGTAGGTGACTTGGTGTTCTGGTGCGCATTTGCTCATTCTTATCACAGAGTCGGTCTTCTCCGTCCATCGAACAAAAGCCACAGCACCCCCGGTGCTGTCGAAATTCAGCGGTTTACAGTCTAAGAACTGCTTATAGGTACAGCCTGTACAAGTAACGCCATTCACAGAAAGCATAAGCGATTGCACATGGAATATCCAAATGTAACGTATTGTGTCTCAAACGACTTAAACATTACCATGAGGTGGGTTGTTCCTTGAGGTACCCCCGCTAGTTTCAATGTGTGAGGCCTCGTGCTCTGCTATCGCTCGTGAAATCCGTTCTTGTGACTCGGCCTCAGTAGTAGGCGATCGAGTTTCCCTTCGTGGAGGCATCTTCTATAAGAAGTTTGTATAGGTCAGGTCTTATGCATATAAGTATGTAGTATGCGTATGTAATAACATTTATCAACGCAAGTAAACATATAACATCCCATGTCATAACACAAACAAGTAATTCAACAATGTATGTAATGAGAATGTTGCGATTGAGCTTTCATATATCAATGACCACAATTACAGTTTTACAAGTTCACCAAATGTATCATATCACAACCAAAAAGGGCTACAGGGTCACATCACCCTTGTCCAAACTATCCCTCAAACTACATCAATCAAAAGTCAAAAGAAATGTGGTCTTCAAAAAGCTGTGCAATCTAGGCTCAATAGCTGCACTCTCACTAAAAGTATGCTACCTGCATAAAACCAAAAACTGCTATGTTGATGGTGGAGGAGGAGGAGGTGGAGGAACGGAAAGCAAACTGCGCAGACGCGCTAGCTCCTCCTCGAGGGCATGAATCATACGCAACAGGTAGCTAACCCGCTGCTCCATAGTAAGGAAACGAACATCAAAATCTGGGTATGGTAAGAGAGGAGCGGGCGGTGTCGCGAATGGTGACTGACAAGCGCAAGGTGGAGGACGCGGAATCCTCTCAAGATCCATGACTCTGCGACACAACATTTCCTACTGGAGCTGTAAGGACAAAAGCAGATCGTCCCTCGTATAACCAATGTGGAAGGGATGATATGGATCAGAAACAGGCATCGTGTTGGGCGAAAACCAAATCAGTGGCTCGCCCGATGGTGCAGAAGCAGAAGGTGCAGTATGTGTAGCAGGTGCAAACGGTGGCATGAAAGGAAAGGCTGCTGACACAGGTGGTATGTGACTGGGCTGCTGACTCGATGGACCTTCCCCTGGACGGGGATAAGGGATATCCTGTAGGAACGTGACCGGTAGATCTGTGCGGTGTATGTCAGACACATGTGTGTGAAACGGGGCGAGTAACAGGTCTAACAAAAGGAGGCAGGTCATCGTCGTCCTCTATCCACCCATTATGGGTGAATGCATAACGGGGGTCTACATGGTCAGCAAAAGGAGCATGATCAACGGCTGCAGGAAAAGGGTCAGGTAATAGTGGTGCAACAACTGGTACATCAGCAGGTGCAGGGCCATGCTCAGGTAGAGAATCATGAGCAGGTATGGGCTCGGGTGCAAACAAAGACTCAGGGTCAGCTGGAGCTAACCCAAGATCAGCGGGTATATCAAAGTGCTGATCTTCAGGAACGACAGGTGCCTCAAAAGGCTGATCATCGGGGACAAACTCAATCTCATGCTCAGGGTCGAAGTCGTGTGGAAAGACAGGGTCCAACTCATCATCAAACTCAACATCATGATCAATACCGTGTGGAATATCAGGTGCGACAGACATAGCTGTGTCAGAATCAGTATCAGTGGGATATCGCTGTAATCCCAGTGCGTGTAGAGTAGTAGAGGACACGGACTCAAATGAATCAGGACCAGAATGGTCAGAAGAAATCTCAACGACAGGGATCTCAACAAGCGGAATAGCAATAACATCAGCGACTGGAATCTCGACAAGTGGAACGACAACGTCGTCATCGACTGGAGCTCCATAATCCTGGGCACCCTCAGGGGGACTCTCAATAAAAAGATCGACGTTGTCGTCAGACATAGCATCAAGAGGCAGATCCTCGAGAGGAAATGCAGCAAGAGGAAAAGGAGCAGGGATCTAGACAAGAAGTAGATCCTCGCCAGGAAGACCATAAGCTAGCAGTATATCATCTCCAAAATCTGGTAAAGCAAACGGCTGGAAATCATCATCTTCGCTACTCGTAGTGTCAGATGTAAAAACCTCATCCTCTGGGATGATCTCATAATCAGAAATTATGGCCATAGGGTCTACTGTATCAGATACTCCACTCTCGGGGGAGGACATGCTGTCTGTAACAAATCAATCACAAGTATGCACATATATCAACAATCATCGAATAAGCATGTAGGCAGTAACAATGTAAGCATGTATGTATCCTAGCCTTCCCAAGACTATCCCACCCAGCCTCTCAGACTAAACTACTTAGTCTCTCAGACTAAACCTCCCAGTTTCTCAAACTGGACTACCCAGCCTCTCGGGCTAAACCTCCCAGTTTCTCAAACTGCCCCAACTAGTCTCTCAGACTACCCAGTCTCTCAGACTGAACTACCCAGTTAGTCTCTCAGACCAACTCCCCAGTCTCTCAGACTGATTACCCAGCTAGTCTCTCAGACTAACTCCCAAGTCTCTCAGACTGAATTACCCAGCTCGTCTCTCAGACTAACTCCCAAGTCTCTCAGACTGCACTACCCAGCTAGTCTCTCAGACTAACTCCCCAGTCTCTCAGACTGAATTACCCAGCTAGTCTCTCAGACTAACTCTCCAGTCTCTCAGACTGCACTACCCAGCTAGTCTCTCAGACTAACTCCCCAGTCTCTCAGACTGAATTATAAACGAATTCCTTGAAATGTAATTTGTGTCTTTTATTTGTAAAAATATTTGTTTCCTGGATCTGGACATTTTGTGTATGCAATGAAAACATGTTGTAAAAACATTTTCGTGAGAGCCCTAATGATCGTAGTCTACACTCGAGAAAGAATCCTAGTTCGCTACAATCGAAGCTCTGATACCAAGCTGTCACACCCTGATTTTTGCGGAAGCGTGGTTATTGGTGTGACTTCTTAATACCATAGCATTCAATCATAACAATGCTAAATGATAAAACCATAAGATGTTCATCCATATTTTAAGTTTAGAAAATACCACAACATAATTGTCTGAAACGTTGACACCGAATTCAAATTACAAACCATAACATGTTTTAAGGAGTTCACCAAGACTCAACAAAAGACCATAAACAAACCCGAGTTTAGAAACATGTATCTCGTCCAGGAGTAAGATACATCTCCTAAACCCAACGACCTCGGATGACATCTTTTATTTATAACGCAGCTTGAAACACATGCATACACCTGCCAGATCCACTTAGTTCCCTGAAATACATGTAGTTTAAAAACATCAACAAAAGTTGAGCGAGTTCATGTGTGTGTATGAATAAACCTTTAAAGTATGTCTGTATGTATGTATGTCCCTGGTATGTAGCAATAAGGAAAAACAGATCACCAATGGTTTGCAAGGCCATTGATATGTGTGAAATGGTGCAGGAAAACTCAAACCTAGCAATTTTGTACCGGGCCTCTGGCTGGAAGACATAGTCACAACTATGGGCCACCCTGTTCCCCATGGGTGTGGGCTCGCTACACCCAAATAGATCTATCACTCATGTCCCTCGGTCCTACGACGAGGATTAAAGGCCGAAGTTTCAGTACTGAAAACAGTTAAAAGAAAAGGGGGACATGAACTCACCTACAGTGTACTAACGTCTATTAGACGAACGGGTCGTGCCTTTGCTTAGTATTTACGTTTTTGAGTTACGTTTCTTATGTTCCCAATATTATTCCAAGTTATAATTACTTGTTAAAATAATAATTATTTTAACTTTACAATTATATTTAATTTTTTTGGAATAATTGTTAAACAATATTTTTGTAACAACACTTCTCAAGTATTTGTTTCAGTATTTCCTTCCCAAGGATGGGGGTATCTTATACATGTATTTTCGTATGCTCGTATTTGTATAACTCCAAAATATATTTTCAAGTCTCACTTTTAGAAAATATATTTAAACTCATTTTGTCCAAAAATATGATATCACTTTGTAATAAAAATCATACTTTCATTTCTCGCATCCAAAATAATATTTACCAAAAATATATTTATAACGGTATTTTCCGGAATATTTTGTAAGTTACGTTCTATCGCTCGGTTCCACAATATTATGTGTGTAACTTATATATTTATTCCTCGATATTCTTGGTATTATTTTGGATTGTAAATTTCATGGTATTTTGTTAAGTTATATTATTTTACCCTAAAATAATATAACTATTTCACCAAGTATACAAATATTCACACAAGTGTCTTTAATGTAAATATATATTCTAAATACATAATTATCCAATTTTATTTATAAAAACCAACCTCCAATATTTGTATTTTTGTTACAAAAATTATGGCAAAGTTTATATTAAAAACTTATGATCAAAATACACTTGTAAATATTTGTTAGAAAATATTTTTCTAAGTGTTTATATTTTTAGAAAATTTTGCCATAGTTTCCCCTAAAAATGGAGGTGCCCATGCTATTTAAGCATATCATTTTCTTTTCAAAAATCATCACAACAATCAACAATCAATCCCTAAACAACTTACACTTATCAAGTGCAAAAACTATTCAATTTACATAACAACATGAACTTGATCTTTCACAAAAACTTGGTAATGTTTTTAGTAGGTCTAGTTATCCTTTAAAGTGTGTTTATTTCTTTAAAAATCTCATTCTTAAAGAATTTAGGTGTTTACAACTTGTAAACATATTTTACAAAAATGTTTCTTTGTGAGATCTTCTTGTTTCATAAGTGTTTATACACTTGTTTTACCACTAAAAATAGTGTATATTTAAGTAAAAACCAAGATCTTCTAAAAATCACATTTTAAACTTGGTTCTTTTGGAAAACCATTCATAAATCTTAGATTCATAAGATTACTAGCTTACTTTGTTTATTATTTTTCAAGAAATCCTCTTTTTATTCAAGTTCATGCTTATATATGAGGATGATCTTCTTGTGTTAACACATAATCATCCTCTAACTTGCTAGATCATGTGTTTAATCACAATCTAGCAAGCTGCTTATGACGATCAATATCATAATCTCAAGTAAACATCAACAAGTATCATACATATACTAAACAACACTATTTCATCAAGATTTCATCACATGCAAGCTTTATGTTCATGATTCATGTTCATGTCTTTTAGTGTTCTTGTGATTTACAACATAATACATCTTTTAACCAACTAAAATTAGAAGGAACAAAGGTTATTAGAGTCTTACTACTAGCTCTAAGGCTAGGGAAGAAACAAGTGAGAAGATGATGAGAAAAGTGGTGGATAAAAGCTCCTAGATGAGGTCCTTCTATTTCCAATGCTTCCAAGCTTCTTTGATATGCTTAAGACACCTTCGGGAACCCTTGGATTGTAAGAGAATGGAATGAAAATGGAGGAGTGTGTGTGTGTGGTTTGAGCCGTAGACAAGGGGGAGAAGAAGGAGGTTTTGTGTGTGTTGGTGAAATGTGAGAAATGAGCTCTAAAACAATCATGCCTTACTTATAACCAAGTTCCCACTAAACCCTTTGTGTAATGTGTCATTTAGGGGGGACATGATCTAATAAACAAATGAAGTAAAATCAAATTGTAACACCTGTGCCTCCACGGCCATCAAACAAATACCAAACCAATGAAATATTATATTTCATACTTGGGATTTGTAAAAATATGTGTATCATTTGCACATATCAATTCTTGTTCAATTTCAAACTCTAAATCGCTTTCTGGAAGGTTATACGCGCACCGATGCGTAAATATAACCAGTTTAATGCAACAAACACTCCGGAATAGTGACATAGGCTTAACATACCTTAAATAACCTTTACATAACTTAGAAATAAGTTTTGAAGGCTTTGGTATGGCAAAATCAAGTTAAATCGCTTACAGGGACTAAAGTTGACAAACTGCGAAAGTATGCCAATTTGAACTGTAACAGACATTCCGGAACATGACCATAAGTTAAACATACCATAAATATCCTTTACATAGCTTAGAAATAGGCTTTGAGGTGTTCGGTGTGCTAAAATAAACTTTTGGGTCATTCAGGGACTAAAAGCGTCAAAAAGTGCACAAGTTCGCATTTTCGCGCATAACTTACGTTCTGAATACATCCGGACATCCAAAAATTTATGTAAGCATGACTATATTATACTTTAGTGTTTGGCTTGCCAAAAATCCATTCGTCGCGTCATTTGGATCGTTTTTCGCGCTTATGCGCATTCCGTCGTAATTAAGCGAACATCGCGTTCGTACGACCAAACGAACCAACACCCGGCATATTTTTGAGCATGTTTCATGTCCTCAATGTTTAGGCAACATTTTAGGGCCTTAAAGTTGGCTTTACGGGCCTTAGAAGTGTCGGAAATGGCCTTAAACACGTGCAGGGACTGAAACTGACATTTCTGAAACTTTGTTCTGATCTGTGACTCCTAGGCGGCCCGCGTCAGACCTTCTGACCAGGTTAAATGTTTCTAATAGCAGATTGTAGCTGTTTGATCCACCACCACACATTCTCATTTGTCTAGTCATCTGATAAGGATCACATTTTAGTCACCATAAGGTCCCGACACTTGTACGGGTGGGATTAAGGCACGTTTTCCATGAAACGATCTTAATGGTGGACCTTTTACTATAAATACCCCACCCCCCATGCTTCAAAATTACAAGAATTCTGATTTGAGAACCTCTAAGTTGAAACCATTGTTTCATACCTGAGATTCTTGAATCGGGATTAGCATTCGGGGACCCTTCGTAAGTATTCTTTCGTTCTTTTCTTTGTTTTATTGCTTTTAGAGTCAGAAAGTCAAACTTTCTTTGACTTTCAGCGTTGACCAGCTTATGGTCAATGCGAAGTTCGTTTGAACTTCGCAACGTGATTGTAATCACGTTGGTCATAGTCCCTTGGGACTATGCCCACTGATTACCACGTTGTCTAGGGTCGTAGGGTAGGCGATCTAATAAATCTCCTATACCTTCGAACTCGACCCATTTGGTCGATCATTAGGATCCGACCAAATACATTAGGTGACCATAGTAGGTAGGGAATAACCTTCCGAGGTTATACCCTATGGTCACATCGTTTGAGTAGTTGTATGATAGGTAGTTTATATGCCTTAGGTAAATTACCAGAATACCCTTTTCATGTATAATTGGTAATTAAGCATATGTAACCTAAACTTTTGTCACATAACTGATTATGTAACATGTTTAGGCATATAACACTTGTCGTAGAACTAGTTAGGCGGTCCGAACGCGTTTCACGCGAACGACGCGTTAAAGTAGCATAAGCTACCTAAACGGGTCGTAATGGGTCGTAAGCTATTAGGTTGGGTTTCATTTAGCATGTAGGCTTTGATAAACCATATGACACGAGTCTCTATACTCGTTTGGTTTACGAAACCTCATTCTATCCGATCTTCCGATTTAGGTCCGGTTTATTAATGTAGTTACCTATATTAGGTGCCGTTTGATTTCCGTGATCTCTAGCATTGTTTGGTTGTCACTCAAGGACTACTGAGCATTCTCAAGTGAGTACATAGACCCCTCTTTTACTGTTTTCCAAACTGTTTTGGGGTGAAACACATGTGCCTACTTGTTACTTTCGTGCTTTCCTGTTTTCACATCATATACTTGCTATGTTCATTAGTACATTTATAGTACATGATTTCATGGTGTTCTATGCTTTGTATGATGACTTTGCATACTTAGTACATTGTTTTACATGACTTTTCTACTTTGTATGATGACTTTGCATACTTAGTACATTGTTTTATACTGCATCTCTGTTGCATATGTTCCAGTAACATATGGACACATTGTTTTACAGCTCTACCCTGTATGTTTACTCTAGCATACTAGGTACATTATCTTCATAAAACATGCTTACATTTTGGTATGACATTTGGTTTGTTTAAACTATACTATACATTCATTAACACCGATCATGCCGTTAGTTAGTAGGTAGTGGTACCATAGGACTTGACAAATCCCGTTCCGGACATCCCAGGGAAAGGGGATGAAAGGAATGACCGAATCCGAATACATATTGTAACACCTGTGCCTCCACGGCCATCAAACAAATACTGTAGCAATGAAATATTGTATTTCATACTTGGGATTTGTAAAAATATGTGTATCATTTGCACATATCAATTCTCTTTCAATTTCAAACTCTAAATCACTTTCTGGAAGGTTATACGCGCACCGATGCGTAAATATAACCAGTTTAATGCAACAAACACTCCGGAATAGTGACATTGGCTTAACATACCTTAAATAACCTTTACATAACTTAGAAATAAGTTTTGAAGGCTTTGGTATGGCAAAAACAAGCTAATTCGCTTACAGGGACTAAACTTGACAAACTGCGAAAGTATGCCAATTTGAACTGTAACAGACATTCCGGAACATGACCATAAGTTAAACACACCTTAAATATCCTTTACATATCTTAGAAATAGGCTTTGAGGGGTTCGGTGTGCTAAAATAAACTTTTGTGTCATTCAGGGACTAAAAGTGTCAAAAAGTGCACAAGTTTGCATTTTCGCGCATAACTTACGTTCTGAATACATCCGGACATCCAAAAATTTATGTGAGCATGACTATATTATATTTTAGTGTTCGCCTTAAGAAAAATCCATTCGTCGCGTCATTTGGTTCGTTTTTCGTGCTTATGCGCATTCCGTCGTAATTAAGCGAACATCGCGTTCGTACGGCCAAACGAACCGACATCCATGATATTTTTGAACACATTTTAAGTTCCCTATACTTTAACTTCATTTTAGAGCTTTGAAATGGGGTTAACGGGCCTTAAACGTGTCGAAAATGGCCTAAATACAGTTCAGGGACCAAAAGTGTAATTCTGCCAAAATAGTGCCTAGCGGTGCGCTACACTTTAAGCGTAGCGGTGCGCTAGGGGTCTGCTGACCAGATTCAGAGTTTCTAAACAGCAGGCTGCAGCTGTTTTAACCTCACCCACAAGTTCCTAATTGCCTAGTCATGTTGATAAGAACCATTTTAAGCTTCCATAAGGTTCCGACAAGTGTACGGCCTTGATCGTTTCCCCTTTTCCAAGAAACGATCTCAACGGTGGACCGAATACTATAAATACCCCACCCCCATATGCTTTAAAACTTACAAGAATTCTGATTTTGAGAGCTCTAAGTTGAAACCATTGTTTCATACCTGAGTTCTTGAGTCGGGATTAGCATTCGGGGACCCTGGGTTAGTATTCTTTCGTTCTTTTCCTTATTTTTTTTACTGCTTTTCGAGTCAGAAAGTCAAACTTTGTTTGACTTTCAGCGTTGACCAGTAATGGTCAATGCGAAGTTCGTTTGAACTTCGCAACGTGAGTGTAATCACGTTGGTCATAGTCCTTTGGGACTATGCCCACTGATTACCACGTTGTCTAGAGTCGTAGGGTAGGCGATCTAATAAATCGCCTATACCTTCGAACTCGACCCATTTGGTCGATCATTAGGATCCGACCAAACACATTAGGTGACCATAGTAGGTAGGGAATAACCTTCCGAGGTTATACCCTATGGTCACATCGTTTAAGTAGTTGTATGATAGGTAGTTTATATGCCTTAGGTAAATTACCAGAATACCCTTTTCATGCATAATTGGTAATTAAGCATATGTAACCTAAACTTTTGTCACATAACTGATTATGTAACATGTTTAGGCATATAACACTTGTCATAGGACTAGTTAGGCGTTCCGAACGCGTTTCACGCGAACGACGCGTTAAAGTAGCATAAGCTACCTAAACGGGTCGTAATGGGTCGTAGACACTTAGGTTAAGTTTCATTTAGTATGTAGGCTTTGTTAAACCATATCATATGAGTTCCTACACTCATTTGGTTTACAAACCCTAATGCTACCCAATCTTCCGATTTAGGTCCGGTTATTTAACATAGTTACCTATATTAGGTGCCGTTTGATTTCCGTGATCTCTAGCATTGTTTGGTTGTTACTCAAGGACTACTGAGCAATCTCAAGTGAGTACATAGACCCCTCTTTTACTGTTTTCCAAACTGTTTTGGGGTGGAACACATGTGCCTACTTGTTACTTTAATGCTTTCCGTTTTCACATCATATACCTGCTATGTTTGTTAGTACATTATAGTACGTCGTTTTACATTGACATTTTATACTATGTATGTATATAGCGTGCATACTTAGTACATCGTTTTACATGACATTTTATGCTATGTATGTTCATTTAGTTCATACTTAGTACATTGTTTTACATCACATCACGTCACATGCTATGTATGTTCATTGTTGCATACTTGGTACATTTTCATTTCATCACATGCTTACATTTTGGTATGACATTTGGTTTGTTAAATGGGACAATACATTCATTAACATTAGCTACGCCGTTCGTTAGTAGGTAGTGGTACCATAGGAATTGACAACTCCCGTTCCGGACATCCCAGGGAAAGGGGACAGAAAGGAATGACCGAATTCGTTGATATTTACACAGATAGACCTTTAATTTGTTTAAGGGTTTATCACCTCAGTCGCAAGGCTTGGATGTATGCATTGGAACAATACCGCATAAATGTTCATATTCAGTATAGCATGCATTTACACAAGACATAATATTGATTTAAACACAGTTTTACTTCAATACTTTGCTTTTGTGCATATGGTTTAGTTGAGACATTTCACTAGCCATACATGACATTTTGACATAGACATTTGACATAAACATTTTGACATAGACATTTTTACATGATTGACCTTGATCATGCATTTACACATTACATGATTGACCTTGATCATGCTTTTACACAAAACATAACGTTGATTTAAACAAGTTTTACTTCAATACTTTGTTTTTGTGCATTTTCACCTATGGTTTAGTTGATGCGTTTTCACTAGCCATACATATCATTTAGGTTACACATTACATGATTTACATTGATCATGCATTTTGACATATTATTCAATACATTTGACAAATTCATTTATACATAGACAGTTTACATTGTTGGTTTGGTTTGATTAAGTGATTAAGTAACGATGCGTGTGTAATATGATACAAACATGGTGGATACGCCGCTGGTACTTCCTATATATAAGTGTTTGTATGGAATTACATATTGTAGCGTTATTTGAATCATTTCAGTTTGAGACATAGAACATTTTTATACAAATAACATACTTTTCACAAGACATTGATTTATAAACGACTTATCTTATACAAACACATTTTACATGGTTATTCATTTAACCTGACATTTATTTATACATATCATCTGATCTTATCGATTTTCAAATGATTTACAAAACAAAGCAAATAACAAGGTTCATGACTAAACATTTTCTCAAACATAAGTCATGAAACCTATTTTCACAAAACCTATGTATCTCACCGGCATTTTTATGCTGACGTACCATATTTTCACATGTGTTTTTCAGGAAATGAAGCATAAGATGATCAAGATACACATAGGCAGACTTGGGCTTTAGTGACAATAAAAGATGCAAGACTAGTTAATTATGTTGTATTTTCCTTGTTTGTTAAGACATTGTAACACTTCTAATGAATAAAACGAAACTTCAATTGCCATGGATTTGAAACATTAATTCTGTTACAACACTCCCCGATGTTTCCGCCACGTTTTGTATGTTCCACGTGGTCGGGGTGTGACAGAATAGATGGTATCAGAGCCAATGGTTATAGTGAATTAGGTTATTAGTAATGCTTTGACCTAGTCTATAACTTTCTTAGGACCCTAACGCGAGTTTACTTGCGTTTAGTCATAAAACAATACCGTCACCTATCCTTAGGCGACGAACACAACAAGAACATAAATTTCAAAACCACTTTGAAAAGTAATCATCTGTTCTAGGATGATTAATTACTAGGTTTTGAACCCTCAGTTATAAGGTTTTGAATCCCTTTGAGTTTTCAAAATCTCGTCAAGGTTTTGGGTTTTAAATAATGTGAACACGTGCAAACTGGAAGGGTGAATGCCTGTATTCTGGGTTTTTTGGCTAGGCAAGCACTTCGTATACATCTCATCAGACGCGAGACCAGTTGTGCTTACCTGGGAATTCTTGGGATGAGTGTTCACTTATAGGCGAGCATGTTTTCAGTGATACATTAATAAGACCTGTTTACCTTGATTAGTCACCGTCTCATTTGTTTGCCTTAGGTAACAAACAAATGATCGAAATCTTCATCATTCTGTTTTGATTGTCCAATAATCTTCCACTTGTTTCTTCCTAAGTCTTTCATTTTCTTCTAGAATGTCTCTTCATCACGATGACGCCCAGATATCCGAGCAGACTGCCAAATTTACCCTACGAATAGGCAAAGTAGTCCTGAAGGTTGTTGAATTGGCTACTGCCATGTATCGTCTCCAGGATGAAGCCACCCAAGAGTCACCAAGACAGGCAGGACCTAGTCAAGTGACAGCACCACCAGCCAAGAAACCAATCGGGGAATCAAAGACCATGGATGAACGATCGCCTAAGAAGTCAAAGAAGCGAAAGGCTCATCAAAACTTCGCCGTGGTCGCTCACAATGGTCGAGTCGTTCCCAACCAACCAGCTCAGCCACCTGCAAAGAAAGCATATGCCGGTACTGCACCTCATTGTGCACGCTGCAACGGTCATCACGCGTTACAACAAGTTTGCTGGCAATGCACGACGTGTGGTAAACTTCGGCATTTGGCCAAAGTTTGTCGTTTGGGACAAAATCAGGCTGCTCAGGTTCAAGCTCCGGTTCAAGGGAACGCTGCGAAATTCCCACTGGGTTCATGTTTCAACTGCGGAGAGATTGGTCACTTCCGCCACAACTGCCCAAAGCTTGCTAATGCAAATCCAACCCTTGGATGAGCATTCGGCTGAACAAAGGATATTGCTGTCTTATGCCTTTGTTTCTTTTGTTCTCATGTATTGTGAAACAATATGTCTTGTTCATAAATAAAAGTTGTTGTTCACAATTCTGATATACAAGTATAATTACATGTATGTATGACTTTTCCTATGTTACCTACATCAAGGAACTATGTTCCTTACAAACTACTCTTGTGATTCTCTCTTTCAAATGATCGCTCATGATTCCTTCGAAAATTTTAAGTACTCGTTTCACTCTATGAAACAAAGTACAGAAAATTAAGTGACATTATGAGTAATCGTGCTTTTCGCACATCTGTGCCTTTAAATCCTTGGTTAGATAACTAAGGGTATTTTCAAATCTCATACCCATTACGTTTTGATTTTTCAACCTACACAGTACCAGTATTTCAAAACAATCTTCATGATCTCAAAACATTTCATATAGTTTGAAAACAATTTTTCTAGATGCATTGTCTATGTTATTTCAAAAACATTGGCCATGTTATCAAAACCAACCTTTCTAATTTCAAAATATTTCATATAGTCTGAAGACAATATTAATACAATACATTTTCTTATTAAGTGCATGATTTCGAAAAGCATCATATAATCTTTTTCAAAAACCTTATACATAATTTCAAAATTCATCTCGCATGATTTTAAAACATTTTTATAAATATACTTACCTAGTACACCTACTTTATGATTTCAAAATATTATATATAAGGTTTCAAAAACATTTTTCCCATGCATAGTTTTCCAAATATATTTTCCTCACACATTTACTTAACCTTCAAATTCTGCTTCATATGTCGCCTTGACATATCTAGCATCTCAACCTCATAAGCAATTTACTTCATGTTTTGACTTAAGCACATCCCGTGCAAGAATTCAAAGCATCTTCAACTTCTAAAATCCATATGGGATCTTTTTATCTTCACATTTAGATTCTTGTGGATGATCATCATTCAAATCAGAGTCCTTAAATGGATTCCTTATGTACCTTAATTCGAACATTTCGGTTCTTTATAATCGAAATCGAATTTTCTCTTCAAAAATCTTTCTATCTTTATAGTTAGATTCTTGATAACGTTTAAAGTACCAAATGAAATCCGTTGAATGGATTCCTAGTGTGCTTTAAATGCATGTACGCAAGTAACAAGACAAATTAACAAACAATCTTTGTGGTTATATGACTATGTGTTTATGCATCTTGAGTTTTCATTTAAGTATTTTGTGTTTTTATACTCTGGATAATTCGTTATCCAAATCCTCGCAGGATCTTTCATATCTTCATATGAGGGATTCGTAGCAGGATAGTCAAAAGGTACTATCTTAATTCCTTAATGGGCTTCTATGTAATAGTTAAGACCCTTGGATTTTATAGTACTACTCCATGATTCATAAGAGACCCTTTTTTAGTGGTCTAGTCAAAAGATTGATTCGCAATCTGGTTAAAGAATGACATCTAGTGATGTAGCTGGACAGACTCCTTGATAGTCTATTTAGATCATTTAATGATTTAAGTAAAAGGACTCTACGGCGGTCTAGTCACACTCATCACAGGATTGTTCATTTGGTTTTACCCTACGCATTATAAAATAGACTGTGTGAACTGTGCAAGGAATTGTCTAATTATGGAGGCCTACATAATTATGAAATTTAGTGCATAGAAACCCAGTAAGATTTATTATGTGTAAGAGCCGATAGTGACAACAATAACGAAATGAGAACGATGTAATGGAGGTACGGTGGACGCACCAATGATGCTTCATATACTTGTATATAAGTATCCCTCTTACATTGCAAACATAATGTTATTAAGGTTACTAGAAGTTAAAGAACCCTAACCAATGTTGTTCGATCTTTTCAACTTCATATTTCCAAGCTCTCACAAGTTTCCTCTAAATAAATTTCGGGACGAAATTTCCTAAAGTAGGGGAGACTGTAACACCTGTGCCTCCACGGCCATCAAACAAATACTGTAGCAATGAAATATTGTATTTCATACTTGGGATTTGTAAAAATATGTGTATCATTTGCACATATCAATTCTCTGTCAATTTCAAACTCTAAATCACTTTCTGGAAGGTTATACGCGCACCGATGCGTAAATATAACCAGTTTAATGCAACAAACACTCCGGAATAGTGACATTGGCTTAACATACCTTAAATAACCTTTACATAACTTAGAAATAAGTTTTGAAGGCTTTGGTATGGCAAAAACAAGCTAATTCGCTTACTGGGACTAAACTTGACAAACTGCGAAAGTATGCCAATTTGAACTGTAACAGACATTCCGGAACATGACCATAAGTTAAACACACCTTAAATATCCTTTACATATCTTAGAAATAGGCTTTGAGGGGTTCGGTGTGCTAAAATAAACTTTTGTGTCATTCAGGGACTAAAAGTGTCAAAAAGTGCACAAGTTTGCATTTTCGCGCATAACTTACGTTCTGAATACATCCGGACATCCAAAAATTTATGTGAGCATGACTATATTATATTTTAGTGTTCGCCTTAAGAAAAATCCATTCGTCGCGTCATTTGGTTCGTTTTTCGTGCTTATGCGCATTCCGTCGTAATTAAGCGAACATCGCGTTCGTACGGCCAAACGAACCGACATCCATGATATTTTTGAACACATTTTAAGTTCCCTATACTTTAACTTCATTTTAGAGCTTTGAAATGGGGTTAACGGGCCTTAAACGTGTCGAAAATGGCCTAAATACAGTTCAGGGACCAAAAGTGTAATTCTGCCAAAATAGTGCCTAGCGGTGCGCTACACTTTAAGCGTAGCGGTGCGCTAGGGGTCTGCTGACCAGATTCAGAGTTTCTAAACAGCAGGCTGCAGCTGTTTTAACCTCACCCACAAGTTCCTAATTGCCTAGTCATGTTGATAAGAACCATTTTAAGCTTCCATAAGGTTCCGACAAGTGTACGGCCTTGATCGTTTCCCCTTTTCCAAGAAACGATCTCAACGGTGGACCGAATACTATAAATACCCCACCCCCATATGCTTTAAAACTTACAAGAATTCTGATTTTGAGAGCTCTAAGTTGAAACCATTGTTTCATACCTGAGTTCTTGAGTCGGGATTAGCATTCGGGGACCCTGGGTTAGTATTCTTTCGTTCTTTTCCTTATTTTTTTTACTGCTTTTCGAGTCAGAAAGTCAAACTTTGTTTGACTTTCAGCGTTGACCAGTAATGGTCAATGCGAAGTTCGTTTGAACTTCGCAACGTGAGTGTAATCACGTTGGTCATAGTCCTTTGGGACTATGCCCACTGATTACCACGTTGTCTAGAGTCGTAGGGTAGGCGATCTAATAAATCGCCTATACCTTCGAACTCGACCCATTTGGTCGATCATTAGGATCCGACCAAACACATTAGGTGACCATAGTAGGTAGGGAATAACCTTCCGAGGTTATACCCTATGGTCACATCGTTTAAGTAGTTGTATGATAGGTAGTTTATATGCCTTAGGTAAATTACCAGAATACCCTTTTCATGCATAATTGGTAATTAAGCATATGTAACCTAAACTTTTGTCACATAACTGATTATGTAACATGTTTAGGCATATAACACTTGTCATAGGACTAGTTAGGCGTTCCGAACGCGTTTCACGCGAACGACGCGTTAAAGTAGCATAAGCTACCTAAACGGGTCGTAATGGGTCGTAGACACTTAGGTTAAGTTTCATTTAGTATGTAGGCTTTGTTAAACCATATCATATGAGTTCCTACACTCATTTGGTTTACAAACCCTAATGCTACCCAATCTTCCGATTTAGGTCCGGTTATTTAACATAGTTACCTATATTAGGTGCCGTTTGATTTCCGTGATCTCTAGCATTGTTTGGTTGTTACTCAAGGACTACTGAGCAATCTCAAGTGAGTACATAGACCCCTCTTTTACTGTTTTCCAAACTGTTTTGGGGTGGAACACATGTGCCTACTTGTTACTTTAATGCTTTCCGTTTTCACATCATATACCTGCTATGTTTGTTAGTACATTATAGTACGTCGTTTTACATTGACATTTTATACTATGTATGTATATAGCGTGCATACTTAGTACATCGTTTTACATGACATTTTATGCTATGTATGTTCATTTAGTTCATACTTAGTACATTGTTTTACATCACATCACGTCACATGCTATGTATGTTCATTGTTGCATACTTGGTACATTTTCATTTCATCACATGCTTACATTTTGGTATGACATTTGGTTTGTTAAATGGGACAATACATTCATTAACATTAGCTACGCCGTTCGTTAGTAGGTAGTGGTACCATAGGAATTGACAACTCCCGTTCCGGACATCCCAGGGAAAGGGGACAGAAAGGAATGACCGAATTCGTTGATATTTACACAGATAGACCTTTAATTTGTTTAAGGGTTTATCACCTCAGTCGCAAGGCTTGGATGTATGCATTGGAACAATACCGCATAAATGTTCATATTCAGTATAGCATGCATTTACACAAGACATAATATTGATTTAAACACAGTTTTACTTCAATACTTTGCTTTTGTGCATATGGTTTAGTTGAGACATTTCACTAGCCATACATGACATTTTGACATAGACATTTGACATAAACATTTTGACATAGACATTTTTACATGATTGACCTTGATCATGCATTTACACATTACATGATTGACCTTGATCATGCTTTTACACAAAACATAACGTTGATTTAAACAAGTTTTACTTCAATACTTTGTTTTTGTGCATTTTCACCTATGGTTTAGTTGATGCGTTTTCACTAGCCATACATATCATTTAGGTTACACATTACATGATTTACATTGATCATGCATTTTGACATATTATTCAATACATTTGACAAATTCATTTATACATAGACAGTTTACATTGTTGGTTTGGTTTGATTAAGTGATTAAGTAACGATGCGTGTGTAATATGATACAAACATGGTGGATACGCCGCTGGTACTTCCTATATATAAGTGTTTGTATGGTATTACATATTGTAGCGTTATTTGAATCATTTCAGTTTGAGACATAGAACATTTTTATACAAATAACATACTTTTCACAAGACATTGATTTATAAACGACTTATCTTATACAAACACATTTTACATGGTTATTCATTTAACCTGACATTTATTTATACATATCATCTGATCTTATCGATTTTCAAATGATTTACAAAACAAAGCAAATAACAAGGTTCATGACTAAACATTTTCTCAAACATAAGTCATGAAACCTATTTTCACAAAACCTATGTATCTCACCGGCATTTTTATGCTGACGTACCATATTTTCACATGTGTTTTTCAGGAAATGAAGCATAAGATGATCAAGATACACATAGGCAGACTTGGGCTTTAGTGACAATAAAAGATGCAAGACTAGTTAATTATGTTGTATTTTCCTTGTTTGTTAAGACATTGTAACACTTCTAATGAATAAAACGAAACTTCAATTGCCATGGATTTGAAACATTAATTCTGTTACAACACTCCCCGATGTTTCCGCCACGTTTTGTATGTTCCACGTGGTCGGGGTGTGACACATATTCTCTTGATAACTCACTTTTACATAGTTATCCGTCTGTCTCAAGGCTTGGATGTATGAATTTTCACAATACCGCATAAATGTTCATATTCAGTATAGCATGCATATATCTTACAAAACATAACTTTGATTTAAACCAAGTTTTACTTCAATACTTTGTTTTGTACATTTTTACTTATGGTTTAAGTAGTCTGAATTTTTCTTACCATACATATCATTTTGGTTATACATTACTTGACTACTTTTGGACTATAAACATTTGACATGGTTTATACAAGGACTTTTGACTATTGGTTTAAACATAGACTTATTACATTGGTGGTTTGAGTAAGTGATTAAGTAACGATGCGTGTGTAATATGATACAAGCATGGTGGATACGCCGCTGGTACTTCCTATATATAAGTGTTTGTATGGTATTACATATATCGTAGCGTTATTTGAATCATTTCAGTTTGATACATATAACATTTTATACAAATAACATACCTTTCACAATACATCGTTTTACAAACAACTTAACTTTTACAAACTCATTTTACATGGTTACTCATTTAACCATGCATTATTTTCTTATTTATACATATCATCTGAACTTATTGTTTTTCAAATGATTTACAAAGACAAAGCAAATTACAAGGTTCATGACTAAACATTTTCTCAAACATAAGTCATGAAACCTATTTTCACAAAACCTATGTATCTCACAGGCATTTTTATGCTGACGTACCTATTTTCACATGTGTTTTTCAGGAGCTGTTGCATAAGATGATCAAGATACACATAGGCAGACTTGGGCTTTATTGACAATAAAAGATGCAAGACTAGTTAATTATGTTGTATTTCCTTGTTTGTTAAGACATTGTAACACTTTTAATCAATAAAACGAAACTTCAATTGCCATGGACTTGAAACAATTAATTATGTTACAACACTCCCCGACATTTCCGCCACGTTTTGTATGTTCTACGTGGTCGGGGTGTGACAGAAAAGATGGTATCAGAGCCAATGGTTATAGGGAATTAGGTTATTAGTAATGCTTTGACCTAGTCTATAACCTTCTTAGGACCCTAACGCGAGTTTACTTGCGTTTAGTCATAAAACAATACCGTCACCTATCCTTAGGCGAGGACCACAACAAGAACATAAATTTCCGAACCACTTTGAAAACTAATCATCTGTTCTAGGATGATTGATTTCTAGGTTTTGAACCCTCTATTGTAAGGTTTTGAACTCTCTATTATATGGTTTTGAACCCCTTTGAGTTTTCAAAACTTCGTCAAGGTTTTGGGTTTTAAATAATGTGAACACGTGCAAACTGGAAGGGTGAATGCCTGTATTCTGGGTTTTCTGTCTAGGCAAGCACTTCGTATACATCTCATCAGACGCGAGACCAGTTGTGCTTACCTGGGAATTCTTGGGATGAGTGTTCACTTATAGGCGAGCATGTCTTCGCGATACATTATTTTTGACCCATTTACTTTGATCAGTCACCGTCTCATTTGTTTGCCTTAGGTAACAAACAAATGATCGAAATCTTCATGCGTTATCATTCTGTTTTGATTGTCCAATAATCTTTCACCTGTTTCTCCCTACGCCTTTCTTTTTCTTCAAGAATGTCTCTTCATCACGATGACGCCCAGATATCTGAGCAAGCAGCCAAATTAGCTCAGTGAATAGGCAAAGTAGTCCTGAAGACTGTTGAATTAGCTACTGCCATGTATCATCTCCAGGATGAAGCCACTCAAGAGTCACCAAGACAGGCAGGACCTAGTCAGGCGACAACACCATCAGCCAATAAACCAATCAAGGAATCAAAGACCATGGATGAACGATCCCCTAAGAAGTCAAAGAAGTGAAAGGCTTCTCAGAACTTCGCCATGGTCGCTCACAATGGTAAAGCAGTCCCCAACCAACCAGCTCAACCCCCTGCTAGGTGTGTATGGCTTTTCCTATGATACCTACATCAAGGAACTATGTACCTTACAAACTACTCTTGTGATTTCTCTCTTTCAAATGATTGCTCATGATTCCCTCGAAAATTTTAAGTACTCGTTTCACTCTAAGAAACAAAGTACAGAAAATTAAGTGACATTATGAGTAATCGTGCTTTTCGCACATCTGTGCCTTTAAATCCTTGGTTAGATAACTAAGGGTATTTTCAAATCTCATACCCATTACGTTTTGATATTTCAACATACACAGTACCAGTATTTCAACACAATCTTCATGATCTCAAAACATTTCATATAGTTTGAAAACAATTTTTCTAGATGCATTGTCTATGTTATTTCAAAAAAACATTGGCCATGTTATCAAAACCAACCTTTCTTATTTCAAAATATTTCATATAGTCTGAAGACAATATTAACACAATACATTTTCTAATCAAGTGCATGATTTCGAAAAGCATCATTCATGTCTTTCAAAAACCTTATACATAATTTCAAAATTCATCTCGCATGATTTTAAAACATTTTTTGTAAATATATCTACCTAATACACCTACTTTATGATTTCAAAAAGTATTATATATAAGGTTTCAAAAACGTTAAGCACATTTTTCTTAAAAGAACCCCATGCATAGTTTTCAAAAAATATTTTCCTCATACATTGACTTAACCTTCAAAATTCTGCTTCATATGTCGCCGTGACATATCAAGCATCTCAACTTCATAAGCATTTTACATCATGTTTTGACCTAAGCATATCCAGTGCAAGGTTTCAAAACATCTTCAACTTCTAAAATTCATATGGGATCGTTTTATCTTTACAATTAGATCCTTGTGGATAATCATCATTCAAATCAGAGTCCTTAATTGGATTCCTTATGTACTTTAATTCGAACATTTCGATTCTTTATAATCAAAATCGAATTTTCTCTTCAAAAATCTTTCTATCTTTATAGTTAGATTCTTGATAACGTTTAAAGTACCAAATGAAATCCGCTGAATGGATTCCTAGTGTGCTTTAAATGCATGTACGCAATTAACAAGACAAAGTAACAAACAATTTTGTGGTTATGTGACTATGTGTTTATTCATCTTATGTTTTCTTTTATGCATTTTGGTGTTTTTAATACTCTGGATATTCGTTATCCAAATCCTCGCAGAATCTTTCATATCTTCATATGAGGGATTCGTAGCAGGATATTCAAAAGGTACTACCTTCAATCCTTAATGGGCTTCTATGTAATAGTTAAGACCCTTGGATTATATAAGCACCGCTCCATGTTTCATAAGAGATCCTTTTAGTGGTCTAGTCTAAAAGATTGATTCACAATTTGGTTAAAGGATGACATCTAGTGATGTAGCTGGACAGACTCCTTGATAAGTCTATTTAGATCATTTATTGATTTATTCAAAAGGATTCTATGGCGGTCTAGTCACACTCATCACAGGATTGTTCATTTGGTTTTCCCCTACACATTATAAAATAGACTGTGTGAACTGTGCAAGGAATTGTCTGATTATGGACGCGTACATAATTATGAAATTTAGTGCACAGAAACCCAGTAAGATTTATTATGTGTAAGAACCGATAGTGACAACAATAACGAAATGAGAACGATGTAATGGAGGTACGGTGGACGCACCAACGACGCTTCATATACTTGTATATAAGTATCCCTCTTACATTGCAATCATGATGTTATTAAAGATTACTAGAAGTTCAGAACCCTAACCAATATTGTTCGATCTTTTCAACCTCATGTTTTCAAGCTCTCACAAGTTTCCTCTAAATAAATTTCGGGACGAAATTTCCTAAAGTAGGGGAGACTGTAACACCTGTGCCTCCACGGCCATCAAACAAATACCAAACCAATGAAATATTATATTTCATACTTGGGATGTGTAAAAATATGTGTATCATTTGCACATATCAATTCTTGTTCAATTTCAAACTCTAAATCGCTTTCTGGAAGGTTATACGCGCACCGATGCGTAAATATAACCAGTTTAATGCAACAAACACTCCGGAATAGTGACATAGGCTTAACATACCTTAAATAACCTTTACATAACTTAGAAATAAGTTTTGAAGGCTTTGGTATGGCAAAATCAAGTTAAATCGCTTACAGGGACTAAAGTTGACAAACTGCGAAAGTATGCCAATTTGAACTGTAACAGACATTCCGGAACATGACCATAAGTTAAACATACCATAAATATCCTTTACATAGCTTATAAATAGGCTTTGATGTGTTCGGTGTGCTAAAATAAACTTTTGGGTCATTCAGGGACTAAAAGCGTCAAAAAGTGCACAAGTTTGCATTTTCGCGCATAACTTACGTTCTGAATACATCCGGACATCCAAAAATTTATGTAAGCATGACTATATTATACTTTAGTGTTTGGCTTGCCAAAAATCCATTCGTCGCGTCATTTGGATCGTTTTTCGCGCTTATGCGCATTCCGTCGTAATTAAGCGAACATCGCGTTCGTACGACCAAATGAACCAACACCCGGCATATTTTTGAGCATGTTTCATGTCCTCAATGTTTAGGAAACATTTTAGGGCCTTAAAGTTGGCTTTACGGGCCTTAGAAGTGTCGGAAATGGCCTTAAACACGTGCAGGGACTGAAACTGACATTTCTGAAACTTTGTTCTGATCTGTGACTCCTAGGCGGCCCGCCTCAGGATCTTAACATCCTTAGGCGGCCCGCGTCAGACCTTCTGACCAGGTTAAATGTTTCTAACAGCAGATTGCAGCTGTTTGATCCACCACCACACATTCTCATTTGTCTAGTCATATGATAAGGATCACATTTTAGTCACCATAAGGTCCCGACACTTGTACGGGTGGGATTAAGGCACGTTTTCCATGAAACGATCTTAACGGTGGACCTTTTACTATAAATACCCCACCCCCCATGCTTCAAAATTACAAGAATTCTGATTTGAGAACCTCTAAGTTGAAACCATTGTTTCATACCTGAGATTCTTGAATCAGGATTAGCATTCGGGGACCCTTCGTAAGTATTCTTTCGTTCTTTTCTTTATTTTATTGCTTTTAGAGTCAGAAGGTCAAACTTTGTTTGACTTTCAGCGTTGACCAGCTTATGGTCAATGCGAAGTTCGTTTGAACTTCGCAACGTGATTGTAATCACGTTGGTCATAGTCCCTTGGGACTATGCCCACTGATTACCACGTTGTCTAGGGTCGTAGGGTAGGCGATCTAATAAATCGCCTATACCTTCGAACTCGACCCATTTGGTCGATCATTAGGATCCAACCAAATACATTAGGTGACCATAGTAGGTAGGGAATAACCTTCCGAGGTTATACCCTATGGTCACATCGTTTGAGTAGTTGTATGATAGGTAGTTTATATGCCTTAGGTAAATTACCAGAATACCCTTTTCATGTATAATTGGTAATTAAGCATATGTAACCTAAACTTTTGACACATAACTGATTATGTAACATGTTTAGGCATATAACACTTGTCGTAGAACTAGTTAGGCGGTCCGAACGCGTTTCACGCGAACGACGCGTTAAAGTAGCATAAGCTACCTAAACGGGTCGTAATGGGTCGTAAGCTATTAGGTTGGGTTTCATTTAGCATGTAGGCTTTGATAAACCATATGACATGAGTCTCTATACTCGTTTGGTTTACGAAACCTCATTCTATCCGATCTTCCGATTTAGGTCCGGTTTATTAATGTAGTTACTTATACTAGGTGCCGTTTGATTTCCGTGATCTCTAGCATTGTTTGGTTGTCACTCAAGGACTACTGAGCATTCTCAAGTGAGTACATAGACCCCTCTTTTACTGTTTTCCAAACTGTTTTGGGGTGAAACACATGTGCCTACTTGTTACTTTCGTGCTTTCCAGTTTTCACATCATATACTTGCTATGTTCATTAGTACATTTATAGTACATGATTTCATGGTGTTCTATGCTTTGTATGATGACTTTGCATACTTAGTACATTGTTTTATACTGCATCTCTGTTGCATATGTTCCAGTAACATATGGACACATTGTTTTACAGCTCTACCCTGTATGTTTACTCTAGCATACTAGGTACATTATCTTCATAAAACATGCTTACATTTTGGTATGACATTTGGTTTGTTTAAACTATACTATACATTCATTAACACCGATCATGCCGTTAGTTAGTAGGTAGTGGTACCATAGGACTTGACAAATCCCGTTCCGGACATCCCAGGGAAAGGGGATGAAAGGAATGACCGAATCCGAATACATATTCTCTTGATAACTCACTTTTACATAGTTATCCGTCTGTCTCAAGGCTTGGATGTATGAATTTTCACAATACCGCATAAATGTTCATATTCAGTATAGCATGCATATATCTTACAAAACATAACTTTGATTTAAACCAAGTTTTACTTCAATACTTTGTTTTGTACGTTTTTACTTATGGTTTAAGTAGTCTGAATTTTACTTACCATACATATCATTTTGGTTATACATTACTTGACTACTTTTGGACTATAAACATTTGACATGGTTTATACAAGGACTTTTGACTATTGGTTTAAACATAGACTTATTACATTGGTGGTTTGAGTAAGTGATTAAGTAACGATGCGTGTGTAATATGATACAAGCATGGTGGATACGCCGCTGGTACTTCCTATATATAAGTGTTTGTATGGTATTACATATATCGTAGCGTTATTTGAATCATTTCAGTTTGATACATATAACATTTTATACAAATAACATACCTTTCACAATACATTGTTTTACAAACAACTTAACTTTTACAAACTCATTTTACATGGTTACTCATTTAACCATGCATTATTTTCTTATTTATACATATCATCTGAACTTATTGTTTTTCAAATGATTTACAAAGACAAAGCAAATTACAAGGTTCATGACTAAACATTTTCTCAAACATAAGTCATGAAACCTATTTTCACAAAACCTATGTATCTCACAGGCATTTTTATGCTGACGTACCTATTTTCACATGTGTTTTTCAGGAGCTGTTGCATAAGATGATCAAGATACACATAGGCAGACTTGGGCTTTAGTGACAATAAAAGATGCAAGACTAGTTAATTATGTTGTATTTCCTTGTTTGTTAAGACATTGTAACACTTTTAATCAATAAAACGAAACTTCAATTGCCATGGATTTGAAACAATTAATTCTGTTACAACACTCCCCGACATTTCCGCCACGTTTTGTATGTTCTACGTGGTCGGGGTGTGACACAAGTTGTGTAGGGGCCATGATGGCCGTAGATTAGGTGGGGGGGGGGGGTCTAGCATAGGTTAAACTAAATAATTACAATTTAGTTTATTCTTAAGTATTAGTTACATATGTTAGTTAGTAGATATTTTGTAAGAGGTGTCATGATGTTCGGGGATCATAGCTAGCTCAGAAATAATTAAACAATGTTTTTAGTATAATTTTGGTATTTCGGGAAGTGTCCGGTTGTTCGGGTAGATACCGGTTCGTTAAAGTGTCTAACTATTCCGTTTAATGATTTTTAAGTACCCTTTTTTGACACCTTTAATTCCCGCCACTTAGGTTAGCATACAGGACCATTTTACCATATTTTTGCACATTACTAGCTTGTTAAAAAGCTGAATTTTGCTTAAATATGCAGAATTCTGCACTTTATTTGGGTTTTAGGCGCTTTCCGGCACTTTATCTATCACCTAGAAAAGCAGTTTTGTGGTCCTTACTTCCCTACACTAAACTAGTGTAGAACTTGGTTTCTGGCTCATATTGGGTCTCAAAACACTGTCTGTCTAAGTACTGAACCCCGTCAGCATATTCCTGTTTTATCCGCTAACTGTGCTAACTGTGCTTTGTGCATCATGTATGTCAACAAAGTTTGCATGTGATAAAGAGGTGACATTATGTAATATGTGATGCACATGTAAGTATGATACAAAAATCAGAAAGCAGTTTAAGTCATCAGTTGTAATTCCGCACAGTCATTAAGCACTAATTTATATTAATTAAATAGTACAGATACCTGGATTTTTGACGGTTGTCACATAACACCCGTCTCATTTAATTAGGAGTTTTCATATAAAATACACATTTTCGAAAGAAATACTTAATTTCCTATTGATAGACCAAAACGGAAATATTCATAATAACAGAGTTCGAGTCAAATATTAACTAGTTTTAACATCCCAAAATGTTAAAAATAAGTGTTTACAACATAACATGTTTTGTTTAACAAAGTTAAGTAGACGCGGAAGCTTCAAAATTTGTGTTCGGTTCTTGAAAACGTGCTTGATCGCCATCCGATATGATTCCAACATCTCCTAGTGTCAAAATCAATTAAAATGTTAGTTTTGACATTGTCATAATGCATATAAACAAGTTCTAGAATCAAATAATCGAAAACAAAATAAAAATTCAGAATTAAGTCTGTCGCGCCACGCGACAGACTTCTTCCATTCCTTCGCGTGTCGCGAGGGATCTCGCGTGTCGCGCCAGGCCCAGTGGATCCTGTCGCGTGGCGCGGGGGACTCGGTTTCCCAGCAGGTGCAGGTTTATGACCTGCATTTCGTGCCCAGCTCCGGATTTCCCAATTCTAACTTCAAATGCTCGTAACTTTTGATCCGAAGGTCCGTTTTAGGTGATTCCTTTTCCTACACGTCTGTAATTTAGTTACCGACGTGTCTATTACATTTATTATACCAAAAATTTAGTTTACGGACCGAATGACTAAAATCACTATGTATTTATTCAACCCACCAAGTTTACACCAATTTTGCTACCAATGCGATAGTAACCTTAAGGCGCTTTTACCCAACATCGGGGGATCACTATCACCGGCATTTCATTACCAATCCTATTGCTTCATGCTCTTGTGATTTGTCAACGCCAAATGCTAACCAACCAACACTATTACAACTTACTAAACAATTATTCGACCCGTTTGGCTCATTTATGGAATCCTCCATTTTTAATGACTACCAAACGCTTCCTAATCTAATCTTAACTTATTAAATCAAGTAGTGAACGTTGTCACTTCAATTAACACAAGCCTTTATTCTAAAACACAACTAAACATGGTTTAAATATCAAATTTACTTAATGTAACGAAGCAAGTTACATACCTTCAATGCACACCTTCAAAAGCGTGTCACCCCTGGCTTGTCCACTTGACGCTCCGATTTCCTTTCCTATAGAGTTCAACCACAACTCGATTAGAACTCTTTCCTTAACATATAACGCATAGCTTGCTGAAATTTTACAAATATGCGTTTTAGCTCAATTTTCCAGTTTTAAGCTTTCTTTGAGGCATTTTTACAAACACCTTAAAGGCACAAATTTCTCTCAATTCTTTATCAAGTTCATAACTTGTTATATATCCAAGATTAACATCAATCGGACAATTTCATATAAATTTTAACATCAACAAATCAGAAATTACTTCATAAAAATCAGTTTATACAAGAACAACAACCAAAATCCTAGTGTTTTTCAAGTTCCCACAAAACGCACTAATCACCTTCATTGGTGTTCTTGGAATTCACAAGAATTAAGCATGATTTCAACATATGTTCGTCTAGGGTTCACTCCTAGACACAATATTATTCCTATTCCATCCATATAACATTCATGCAACAACAAATTTCGAATTCTGTAAGTTCATCCAGAAATTCAAATAGGGATTTCCTTTGAAATTCACATACCTTATGACCCCTTTTAAGAGGAGATCACTATTTCGTACTCGGATTTTGATTTGGAACTGAATTTGACCTTCAATTTGGGGAAATTAGCATGAACTAGGGTTTGTGAGGGTTCTCCTGGCCGCCCGTGTGTTTCAATCGACCCAGACACACACTTTTGTGTGTGTTTGGATTTTTTAATTTATTTTTAATACTTTAAGTTTCAATTTTAACAACTTTGGCCCCTCTAAAATCGTTTAGTTCATGTTTTAAGTGTTTTAACCCACTTATAAGTCACTACAAGACTTTTACCTAACTAGGTTATTTTTATTCCTAGTTAGTTCTTTTTGTTTAATTACCGACATAATATTATAATAAAAGATTTACATTCTCGGGGTGTTACAAGTACACCCCCCTTAAAAGGTTTCGTCCTCGAAACCGGAAATACGTACCAAATAATGTCGGGTAGAGACGCCGCATCTCCTCCTCGAACTCCCATGTAGTGTCCGAACCCTTTCTATGCTCCCATTTGATCTTAACTTGATCAATTTTCTTATTCCGCAAATCTTTAACGTTCCGATCAAGAATCTCAATTGGCCTTACCACATAATTAAGGTTGTTATCCACCTCGATATCATCGTAGTGGATATAAGGTGTTTTCTCAGCTAAGCACTTTCGGAGTTGGGACACATGAAACATGCCATGGATTCCGCTCAATTCGCCCGACAATTCAAGGGGATATGCTACCTTGCCAACCCGTTCGATTATTTTAAATGGCCCGATAAACCTCGGGCTTAGTTTCCCTCTTTTTCTGAATCGGATAACGCCCTTCCATGGGGAAACCTTTAACATAACCATGTCACCCACCTGAAATTCAATCGGTTTCCATCTTTTGTCGGCATAAGACTTTTGTCTATCTTGGGCCGCTTTCAAATGAGCTCGTACCATGTCAATTTTTGCATTAGTGGCTTGGACTACGTCTTTATGGGCCAGTTCACGCAGACCCACTTCACGCCCAACACACCGGGGTTGTACATTTTCTACCGTATAGCATCTCATACGGTGCCATTCCGATACTAGCGTGATAACTGTTGTTATAAGAAAATTCTGCTAAAGGTAAATACACATCCCAACTGCCCCTAAAATCGATAATACACGCCCTCAACATGTCTTCAAGTGTTTGTATCGTTCTCTCACTCTGTCCATCCGTCTGAGGATGGTATGCAGTGCTGATAAAAAGCTTCATTGCTATCTATTCTTGGAAATCTCGCCAGAAGTGTGAAGTAAATCGGGTATCCTTGTCAGACACAATGGATACCGGTTCTCTGTGGCGTGCCACTATTTCATTGGTATACATCTCCGACATCTTTTCTGACGTATAAGTCTCACGTATAGGAATAAAGTGAGCATTTTTCGTCAGTCTATCAACAACCACCCATATAGCATCAAACCCTCGGTTCGTCCTAGGCAGTTTGGTCAAAGGTCCATGGTGATATGTTCCCATTTCCAAACTGGAATCTCCAATGGTTGCAGTTTACCATATCGCGTTTGGTGCTCCGCCTTGTCTTGTAAACAAGTCAAGCACTTCTCTACATATTTTACAACATCTCTCTTCATTCCAGGCCACCAATAATTTTGCTTTAAATCAGTATACATCTTGGTTGCCCTTGGATGGATAGAATAACGGGATTTATGAGCTTCATCAAGTAAAAGCGTCTTAACTCCACATGAATTTGGGACCCATATTCTTTCGAACCGAGTCTTTAACCTGTTGTTACCATCCGCCAAATCTTTCAATTAACCAACTATCCTTTCCTTTTTCAAGTTTTCCTCTTTTACCGCCTCGGCTTGTGCTTCTCGGATTTGTTCAAGTAAACCCGAGGTTACAACAAGCTGCATCGACCGCACTCGTATTGGAACATAGTCTGTTTTCCTGCTCAAGGCATCCGCCACAATATTGGCCCTTCCGGGGTGGTAATGTATCTCACAATCATAGTCTTTTACCGTTTCCAACCATCGCCTTTGCCACATGTTTAACTCCTTCTGATCGAAGAAGTATTTTAAACTCTTGTGGTCAGTGAATATGGTGCACTTTACCCCGTATAAATAATGCCTCCATATTTTTAACGCAAACACCACCGCCGCCAATTCGAGACCGTGAGTGGGATATTTCTTTTCATGCGCCTTTAATTGCCTCGAGGCGTAAGCTATTACTTTTCCTTGTTGCATTAAAACACATCTGAGCCCTGAATGTAACGCATCCGAGTAGACTACCAAGTCTTCGACCCCGTCTGGCAACGTTAATACCGGAGCTTGAGTTAACTTCTCTTTTAGCGTTTGGAACACTCTTTCTTGTTCAATGCCCCATATGAATTTTTCCTCTTTTCGAGTTAATTTACTTAACGGCGAAGCAATCTTGGAGAAATCTTCAATGAATCTCTTGTAGTATCCCGCAAGCCCTAAGAAGCTTCTAATTTCCGAAGGATTCCTCGGAGGACTCCATTTCGACACTACCTCTAACTTTGATGGATCTACCAAAATTCCATCGGCACTTATGATGTGGCCGAGGAATTGTACCTCTCATAACCAAAAGGCACACTTCGAAAATTTTGCATACAACTTCTCTCCTCTGAGTGTCTCTAACACCTCCTATAAATGATGCGCATGATCCGCCTCATTTTTCAAATACAATAGAATGTCGTCGAGAAACACGATTACCGACTTATCCAACATTGGCTTGCAAACCCGGTTCATGAGGTCCATGAAAGCCGCAGGTGCATTCGTCAATCCGAAAGACATCACGAGGAACTCGTGAAGCCCGTACCGCGTACGGAAGGCCGTCTTCAGTACACCCTCTTCCCTGACCTTCAGCTGATGATACCCAGATCTAAGGTCGATTTTTGAAAACCATTTCGCACCCTGTAACTGATCGAATAAATCATCTATTCTCGGAAGCGGGTATCGACTCTTTACCGTGAGTTTGTTTAGCTCCCGGTAATCGATACACATTCGCATGCTCCCGTCCTTCTTTTTCATGAACAATACCGGTGCGCCCCAAGGAGACACACTCGGCCTTATAAACCATTTATCGAGCAAGTCTTGAATCTGCGACATTAGTTCTTGTAACTCTGATGGCGCGAGTCGGTAAGGCGCTTTAGCTACGGGTTTCACGCCTGGAACCAATTCGATTCTGAATTCTACCTTCCGTTCAGGTGGTATTCCAGGTAAGTCTTCCGGAAACACATCTTCGAAATCACGTACCACCGGTACGTCTCCAATCTTCGGTGGTTCTTTCTTGGGTTCATTCGCGTATGTCATAAACGCTCTACATCCATGCCTCATGAGCTTGTGAGCTTTCAACATCAAGCATATCATAGGATTGCCTCCTTTCTCGCCATAGATGGTAACGTGTTTTCCACACAGAGATGTTAGCTTTATCTCTTTACGAAAACACACGACTTTTACGTGGTGTCGGGATAACCAATCCATCCCAACAACCAATTGAAATTCTCCCATCGACATCGGGATTAAATCTATTGAGTATTCCTCGTCATCGATACTCAGTTTACAGCCTTGACAAACGTCACATACTATGAAACTCTTGTTATCTCCTATTTCAACTTCTAAGGGCACAGATAATTTTGTCAATACAAATGAAGGATGTCGAATAAATCCATGTGAAATAAAGGACTTATTCGCACCCGTATCAAATAATACATGTGCAGGGATCAAGTTTATTGCGAATATACCCGAAACCACATCGGCTTCTGTCTTTGCTTCAGCCTCAGTTAATTGGAAGGACCTAGCCTTTGCCTTTTGGGTCTCCACTTGAACATCTTTCTCGTTCTTTTTCCCGACTAACTCCGGGCATTCAGACTTTTTGTGACCCGGCTGATAGCACTTGTAGCAAACAGAAACTTTACCCGGACATAGTGATGTCGTGTGTCCCGTCTTCCCGCATATGGGACACAGTTTGTCTTTGAAGCGGCACTCTCCCTTGTGCCCTTTCCCACAAACTTTACAACTTGGTGAACCGCCTTTTACATCCGTCTTTCGCATCGATTCTGATATTCTCGCCTTCTTTGTAGCGCTTGGATTCACATCTTCCGCCCTTCGTTCGCCCCTCTCAATCTGTTTCTTCAATTCAATATCCCGCTCTCGGGCGGTGTTAATGATTTCCGTGAGGGTTTCGTACTTCGAAGGAGTCTTAAACTCCCTATATTCAGTGCTCAGCATATTGTAATAATAATGTATCTTTTGCTCTTCAGTAGTCACTAACTCGTCATAGAATCTCAGCTTATCCATGAAAATATCTATGATTTTATCAATTGTTTCACCCTTTTGTCTTAACTGGATGAATTCCTCCTTGATCTTGTTGATGACCGCCTTAGGACTGTGGTGTTTAACGAATGGTACCTTAAACTCATCCCACGTAATAACCATTGCCGCTTTAGCTCCAATCTCCTTCTTCTTGTTATCCCACCAATCTTTGGCTTGACCTCTCAATTAACCCGTTCAGTAAGCCACGAAATCGCTTACGTCACAGTGGGTCCTTTCAAATACGCCTTCAACATCGCTTAGCCATCTTTGGCATACTATCGGGTCGACTTCCCCTTTGTAAATTGGCGGTTTGCACGCCATCAACTCTTTGTATGAACAACCCTTACGTTCTATGGATTTTTCTTTCACAAGGTTGACATTATCTTCCAACCTTTTAACCCGTTCCTCAACTAATGAAAGCACTGTATTTTGAATTTTGTCTATGAAACCGGATAGACTACCCTCGATTGCCTTCCCTACTTCTTCGGCAATCACCTCTTTCAATTGTTCGGTGACTACCGGCACCGGATCATTGTTACCCCTTTCCGTCATCTTGAAACGGAAATGTTTACATCAATTATTAAATATTTCATTTATAACATAGCTTTATTTGCTTCGGTTTAGCCAAGTTCATAACTTGCTTTGACCGTTCTCATTTAGTGTACTTTCCGGGTTTGAGTGTGTTAACACGCTCTTCCCGTGCACATTAATTCACATCCCTTTTTTTCTCACATATGATAAGATCTACTAAAATAAATAATTAATTCTTACCGGATGATTGATCAAGCTTGAACCGAACAAACTTTGTTGACAACCTTGAGCTCTGATTACCAACTTGTAACACCCGTCTCATTTAATTAGGAGTTTTCATATAAAATACGCATTTTCGAAAGAAATACTTAATTTCCTATTGATAGACCAAAACGGAAATATTCATAATAACAGAGTTCGAGTCAACTATAAACTAGTTTTAACATCCCAAAATGATAAAATAAGTTTTTACAACATAACATGTTTTGTTTAACAAAGTTAAGTAGACGCGAAAGCTTCAAAATTTGTGTTCGGTTCTTGAAAACGTGCTTGATCGCCATCCGATATGATTCCAACATCTCCTAGTGTCAAAATTAATTAAAATGTTAGTTTTGACATTGTCATAATTCATATAAACAAGTTCTAGAATCAAACAATCGAAACAAAATAAAAATTCAGAATTAAGTCTGTCGCGCCACGCGACAGACTTCCTCCATTCCTTCGCGTGTCGCGCCAGGCCCAGTGGATCCTGTCGCGTGGCGCGGGGGACTCGGTTTCCCAGCAGGTGCAGGTTTATGACCTGCATTTCCTGCCCAACTCCGAATTTCACAATTCTAACTTCAAATGCTCGTAACTTTTGATCCGAAGGTCCGTTTTAGGTGATTCCTTTTCATACACGTCTGTAATTTAGTTACCGACGTGTCTATTACATTTATTATACCAAAAATTTAGTTTACGGACCGAATGACTAAAATCACTATGTATTTATTCAACCCACCAAGTTTACACCAATTTTGCTACCAATGCGATAGTAACCTTAAGGCGCTTTTACCCAACCTCCGGGGCTTACTATCACCGGCATTTCATAACCAATCCTATGGCTTCATGGTCTTGTGATTTCTCAACTCCAAATGCTAACCAACCAACGCTATTACTACTTACTAAACAATTATTCGACCCGTTTGGCTCATTTATGGAATCCTCCATTTTTAATGACTACCAAACGCTTCCTAATCTAATCTTAACTTATTAAATCAAGTAGTGAATGTTGTCACTGCAATTAACACAAGCCTTTATTCTAAAACACAAATATACATGGTCTAAATATCAAATTTAATTAATGTAACGAAGCAAGTTACATACCTTCAATGCACACCCTTCAAACGCGCGTCACCCCCGGCTTGTCCACTTGACGCTCCGGTTTCCTTTCCTATAGAGTTCAACCACAACCTGATTAGAACTTTTTCCTTAACATATAACGCATAGCTTGCCGAAATTTTACAAATATGCGTTTTAGCTCAATTTTCCAGTTTTAAGCTTTCTTTGAGGCATTTTTACAAACTCCTTAAAGGAATAAATTTCTCACAATTCATTATCAAGTTCATAACTTGTTATATAACCAAGATTAACATCAATCGGACAATTTCATATAAATTTTAACATCAACAAATCAGAAATTACTTCATAAAAATCAGATTACACTAGAACAACAACCAAAATCCTAGTGTTTATCAAGTTCCCACCAAACCCACTAATGACCTTCATTAGTGTTCATGGAATTCACAAGAATTAAGCATGATTTCAACATATGATCGTCTAGGGTTCACTCCTAGACACAATATTATTCCTATTCCATCCATATAACATTCATGCAACAACAAATTTTGAATTCTCTATGTCACACCCCGATTTATGGTGGGCCCGGATGGGTACACACGTAACGGTTGGATAACAGTTATCACAGTATAATAATATGCAGCGGAAGTATTGGATTGAAATTATTTAAATAAAGCTTGAATGTATAAAAGTATTACAAGCGTTTGATACAAGCCCACAGGCAGAATCCAAATAAACAGAGCTTTAGACATCATAGGCCTTAAGCATTAGGTGTGCAAATTCCTTAGCCTTCATTCTAGCCGACCCGTAATCCCAGCCTATAATAAGGTTCGGTACCTGCTGTTCAATCTTTTGAATATACGGCAGCCAAAGCTGGAAAATACAATTAACTGACTCTTTGGAAAAATAGTTTTTCAAAAAGTGTTTTATACATATAGATAACCCGTAGGTAATCTTTTTAAATATATCTTGGGATTTTTCTTGTTACAAGATTATATGCTTGATTAACACATTAGGTTGTCCGGACATGGTATCAATAACCCCCAATAACAGTAATTATCAAGTAATCGGAATAAAACCGTATTCATACACTTTTGCGCAATCATAGGTGACTTACTTGTGTAATAACCATCCCAAGAGGCATATTTGCCATCCCAAGTTTACACTAAAATAAGTCAAGAGTATTTACCTTTTTGCTAGCTTCCAATCAATAAGACTATATTTGGCAAAAAGCCGCAAGTCTAAGTATATTGACCCAAGTCCAATTATATGGGGGGTACTATAGTCTGGAATGAACAGATTTATTATCTGTTAGAATGTATACGGGCCAAAGGTAGTTCCTTTAGACATGAACCAATACTTAAGAATAGGTTCGCTAGATTAAGCGTATACCGAATATTATGTGGTTTAAACCCAACAAGTACTAGGACTTGTATAAGATGGGTAAACATAATACATTCTGGATTTTGAGATCAAAACGATAAGGTTAAACCCCTTTTCGGCAAACTTATGTAAACTAGTTACGTAAGTCTAACCGTACGCGTATAAGCGATAACGGGTAACCGGATGAGTCATGAACAAGTTCCATATGCCAATACACTTTAAACAAGTTATAATATCAGTAGGATATCAACTTGTATGCCCGTTAAGGTTTTAAAATCAAACTATGCCTTATAAGGGCATTTTGGTAATTTTACCATTTATAAAAGGAGCTTGCGAGTAAACTGATGTCATGGTCATAAACATTCTGTAAAAATGTTTAAACTATGATATCATATCTGTAGGATATCAAATACATGTGTGGTTTATGCTTTATGACCAAACTATGCACCGTAGGGGCATTTTGGTCATTTCACACATAGTTTTGAGACATTATTTGGGATTCCGAGTTCATAACTTATACCTACTGTAAAAACATTTAAAATAGTTTATAAAATCAGTAGGTAACAAGTCTTGGTTCATGATGTGCGTGAATTAAATACATTTTTAATTTAGTTTTTCTTCACACAAATTTAGTTTTAAAAATGGTTTTTCACCTAGGAACTAACAACACACACAAAGGGCAAGTGTACCCGTCGGATGGTAATATAGCTAATCGGCAAGAACCGGATATCAATCCGTGGATGCGGTGTCTCGATACTAAACTTTTGCTACTTTAAAGCCTTTTCAATTGATGGGTTGATTTTTCTAAACTAACATGTAAATAAATAAACTACTAAAAATTCTAACAAAGAACAATATCTAAGAAAGGTTGCCTAAACTAAGTATCCACTAACTCACATGTGACAACAAAGAGGAAGGATTTGTGATGATGCAAGCTCTAAATTCAACTAAGTCCCCAATCAAGGCTTCCTAGTCTATAATTCTTAGGAAAATTAAAAATGAATTTAACATTCTAATCACCTAAAAATTATTCTTTTAAGCTCACTTGCTAAGTTGATGTTAATCTTTAATAATGAGTTATTTGTTTGTCAAAACACCTAACTCTACAAATTAGGGAAAACTAATATGAAAAACACACTAATCACCCTAACTTGATTTTAAGTAGTTGGCACTATCATCATGTTCTTGATATGAACCACAAGCATGGTCATGCTAGCTAACAACTTTGGCCTAAATCATCAAACTATCATGAACACAAACTATAGAATTCATATAAACAACTTTTGATCTTTCCAAATCTAGGTGCAAGAATTCACACACAAGCTCAATTCATTATTCATATCACATTAGCACTCACCATTCCTAGTTTCATGTTATGAATCATACTAACAAGTTAACAAGATTCAATAATCATAATCTCTACATGGGCTTCCCAACACAACATGTAAATACTTATGAGCAAACATTGAAGAACAAGAACTTTAAGCATGCATATGAATTCCAAGAACAAGATTAAATGATAACATGAAGATTAACAAGAACAATCATCACATCTACTTCCATATTATCACATGTTCATAAGCTTCAACATAGTTTAGACAACACAAATGTTTAGCCCATAAGGCTCATAACTACCAAATCAAGTGCAAATAAACATAAATTGTTCATAATGTAGTAAGCTAACCAAGTTAAAGACAAGATTAAAATGGTGTTTGAGTGGATCTTCAAGTGATTAGGTCCTCTTCAAGGCTCCCTCTTGGCTCCAACAAGCTTCCAAGACCAGATTCTTGAGAGAAAAAGTCACCAAAATGCTCCAACTCCCTTGCAAATGAGCTAGAAACTCATATTTAAACTCTGGACATTTGGCACTACCATGACACCTTTTGGCACGGTCGTGCTTGGCAAGTGTCAGAGCCACTTTCTCGAATGTTGACCAAGTTTGCTACCATTTTGGGAAAAATCGCGCTCAAAAGTTCCCGAGGTCACACGACCGTGCCGGGTCACGGCGTGGTCGTGCGTGCCGATAGTGCTCGATAACAACTGAACCGATCTAGGAAACGAGCTGATCAGGGGCTTAAATTGACCTGGCACGGTCGTGCCAGTGGTTGGCACTTTCGTGCGTCCCTTGATTTTGATGGTGCTGGTGCTGGATGCTAGTGCAGGCTGAGAGTGCCGATGTCGGAAGGCCTCGCACGGTCGTGCGAGTGTATGGCACCGTAGTGCCATATCTGGAAGTTTGCTGGAATGCGTCATTTTCGCTCCATTTTGCTCCAAAAGCCTCCGTTTCAACACCTGGCCGAAGCCCGGGCCTGTATTTTCACAAACAACTCAAATGAGTACCAAAATCAATGAAAATACAAAGATTTTTCGAATAAACGGGGTATATTTGACGTTTAAAAGATGTATAAATTCTTATACATCAGTTCACACTTATGGTTTAAAACCATACTACGCGCCTAAACGACGTTAGAGTCGTTAAATGACGATTTATGCGAAGATTTATGAAATCTGATGTTATGACCAGCTTTGAATAATTAAAATATTTTATTTGTCATATCAAATCAGTAAGTAAAAGGTTTGGTTTGAATATTATGCATAAAACACATTTTAAGTACCATAAGGGCGTTATCGTCATTTATCGGCATTGTATACGAAACTGAAGTTAAACTCAGTTTACAATCTGACTTAGCATCCCAAATAATCTTAATTATAATATCATATCAGTAGGTAACGAGTTTTATACTAAAATTATGTTTAAAACTCATTTTATACTTATAAGGGTATTTTAGTCCTTTTAAAAGCATAGTTTACGACCATATGCGTAAACTCAGTTTATGACCAGTTTATAAGCACCAAAATATTCTAAACATGTTTACTTATCAGTACATAACTCACTTGCATGCTCATTTATGTCTTAAACCTTATTTCTAATAAAAAGGGCATTTTAGTCAAAGTATGGCATAATAACGGAACATGCGCATAAACTCGGATTCCTAGTCCGATCGTGTAATATAACCTTATGGGATTATACTACATTATATTATGATCATAACGGAACCTAAAATCAGTAGCATACTATTCTAATTCTGTTTATAACCAAAAGTCAACGTAGAAGTCAAACTACGCGACTTTTGGTTGCGAACCGACCCTAAAACGGGAATTGACGAGCCGAACATATTTATACATGTTCTAATAATTATTACTGAGTTGTTTAAGTGATAAAACACATTTTAGAACACTCTTAAACTCAGATCGCAATTATTTTAAAATATGACCCGTTGACTTTTTAAATTAATATTACTTTGACTCGTCAATTGACCAAGCAAAAGTGATTCTTAGGAGGTGCCCTTTTTAGTAATTAACACCTACCTAATTACGATCACGTAGCCATGTTTGTTGTGAACAATGGCTTGACCTTTTAAGGTCTTAGTAAAAGTCAAAGCGTTATTACGATAACGCTTGACTTTTGGCTAAAAAGCCTATAAAACATAAACTAGTGGCTATGAACACTTACAAAGGGTCCTAGCAATCTTTTCTACTAAAAATGAGCTTCCTTAAGGTTAGGAATCTCCAGGAAGTAGAATAAAATGAGAAGAGGTGCAAATGAAATGGTTGAGGATTACCTCTATTTATAGTTTTTGAGATGAACTAGGATGATTACAAGTGTCTTGTGTGTTCCCCAAGTATTATTAGGATTGTAACATGTGTTTACCATGTTTTAAAAACAATTAGCAAGCCCCTAGTATCAAATTATGTGAGTAAGGGTGGTTTGTTTGGAGAACAAGGAAGAAAATCAATTAAAAAAAATAATAATCTGAAGATACGGGTTCCTGGCGGCCCGCGAACGCTCAGGCCCACATCTACGCGGCCCGCGACACTCACCTGGATCATCCAAACCATTTTAAATGTTGACACATTTAGCCCCTTAACCTTTTAACTTGATATAACTTTCATATTTAGCACTTTTGGCCCTTCAAGTTAGGTTGTAGGTATTCTTGGAAGTATAACCGAACATCGTTACGCTCCGGGTTCATCAAAAGGTCACTCAGAGGTATAATTTAAACATGTTGACACTTTAAACCCTTTTAACGCGCAAACTTGTGCGTATTACCGTTTAACGGCATAAAAGCTCTAGACGGCCAATATAAGTATTCCCAAGAGTGTGATCAAGCATCATAACATTCCGGATTCGTTAAAAGGTCACTCAGAGGTAAGAATTAACAAGTTGACGCTTTTAACCCTTCGATGCACAACTTTTGAATTATATTGCAAACGGTTTTGTTTATCCAACAAGTGGCTTATTAAAAGAATACGAATACTGTATAAGGTCACTCAGAGGCTTAGTTTAAGCATGTTGACACCTTTAGTCCTTGCATATTCAAAGTTTTCATTGTTTGGCAATAATAGTCCCTCCTGGTCAATGATTGACATAGCTAGGATTAGGGACACGTGTCAACACATTATTAGACATGATTTTACGAGGTGTTACATCCTCACCCCCTTAAAAGAAATCTCGACCTCGAGATTTGCACAGAGCAATACGGTTAATTCTATATAGTAGGAGGTTTCAATCTCTCAAGAGTATCCTGGGCCACAATGGGAATCCCATTCGCGTTTACGAGGTAACTTGGAACTTTCAAATTCCATGGTCCATAATTGACAAGGTTTTTCAATAAACCTTATGCTCATGTTTAAATGTTATGGCGAAACATGACAGTGCTTATCAGCTGAGCATTATGCTAGAATTTCCAGAGATAAGAATTTATTTAGTATCTTAATCTGATACTATAGACAACGATGCTCTATAAGGAGACTCGATGTTGTCGATATACAGCTTAACTTGTCGGAATTATAATTTTCCTTAATTGACAAGAAGCGTTGACGTAGTAATTCTGTCGACTAAAATTCACATCGCGTCGCTGCCGCGCTTTATCTAAGGTAACTTGGAGACTAGATCCATTGTTACCATCTCCCAAATCTAAGTGGGATTTTCCACTTCATAATGCGGACCGAAAATGGTCTACGATGTTCGACTCACTTGCGAACATTTTAAACATTAAGCTTCCTAGGTGGCTATGGACTTCTCATGTCCATCCACACAAAGGTCTTTAGTTTTCGACTATTATTCGTCAGAATTTTACTTATGTCATATGGATGACACATTCTTCATTCTATCAGTTGGACACCTTAAGCATAAAAGCTTCCTCGGCAATCCATGATGTTTGTTCTTCCACGAATGGTGAGTATATCACCAGATGGGGATTTTAATTTTGATAAGTTTCTTACTGCAAACAAAGGGGATTTGGTTTTTGGATTAACCAATCCATGTCTAGGAACATATAGAATCCTGCAGGATTTATAAATAAAAGATTATCTCAGACAAATGATTCGAGAAGGATATATCATATGTGAAACCATCTGGATTGGCTACTTGATTTTTAAATAATATTTAAGTCTTAAAGTAGCAGAATTAAAAATTTTATTAAATTTACAATCGATGAAGCTTTAACTGGCTCAAGAGTTTAAAACAAGTTTCTAATAAAGAAAACTTTTACGAGAAACAGATACGTAAAGATATGTCTTGAACTGCTTCTCCTGTAGCAGATTGGAAGGCTCAAGCATTGCCTTTCTGGCCATCAGTGGCCTTGTTTTTCCCGTCAGTCGCCCTCTTTGGGTAGCGGGTCTTTATATCCCCTTTCTCGCCACATCCATAACACGTGGCGTCTTTCAAGTTTATGCATTCATGAGACTTGTGGTCCATCTCCTTACAGATGCCACAACCCTTGGTCTGCTCACGGAGACATTTTCCGAAGTGTTGCTTCCCGCAGGTTTTACACTTGGGTTTTGCCTCATTTGGCTTGGACTGGTTATAACTCGAACCAGTCTTACCCTTTTTGTAATTTTTACCTGGGGTATTATCACACTTTCGCTTGTGATCCTCCTCGGCTTTAATCACCCTTGCTCTTATTTCATCTTCAGTGAGAGATAGGGCCAGATCCACAGTGGATCTAAAAGTTACAGGTTTGGAGGATTTAACCATCGCCTTGATTTCTGGAGCGAGTCCTCCAATAAACCGCGCAATGCGCTTAGATTCGGGGGTAATTAAATAAGGCATGAGTCTTGATAAGGAGTTGTAACCAGACAAATAGGCTTGACATTCGAGGCCTTTCATGGTCAGCTTTAGAAAGTCAGTTTCAACTTTCTCCACCTCGTGAGGTGGGCAATAAGTCCCGCGGATCAATTCCACGAACTTTGACCAACCCAGGCTGTACATTTCAACCTTGCCAGTGGATTGGATCAGTGCCTTCCACCAAGTCAAAGCATCCTCCTTGAAGGATTGGGACACGTATTTAACAATGTCCTTGGTGGCACAACCGCTTATATCAACAACGGTTTCCATTTCATCCAGCCACTTTAGAGCATCAATAGCTCCAATATCACCCGTAAAGTCACGGGGTTTACAAGAAACAAAGTATTTATATATACACCCCTTCTTAGAGTCATGAGACTCAGCTTACTTGATACTCTTGATACTCTGCTCACTTTTAGTTGAGGAGAAATGATACCTTTCAGTCTTATGAGTATTAGAACGGGGTTTAGAAATAGAGTTCTTTTTATGTACTGGTCGCTTTGGCCCTTTAAATGTGGCCATAAATCCAGCCAAAGCTTTACCGACTTCATTGTAAACTATGGATCGAAGACGATTCTCTTCGTCATTACGGTCCTGGTGCTCTAAATCGTCACCACCGTTTTTCTTACTTGCTTTGCCAATACTCAGGCTCGCCATAAGTTTATCTGAAAGATAATAAGGCCATCAATAATTCTTCGAGAACTAAATAGCAAATTTAATTTATTTGCATTAGATCTTACAGATCTATATGTTTATATATCAATTTCACTAGCCCTGTTTACCACAATTGGTATTGGACTTAGCCATATAACTCATTGGCTTGTCTCAAAGGACGTTTAAATATTGCACCTTAGCTTGTCACGAAGGACATTTAAATATAGCACGTTGCTTGTCACGAAGGACATTTAAATATAGCACGTTGGCTTGTCACGAAGGACATGAAAGACATGGCACAAGGGTCTGTCACAAGGATTGAAAAATATGGCACAAGGTCTCGTCACGAAGGACAATGAATGATATGGTACTAAAGCCTTGTCACGGAGGACATTGAAAGATATGGCAATAAATCCTTGTCACAAAGGACAACTAAGATATACACAAGCTGCGATCTCATTTGATTAAAGGGCTTTAAGGTTTGAACATAGTTCATTACCTTTGGATAAGGGGTCATAGACCGCAACTGTTGTCACAATTGACGATATAATATGGCCCGTAGGCAATTCGTTTAACATCACAAATGATGTTAACTAATGGTCATCGCACTGATGATATCAGCCATGATCGCACTTGATCATATAGACTGCGAGGTTTGGGCATAGCCCTCTACCTTGGACAAGGAACCATAATGGTCACAACTGTCATTGTCTTTAATGGACGATATAATGTAGTCTGTAGGCGAAACATCACTAGGGATGTTAAGTATGATTATCGTGTCGATGATATTATTCATGATCGCATTGATCACATAGACTGTTAGGGTTGAGTATAACTCACCACTTTAAATAGGTAACCATAAAGGTCGCAACTATGATTGTCTCATTAACAATAGAGTAAGGTATAGCTCGTAGGCACTTCATCACTAGGGATGTTAATAATATGATCACCATACTGATGATATTAGTCAGGATTGCACGGATCATTTAGACTAAGAGAATTGAGCATGGCTCACCCCCTTGGGCAAGGAATTGTAAAAGATTACAATTTATCTTGTCACAATTGGACAACATAATTTAGCCCGATGGCGAAACATCATTAAGGATGTTAAACATCATCATATCGTTGATTTTATTCATGATCGCATTGATCATATAGACTATTAGGCTTGAGCATAGCTCACTACCTTGGACAGGGGATCATAAAGATCACAATGCCAATGTCTCAATTGGACATTATGGTATAGCCCGTAGGCAAAACATCACTAAGGATGATAAATGATATGATCATCTTATGAGATGATATCAATCATGATCGTATTGATCATATAGACTATTAGGCTTGAGCATAGCTCATCACCTTGGACAGGGGATCATAAAGATCACAATGCCAATGTCTCAATTGGACATTATGGTATAGCCCGTAGGCAAAACATCACTAAGGATGTCAAATAATACGATCATCGTATTAGATGATATTAGTCATGATCGTATTGATCATATGGACTATGAGGTTTGGGTATAACCCACCACTTTAGACAGGGAACCATAAAGGTCACATCTGTCATAGTTTTAACTGACAAAGCAGTATTATGATTCCCCTCCTTCCACATAACTGGGAATTGTTAGAGATTTGGAACAAGTATCGTTACAAAGTTGACGAAGATTTTTCCTCCTTCCCAGACAGTTGGGAATTAGTTGGAGTTTTGGGATAAATATCGTCACGAAGTTGGACGAAAGCTTTCTCCTTTCCACGTAGTTGGGAATTTAGTTGGAGATTCTAATGATACGTTTCAATCAACGTATTGAATATAAATTCTTCTCCTCATTTGGAGATGCGTCTTAGTTGACGTTGAAAATATAAGTCCCTTTCCGTATTCGGAGATTTGGGAATACGTCGCAGTTGACGTTTAACTATAAGTCCCTCTCCACATTGGGAGATTTGGGGATACACCTCAGTACAGTCAGCGTATGTGATACGGCTCGATACAGTCACCGGTTAAATATATGCCTTTCTCCTTATTGGGAGATTAGAATACGCCTCAATATAGTACAGCGAATACGATACGGCTTAATATAGTCACCGTTTATAAATATACCTTTTCTCCTTATGAGGAGATTCGGGAATACGCCTCAATAAGGTATAGCGTATATAGTACAGCTCAATAAAGTACACTGTATATGGTATGGCTCAATAAAGTACACCGTTTATAAACATACCCTTTCTCCTTGTAGGGAAATTTAGGAATGATTAGCATCATAGACGGATGAAAATTTTTTTATCTCCTTTCCACACATTCGGGAATTAGTTGGAGATCTTAGATAAGTGTCGTCCCATAGTTGGACAAGAATCACTTAAATATTTTTGAGATTATATTGGTGTGAGGAAATCAGGTTTCCACTTCTATCACCTTTTCAACCACTACCGTTGGTGGGAAATTTAAGACAGAGTCTTTATCATGGTCTTATTTACTAGTCTTAATCACATAAGAACTAGTAGACCGAGTAAATTCAAAAGAGATTTATTTGCTTGATTGCTAGCGGTCCTTTGACTAATTTGTCTTCACCCAATAGAGTTGGCACCTTTAGTCCTTCTCCTCAGTTGGAGTTTCCAGGACACGTCTCATTTGACGTTTTAATTATATGCACTTCTCCTTAGTTGGAGATTTGGTATACACCTCAATAAAGTACAGTGTATACGATACGGTTCAATAAAGTATACCGTTTAAATATATACCCCTTACCTTTATCGGGAGACATGGGGATACGCCTCAATAAAGTACAGCGTATATAATACAGCTCAATCAAGTACACTGTATATGGTACGGCTCAATGAAGTACACCGTTTATAAATATACCCTTTCTCCACATGGGATATTCGGGAATACGCCTCAATATAGTTCAGCGTATATAATACAGCTCAATAAAGTACACTGTATATGGTACAACTCAATAAAGTACACCGTTTATAAATATACCCCTCTCCTTATCAGGAGAATTGGGGATGAGACGTCTCATATTTGGACGAACATCTTGACTATTTCAACCACTCATTAGTGGGAACATGTGCTTTTTGGCCTTCGTCTATTGCGCAACCAAGAGATCTGTTTGATAAGGTAGGAGCAATAAATGTGACCTTCATACTATTAGAAGGAAAAATCATAAAATGGGCTCCATAAAATCAATTGATTCTTCTTATGGCTGTAATATCTCCAAATTATATTAGATGCTTACTATTAGCCGATATCGGTACAATATGACCGTTGGGAGATCTTAGTGGTTCCATGCATTAAACCGTCATACTGGCCAGGCATGAAAGCAATCTATGGGACACACTAAGATACTGCCAATTATCATATGGCGCTTCCATCAAACTAAGTTTGGCATTCGTAGTTGCTAAAACTCAATGAAATAAAAATCATTGTCGTACTCCAGTTGGAGAAATTTGCTGGCGAAAGTTGCCGAATTTATATAATATAATATATATCCAGATGGATTTGAAATAATCGAGCTCGAAGACTTGAAACTATATTCTCTAAGCATGAATCAGAGAAAGTGATTTCTTCTTCTGCTTATTCTCTAAAATGGGAGAACATTTGAATCGAAGAATAGAAATTTTGGTGCAAAGTGCACACATAACATTGCCATGATACCGGTTTCCAATATTGTTGCTGTTTCAATCAGCTGGTGATACATCACCGGAATGTCTTATCAAATATGATAGACTTTGGATAAATGATATTAGGGTATCTTAGAAATATCAAAAGATTTATCAGATGGTGAGGTTTAGCATCCTCGTATAGGAGTCATCGTCTCCAAAGCATATATAGTGTCACACCCTGATATTTCCACGTATTACTGGTGGGCCCGGTGGGGAGTATCGTGACGTAGTTGATATCATCATAGTCAAACAACACAATTTTAAATGCACAGCGGAAGCAAAAGATAAATATATTACAACCCGATATAAAGTAATATCAAATATTACAACGGAATGTAAGATGGATCCACAGGCGGATCTAAAATAGAAGATAACACTGTTCAACAGACTTTAACATCTAAAGCTTACGAGACTTGATTATTGATGTATGGAGTAGCCAGCCTATTACGTATAGTACCTGCATTTAGCCTTTTTGGAAAATACGTCAGTTTACACTGGTAAATACAATTAACTTACTCATTTTGAAAAGTTTAATAAAATTGATTTGGATGCACATGGCACAAAGCTCTTTATAACTTGGGATAATTATTTGAATATAATACTTGTAAAAGAATTACATGTTCCATATGCGTTCAGTAGCCCGGTTCATGCCGGGTTAAAGATCAATAGACACACCACAGGTATAATGCCCACAAGGTTGAAGCCTTTAAGTGGGATACCAGTTTTTACATATGCAGCTGTCAGGTGTACGCCTACACCCCGTGCTTAGGTCGTGGCCATTTCGTAAATGATGCCAAGGATATCCGGGACATGGTCATTAACCCCCTAAAGGCGTTAAGCAAACAAAAAAAATTTTTAAACGGGTCATCTCGATAATACTTAACCACCAAACGATTAAGGTCGAATGCCCGACCAAGCGGTATTTTATATACCGTACCCCAAGCCCGTATAAGGGAAAATAAGTTAAAAGTGTTTACCTGAGCTAAATATAAATTCAATCCCAGCCGTATATCAATTCAGCAAGTACAGATAGCTTTTACTGGGCTCCTAATCTGGAACGAAGGTTTTTAATACCCTATTAGAATACTAACGGGTCTTTAATTAAGCCTTGACTTAGACCGGTTAGTTTTCAAAAGGAAGATACGGTTCAAATGCATGATAAGGCGAAGACCGGTTTAGAATGTGGTTTTGACCCGACAAGCTTGTATGCTTGTTTAATATGGGTAACTTAAACACATTCTGGATTTTGAGACAAAAATGATATGGTTTGACCCGTTTCGGCTAATATATGCAAACTAGTTACATAAGCCGATCCGAACGGGAAAAGTGCGTAACGAGTAACCAAATGAATCATATGCAGGTTTCCTAAGTTAATATGCCTTAAATATGTTGTGATATAAGTAGGATACCTTCCATTATGCCCAAAACGAGTTTAATCTTAATTTAAGCCCCGTAGGGGTATTTTGGTCATTTTAAAGATTATAAAAGAGATAAATTTTAACTCTGAGACTTGGGTCTGAAATAATCAGTAAAACAACTTAATTTAATAGGTTATATCAGTTGGTAATAAGTCTTATATGCAAAAATGGTTTTAAACCCATACTAGGTGTTTAATACGCGTTAAAAAGCAGTTTTAAGCGATTTCCGGGTTAAACAGGAAATCTGAGTTTTCTGGTCAGGTTATAAAGTTCAAAATACTTCATTTATTATATAAAATCAGTAGCAATTGGATTGGTGTCAAAATACTATGTAGAACTCATTTTATAAACAAAAAGGGTATAATCGGTATTAACCGAATCAAGGCGATAACCCCATGTTATGATCAGTTTAAAAATAATTAAAAATCTTCAAAAATCCCAAAATATTATATTACATCAGTGGGTAAAATGTTTGGTGTCAAAAATTGGGTTTAGATAGGCTTTACGCTAATTATGCCTTTTAATTAACAAAAAGCTTTCAAATTATGCTATTGAGCATAATCTCCTAATCTAGACCTCCAACTGATGTGAAATTTTAGGGACATGTTTATAAATCAGTAATAAAGATTATTGTCCTTTCACATTTCCAAAATTCTCATTTTATGGTCAAAAGGGCATTATGGTCAACATTAAGCAATTAACGGAAACGAGTAAACGAATCGGACAATCAACGATCCAACCACAGAGGGTTATACTATCATGTAACCTGGTCCTAAGGAAGCTCTAAGGCATAACCAAACCCACCTAAATCGGGTCAGAACTGAAGTCAAAGCAAAAGTCAAAGTTTTGCGACTTTCGGTTCCGAACCGGGTCTAAACAGAAAATTGTCGGATCAAACAAGCTTAGACCAGTTCTTATACTTATTACCAAGTTATATGAGTGATCAAATAGGTTACACACCTTCTACATTGCTAATTATGCGTTAATTCAAAAATTAGGATCCTGTTGACTTTTTATAATAAGCTTTGACCCGACAATTGATCTAGTTAGAGTGGGAATCAGAGGGTGCCCTTCTAAGGGTTTATTTCCCACATAAATACCAACTTATAACTACCTTAAGTTTGACAAATCACTGGACCATTAGTGATTTATCGATAAGTCAAACCTTAATTACGACGGTTTGACTTTTAAGCTAATAACTAAGTAAAACTCGATTAAGGAAGGTCAAGGGTACTTACCAAGGTCTAATGCACGACCAAGGATGCTTAGAGAAGGGCCTTGAGCTCCAGAAATCAGCAGAAGTTGAGTTGGGAAATGGATGATCAAATGTTGCAACTTAGTGCTCTATTTATATGGGTTTTAATCTCCCATGATCATGCCAAGCAAGTCTAGGATGGAACCAAGATGCTTACAAGTGTCCTCCTAAGCCTATAAACAAGTTTAGGCAGCCCTTGGTGAGGGAAAAGGGCAATATAAGTCGTTACATGGGCTGAACAGCCAACTGAATGATTTTCTGCATCTGGGCATGGCTTACGGACCGTAAGGGTCCAGCCTTACGGTCCGTAAGGACCGGCCAGCTGACCAGAATATCTTAAAAGTTGACACATTTAGCCCCTGAACTTCCAAACTCGATTTTTAAGATGCTTTCTTGCACTTGTAACCCCCAAACTTGACTTTTAAGGACTCCAAGTCATAAACTAACTTTGTTAGGTCCCCGGTTATTCATACGATCACCGAAAAGTCTTAAATTTCGACGTTGACGCTTTTAACCCCTCGTATACGAATTCTATCATAACTTTCTCATACGATAACGAAACTTGATGAAATTTTTATCACGCATTCTAGTGAGCATAATTAATCGTTACAAAGCTTCGGGTTTGCTAAAAGGTCACTCAGAGGTATTCTTTAAACTTGTCGACACATTTAACCCCTGCAGTTTGTAGTCTCTCACTTTCTTTCACAATTAGCTTCGTATGATCCATGATTTATTCGTTTAAGGGTATAAACATCATGTAGGGTTATCGTAAAGTATATTTATCCATTGTTGACATTTTGAACCCTTTTATTCACATACTTTCCTTGTTTGTCAACTTTAGTCCCTTAAGAGTATTCTTCTACACGTTCAAAGCTTATGACACGTGTCAATACATTATTGGACCTGAAATTACGAGGTGTTACATCTAGTTCACCATGTGGAACTTCAAGCTTCTCAAAGGTAAAGATCATTGAGTCCGCGACCCATCACAGATTCTTCATCTGGTCCGCGACGTCTTGGCGGTAAAAATCAGTAACTACTATATAGATTAAGAGTAGTCTTATATTCAGGTCTAGACTCGAAGTTTTTTTTAAAGGAATTTGCATTTGTGATATTTGAGATTAGACACTAAGGGCTAGTGTCTAATTCACTCAAACTGTAGCTCTGATACCAACCTGTCACACCCCAATTTCCGGTGGGCCCGGATGGGTACACACATGACGGTTGGATAACAGTTATCACAGTATAATAATATGCAACGGAAGTATTGGATTGAAATTATTAAAATAAAGCTTGAATGTATAAAAGTATTACAAGCGTTCGATACAAGCCCACAGGCAGAATCCAAATAAATAGAGCTTTAGACATCATAGGCCTTAAGCATCAGGTGTGCAAATTCCTTAGCCTTAATTCTAGCCGACCCGTAATCCCAGCCTATAATAAGGTTCGGTACCTGTTGTTCAATCTTTTGAAAATATGTCAGACAAAGCTGGTAAATACAATTAACTGACTCTTTGGAAAAATAGTTTTTCAAAAAGAGTTTTATACATATAGATAACTCGTAGGTAATCTTTTTAAATATATCTTGGGATTTTTCTTGTTACAAGATTATATGCTTGAGTAACCCATTGGGTTGTCCGGACATGGTATCAATAACCCCCAATAACAGTAATTATCAAGTAATCGGAATAAAACCGTATTCATACACTTTTGTGCAATCATAGGCGACTTACTTGTGTAATAACCATCCCAAGAGGCATATTTGCCATCCCAAGTTTACACTAAAATAAGTCAAGAGTATTTACCTTTTTGCTTGCTTCCAATTAATAAGACTATATTTGGCAAAAAGCCACAAGTCTAAGTATATTACCCAAGTCCAATTATCTGGGGAGTACTATAGTCTGGAATGAACAGATTTATTATCTGTTAGAATGTATATGGGCCAAAGGTAGTTCCTTTAGACATGACCCGATACTTAAGAATAGGTTCGCTAGATTAAGCGTATACCGAATAGAATGTGTTTAAACCCAACAAGTACTAGGACTTGTATAAGATGGGTAAACATAATACATTCTGGATTTTGAGATCAAAACGATAAGGTTAAACCCCTTTTCGGCAAACTTATGTAAACTAGTTACGTAAGTCTAACCGTACGCGTATAAGCGATAACGGGTAACCGGATGAGTCATGAACAAGTTCCATATGCCAATACACTTTAAACAAGTTATAATATCTGTAGGATATCAACTTGTATGCCCGTTAAGGTTTTAAAATCAAACTATGCCTTATAAGGGCATTTTGGTAATTTTACAATTTATAAAAGGAGCTTGCGAGTAAACTGATGTCATGGTCATAAACATTATGTAAAAATGTTTAAATTATGATATCATATCAGTAGGATATCAAATACATGTGTGGTTTATGCTTTATGACCAAACTATGCACCGTAGGGGCATTTTGGTCATTTCACACATAGTTTTGAGACATTATTTGGGATGCTGAGTTCATAACTTATACCTACTGTAAAAACATTTAAAATAGTTTATAAAATCAATAGGTAACAAGTCTTGGTTCACACATATGGTTTAAAACCATACTACGCGCCTAAATGGCGTTAAAGTCGTTAAATGACGATTTATGCGAATATTTATGAAATCTGATGTTATGACCAGCTTTGAATAATTAAAATATTTTATTTGTCATAACAAATCAGTAAGTAAAAGGTTTGGTTTGAATATTATGCTTAAAACACATTTTAAGTACCATAAGGGTGTTATCGTCATTTATCGGCATTGTATACGAAACTGAAGTTAAACCCAGTTTACAATCTGACTTAGCATCCCAAATAATCCTAATTATAATATCATATCAGTAGGTAATGAGTTTTATACTAAAATTATGTTTAAAACTCATTTTATACTTAAAAGGGTATTTTAGTCCTTTTAAATGCATAGTTTACGACCATATGCGTAAACTCAGTTTATGACCAGTTTATAAGCACCAAAATATTCTAAACATGTTTACTTATCAGTACATAACTCACTTGCATGCTCATTTATGTCTTAAACCTTATTTTTAATCAAAAGGGCATTTTAGTCAAAGTATGGCATAATAACGGAACATGCGCATAAACTCGGATTCCTAGTCCGATCGTGTAATATAACCTTATGGGATTATACTACATTATATTACGATCATAACGGAACCTAAAATCAGTAGCATACTAGTCTAATTCGGTTTATAACCAAAAGTCAACGTAGAAGTCAAACTACGCGACTTTCGGTTGCGAACCGACCCTAAAACGGGAATTGAAGAGCCGAACATATTTATACATGTTCTAATAATTATTACCAAGTTGTTTAAGTGATAAAACATATTTTAGAACACTCTTAAACTCAGATCGTAATTATTTTAAAATCTGACCCGTTGACTTTTTAAATTAATATAACTTTGACTCGTCAATTGACCAAGCAAACGTGATTCTTAGGAGGTGCCCTTTTTAGGAATTAACACCTACCTAATTACGATAACGTAGCCATGTTTGTTGTGAACAATGGCTTGACCTTTTAAGGTCTTACTAAAAGTCAAAGCGTTATTACGATAACACATGACTTTTGGCTAAAAAGCCTATAAAACATAAACTAGTGGCTAGGAACACTTACAAAGGGTCCTAGCTATCTTTTCTACTAAAAATGAGCTTCCTTAAGGTCAGGAATCTCCAGGAAGTAGAATAGAATGAGAAGAGGTGCAAATGAAATGGTTGAGGATGACCTCTATTTATAGTTTTTGAGATGAACTAGGATGATTACAAGTGTCTTGTGTGTTCCCCAAGTATTATTAGGATTGTAACATGTGTATACCATGTTTTAAAAACAATTAGCAAGACCCTAGTATTAAATTATGTGAGTAAGGGTGGTTTCTTTGGAGAACAAGGAAGAAAATCAATAAAAAAAATAATAATCTGAAGATACGGGTTCCTGGCGGCCCGTAAACGTCCAGGCCCATATCTACGCGGCCCGCGACACTCACCCGGATCAGGAAAACCATTTTAAATGTTGACACATTTAGCCCCTTAACCTTTTAACTAGATATAACTTTCATATTTAGCACTTTTGGCCCTTCAAGTTAGGTTGTAGGTATTCTTGGAAGTATAACGGAACATCGTTACGCTCCGGGTTCATCAAAAGGTCACTCAGAGGTATAATTTAAACATGTTGACACTTTAAACCCTTTTAACGCGCAAACTTGTGCGTATTACCGTTTAACGGCATAAAAGCTTAGACGGCCAATATAAGTATTCCCAAGAGTGTGATCAAACATCATAACGTTCCGGATTCGTTAAAAGGTCACTCAGAGGTAAGAATTAACATGTTGACGTTTTTAACCCTTCGATGCACAACTTTTGAATTATATTGCAAACGGTTTCGTTTATCCAACAAGTGGCTTATTAAAAGAATATGAATATCGTATAAGGTCACTCAGAGGCTTAGTTTAAGCATGTTGACACCTTTAGTCCTTTCATGTTCAAAGTTTTCATTGTTTGGCAATAATAGTCCCTCCTGGTCACTGATTGACATAGCTAGGATTAGGGACACGTGTCAACACATTATTAGACACGATTTTACGAGGTGTTACACTCTAAATTCATCCAGAACTTCAAATAGGGATTTCCTTTGAAATTCACGTACCTTATGACCCCTTTTAAGAGGAGATCACTATTTCGTACTCGGATTTTGATTTGGAACTGAATTTGACCTTCAATTTGGGGAAATTAGCATGAACTAGGGTTTGTGAGGGTTCTCCTGGCCGCCCCTGTGTTTCAATCGACCCAGACACACACTTTTTTGTGTGTTTAGATTTTTAAATTTTGATTTAATATTATATATTTCAATTTTAACAACTTTGGCCCCTCTAAAATCGTTTAGTTCATGTTTTAAGTGTTTTAACCCAATTATAAGTCACTACAAGACTTTTACCTAACTAGGTTATTTTTATTCCTAGTTAGTTCTTTTTGTTTAACTACCGACATAATATTATATAAAAATTTTCATTCTCGGGGTGTTACAGCTGGTATGGGATCTGGATATTGTGGCATCTGTTCCTCCTGAGGGTATGGATTTTCTAGAATCTCCCTGATGTATTGGTCATTATCATAATATGGGTCTAGGGGATCCAAGTCGGGATAGGGTCCTACTAGGTCTTGCATGGGCTCCTCTATGGGGATTGGGTAACGTTGCCGATAATCACTATGGTCGTCAAACCATGAGTCATATAGTCTGGAGGAGGGGGTGCAGGTACCCTAGGAATCTCAGCTGGGTTTAGTTCAATGTCCATGGGTTGTGTGGGAAATAGTGGTAAAGGCTGGGGTGCTATGAGTTGCTCTAGATTAGGGTCGGCAGCGGTATTAGCTAAAATGTGGAAATTAGCTAGTCTTCTATTGAGGATATCCTGTGTTTGAGCATTCATTTCTCTATTGGCCGCTGCTAAGGCCCGCTATTGTTGCATTTTTCTCATCCTCTATCTACGTTCATGAGCTCCTCTGTTGAATCATCCTCTCTTTTAGGAGGGAATGGCTCCTCAGATTTAGCCTTGAACACAAAAATTCCTTCTTCGGTATCAGCCGAATACCTCGAGGGGGTAGGCTGTGAAGAGGTGCCTTCATCCCTAGGTGAACCGGACAGTTGACGGTAGGCGTCTGAAGGTCCTTGGTCACTCATGCTGTAAACTAACAAATTGTCAAATAACACAAAATAATAATCTACATGTATGCACATAGTCTTATTGATTATTTCCTAACAAAATTTATAATTTAATTGTCATCATAACACTTCTTTGGCTGAAATTAGTGGTTGTAGCTCTTATACCACCTTCTGTCGCAACCCCCGGTCCCTGTCTCCTGGGATCGGGCGGATGGGAACTCAGATTAAGTGGTATCATTGATTTATCATTAATTGGCAGCGGAAATTTCATCAGTACCGTAGTTAGAAAATATTTTATCAGAGTAAAATACCACATTTTTATATTAATAAACACATTGGTAAAACCCAAGTTTCTATTACAAACATGTTTAAAGGGATACACCCTAATTTATTGAATTTAAAATATCGTCTTTATTAGGTAACTTTTATAGCCACATTTTTCCAAGCCTTCAGTGCTCTCCAGCTGGCTTCTAATTGGCTTTCACATTTTGTTACCTGAAACGCGTTTTAAAAACATTTGTCAGTGGAAAATACTGGTGAGTGAATCCAATTTAATCAAGAAGCATTTTATCCTTTAATAGTATTGAGAGCAATTACAATGTTTATATCCACACAATTACTCATTCAGTATTGTCAATCCTGACTGGTGGGTCATATTACACATTGGCTATCTCGTTGTCCAATGGTAACGTGTTCCACATTTTGTATACAAAACCCCAACATACCGGCAGTAATTGAAGAACTACAAAGACTCAATCACTGCTAATCACATTGTAAATTATTTAAGGTTTTGTAAAAATAGTTTGTAAAAAGGTTTACAAAAAGGAGATTACTCACATTGCTACTTTAGACTTTTCTTGGTGTTCTCCTGGTTAAAATCTATTAATTAAACAATGTATACGCGTTAGTATAATAACCCAATATTTACATTAGTTATACCCTCCCTGAGACAGAACTCCAACGACTACGTCGGGCAGAGCCTCGACAGCCGTTACAGAGCACTAGATCAATCGGGTAGCGTATCTAATACGTAACCGGGGGTTAAAATACTTACAGCGAGGCAAAGCTTCACTACTTTAGTGGGTATAATACCCGAATATTATGCCTATATTTTTTAAATTTGAGACAGAATTCGTTTGTGAGCGTCGGAAACTGAAGGCTGAATGTCTCAATTTATAGGGCCTGATTTGGTCTTTCTCGCGCCCCGTGTAAGCCGAAGGCTTAGCCTTCGCAGCCTGCGAGCTAGGGTATGTAGGCCCTAGGCTTGCTGAATCGGACAACTAGCCTCGACACAACACCTGACATGTGGCAGTAGGGGGTGCGCCCTGGTCTTGAGTTGCCGCGCCCCGCGTAGCCTGAAGACAAGGTCTTCGCGGCCCGCGAGCGCCCTATTTTCTTGTTTTTATTTTATTTTTTAATTATATAAAGGTATTTAGGGCCAATTTGCATATACGGGATGTATTTTAAGACATATTGGATCGTTCTAAATATTTTAGGTGTGTAGGAAATATTTTAGGAGGGTTGTTATATTGACAACATAACATGATGTAGCGAAAAATAAAAACATCAGGAGTAGTTCATAATGTCTAAACAATATTGTTACACCTTCAATGCAGATTTACTAAATAATGCCATGAATCTAAAAAAATATCGAGTCATTATGAGCTCTTCCTCATGTAATGTGAACGTTCATCGCTTTAATCCCAACCATAGATAAGATAATTAGTCCATCTTAATCTACAACTCTTCTCGCTACGTTGCAAACGTGTCAGTCAATGAGAATACCTAATGATTAACCAACTAACAAAAATAGATGTTAACTGCATTTAACTTACCAGCATGAACGGGGACAAAACTCCAGCAGCTAACACCATGGTTCAGAATGTAGTCTCTGAGCTTTTGATCCCAAGTAGTCCATCTCCATCATTGCATATGGCAATATAGAAAGAAAAGAGGTAAGTATATACCTAATGATTTCAACATATTAAATGGTGAAGGTGGAAGGCCAAATATTTGTAGTATAGGCAATTACATGTGTGTATGGAATACTTCATCAGCTAAGGTAACAATTAATGACAAAAATGACGATCCAAGTTTTAAAAAGAGTTTAGCTAGTTAATATTTCAACTCAACTACCCTTAGAAGCAGTTAAGGAGTTAGGAGTATGTACCTATGAGGAGGGTTGTGTTGTTCAGACCCGAAGCACAGGTACGCATCGTCCTTTAACTTCAACTTCGTCCGTCAAACTTTTGATCCCACATATCATTGAGTGTTTGATTCAGTTTCATCTTATTTCTGAAAATAGAAGGCCAAACAACTGCGTTATAAGCTTTTTTAATGAGGTATTAAGCTTTTATTGTAATATTCTTAAATTTAGTAACATGTTCGATTATACAGTTTACGATATTTTTTTATATAATGCAGAGCCTTTCTTAAAACTAACTCATCTGGAACAACCTATCTCCACGCTGCTTCTTTCTAAATCAACAATGGGGTTTCGGCACACTCTAGTGTGCATGGATTTAAAAAACGGCTGAGGCGTGCGCCTCGAGGCGAAACGGCCAAAAAACGATTCTGAGGCGCGCCTTAAGGGTTTTTTATATCTGTTTTTGACTTTTTGTGTCAATTTCAAGCAATTTATGTCTTTTTATGTTCTTTTTTTTTGATGATTTTGATGGTATTATTATTTTTATAAAATATATAATTTTTAGATCTAGTTTTTAGTTCCACATCGGGCTTACGCCTCGTGAGGCGTAGGAAAAACGGCTCGAAACTTGTTTCCGTTCTTTTAAACCTTGCTAGTATTAAACCATGATGGAAACTACAAACAACCACTCATGCTTTCTCTAAATAAAGGGTGAGCTTATTTTGATCATGAAATGTAACAAACTCACATTTAATATCTCAGGCATTGATACTAAGTTTTGTAATTGCACAGACCACTTTTAGTAATGAGAGGAAACACTGATCTGGCTAACTCCCAACCCAAACCTAGCCCATGTGATTGAGATTCAACAATAAACCCCTCTAACACAGTTAACATCTTTAGTTTCTCCATAAATTTGAAAAAAAAACTTGGAAGATGACAACTCATTTCAAGTTACCGACATTTGGCAAGAGTGTCACTTCGACATTCAGTTACAACTATTCACGACAGTCAACACAAAGCCTTAAAACAGAACAACAAAAAAGCAATCTCAAGCTCAAAACAAAAATTGAAGACCATCATCCGGTTTAATCTTCATAAAATACAGATTAAGTACTCATGTTTTTTCCTAAACATACAATATGTTAATATTTAAGACCACATATCCAATATGATATGCTCATTAATTTGTTCCAAATGCTCTAATACTCCCATCTATTATCTTTTATTAGATAGAATTTTCAAAACTTCTATTTATATTAAAAAATTATACATAAAAACTATGTTACTTAAAAGTAAAAGCATGTAGATTTCTCCAATAACATGTTTTCTGTCACAACATGTAGACTTCTAACATCGATTTAAAAGTCATCAAACAAAATCTTCGTTTCAGAGGTTACCTTAATTCGTTCCATTCAGCCGTGTTAGTCGAACATCCATCTACTGGAGCACATTATGGTGGTCTATATGCTTTTGTGTATGGCTCAGGGGCACCAAATAGACATCTTAGAGACACGATTCTCACCCTTACACATTGTGTTATGTGGATACGACTGGTCCTCAATTCTGTTGGTTTCAACTTCCAACCCATACCTATATCAAAATTCAAAAACCAGATGTCTCAAAAACACATCATAATATTCATAAAAATAGAGGAGGTTACCCACTGCAAAAACAACATAACACCACAAAGAGGTATCACCTATATTTTGGTTTGATTATTGCTACCCAACAATGAAAACAGGTAGGACCAAAACACCTTATTCATGTTACCCAACATTTTATCACTCAGAAAACGAAACAAACAAAAAACAAAATAACCAACACCAATCGACTCAGATCTGAAAAGATCATCATCATCGTTGAACCCGCTCAGTGGCGCTACGGTTGCAACTGAAGTTGCCATATCAAGTAGCAAGCCAGCAAGCGTAAGGCCGAAACCTCGCAAGAACCCCATCCACTATCGCCTAAAACGTCGGAGAGGGTTTGTGTTGAAACTCTCCGCCATGAAAATGGTCGGAATCCGCAGGTGATGACCCTCCTCTTGAAGAGGGGTAAGGTGTTAAGGTGGAAGAAAATCAGAACAAACCATGAACACAAACATTGTTAGTTTTCGGTCGTTAGGAGAGAGATTCGTAGAGAGAGAAACAGAGGTCGTGGTAAATAGAGAGCTCACAGCGTTCGTATGCAGGTAAAAAAAACCCCACCAAACAGAGACACCAGATGGTGACCATGGTGGTGTTCACCCTCCGGTCACCACCCCTCATCTCTCCATTTTTCCTTTCTCTCTTTACCGCTCTCTCTCTCATCTGAAGCAATATCCTTACCCCTCAAGAGGGGTATGGTGTAAACCTGGAAGACACCTGTTTCAAGGGCGGATGGCCGTCTAAATAGATCAATCAAAACAACCCACGTTCACAAACACTATTCATTTCCATTGTTTCATTAATAGATGTCGTCCAAATAGATCAATCAAAACAACCCACGTTCACAAACACTATTCATTTCCATTGTTTCAATTAATAGATATTAATAATCAATTTAGGAAATTTGTGGAAGGTCAAAACAATATGGGTCATGTCAACCCATCGAAGCTTCCTCGTCTATTTTATACATAATTTTTAAATTGTCTATTATATATGAAGAACGCCATTGAAATACAAACGTCATTTTCAAATGTTACTTTGAAAAAAAACGCTATCGAAACAAACATAAAGAACAAAAAAACCATATATGTTGCCTATAACACGACTTATTGAGCGGAACGTGAACAATGACAACTATGCCACTGCATATCATTTAGCGCCCCTGCCATGTGTTCGACCAGGATCCGTTCTCACACTTCCAACCATTTTCTCCTGATCTGTTTATATATATATATATACATAGGTTCCTGTAAAAAAGAGGGTTTTTGTGAGAAGGGTAAGAAAGAATCTACACCATTAGATCGTTGATCTAATGGTTAAGAACAATAGGGACCAAATTGTAAAATATGTTTTATTTTTTTGGACTGATTTGAAATATGTAGGGGTAATAAAGTCTTTATATCCATTTTGAAAAAGGAACCTCTAAATCATGTTCCTAGAATTTCAAATCCTCTTTCCTTTTTCCATCTAGATCTGTGAATTCGATTCAACAACTTCATCATTCCTTCATCATCATCATCATCGATACATCTCGAATCATTATCATCATCAGTTTACATCTCAAATCATCATCATCATCATCATTAGTTTACATCTCGAATCATCATCATCGATTCAGCGGATTCATCATTCCTTCATCATCATCATCGATACTGTCGGGTGGTTGGGTTCGAGTAACAGAAAGAGAAGAGAGACTGTAGAAAGACGACGCCGACCACCTCCCCACATGGATGGCGGCAGTGGTGGTGCCGGCAGTGGAACGACAGGGCGTAGTGTTATACAGAGTTATAATAGGGTAATATGTTGTTATATATTATTGAATGGTGTTATATACTTTATTGAATGGTGTTATATATGTGCTGAATGGTGTTATATACTTTATTGAATGGTGTTATATATGTGTTGAATGATGTTATATACTTTATTGAATGGTGTTATATATGTACTGAATGGTGTTATATAGTTATTGAATGGTTTTATACACTTATTGAATAGTGTTATATAATTATTGAATGGTGTTACAGGTAGAGGATCGTGTACATTAACCTAAAAGTGTGAGAATGGTGAGAAATATTGTGGTGATGACATGTGTCCTCAATCTAAATTAATTCAAAAGGGTAAACAAGTAATTTTCTTATTGATTTAATTGATTGATAACCTTCAATTACTGCCACCCTTAATTATAGGAATACGAATTAAGAATTAATCTATGAATTTGTGTCATCTCGTTCAGAACTGTATAGTGTTATATATTTTTATATAGTGGTATATAGTGTTACATAGTGTTATATGGTGTTATATGGGGTTATATAATGTTTTTTGGTGTTATATGATGGATGTATAGTGTTATATAGTATTATTTGATATTATGTGGTATTATATGGTGTTATATAGTGTTATTTAGAGTTATATAGTGTTATATTTGTCTGATAGCATGTATATGATAGATGTATAGTGTTATATATTGTTATATAGTGTTATATAGTGTTATATAATGTTACATAGTGTTATATGGTATTTTATGATGTTACATAGTGTTATACGGTATTATATGGTGTTATATAGTGTTATATAGTGTTATATGATGGATGTATAGTGTTATATATTTCTTGTAGCAGTTACATATTTCTGGATTTTTTAGAATGTCCGAATTTTAAAATAAGTTTAAAACTGAATCGCTAGAATTTAGGAGAGGTTACCTAATTTGAAACATATACAAAGACACTAGTACCTCTACAATTTTCAAATCAGTCCAAATAATTCAAACACAATTTATAATTTGGTCCCTATTGATCTCAACCATTAGATCAAAGATCTAATGGTTTAAAACACTTCTCACACTTTTGAATTAATGTACACTATCCCTACCCTGGTGTTACATATGTGCTGAATTGTGGTTTGCAGCGTTATTCGTAGTGTTTTTATAGAGATCTTTAAAATGGTGTTATATACTTATTGAATGGTGTTATATAATTATTGAATGGTGTTATATATGTGCTGAATGGTGGTTGCAGTGTTATTCGTAGTGTTTTTTTAGAGATCTTTTAAAAAAATCCCGTTCCTATAATTAAGGTGGCGGTTATGGAAAGTTTTGAATTAATGATAAAATTACTTGTTTACCCTTTTGAATTAATTTAGATTGCGGACACATGTCATCTCCACAATATTTCTCTCCTTTCTCACACTTTTAGCCTTTTTACAATAACCTTACCCTATATATATGTATATATATACACATATATACATATATATACACACACACATAGGATCAGGTTCATTTATGAACAACATCTTCATAGTGAACTGTGTGAACTAATCAGGACTATTGATTTCCTTTTTAGTTGTTAAGGGTAAGATTGTAATATACAATAAATTAGTTTTAAATCTTTATTTTAATCATTGAGTTTCAGTTACACTTTTAATTTTGTTAGTTTTCTTAAATTGCATAATTATCTTCTTCATCTTTCTTAATTCAAAATAATTTTATTTTCTATTTCTCTGTACGTTCATGTCGTTCAGCAGGCCCTTGATAAGGGATAATTATATTCACACAAGACTAAGAAGTATTATTTTTTAATAAATGAATTCATATGTTTATGTTATTTTTTTTAATTGCATATTCATGCAAGAATGGATTATTACAAAACGTTTGATTACATATTTTTTTTATTTTTGGATTAAATATTCAATTTTTTTTTATAATTGCATATCCATGATTATTCTTCATGTACTCATCTTGAATCTTGTGTGATAATGTGCACTTGTTCTGAACATATGTGTGATAATGTACATATGTGTACATACGTGTTAAGAATATGACTTGTTAATGTACATATATGTATATATGTTTTCAGACTGTTATGTACACATATGTACAATGCCGAACAATCATCTTAGATACTTGTTATACACATGTGTACAATGTTGAACAAGCATATCGTTAACTTCTTTTTTTAGAAGTAAATTATGAATGTGCGTATATGCACATTAAAAACCAGACATGTACACTTAAAAAACATGATTGGATGGAACAATATTTGTTAATGTACATATATGTACATACTTTTTTAAATGATGATTATGTATAATACATATATGTACATTCACTTCTATAGTGTTTTTAATCATGTTCTAGATGGAACAATATATTATATAATGGTTATATTTTTTAGAATTAAAAAATTAGTTAATTGGTGAGAGAAAAAAATGAGAGACAATGTAGTTAATTATTTAATTGTAGAGAGAAGTAGTTAATAATTTACCTTTATACCCATTTTATTTATTTTTTTGTATATAAATAATTACAAAACTGCCATTATTAAAATTTTCAAGATTTAAACAATTAATACTCAGATTAGTTCACACAGTTCACTCTCAACCTAATGATCACTCTAGAACCCTACCATATATATATATATATATATATATATATATATATAGGGATAGGATCATGAGAAAACTAGATATAAATGAGAAAACCAAAAAACTATTAAACATAGGGGTATTTTTGTCAACAAACACAATTTCACGTTTCGCCCAATTCATAACCCACATAGTCCTGATTTTGTTTTTTGGAGGTTTCGTGTTCAACAATTCTCGAATATTATATCAATCAATTCCATAATTGTATCAATTACTCATACATATAATGAATCTCATACCGAATTCAAGCTGCTTCGCATCCAATTAGTGTTTAACAATCGTAGGTAATCGGATTTCATGTTTATTTTATCACACGTTGTTCATAATCGGAATTCGAACATGTTTGATTGTTGTTTAATCGATATTGTTGTTAAATCATTCAGGTATGGCTTCATCTAGCAGTTTTACAAACACTGGTGCCATTATTCCTGACGCATTAATCGATTCTAGGTCAGGTGTTAACGATGATGACGGACAGGAACGTATCGAATCAACTGATGTTAACAATTCAAGTTCTGGCAGTCACAATGTCCGTCCATTACGTTTGTATGACGTCGATCAACTAGGTACATTATTTATTTATTAAAAAAATGTTACACATGTGTACACTTGTTTGTATTACGATGTTAACTGTATATATCATTAATTGTTAACATGTTTGTATTTTCAATATAATATGTTGTTTTATTGTATGTATGTATGTTTACATGTTTTTTGTGTGTGTGTTGTCTGTATGTATATGTCCATATTTTAAATATATTAATATAAAGCATACGTGCAATGTGTTTTCTTTATTTGACTGTAATTTTCGTGTTCATATTGAAGGAGATATAACCAGCCATGTATACATAACAACTGATGGAACAAAGTACTAGAAACCTTTGGTGTTTCCTGAATATACACCTACTATCGGAATGGTTTTTGACATATGGAGCGACGTTGAGAATATGTACAAGTATTATGCTGAGAGGTCTGGGTTTTCTGTACGTTTGGGTGCCATGAAGAAATCTGGAACTGTTCTTACACATAGGTATATGCAATGTACCAGATCAAGTAAACCTAAGCAAACGCACTTTGAATTGATGGACCCTAGTGCTTTTAAAGTAACTCGAAGTAGCAGCTACAAAGTTACTGATTGTAGGGCGCGGATAAAGCTTAAAGCTATCTTAGGCACTACAAAAATTTTCATTTATGGTTTTATTGAAGCTCATAATCATGGATTGGTTGACAAGGATAATCTAGACTTTACCAGAAAAAAGAGGAAACTTAGTTATGACAACCAGATGTTCATTCACAAACTAAGCTTGAACAAGATTGGCCCTAATATCGCGCATAAGATTCGAGCTTCGTCAAAAGGGTGGGCACCATAACATACAAGGAGCTGTAGTAGAATTCAAAATTTTCACCAGAGATATATGGTCTTTTATCGGCAAGAAGGATGCACAAATGGTGGTTGATACGTTAAAAGCCCGTGTGATAAATCGGCCAAATTTCTTTTTTGAATGTGTGGTGGTTGACGGTGAGTTAAGATCACTGTTCTGGGCTGATGACGTATCCAAATGCAATTACGAATCCTTCGGAGATGTGTTAGGTTTTGATGCGACGTATCATACGAATCAGTATGTTTTTTTCTCTTTATTATGTTGTAATGCATTCGTGTAATACCGAATCAGTTGTGTTATTTAAATGTATTACTTATATTATTACATGTGAATAGTAACTAATACAGATAAATGTCATACGATAATACGGGTGTATGTATTTCAATATACAAGTGTTGTATTTGTTTATTATATTCATTATTTGTGTATCATATCCATACGTGTATTATAAATGACAATTACGGTGTTACATGTAATTTAATACACATGTGCTATATCTGTGTATTTTTTGGTCCACATGTGTTGCATAACTGATATGAAAACTGTGGTTACAATCAGTTACATTGTTTTGTTGTATTACGTCTACGTAATAATGATTTTTCATTTTACTAGTGAATGTATTACTGATGTTATGTTTGTCATATTACACTAAATTCAGCGATTTATGTTGTTTTGAAGGTATAACATGATATTTGTTCCGTTTACCGGTGTTGATCACCATAAAAAGTGTGTCACCTTTGGTGCTGGGCTATTATATGATGAACCAATTGGTTCTTACACATGGTTGCTTATCACCAATGTTGTTTTGAAGGTATAACAATAAGCAACCAACGTTGGTGTTGACCCATCAGGATGTTGCGATGAAACAAGCAGTTTCTGGTGTATTCAATCAATCTATTCACCGACTGTGTATGTGGCATATTGTTAGGAAAATTCCTGTAAAGGTATGATATTATTTTTACACACATTCAGCTGCATACGTGTAATAGTTGTATACTTTCATGTCATTCATTTATGTTTGTGATTTTTTATATTCAGAATGCAGGCGATGTATTGGAAAATATAGACTTGAGAGCTGCTATACATAAGCTGGTGTGGGATTTGTTTATCACACCTGAGGAATTCGAAGAACGATGGAATTTTCTTATGGAAGGGTTACACTTGAAAGAAAATAATAGGCTGAACGAGATGTATGAGATTAGGGATCAATGGGTTCGGTGCTATTTTAGGTATATGCACATGTGTTGTCTAATGAAAACCACCTCGAGGTGTGAGAGTTCGAATTCCCTTTTTAAAACAAATTCTAGTGGAACAAACACACTCGTACAATTCTTGATGTGTTTCGACACAGCAATTGATGGGCAACGGTACACTCAACACAGACTGGAGTTCGAAAGGAACACAATAGCACCATCAATGCCGAAGAACATGCCTATCAAAAGACATGCCTCGGAACTATATACACGTACACTGTTTTTGGAGGTGCAAAAAGAGATATATAGAGGCATGACATTCTGCTATATTGCTTCAAAAACCCCAGAACTTGATAGGGTAAAAATATATACCATTGTTCATACTAACAGGCATTACAAAGATATTAATGAATTCGAGGTAATTTGGCTTATTATATTGTTGTATTACATATGTTCATTATAATTATTAACGTTATGTTTTTTTAACATTTGTAACATATACACATGTGATGCATGTCAGTTTTGATACACCTGATAGATCGGTTTCATGTTCGTGTATGGGTTATGTCACACCCCCAAAATACCACACGCGAAAACCCCCGCTAGGCGTGTGACGTACCAGGATCCAGCCACTAATCACATTAAACTATAATAAATATTTAAATAAAACATTCCATTCATTTCATAATATAATTCCAAGTCATAAGTTAAAACCAAAGTAAACGTTCAGCGGAAGCATAAGATTATTCGTTGTTCAGGTGTTTCAAAACAATGTGCTAAACCAAGAATAAATATCCAAGAGCTACGACCCATGACCACTCCAGCACTCCCAGATAGCAAGTTCCATCCATGAATCTAATGACCTGCAAACATGCGGACAAGTGTGTCAGACGACGCTGGTGAGTTCAAAGTTTGTTAACACGTTTTAGTTACTAGATATAAGTATAAAACATTTCAGAGATTTGATGTTGTTAATAACTCGATTACCGCCGATGGCTCCAGATTATTTGCCCTATTCCCCAATGCCTCTATCAAAGCAATGGTCAAGACTGGGATCATTAGTTCACGCCCGTCCACCCCGGTACGGTGTGAGGGTGCCAAACCTAAATAGCGCTATTAACTAATACCCCGTTGCCTCCCCGGCAACAAATCAGTAGAAGGGACTTAAATGATAGATATGAGTGTATTAACCAACATCCCAAGTTTAACATTCCAGTCAAACCCAATTACCCGACATTCCTCCCCGGAACGTTTACCAGATGTCCCTCCCTGGGACGCATGCTTGGAAAAAGAGCAGTGAACTCACCTTAGATTTGCTCGGTATTTAACCAGTTACCCGTTCCAGTTAATCAACCAACCCTACCATGGTTACCAATCAAAATCAGTTTCAAGATCTATCAATTATGTCACGTATATCAAAGATCACATTCATCACAAGTATCACTGTACATTATATACTCAGTTCACACATGTGTTCACATCCCATGCATAACATACAACAACACACAACAGTTAGATAACACACAACAGTTAACTGGTAGCCCAAGCCCAAGATTTTTTCCCCTCGGTGAAATACCCCAACTGTTCGTCAAAACCCCTCGACAAAACTCCCTCCGATGAAGGATCCCTATATTTCGTCGCGTTACATTTTTCGTCGGGTTCCTTCGTCGTTGCCTTCATACTCTGTTACAGTTTACAGTTTCCAACAACATCAACCAATCCACAATTGAACATCCTAGTTCTGTTAATCATCGAGCATTCAGGTTCATTATATGAGCATCACAGAGTTTGGCATACAAAATCAATATTCAGTTCGATCAAATTATACAAGCATTACTTAACCATGGAATCCTAACTCGCCGTTATACGATTTAAACCGCACCATCAGATTTATCAAGTTGTTGTTCCATATATTCATTACCCTAACCCATGCCCAAACCCTAAACCCTTGATTTAAACATCATGGTTAACCTCTAAATCCATGTTAACTATTATCATCACACATCGATCTTGAATCCTATGCGTAACAGTTTACAATTAACATCATCAATCATCATGCAAAGCAACATCAGAATCATTAAACCCCATCGATCTAGAATACAATATCATTGTCGAAACCCTAATCAAGTATATAGCAAAACAATCACCAGAATCATAACACACCAATAACAGAAGAACACTAACCATGATTTTGAGTAGATTAGTTCGATCTAGACACAGAGACTTCGAACAATAGAAACAGCCGTCGAGTACGCTTAGGGTTTGATGAAAAATCCTTAGATTTATGCACATACGTATGATTATATAACATGGATAGGGCCGAGCCACTCAACTAGGCTTCATTTGGGCAGTAGGTGACGAAAGACCCATCTTTCGTCGGGCCCCTTTGTGGCAAAAGACCCATTTTTCGTCAAAGAGGTTATTATCCTGGTTATTCGTCACATTATGTTTTCATTAAACACTAACTTTAAACTTTAAACAATAAATCACCAAACATAGACTCTTAATCATTCGAGAATAATATAATGATACAGTGTAAGACGAACTATAAAAACAGGATTGTAAAACAAGAGGCGCGTCGAGGAAAGATCTTGAAATAACGGGTCGTCACATCATCCCCAACTTGAAAGAAATTTCATCCCGAAATTTGATAAGCAATCCAAAATAGCACAGCGTTAAATCAGGATGACTGTATATTTTCCGTGGGTGCCACATCATCCCCAACTTGAATGGGAATTTCATCCCGGAATTCACTAGTTGCATCAGATTTAGATTTGTCAGCTGGGAATAAGTGAGGGTACTTGAGCTTCATCTGATCTTCACGTTCCCACGTGAACTCCGGTCTACGTCTTGAGTTCCAACGAACTCTCACGATAGGGATTTGGCTGTGCTTACGGACCTTGACTTGCCGATCCATAATTTCGATAGGTTCTTCGACAAACTGCAATTTGTCATCGATTTTTAACTCTTGAAACGGTACTACAAGCGTTTCATCGGACAAACACTTCTTCAGTTGCGACATGTGGAAAACATCATGAACATTACCCAACTCAGCAGGTAACTCTAACTTGTAGGCCACTTTACCAACACGTTCCAGAATTTTAAACAGTCCCACATAACGAGGATTAAGCTTACTGCGTTTCCCAAACCGTACCACACCCTTCTAGGGTGAGACTTTCAACATGACACGATCACCAACTGCGAACTCCAAAGGTTTCCTACGCTTGTCAACGTAGCTTTTCTGATGGTCGTGTGCTGTTGCCATACGATTCCTGATCTGAACAATCTTTTTTGAAGTCTCGAGTACAAGCTCCGGGCCTGTGATATGGTTGTCACCCATCTCAGCCCAACAAAGAGGTGTACGACATTTTCGTCCATACAATGCTTTGAATGGAGCTGCCTGGATACTGGTATGGTAGCTATTGTTATAAGAGAACTCTATTAAAGGCAAATGTTTCTCCCAACCCTTGCCAAAATCAATCACACACGCTCTCAGCATGTCTTTAAGTGTCTGGATGGTTCGTTCGCTTTGACCATCCATTTGTGGGTGATAAGCAGTGCTCATGTCGAGACGCGATCCGAACGATTTGTGCATCGACTGCCACAAATCCGAAATGAAACGTGGGTCACGATCAGAGATAATAGAGGTCGGTACTCCGTGCCTAGAAACCACTTCCTTCAAATAAACACCTGCAAGTTGTGAGAACTTATCCATTTCCTTGATTGCTAGAAAATGTGCTGAGTTCGTGAGACGATCAACGATCACCCAGATGGTATCGTTTCCGCTTTGAGTTCTCGGCAGCCCGGTGACAAAATCCATGGCAATCTGCTCCCATTTCCACATGGGTATTTCTGGTTGTTGCAGCAATCCAGACGGTTTCTGATATTCCACCTTGACCTTTGAGCACGTCAAACATTTACTCACATACGTCGCGATGTGCGCTTTCATCTTCGGCCACCAATACATGACTTTGAGATCCTGATACATCTTATCCGAACCCGGGTGAACAGAGTATCGAGATTTGTGTGCTTCATCCATCACAAGATCCCTAAGGTTACCAAACATAGGAATCCATACACGCTCCATGAAGTAGAGGATAGCATCCGATCTCTCTACAAGTCGTTTTTCCGTGCCCCTTAAGTACTCTGCTTCAATGTTTTCCTCTTTTAACGCTTCGGTTTGTGCAGAACGGGTCCGGTCAGGCAAGTTAGAATGGATGGTGAGCTGCAAGGCATGAACACGTTTAGGTTTCGATTCCTTTCGACTGAGGGCATCAGCTACCACGTTAGCCTTACCCGGATGATACTTGATGCCATAATCATAGTCGTTTAACAGTTCTACCCAGTGACGTTGTCGCATGGAATCCTAACTCGCTGTTATACGATTTAAACAACACCATCAGATTTATCAAGTTGCTGTTCTATATATTCATTACCCTAACACATGCCCGAACCCTAAGCCCTTGATTTGAACATCACGGTTAACCTCTAAATGCATGTTAACTATTATCATCACACATCGATCTTGAATCCTATGCGTAACAATTTACAATTAACATCATCAATCATCATGCAAAGCAACATCAGAATCATTAAACCCCATCGATCTAGAATACAATATCATTTTCGAAACCCTAATCAAGTATATAGCAAAACAATCACCAGAATCATAACACACCAATAACAGGAGAACACTAACCGTGATTTTGAGTAGATTAGTTTGATCTAGACACAGAGACTTCGAACAATAGAAACAGTCGTCGAGTATGCTTAGGGTTTGATGAAAAATCCTTAGGTTTATGCACATACGTATGTTTATTTAACGTGGATAGGGCCGAGCCACTCAACTGGGCTTCATTTGGGCCGTAGGTGACGAAAGTCCCATTTTTCGTCAAAGAGGTTATTATCTAGGTTATTCATCACATTATGTTTTCATTAAACACTAACTTTAAAATTTAAACAATAAATCACCAAACATAGACTCTTAATCATTCGAGAATAATATAATGATACAGTGTAAGACGAACTATGAAATCAGGATTGTAAAACAAGAGGCGCGCGGAGGAAAGATCTTGAAAAATCGAGTCGTCACAGGTTATACAAGTCTTGGCTATTTGTGTAGGCATGCTTTTTGCGTGCATAGATAAAACCAGGTTGTTGAAATTCCCGTTCAGTATCAACCTGGTAGATGGAAACGAGACGTATTGCCAAGGAGGGTTTTTAGCATATCGAACAGGTATTCTGCTGATATAGATGAAGAATCTGTAATCCGGAATGAGATTTTTGATTTGGTCATTGAGTGTACCGATCGTTTAGGGCGAAATATTGGCAAACTTTCTGAGTTGTCTGGGGAAATTAAAGAAATTAGGAATCATGTGTTTCGTGAATTCCCGACCGAACCAGCGTGTAACAAACATCAGCTGTGATCAGTGACCTTCTCAAACAGCCTGAAGATATGGAAGTCTCGATAAATCCGCCATAAGGCATCCGAAACAAAGGGTGCGGTACCAACCATCGACTCATTGGTCCCGGGGAAAAGGTTGTTGTTAATAGTGCTAAAAGTACTAGGCTGTGTGGAAAATGCAAGAAATATGTTAATGATCACGACTCACGTAATTGTGAAAAAGTTCGGGCTGCCAAAGAAGCCGCGGCTGCTGCTGCGAAAGCTGCTAAAGCTGGTAATGTTGCTGTTCTAGAAGATTCATGTCATGTTGGTGCCGTTGATTCGTCTAACGGTGATACATCTGCTGGACCATCGTCTCGCATTTGTACTCGGGCCACTTGAAGATCCACCATACGTTCGTGTGACCCACCCGTTTGATGAATGATTTGGTTTATACAATATGAATATTGAGACTTATTTCACATAATAAGCAATGTGACTCGTATATTACACATGTGCATCGAATAAATTTCGTGGGATTATGGATTTTTTTTTAGTATTACACATGCATCCTGTTTGTGATGACATGTTTTTATGGATTCTGTTACATGTTTAAAATTGATTTTATGTTACATAAGCAAACATGGTGTTATATATTTTGACGTTATATTCAATATGATATTATACTACATGTATGCATTACTTGTTTTATGTTAACATCAACTGTGACTTTATATTACACGTCTGATAGATTTGTTCCCAGTCATGTTATTTGGATATTTCATATGATATTGTTATTATATTACAAATAAAATTATTCAGAACAATCCAAGTCATGATACATTCATTTTATATATATATAATTATGTAGTTGTATTTCACGTGTGCTGTATAACGTTACCGTAAAGTCATGATATGTTACATTAAAGTTGTGATTTGTTTTACTTTTGTATGATACTGATTGCTAAAACATTACACATGTGAAAAGCATACAATTGTCAAAAACGATAAACGTTCATATCCAACATAGATTCTAGAATTCAAACGTGCGTAAAGCATAATATGTCCTATACAATCATGTTATACTAATAATATTGTATCAATCATAACATATAAAGATTGTATCAATACGAGATAATAGTCAAAAGCAATAGCGAAATGATAGTGTTTCACATATGTGTTCGATTTTCCATCAATCCTTTATCTGTTGCACCGTCCAATTCATTCTGTTTGGCCATGTTCGCTTCATTCCTTGCATCCGCTATAACCTTATCTTTGAACACGTTTGCATCAGAAAGCAGAATTCTTGCACAATATTTCATCCTGAGGTTGTTTATCTGACTTTGTTGCATTGATTCCCTGTTGTTGAATCCGCATTCAAACGGTTTGTTCTTTCCATAGTATAACTCCATATGCTGCATGGCGAATATCCCGCAGTCAGTGAAGTTGTCTCTTGTTGCCCAGCCAATTTCTTTCTTTGATAGTGTTTCACTTGATAATGCTTGTGCACTCAGGTGTTTGACACTACGTATGTAAGCACATACGATATGTTTCTGCCAATAATAAACTATATGTTAGGTTATATCAACATCCAGATTCAAATAGTGCATATGTGTATCGCTATTTACTATCACTGTCATTATAGTTAATAACTTACAATTTTGTTTGGTGTGCCCTTTGACGTGAAGCTGTTACCGTCTTTCATCGATACCCAAGCAAATTTTGGATGCATATTGTCTGTCACTTCAATTGAAGGCTCCCTCAAGTGAAAACATACCAGGTAATAGTGGTGACTTTCCAGTACAGGAATCACAACTACATCATATGATTTCAGATCAAGTCTGTCGGCGTTACGTTCAAGCATTATTAACAGGTTCTTTTTGAATGCTGCTGTCCTTGCCTCCACAGTATGCCTTTTGTTTAGCATCCAACCATTCTGTTTTTTATTAAAAAAAACAAAAACAAAAAAACAAAAAAAAAACAAAACACGTTTGAATATTTTTAATAGTAATGTTAAACATTAGTTTATCATATAATACTTACAATTGTCGACGTGTAACAAAATAAACGTTTAGGTCCATCCTTATTTTGCAAACTTTCTTGATGATTCAAAACACCTGCCCAACAATCTATAGCACATGTGTACAGCTGTTTGCCTGGAATAAGGTGTGCTAACAGAAACGCTCTTGTTTCTAGTCCGTATGTAGTTGTGAAAATATCTTTCCTGTATACATACGTTCACATCAGTTACACATGTGAATCATAATAATAGTTTGCAAACTTCATAATGCATAAAAGGTAATAAAACTTACAAGAACAATCTTTCGACTTCTTTCTTTTCTGCTTCTATTTTTGTTGCCTTCAATTCCTTTTCCATTTCTTTTTGTTCTGCTTTTGCATCTTCTTCTGACATTGCTCTCGTTTTCTTTTTCGTTGCATTCTTTTCTTGAGTTGTTTGCCGTTTTCTCCATCATTTTTGTCATGGGCGATTGCCAACATATACGGCCATATTATTTGTTCCTCATCGTTTAGTTTTTCATTGATGTCTACCGGCTGATTAATAGATGTGCTTTGTTGATGCTCAGCAGATTTTAAGTTTATTTCACCCGATATGCTCCCAGACTCTTATGAACTAATGCCGAGATCAAAGTTTGGCATTAAGTTGTCATGTTCTTTCTTCTTTTGCACATGTTCAACTTTGTTCATTTTTGCAATGATTTCTCCAATATTTTCTTCAAAAACTGTGTCCATCCAGTTTGCATTACATGTTCATTGATATCAATCACTTCTTTGTATATTGTTTTGTATTTTTGTATGCAGTTTTGTATCTCAGGTACGTTCGGGAAAGCCAAACATGCATCACACAACGTTTTTACTAATATTTTTTGTCCCTCGTGATGCGATCGAACAGAGCGTCCAGTTTTGTAACATGTCCCTTTTGATATTACATGATAAGTATGTCGCACACGTGTGGAGTATATACATATATATATATATAATACAGGTTTGGATAAATGTATACAATAACGTACCGTCAAATCAGCTGGATTACTCATATCATCATAAAGCGTTATCTCGTTCAAATTGTTTTCTGTGACATGTTCAGATGTGTCGTTTTTTGGCTAAACGTATTGATCTCTTAACTCGACCATGCCAAAACCTCCATTTTTCAATTCGGTTTTCTCCCTTTTTCACAACTTTTCGATTGTCCAGAATTCAAGCGGGCTCATATGTCTATCAACATTTATTGGAGGGACAATCGTTCGATAAACGTACCACAGCTGTTCACATGTGTGACATAAAACATTTTGAACATATTTATCAGTTGATACATATGTGAACCACACGTGTGAATTACAAATGCACATACATCACAAGTGAATTACAAGCACATTTTTTAATATTACATGTTAACTATAAACACAATACATATCACATGCGTAATACATGTCATATTACACGTGAAATTGGATTAACATGCACATGTGATCATTATAATAATAACAAACGTAATTTGTGAATTACAGTTACACACATACACACGTGCGTGTATATAAAACATGTAATACATACCGTTAGGATTGTTAACGCGCCCATGAAGAAACACTTGTTGTCACACCTTCTCCATGGTTTTTTTTTTGCATTTCTTGATTGAATTGACGATGTACGCGCACCAATCAACATGTTGTAGGTTTATTTCATCCGTCATATGGTGTAGGAAATTAAGATCACACTTTCCTTGGTCTTGAATTTCAACGAATGTGCTCATGAATAATGTCAAAAAATTCAGTTTGAACATTATTCCATCATCATCACCGTTCTCCTCTATGTTTTTTGATATGTCTGAAGGTGTAATGCAACTTCCCTTGTACATGTTTTGTAGGTCCCCTTGATGTATGGATCTTTCACAGAATTGTCAATCTAATCAAGAGTGCGGAATCCTCTTGATCAGAATATCACAGAAACAAGTAGAAGAACATCAATCACTTTCAAACTGGATATTTATTGATTATCTATCAAACTGATTACAATCATCAAGATCCCTAACCAACACAATTTCGTCCAAGCACTAATACTCTCACGAAATCTCTCTCAAACTCTGTTTTGGCTGATTCACCTAAACCCTAAAGCCTAACCTTGTTTATATAACACAAGGTTTGCTACTTTAGGCTTGGGTTTCTACATGGGCTAGGCCCATTTCGTCCCCCATCACCCAATGTGGGTTTTGTTTAGCCCAAACTCTATAATCAAACTATTACAAAGCTAAACCCGCTAACCATTTATCGTTTAACTAATTACAAGATATCCAAAGACCAAATCTAAGTTGTTGTCACAAACATGCACCAACAAACTCCCCCTTGACAATGGCTTCATAAAATAACTTTGTCTTCAGTCATCTTGCAATCTTCATGTAGTCTTGCACTGTCTTTGGTCTTTGGATAGCTTCAGCTTCAATAGCTTCTGTCAGCAACAGACTCCCCCTAAGCTGATGCATCCAATCACCAAATCTTCAAAACCTTCAGCGTTTGAGTAAACTCCAGTTCAGCATATGTATAGCAATCTTCAAACTCTTCAACTTGTTTGCAATATAGAAAGGAGGTTCTACCATGCATCCAATCAAACTCTCATCTTCACAGCAACTTCTCACTTTAACTTCTCAGCAACACACTGCTCCAATCTGAATACTATAAAACAAACATCTCGAGAACCATAAGAATTTTTCAACAAAGTTAAATAAATTATTATTGTTCAAGAGATAGTTAAACTGTATCACAGATTAAGCATTTTCAACTTATCACCAACACGCAAAACTTTTTAATCACACACCCTTTAACCTGCATGATTTAAATTTTGACACTCACTTTCCAACACTGTCTCCCCCTATCAGTAACAATTCCTCCAAGAATAACAGTTTTCCGTACGTTAAGAATTTTAAACAGAAAAAGAAACTATTTTTGGATTTTTGTATTTTCTGAAAGCAAATAAATACGAAAAGCAATAAACACTCTATTTTTGTGAGAATCACTGGTAAGAAGATCATATCAGCACAATCAAACTGTTTCACACAATTAGATAATTCTTTATTTAATTTTTCGTGAAAAGCAGTTCAAGACGATTACCAGTATGTTTGTCCACTTAAACAAAATGCATGAACATTTCAAGTTCCATTACCGTATGATATGTTAAGGTAATATTAATACTGATATACTAGTGTGTCCCACTTCAGGATATACCCCCGCGATCAAGGTATGCACAAAGATTCATCGTAGTAGGTGAGTATACTGAATTCATCCGTTTATTTTTCAACGTTTAGATAATTGGTGAATAGGTCAGTACTTCCGTACAGCAGAGAGACCAAAATATCTAACGAGGGCTATGACAAATACCATTTTTTTTGGTACGATTTATGCATTTTGCACATTTTGAATGACTCTCTATGAGAGCTTCTTCATTTTTGGGTTTTGGCATTTTTAGCTCTTTTAAGATATCCTGGGTGTGTCTAGGTCAGCATATATCTGGATGCAGCAGAAGGACACCCCTGATATCCCCAGATGAAATAACAGTATAAAGACCCAAAACTTCAGATTTTGGCAATCTATCAACGCAAGATTTAAGGTCATTAAACCATACACCACTGATGTGTTCCCCACTTATACTCAGTTTATTTAAGTTTATATCACATTGGTAAGTTGATTATTTCATGCTTTTTTCCTACTGGTACATCGTATAATGAAGCTACTATCACACTTAAGCAATTTAATTCATTTTCAGTGTGACAGTCTAACTTGCCAATGTACTATCATTTCTTCTTTTTCACACAGTGATAACACATTTTTAATTTTCTATTTTTTTTATGTTTTTGATTTTTCAATGTTTTTGTATTTTTTATTTTTAAGAAAAGCAGTAAACTATTTACAAAAATTCTTATGAAAAACCAGTTATTCAGGATTCCTCATCCCGTTGAGTTCAACTAAATGTTCAAAGCGAGCCCTGTCAAAAGCTTTAGTATAAAGATCTGCCAGGTTATCTAGTGTGTCGACTCAGCACTTTGAACTTCAATTTAAATCATTTAACATTTATATATCAACAATCTCACATCCCCTCATCATGTGCCTAGAGCAGCCACTATCAACATAAGTTGATAATCCTCCTTAGCAGCTCCTGCACACACCAACTAAGAAATTAGTTAGATTGGGGGACCCAAGCCTTAATGGTCTTGGGTCGTCCAAATTCACCAACTACTGGAACATCCATCCAATATCCATTACTCCTAACTGGAGTCTTGGATCTCAGACCTGTTGATAGAAATGGGTTTTGATTTTCATAAGGTCTATGGTCCTGAGGGTTCCTATATGTATTTGGACTATTTGACCTTTGAAAATTTTGATTTTGGTACCTTGAATTTTGATTCCAAGAAGCATTATTGTTGTAATTTCTAAAGCCATTGTTATAAAAAGTTCGACCACCATTATTTTGGTATCGATTTTGATATTGAGCTTGACTTCTGAAATTATTAGCATTATAATAGTTCATTCTTGGTGAACTGCTTCTAGGTCTCTCGTATCTTCCTGGTGGAGATCTAGGCTGAAATCTTGGTTGATTTCTTTGAAAACGTGGAACTTGTGGAGTTCCTGTTCCAACCTTATCTACACCAACAGCAACATTCTCTGGTTGCTTAGGAGCAGATTTCTTTGGAGAATTTGAGCCTTTCTCCTCACTATCACCTTTCTTCTCTGGTAATTTCCCTTTCTGTTTTTCACTAATTTGTGCTTCACTCTTTTTGTTAGGACAGCAGCTAGCTACATGTCCTTTGATGTGACACTTGAAGCACGATCTCCTTTTCAAAGACTTCTTAGCTGGAGTCTCTGAGGTAGATCCCTTATCAGATGGTGATGATCCCTTGGATGAACCTTGTTTAGTTTGCTTGGATTCAGATTTTTCTTTGTTTTTATTTTTAGCAAACTCTACATTTGATTCATTTTCAATAACAGTTGTTTCATTTTTCATATCACTACCTTGAACAAAATTAATCTTTTTAACAAAAGCTTCATTTTTATTCTTAGGCGGTGAATTTTTCCTTTTCAAAGGTTCCCTGTTATTGTTCTTCTTAGCATCATCACTCTCAGATCCATCACCTTGACTTGATGTGGATGCGAAACTACTTGGTGTAGATGCCATAAAGTCTGCTAGCTCATCTTCACTAGGCAGGAATGAATAGTCATGACTAAGAGGAGGTGGAACTTCATTAAAGCCCTGGAAGCCCACACTGGTCTTGTCATTACTCTTCTTTAACCCACCCATCTTCTTTGGATTTTTAGGGTAAAAATCGCTGGTTTTAAAATTTGCTGATAATTTCGCTGGTAAATCAGATAATTTCGCTGGTAAATCAGTCAAATTCACTGGTCAAGTACGCTGCTTAATTTCGCTAGTTATGCTGTTAATTTCGCTATTACGACGACTTGTAAAGTCGCCGAAAACCGTAGTAATTTCGCTGTGGAAAATTATACGGTTACCAAAGTCGCCTTTGGATTTATTTTCGCCGGTCACCGAGATATCAGGTCTCAAATTCGCTGATCAATCTGCGAATTTGTTAAAATTGCCTATAGTCAGATTCGCTGGTCCAGTAACTTTGGAAACTTAATCTTTTCGAAACCTTGATGATTTTCCGGATTCTCCTAACACAAATCTGCAAAATCGAACCACCAAATCAGCCAACAAATGACACAATTTTGATGAACTTAATGAAGAAAACCAAGAACAGTCTTTGAATTCCAGCCAAATTCTTCAAACAATCAACCAGTACTATCTCCAAAACCTGCAAAAACAGCAAACAAACAATGTAGAAGATCAAAACAGCCAACAAAATTCGAAAATTTTTATCAAACACACAAAAAATTTCGAAACCCTAATGTTTTCAGGTTTCAAAAATTCGAAAATCTCCCTGCTTCTCCAAGAACAATTCTGAACCGAGCCTTCAAGAGCCTAATGCTCTGATACCAATTGTAGGTCCCCTTGATGTGTGGATCTTTCACAGAATTGTCAATCTAATCAAGAGTGCGGAATCCTCTTGATCAGAATATCACAGAAACAAGTAGAAGAACAGCAATCACTTTCAAACTGGATCTTTATTGATTATCTATCAAACTGATTACAATCAATCAAGATCCCTAACCAACACAATTTCGTCCAAGCACTAATACTCTCACGAAATCTCTCTCAAACTCTGTTTTGGCTGATTCACCTAAACCCTAAAGCCTAACCTTGTTTATATAACACAAGGTTTGCTACTTTAGGCTTGGGTTTCTACATGGGCTAGGCCCATTTCGTCCCCCATCACCCAATGTGGGTTTTGTTTAGCCCAAACTCTATAATCAAACTATTACAAAGCTAAACCCGCTAACCATTTATCGTTTAACTAATTACAAGATATCCAAAGACCAAATCTAAGTTGTTGTCACAAACATGCACCAACATGTTTCTCCATTCCTTTGTAACCCCAACAAAATTTTTCTTATATTGGAATGTGTCCAGATATATACCATTGTTTCTTACCCCCAGAAGGTTGTGTATTGCATCCCCATCAACATTAATCTTAACACATCCTACATTGATCTCCATATTGTCCGTGTCAAAATTGTCAACCACGTAATGGGCCAACCCCCCATGTATGCCGTCGTTTTGGATTGATAGAAGTTTACCAAAACCTAGGCTTCTAACAGCTTCTTTCTGTTTCTCTGTCATACCTTTTATCGCTATACTCAGTTGTCTCGGAGATACACGTGTTCGTATCGAACACCAATTACTACCGTTTGTAACCTTCATTTTTTACCCTTGGGTGTGTTTTTTGCTTCTTTATGTTCTTCGTCAATTGTTTTCGAGCGTATCAACTTCCTCGACCTCAGTTTTACGGTAACAGCTCCTTCGTTTTCTGGGTTGTCATTTTTAACATCGGGTGCATTTGAGCGTTTCCTTGTTTTTTTGGCTTTAATATGCACACATGCAAAACATCAGACGTGTGCAATACATGTTATTAACATACCATAATATTATATTTAAATGGTGAACATGTGTAGTGCATGTAACACGTTATGACGTTACATTAATGGTGCACATGTGCAGTAGATGCACATTCAATCACATGTGTAATATAACACGTACAACATATAATCACTCGGTAACGCTTTAGAAAAAAAAACATACTTGTGTTGCATGCGTGATATGTGTGGAACGAGAATTTGGTAGAACATATAGATATAGGGAAACACAGAAGTTAGGGATGAATCCACTGTAGTTTGTTATTCACTGTTAACAGTATTTGGCAGTAATTCACGACCAACTAACTAACTATTAACTACAATCACAGCTTTAGTCCATGCGTTTCACAAATATCCATTTAAGTCCCTGTTTTTTTAATTGCTTTAACTCTTTGACCGTATCAATGTGTTTAACAAATATATACATTACAGTACAGTTATAGGTTATATTACTGGTGTTCATGTGCATTGCATATATCACATTACATTGATGATGCACATGTGCATTACATGCAACATCAATAGCATACGTGTAATACAATACGTATAACACATAATCACATGTTAACGCTTAACAACCATAATTGTGGTGCATATGTTCACTAAAAATGCATTTAACTCACACGTAAATACATTATAATACAGTTACATAATAGTTTGGTACATATATCATTATCATATATCATACTCGTGGTGCACGTGTGCAATACATATACACTTAATGACGTATATTTGCGTATTAATTACATACCAGTAACAGTATTGTCCGTGTCAGAAGCTTTCGGCCTTTTCCTTTTACATGCCAATGACTGATTCATATTGTTGGCTATTTTATAAAAAAAAATAATAGCAATAATAAATAAATGAATAAATAAATAAAATACACGATGTATATGTGTATATAAATGTGTGTGTGCATTAGAACATTATGTAATGTTTCCAAGCGAACATATGTATTTCTTTTTATTGTTATGTATCATAACTTACCAAATTCTTCGTCGTTCACAACGTTACTTTTGGTGTCTCGAGCTTTATCGTTGTTGTTGTTGTTGTTGTTTACAGCTTCATTTTCTTTGTTATAGCCTTCATCATTGCTATTGTTGTGCATGTCCTTAATTTCGCTGTTTTCAACATCATTTTTTTTCTTGTTGTTCGATTTAATTACAAATCTGACTTTCTTGCGAACTGTGATGTTGTATGTCGTATTAAAAAAAATAAAGAGTAACCATAATTACTGAATAAACGAATGAACAAATAAATAATGAATATTAATAGCAGTAATGTTAAGAATATAATATTAATTTTTTTTTAGTAATACCTGGTTTTGCTTGTTTGGTTTCAATATTGTTGGTACTTTCATCCTTGTTGAGGTTCACCATCCTTTTTTTCTCGCCTTAACTGCTAAATGGAACATATCATGAATATAACATATGTGTATATACTACAATTATACGTGTGACCATAATACACAAGTGGTGGATACGATTCATAATTACAACACATATAATCATGGTATTACACATGGCCATCGTATCATACGAATATATACGTATATATATATATATAGATATATATATATATATATACACGAGTATCACATATGTGAGACACATTACACGCATCCTAAATATCATTCAACATTGTATTACATATGTGAACCGTATACACGAGTATCACACATGTGAGACACATTACACGCATCCTAACTACCATTCAACATTGTATTGCACATGTGAACCGTATACACGAGTATCACATATGTGAGACACATTACACGCATCCTAAATATCATTCAACATTGCATTGCACATGTGAACCGTATACACGAGTATCACATATGTGAGACACATTATATGCATCCTAAATATCATTCAACATTGTATTACACATGTGAACCGTATACACGAGTATCACACATTTGAGACACATTACACACTTCCGAAATATCATTCAACATTATAGTCATGAATCTCACACATATATCACATATGTGGAATACTATTTCAAAAATATTGAATTATTTGGGCGATTATATGTATCTAAATCCATATCAGTATATTACAGATGACAAACGTCAATTCTCATCCACAATTAACGACTTAAACATGAAATGTGTGGCGATTTTAGCAATTTTGTATATAAGAACATTGATCGGTGCGAAAATAGTTATAATCGATGTGTTGTGTGAGTGATACATCAAAATGTCTGATAATTTTTAGGCAAATTAGCGTGATACGAGTTCGTACCTAGTAGATCTTCGATATTTTTGCCGATTTGATGGATCGATTGTGTAGCGATCTTTGTTTGTATGAAACCCTAAGATGTCGCCAAGAGAGATGGAGAATTCTTTTTTCTTAGGTCTAAATGAATGTTGGTGAGAATAGGCGGTGTAATTTGTTACTTGTCTATTTCCCAAACTACCCTCCCGTGTCTAAATTAAAGCGAATTGTCCGTTATTGATATACTGATTTATATCAGCCGTTGATCTTGTTTGATCAATGGTTGTTTTTTCGTTTTTTAGTTTTTTAGTTTTCTTTTTAAAACTAGTTTTCTCATGATCCATCCCCTATATATATATATATATATATATATATATATATATATATATAGGGTAGGGATAGTGTACATTAATTCAGAAGTGTGAGAAGTGTATTATAACACTATATGTAACACTATAAAACACCATATAAACACCCTATAACACTATGTAACACCATATAACACCATATAACACTATGTAACACTATATAACATTATATAACAAATATAACACTATACATCTATCATAGATATGCTATCAGACAAAAGATAGTGTTATATTTATTATATAATGTTATATAGTGTTACATACTGTTATATGGTGTTATATGGTGTCACATAGTGTTATACGGTGTTTATATGGTGTTATATATAGTGTTATAATACACTTCTCACACTTCTGGATTAATTTACAGGATCATCTACCTATATAGGGGAAGGTTCATTTGAGAATAAAATTTTATTGAGAAGAAAAAGAATAAAAGGGTATAATTGTAAAACATTAAATAGTTTTTTTCTCATCTCATTTATTATTATGTTTGACTAATTAATTAGTCATTAAGACTATAATCCTCCACACTAAATATTTTTGCCTACACACATCAAAAGTTTTCCTACACATTTTGAAATTTATCCTACACATATTGAAATTTATCCTACACAACTCGTAATTTATCCTACACGCCTCGTATTTATTCTACACTTTAAATGAATTTTTTTTTTGTGAAAATATATATCTTAAAAATAAGTTACAAATTTAATATAGTTAATTATTAAAGATGAAACTACCAATTAATGATGTATGTAAGTTTACTAGTATAACTTTATAGTTACATTAAGTACAAATATTAAATGAAGTCTAATGAAGCGTTCCTATTGGTTGAAATTTCTTCTTTTTTCTTCTTACAAAGAATTTCTTCTCATTTGAACCCTCCACTATATATATATATATATATATAGGAGAGGGATCATTTAGGAACCACCCTTTATTGGGAGAACCACGAGAACCAATGTAAACACAACCAAAAATACCTAAAAAAATCTAAAAAAACACACAAAAGTTGTTTCTTTTTAAATATTTTTATGTAAAAATCGCTAATTTTCGTTATTAAATTTAAATAAAAAAAATTTGGCTATGAAATTAGCGATTTGTGTTTTTTAGATTTTTTTTTCCAGGTTTTATGGGGGTTTCGTTTTTAGCATTTAGCTTGGGTGGGGGGGGGGTTAGGTTTTTTTTTTTTTTGGAGGGGGTGGGGTGGTTAGGTTTTTTTAGGTTTTTGGTGGTGTATTGGGTTTATTTTGTTGTGTTCACATTGGTTCTCGCGATTCTTGCAATACAGGTGGTTCTCTATGAATCCTACCATAGAGTAGGGTTCCTGCGGAAAGTGTGTTTTTCCTAGAAAGTCTAGGAAGCAATAAGAACGCGACATGTGACATTGAAGGATTTTAACTAAAAGGGAAATTGTGTAATTTGAATATTATTTTAATTATGGATTATTTTATTAGGATAACTAACTAACCAGAAAAGTATGGAAACTAAATATTCCATTTAAATCAAATTGACAGTTTCAATTTAAATCATACAAGACGCTGTGTTTCTTGACAATGTGTTTTAACAGCAAGCAGATTTCTTGACGCTGTGTTTTAACAACAAGCAGATTTCTTGACGCTGTCTTTTAACAGCAAGCAGATTGCTGGAGAATCCTTGACACTGTGTTTTAATAGCAAGCAGATTGCTGGAGGATCCTTGACACTGTGTTTTAACAGCAAGCAGATTTCTTGACGTTGTGTTTTAACAGCAAGCAGATTTCCTTGACACTGTGTTTTAACAGCAAGCAGATTTCTTGACGCTGTGTTTTAACAACAAGCAGATTGCTGGAGGATTCTTGACACTGTGTTTTAACAGCAAGCAGATTGCTAGAGGATTCTTGACACTGTGTTTTAACAGCAATCATATTTCTTGACATTGTGTTTTAACAGCAAGCAGATTGCTGGACACACTGTCAGTGTCTTCGTCTTCAACACAACCCAGTGTCTTCGTCTTCAACACACTGTCATCATCAACATTAAAATGGTAAAACACATAAACCTTAAAACACACTGCCATCATCAACATATTCAGATGTCATTTTAAAACACAATATGTCAAAATAAGATAATCTAAGAACAAAACTTTGAATCAGAATGTTTATAATACAAAATTGAAAGTTACAACTCGCTCTCAATGAACCAACAATACTATTCTCAACCTAAGCAGATCACCAACACGATAATCTGCAACTCTTCTAACACAATCTACCGAGTTACAAACTCACAAATTTTATGAATCAACTGAAACCCTAGATCAAGAAGAGGAACCTAAAACAAAGGTTCACCAAGACTCAGATCGAACCTTCAAACCCTAGATATGGGGTTTTCTGCTTCTTGAACGGAACCAAGATTTTGAACGACACAATCTGTCCAACAACGATCGACGCTCTTTGAACGGCACCAGGCTTCTTTGAAGAACTCTCAAACAACCACAGTTCTGACCAGATCTGATAATCACAGCGGAATGAAAATCGTGGACTTGCGGTTAGGGAGAGAGAGAGAGAGAAAGAGGGGAAATCCCATGATTTTAGGGATTGGTTATTAATATGGCAGTTTCCAATTACTAAAATACCCTCAATATATTAAAAGTCTCTAATTATATAACTCAGATATTACGAAAATACCATCCATTTGATCTAAGCCATTAAAAACACCAATCGGAGGGCCCAGATCGCTTCCTAGACTTTCTAGGAAAAACACACTTTCCGCAGAACTCCTACTCTCCTACGATATATATATATATATATATATATATATATATATATATATATATATATATATGCGAGAACAAAAAGAACAACTCTAAATACTAAATTTTAGGATTTAAGGTTCATATTTCTTAAATTTTATGTTTCTTACATTCATATGCATATTATATATACATAAAAATAATATAATTTTTCCTATACATAATCTACATACATATAGGTAATATAGTATATACATAACCTACATGTCTATAGGTTATTTAGAAACTCAAGATTTTTTATATTTTATTTTAAATTCTAGTGTGAGAAAAATAAATCTTACATTTTTAACATTTTCATTTACTTTTTAGGTTTTTAAAACTGAAAAAATAAGTGATTCGTTTTGTTGTGCGTGTTCTCATAATATTTTGTGTTCTGCATAGAACCTTCCCTAGATGCATGTTTGGCAAGGGTGAATATATCATTTGAAGCATTCGGAAAAACATCATCACACCAAGAACCTCTAACCCCGTGTTTGAAATTTGTTTCCTTTTATTTTATGTAAGAAAGAAAAGTCCATTATCCACATTCCATTGTTTTTCTTTCGTTTCAGGTTTTCGATAAGTTCTTCATTTTATATAAATAAGTCCCCTAATTGCCATACATCAGATCAAACTCACCAAAACGTACATGAAGAATTCTAGACTGCTAACTATTGATTTTTTTTAAGTTCGTGTAAATAGTAGAAGGGGAAGGGTATTGTCACTGGCGGAGCTAGGCCACTAATTTAGGAGTATCCCGATTTTTTTTAACGTGTAATTATATAGTAAAAAAAACGATTATCAATAAAGTAGAACAAATACCTAATAAATTTGTCCATTTTTTTTTTCATAGTTTGAAATCGTTCCATTAGATCTTCATCTTTTGCTTTATCAAAAGTTTTTTTTTTTCAACCACACAAACCATAACATTGTTCAAATATCTCGGGCTCATTCGATTGTGTAAATCTGTCTTAACAAGCTTTAATTTATAAAAAAAAAACATCTTTCAACGGTTGCGGTTGTAACTGGTAAAATCAAAGCTAGATTCACTACCCGATAAACCAAAGGACAAAAAGTATGTGTTCCGGTTTCCCACCATAAAACAAGCAAGATCACTTATTCAATTATAATATTGTTTTGGGTCTTGAGCTAACTTTATCAATTATATTTAGGGTCTTCTTTCAATTCTATTTTTGTTAATTCGGGCTTATTTTATCATTCATGCTTAATTATTATACAAGTTTTCGGGTTGTAAAATGTTTGGGCTTTATAAAAAATGAGATTTTAGTAATATCAAGTATCCTATATTTTGGTTAGGAGTATCCTCATATTTTTTAGCGGTATCCTTTGTATAAAACCGGGAAAAAAACACTACGAATACGGGGTTGAGCCGTAGCCCGTGCTATGGCTCCTAACATTGTGGTTCTGCCCCTGGGTATTGTTACGGTATAAAATAGGGATGAGTTCGGTACCGACCGGTACTGAAAATCCCCAAAAGTGGGTACCGATACCGGTACGGTACCGGTATTTGAGGGTAAAAACCGGTAAATACTGGTACCGAACCGGTACCGAAAATCTCAAAAGTCGGTACCGAATCGGTACCGAAAATGTACCTGGTTCGGTAAATTCAGTACCAGTACCGGATACCATTTGCTCATCCCTAGTATAAATAGTAGAAGGGCTAAAATGTAATAGTGAAATAATGCAGAGGCCAAATTGTTAGTTTGTTAATACATGTTCTTAACCTAGGCTGGGATGACACCTAACTCTCGCCATCCCTACACCCATGACAATAAGCCTTATATAGGGTTGTTCAAATTGCTCCACGCTTGAAACTCGTTCGATACTTGATTGAAAAATATTTGGAATTTGCTCGTTCGATTCTGCTCGATTGAAAAAGACGCTCGGTTCGGATCGATTCGGTTTGATACGAACCGAGCATGAGCAAAGGTCCGCTCAGTTCGGTTTGACTCGGTTGGCTCGAATTACTATTTCGTGTATATATATATATACACATATACATATATATATACACATATACATATATATACACACATATACATATATATTTGAGAAGAATCTTCTTAAAAGAAGAAAAAATGAATTAATATAAACCCTATATTTTTTTATCAATGGTTGTGAGTTAAGATATCATTTTTATCCACTTTTAATTAATGCTTTAATTACTAAGGGTAGTATAGCCATTTTGATGTAGAATATTAATAAATATTTTATGAACCGACGCGACAACTTTTACCCAGAACTGATTTGGGTTATCCTTGAACCTCCACCACCATTTGGTTAGCATAGCATAATTAAAATCAGCGATGCACCCAACCCCCATACCTCCTTTTTTCTTAGACTTTAGCAGCAGCTCCCACTTGACCCATCTAACCTTTTTGACCCTGTCCGAGATACCCCAGATGAAGTCTCTTCGAATTTTATCGAGGTTTTTAAGAACACATTTCGGAGCAGCGAATAGAGACAGAAAATACGCTGAAAGGCTGCCTAAAACCGATTTCGCTAAGGTCATACGGCCGGCGAATGACAGGTGTCTAGCTTTCCATTTAGTTAATTTAGCATAAAGTCTATCAATTACCGGTTTCCAGAACTTCGCCCGTTTCATATTTGCACCAATAGGTATACCAAGATAGGTGAACGGGAGATTCCCCACTTCACAGTTTAATATAGAGGCCACCCGAGAGACTTCCGTATTATCAACTCCCAGACCGAAAATCCTGCACTTACGGTAGTTAACCTTTAATCCCGTAACTAGATTTAACCATCTGAGAAGCCTATTTAAGCCAATAAACAATACATCATCCGCACAATCAGATCATTCCAGTAAAAAAGACAATTCCTGGAATCTGGAAGGATACCGGCAACATGTAAGCGGAGCTCTTAAAACTAGGAATCAATATTCAGGACAATCTGATCGAGGCTAATGGAGAATGGTTTTGGAAGAATGAAGCCGGCGACCCGTTTGCGGTTAAAATGATTCGTGCAGGCATCGAAATGGCGAAACTGGATGGATTATCCGAGGTGACGCCGTTAAAGTGGAACAGTTGGGCGACACCGAAATCCAATCTTCTGATGTGGAGGGTGCTTTTGGACAAAGTTGCGATCGATGATGAAAGATGCCCTTGGTGCGGTCTCGTCTTGGAAAATACTGATGGTATTTTTTTCGAATGTTTATGGACAAAATGCATTTGGTAGAATGTGCTATCTTGGGTCCGGGTGAGATACCCAGACAATATTTCTTCGTTTCGAGACTTTTTTCTGTATATACTTCAGTAGCCGAGCGGAGGAATATGGAAACGGATTATTAATACGATTGTGTTAGCCTCGGTTTGGAGGATCTAGAGTGACAGGAATGAGAAAGCGTTCGAGGGGCATTTCATCCCAATTAAAAAGATTGTGGAGCTTATCAATGAGGATAGCTTTTTATGGATAAGTAATAGGCCAGGATTAAAAATCCGGTTTGGGATAACTGGGTGAAGTTCCAGATTTTGGACTTATTGTAATTGTCGCTTTTGTTGTTGTGTTGTGTTTTTTCGGTTGTTTTGTTTCCCAGTTTCTTGCTGGCTCTTTATCTATACTACTTTATAAAGCATATAGGAAAGATAGAAATGGTCATTTGCCACTTTACAAGTCTTTGAAGCCCATTGTACAACCTGTTAAGCACAAAGGTGTTGAAAGTACCTTTTCAACACATGCAGAACTCTTGGGCGGGATATCTAATTTGTGGGCGGCCAATCCTTTTTGTTCAAAATTTGAATCCCTGCTCATCCCCATACATCTGTCTTTTCAAAATCAAATCTCAAAATCTGGCAACCATTCTCTCTCAAGAAACCCTACAAACTTATCACAGCCCAAATCCATCACGGTACCAAGAAGACCACGCTAAGATGTGCAATTCCTCTTCAGATTACAGTTTGTTTCTCTTCAGGTCTACGATTCCTCTTCAGATCTGTGTTTGTTTCTTCTTCAGATCTACGATTCCTCTTCAGATCTGGGCAGTTAGCCAGCTCCGCACCTACTTTATATAGAATAATACCCTTAATGTTCCTGTTGTATAATGTGCAAGGCTTTAGCTTTGTTTGCAGCAAGAACAACTTCAGCGGTGTAAGATTTCACTGGATCAATTCTGATTTTGCTCTCATCAGCGGCTGTAAATGGTGGTTGTTTGGTTAAGCTAGCGATTCCGACCACTTGACAAACTTTAAGGTATGAATATTCAAGATCTGATTCAAGTTAACTGATTTCACATGGTTTTATAAGGGTCTTTTGCTAAATCTTTCTACAGAGAAGGGAAGGAGAATCTCTAGAGAAGGTATAACATGTTAAACTCTAAAATGATTCAAATGTGCGACAGGACATAGTTGAACAAAAACCCTAATCGAGTTGATTCTTGATCGTTTGGTATTGAATTAAAATGGGTATTCAAGAATTACGGTTCTCGAGTTGATGATTGTGTAGTTTTATCAAAATCAAGATTAGGGTTTGGTATAGTTTTTGTTGTTATGTAATTGGGAATGTTGAATTTTGGTTAATTTTGATGAAATTGTGAAATGGGGTTAAGTATTTATAGATAGATCTAAGTTGGGATTGAAGTAAGAGTTATGGATCATACTGTTGGTGGGAAGTTACGCTTAAAAGGAAAATTGGGAATGGGTCGTTTGGTGAACTTTATTTAGGTATAATCTTCATTTTGGGAATTCAATTGCAGGTGTTATGTATTAATGAATGTAGATGATCTTCATGTTTGATGATATTGCAGGTGTCAATATTCAAAGTGGTGAAGAAGTAGCTATTAAAATGGTATTATTGACTTCCAATCTTAGATAGTTTGATGGTTTTTTTTGATTAATCATGAATTATTTTTTGTTACAACAGAGAAATCATTTTTCTTGACTAAATGCAAAACATAAACCATACAGTTTGTGATATTGAGTGACTCTTGTGTACAAGTGTGAAGTATTGAAACACTCAATCTTGCAAACAATTTTTCTTGACTAAATGCAAAACAAAAACCATACAGTTTGTGATATTGAGTGAGTCTTGTGTACAAGTGTGAAGTACTTAAACACTCAATCTTGCAAACAATTTTGTTATGTTGCAATAAAAAACGAACCACTCAAGTAATCTCTTATTGATTGACGATTGGTTTTCCCCCCTCTCTTTCTCTCTCCTCCAGCCACCACAAAAGCAACCAAAGACGACGACCTTTCTTTCATTTTTTCAGATGCCACAACAAGATCAAGAAAAGTCTTGAAAAACAACAGTCAGGTGAGTTCATTCATTCAAAGATTCAATCTTGATTGATTTTTAATGAATACCCAATTCAGCTTTTGGATTAAACTCAAAACCCTTTTGATGGGTTTTGATAATTTTGTGAAATTGATCTTGGTATTGTTACTATTAGTCAAGGTTTAAAAAAACGGAAACGAGTTTCGAGGCATTTTCACTTCGCCTCACGAGGCGTAAGCCTCGAGGCGAACCGAGGCGGAATTAAAAAATAAATATAAATATTATATACCTTATAAAAATAGTAATACTAACTAAATTCATCATCAAATTCATCAAAATAATCAAAAACACACATAAAAAAGACATAAATTGCTTGAAATTGACACAAAAACGCAAGAAAGGTATATAAAGTAGCATCTCAGGAAGGTATATAAAGTAGCATCTCAGTAAGAAAATTCTTACGAGTTTGTACTTATTTTTCAAAAAATTTTTCACCAGGATTCAAACGTGTCGCCTAATGAAGGACGTCTTCGTGATGCCAAGCAAGGTCACTCGGTCCCATGATTTATTTCAATTGATTTCAGTCGTTCGGATGAACAGATTTCTGAATTTTACTTTTGTGCAGGCCCATCCCATCTCCGTGAAAGATTGCCGTTAAGAATCATAGTCCAAGATCTTTTCTTCGAGCAGTTGCAGCTCAGGACCTCTATCGCCGGCTGTTTCTTGGTCTCGGACAATCTTGCAGACGGGTCAAGACAGTTTAGAAGCGGGTTAGGTGCAGCATCACAGGAGGGCGGTTGGAACACGGTTGGAACGCAGCGTTGATACCACTGCACCTACGTTTGCCACCACCGGTGTCCTCTTCATGAATAGGTACCGAGATCAATTTCTTCTTCCTTACAAACTTTGTTTTGTAAGTGGGATATGGCTTTTGCAGCGATAAGCTCACCGCTCACCCATTCTGGCAGTAGAAAACTTACCCATTTTGACCCATTACCCAACACTCTCGACCTGCCCCTTTTGCCACCTCTAACCAAATTAGTTATATGATGGTTTTACAACTATTGACTTTTTTCTTATTTTTCATGTAGCTGTCACACCTGAGGCTTGAATGATGGATGAGGTTGTAAAAGATGATGTACCAATGTTATCAGCTACAAATTGGCCATCCGATAGACACGATTATAAACCAAATTAGAAATTCTCAAACACGAACAGAAGTGTTTCAATATCCATTCCAGTGCCCTCCGTTGACATGAGTTCTGGTTCAACAAATCGCATTGACCTTACCAGTCCTGTGCAGACTGAGAAAACAATGTTAGAAGAGCCTGTGGAACAAGAAAACATTAAACATAATAAAAGACAAGGGGGAGGTAATTATCATGGAACAAAAAGCGAACACCTGTTGAGGTCTGGACAGTTGGGAATGTGCAATGATCCTTTCTGTACCACATGCCCATCTACTTACTATTACAAGGGATGCATCATCTCAAGAATTCCCAAGGGCGTTGATCGTCACGGTTATAAGGGGTGGGTTGAGTGGGTTAGGAAACCAGTCATATGGGTAGCTATTGTTTGCCAAAACGTGTCATTTTTGCAAGAACCAAAATGGGTTGGCTGGTTTGGGAAGAAGCTGAACAATGTTTTGTCTAAAATTAGAAAGTTTCTAAATTATGATTAAAATAGTTATTTACTTTCAACAATTGTAGTTTTTGAATAAAATTACTATCAGTCTGTTTGACCCCTCTGACTTGTTTTCTTTTAGGCTACTTTTGTTTGATGTTTGTTATATGCATGACTTGTTAGAGATAAAAAAAAAAAAAAAACCCAAAATCACCCAATTTACAAGTGAATGGATCAAAATGGTCACCTCTAGAGGTCAAGAAAGAGATCATTTTAAATGTTAATATAAATACCAACATACTTTTTCTTCATTTCTAATTTGGCCATTAGACTTTTGAAGTCATTACTAAAGCCATTGTACTTTCTGAAACAGTTTATTTTTGGAAATGTTAACAAGAAAATGGGTAAAATGTTAATGAGTCTTTGTTGTTTTGCAGGCTCGTGCATATGGAGGTGCAAAAGGGTGGGTACGAGAAAAGTTATCCTTGATAAAGCATTTTACGTCTGGGGTCATGAATCCGCATGCCATAGTTGTTCAGCAGGGGAATCAATTTGTTGTCATTACTTGTTTATTCGCCATTTTCTTAGACCCACTATTCTTTTACGTGCTGTCAGTGAAGAAGGTAAAACTGCACTCCAAATTCCAATATGGAACTATTAACCTTTTGAAAATAGTAAATTTATCTTTTAGGTGGACATAACACATATGACAGACAAGAAAAAAAATTATGTGCAATGCTTTGGTAAAAGTTTATTAGGGATAATTTCATATATACCCGTTAAAAGTTGAATACAATCAGGCTATGTGGTGAGTTGAATGTCTCTATGAATTTGTTGTAAAATGGCATCATAATTAGCCGCCTCATTCTTGCTAATCTGCGTTAAATCTTTTGATTATTGTCGTTTTTGAAAGCAGGACCATAATTAGCCGCCTCATTCTTGCTAATCTGCGTTAAATCTGTTTATGTTGAAAGCTTTGAGAATCTCCCTGGTAGAGGTCTTTATGCTACATTATCTAGCAATCAGGTAGAGCCAAACTGAATATTTGGTATTCTTTCATTTAGGCCCGTAAACGAACCGAACGTTCGTGAAGTTGTAGCATGTTATAGTAATGATTAATCATTGATGTGTTACAAGAGTTTTAGTTTTGAAGAAGACGGGGACTCTTGAGAAGGGACAAGAGGCGATACAAATGCTAGACAAGAATGCTAAGGTGGTTGAGGCGTTACAAAAGGAACTGGAGAATGCCCGAGTTCAGATTCAGAGTTTTGAGTATGCATATATGATCACAAACTATTTTAACTTGTATATAGAAATTAACAAATATCATTATCTTTTCCAAATTAAGAGTGGATGGTGGTTTGCAGGAAAAGCTCAGGAGCACGAGCGAGTTTCGTCTGAACGACAATGGTTGATCCAAGAAGGCTTCGAGATGTGATAAACAGTCTACACAGAACACAGAAGTCAGGAACACCTTGAACCTTTGGGGGCTGTGCAAACAAACTTATGGGAGTCCGGGGCTCACTACGGACATGTTCAAAGTTATGAAAGTTGCAAAGATGGTGTGGCTTTGAAGGATGCCTCCCTATATAATCCGGGGGCCCATGAGAAGTTTCTTAACGCTGTGCATGAGCTGGAACACACGCGATTCCCATACATTGTAGAGCTGTCACAATGTGCAGAGCGTTCGCTCGATGACTTAAGAGCATTGGTGCCCATAGGGTTGGAAAAGGATGGAGATGAAGATGCAGTTACTGCTGGTGGTAGTGGTGATTAGTAGTTTGCATACGGTTTTGTTTTAGGTCCAAGTGAGATAGTGTATATCATCATAGGTCTGCTTTTGTTATGCTACTTTTGACTTTTTAGGTCAAACATTAATTGCCAATCTGCTATGCACAAGAGAATTTGATGATTTGTTATTCATAAACTCTGATGGCTTTTTGTTCAAAAGATTTAAGTAAGATCTGCACACTCACATACTAAGATCTAATCTAATACAAACACGTTAAAATCTGAAGTAGAGAGAGCTCGAGAAAAATGAACTCGCCTGCTGAGCTCTATTCACTACAACCCTTCATGTTTCAGTCATGTAGACTTTATAAAGTAGTTATATCACTTGTATATCAAATAATTCTATTAAAGGTGGCAAGATGGACAGGTAAGATAATCTCCATACATGATTAACCGAGTCGGTGAGTTGAGTTAACCCAGAACACTGTTTGTCAAAAACGTTAACCTTCTATTAAACAATAAACAAGTAGAATAAGGTTACAAGCGTTATATATCTCCATACATTACTTGTATTAGTAGAAAGAATACCACACATAAAGTATTATGATATATCAATTTTTAAATTGTTGGTTGATACAATAATATCATATTGTAAATATCGTATGATCAAAACAAGTTATCAGTTTTTTTTTAACTTTTTTTATGGTTTGTAATTAAGCTAATTTCTATATATACATTATTACTATTATTATTTCTTTTAATTTGAATTTAATGTGCTAAATTTCAACTTTCTAAATAAATCTCGATAGATATTGGGACACATGAACTATAGTCGCTCTACTCTCTATAAGGGGGGGGGGTATGATGTGCGGGGAGTGGGTGTTTGAGTGGGTGTCACCGATCGGTGACCATACCCCCATGATTGAGTTAGGATGTTTGAGTATGAGAGGGTGAAAAATTAGTGTAAAGTCACTGAAGGTGGAGAAGGGTGATGGAGGAGAGAGAGATGAGAGAGGAGAGAAGAACCAATCAAAAAATATATAACTCAAACACCCTAGAGTGATTAACCATACCCCCTGATTGAGTACAAAATGGGAAGTGGAATGGGGAGTTGATATGACATAATATTATTGGGTAGAAAATCACTCAATCACCTAGAGTGATTAACCATACCCCCACCCTAAAGCTATTCTACTATGTTATCTTCGTGCTCTAGATTATGATGGGACATAAAAGTAGAGGCGGTCAAAATAGGTTTGGGTTGAAACAAGTTAGTTTTGGTACGTGTCAGGTTGACCCATCCCCCTTAGGGATTAAATAGATATTAAAATGAAATTTGATTATATTGTGAAATTTGATTATGATAAAATTATCCTTACATTAACATTATTTTTGAATAAAAGCTACGTGCATAAAAATTAGGGGGTGTTGAATGAGTTCAACCTGAAACTGACCCGAACCCGTTTAGACTAAACCTAAACCCGTGAATTTCGTGTTAGGTTAATGTCGTATTTTCGAGTCGTGTCAGAAATTCACAACCCTAATAAAAATAAATGACATGTAGTCTGTCTGACCCATTCTTTAAGGCAAAAAAATTTAGATTTTAGTTATGACCCAACTAAACTGAACCTTCTCATTCACACCCTTAGGATTACTAACAAGTATTGTGTTTTCCGTTACATCACGAATTTGGTTTTGGTTATGGCTCAAAACCGAACCGCCCCGTACATAGCCCTAAACTCACCAACCTAATTGATATGTTTCCCGCCGCATCGCGCGGGTAAACGACTAGTATATATATACTCAAGTCTTATTAATGCAAACATATATTCCTCCTTCACCATCATTAATGTATTGGCTCATACACAAATTTTATTAGAAGTGACAAAATTATTTAAAAATTTTGTGTCTTACACATATTTTATTATGAGTCGCAAAATTATTTACAAGTGTTTGAGTCCTACACATTCTATATCCTACAACAAAATATTGTTTTAATGGTGTAGGAAACGTTGAAAGTGTAAGATCATGTGCAGGATTGTTTTTATTGTGTAATGTGCACAATTATTTTATAAAATAGACTTATTAAATGATTAGAATTCATTAATTTGAATAGCAAAAATAAATAATAGACTAATAGAATCATTAAATGATTTGTTTATACTTTAATTATTTATTATCAATTACAAGAAAGAGTTGACTAAATGACAACGAAATAGCCATTAAGTTCTTAAAACAATATTTGATTAATTAAATTTACAAACATTTTATATTTGGTAGATGTTATTTAAGGGTTGGTCTTAAGAACTTAAGCGCAGACGATATTTGAGGATGAAAGTGCAGATACAAACTTAGATCCGCGACATGTTGGCAAAGGACATCTCACCCATTCATTAAATGGCCGCTCTTTCGGTGTGAAGATAACTCAAAGGATACAATGGTAATATTTTGCTCGAAAAGGTTGCTTCTTCATTCTATATAAATAGGTCCATTGATTGCCATAGACTCACCAACCTACCAAAACATGATGAAATCTGGACTAACTTGTTCGGTGTTCCTCTTGGTTCTTTCTCTAACCTTTTGTGTTTCATTTGGAGCATTGTCCTCCATCTTCGATGTTACTCCAACTTCTGAAGATTTCATAACCTGTCTCCAATCCAACTCCAACAATGCCACCACCATCTCTAAACTCATTTTCACCCCGGTTAACTCTTCTTACTTACCGGTTTGGCAAGCTGCAGCTGACCCTATTCGGTTCGACAACCCCTGCACTCGTAAACCATCAGTCATCGTTACTCCCACCACCGAAACGCAAATCCAAGCTGCTCTTTTCTGTGCCAAGAAACACGGATACGACTTCAGGATCCGGGATGGTGGGCATGACTTCGAGGGCATCTCATACACCGCGAACGCTCCGTTTGTCATGCTAGATCTCGTCAACATGAGGGCTATAGAGATCAACGTTGAAAACCGGACCGCGCTGGTCCAGGGTGGCGCTTTGCTTGGTGAGCTCTACTACACTATTTCACAGTTAACCGACACCTTGTATTTTCCAGCTGGTATTTGGGCTGGAGTCGGTGTTAGCGGGTTCTTGAGCGGTGGTGGGTATGGAAACCTTATGAGGAAATACGGGCTTGGTGCCGATAATGTTTTGGATATTCGTTTCATGGATGTTAATGGAAACATTCTTGATAGGAAATCGATGGGTGAAGATTTGTTTTGGGCGCTTCGTGGCGGTGGTGCTTCCAGTTTCGGAATAGTTCTTTCGTGGAAGCTGAGGTTGGTTCCAGTCCCGGAAAGAGTTACTCTTTTCACGGTGAATGTAACTCTGGAGCAAGGTGCTACGGATATTTTCCATAAATATCAATACGTGTTACCAAAATTTGATCGTGATTTACTCATCAGAGTTCAAATTAACAGTGAAAATATAGGCAACACCACCAAGAAAACCGTAAGACTATTGTTTGACGGTCTTTATCAGGGCAATATTGACACGCTGCTTCCGTTGTTGAACCAAAGTTTTCCGGAGCTCAATGTGACACGAGAGGTTTGTAAAGAAGTACGAATGGTCCAGACCACCCTTCAATTTGGAGGCTTTACCACCTCCACCCCGCCTGAGGTTCTTGCAAACCGATCAGCCATCCCCAGGCTGAGCTACAAAGGCAAATCAGACTATGTCCGAACTGCAATTCCCAAAAGCGGGCTCAGAAAGATATGGAGAAAGATTTTACAAAATGACAAGTCAGAGACTCTGTTCATGTACACGTTTGGGGGAAAGATGGAGGAGTACTCGGAAACAACAATCCCGTATCCTCATAGAGCTGGAGTGTTGTACCAGGTTTTCAGGAGGGTGGACTTTATAGATCAGCCTTCGGACAAGACCGCGATATCACGCAGACGGTTAGCTTGGATCCGAAGTTTTGATAAGACTTTGGAACCGTACGTATCCAAGAACCCGAGGGAGGCTTATTCGAACTACAATGATCTTGATTTGGGCGTTGGAAGTGCTACATATGAAGAAGCAAGTGTTTGGGGAGAGAGGTACTGGAAAAGAGAGAATTTTAAGAAGTTGATTCGAATCAAGGCCAAAGTTGATCCAAAGAATTTCTTTAGACACCCACAAAGTATACCAGTGTTCTCAATACCTTTTTCTGATATGTGAAACTAGCTCATGGTTTTTTTTTTCTTGAATAAATTGGTAATAATTAGGAGTTAAGATCAATTTCTTTTGTTTAGGTCCTTATATACCAATAACTAAATCTTTTTTTTTTTTAAATTCCTATGAAGTTTTAATCAAGCTATTATGTACTGAAATTTGAAAGACAGATCCTTTTATAATACACTAGTATTTAGTATTTTTTCCTATGAAGTTTTAATGAAGCTATTATGTACTGAAATTTGAAAGACAGATCCTTTTACAATATACTAGTATTTAGTATTTTCGCGTTGTGATCTCACCGTTAAAAAACGTTGAATCACGCACGAGTACTATTAACTCGCAAACGCTTTTCCCTTTCTCTTTCCACGCTACCAACAACACCCCTAAGCCGCCGCCGCTACCACGAACACCCCTTCAACACCGCTACCACCAACACCGTACACAGTTGTTACCACCAACTCCCTACATTGTAGTTACCACCAACACCGCCAGAATGTCGCTACCACCAACACCACCAGACCGGCTGCAACCACTACCTCCACCAAACAACCACTAACAACAAAATCACCAGACCAGCTGGCAGCTGCTACCACCGCCACCACCTTCACCACTGCTACCACCAACCCCACCTACACTGCCGCTACTTTACCGCCGCCACGCCACTACAATGGGGGCAACCACCTGTGAATCTGTGATAGGTATTTAAACCTAGTAAATTTTAGGACTTGTATGTGTTCTGTTGGTGCAGTTTTTTGTCTGTAGCTTGTTCTTATTACGTTGTAATTTGTACGGTCTTTATTTACGGTCTGTATAGTTTTGGTCGAGTCGGCCAAGTAAAGATATCCTCCTATCTTGACTTAGCGCGGCGTTTCATTTGTTAGTACTATAAACAGTTTGCATGTGTGCAACTGTTAGTGTTTTGATCTTACTGTCATGTTGTCTACAAGTGTTGTCTGTATGAAGGTTCCCCACGAAGAATCCTTAGTCTTAGTGGGATTGCATGTCCACGAAGAATGATTTGGTGTTGATTGTTCACCACGAAGAATCATTCTTCGTGATGATGAATGGTTCACTGATATAGTCCACGAAGATTCCATTCTTCGTGGGCCAGTTGAATGTTTGTGGGCCCAGTAACCTTCTTCGTAGGGTTACTAGATGTTGGGCCTATAAATACAGACACTTGTCTCGCATTTCAGTCAAGAGAGTCCCTGTGAAGTTTAAGCACTGTGTGTATGTGTTGTACAAATTCTCTTCACTTAATCAAAGCCTGTGAATCTTTGGTTACTTGTGTTTGCTTTATCTTGCTTTGGTTTGCATGACTACTTGGATTCCGTACTCGTTTTTGTGTTAACAAACAAGGAAGTAGGTTATCTTGATCCTACCAGTGGTATCAAAGCTTTGGCTCTCTTCCTTGTTTAAAACCAAGCAAAACCTTGTGTTTGAACAAGTTGTGAAGTTTCTTAAAGTTGTTTTTGAGCTTGAAAACAAGAAAATTAAGTTTTTCCAGAAAAAGTGTTTAAAACTTAGTTAAAACTCGTTATTTGAAGATAATTTTTACAAAAACCCAGTTAGAAACATGGATACATGTTAGGACTTGGTTTTCTTAAAATTTCTTGCAAAATTTGAGTTCGTCAAACGTTCCGGCGAGTCGTTTAACAGGAAAAGTCATCGGATTTTGGTTGGTAGGGATAAGATTCAAAAAGATTTGCTGAAAAAGATAAGATTTCGAATGTTTGTTTTTAACTATGTTAGGATAACCAACTACCACCTTTCTTAAAATCAGAAAAAGAAACTTACTGTAAAAGGGGGAATCTCACCAACCAAATCACGAACAATCTCTCATTCATGAAGAATCATTCAACGAAGACTCTGCTAGACGAAGAATTGTTGGACGAAGAATCACTCTTCGTGGAAATCCATCTCACGAAGAATATGAGTCTTCGTGGTTCCTTGCTGTTCAACGAAGAATCATTCTTCGTTGGAACTGACTAGAATCCATTCTTCGTTGAACCACTCTTCGTGGAGTAGTCTTCGTGGAGGATACTCTTCGTGGGACAGGTCCTTGTGTTGTTTCATAGAGAGTTTATAACTTTGTCAAATCTTACAAATTTGTCTTTTAACTTAAATTGTCTTTTATAAAACTTCATAATGAGTTCAAATCCTTGGAATTGGAGTGATAACTCAAGTACACCACAAGATCCTTCACAATGGGTCAAAGGATTGATCCCCAAAAAGGAAATTACTGAACATCAATGGGCATGTGTTGCGAATCAAAACAATAGCATTCAAAATCTTCTCTTAAGCGAGAGCGAAACGGGAAGCAACAATCGTCCACCAAAATTGAATCACATGAACGATTATCCATCATGGAAAAGTCATTTTCATACGTATGTTCTAGGGAAAAACACCGAATTGTGGACATGCTTTATCACACCGTATAATGTAGCTCTCAAAGAAGCAGGTTCCAATGCACAAGCTTTGGCGGGATTAAGCGAAAATGATAAAAAGGCTTACGATCTCGAGAAGAAAGCATTTGCTATTCTTATGCAAGCACTTCATAAGGATATCTATCATCAATTTGCGTATTGTACAAGTACAAAGAATTTGTGGGACGTCTTGGAAGCTAGAGGAGAAGGAAATGCTGCAACGAGTAAGATTCGTCATGATTTGTTAAAGAAGGAGTTTGAAGGATTTCGGTTCATGGAAAATGAAACACTCTACGAGATGGCTACTCGGTACTATCACTTGCTTAGTGAGATGCACTCATACAAAGTTTTTGCTACACAGCAAGAAATGGTCATGCGTTTTGCTAATGCTTTGCCACCCAAGTGGAGTCAGTTCATTGACTTGCTGAAGCATACTGGTGTTTTAGATACGGTTAGCACTTATGAATTTATCCAAAAGCTCGAGAACAAGGATGAAGAGGAAATTCGAAAGGCTAAACGACTTCCAGTTCCACAAAACCCCGAGATATACTTTGGAGGTATTAATATGGGAGTTAATACCAATCAACAAGAACCGAAGCTTCAAACTGCATTTGTATCAAGTACAAATCCTTATGGTCAACCATTTCAATCGTCTAGCTCACTTACAGATCCTTATGGGAGACCGTTTGATCCAAGTGCCTATCTACCACCACCGAAACCAGCACAACCCCCTGGTCCTGCCACAGATCCTTATGGAAGACCATTTGATCCGAACGCCTATGTCTACAAACCCAACAACAACCCTCTCCATTCACATAAACTACTCTACAACAACCTTGTCTACAACAACCTTGTCAGCTAGCTCCTCAACAAGCCTTTTATGGGAACAACAACACTCAATCTTCAAACCCCAACACTGTCAGATTTGATACCTCAAACTTCACCAAAGTAAGTGTGGAAGGTGCTCGGGAACATATAAAGCTTCTAAACACAATGGTGAGTGCCTATTGTGGATTACTCGCCGGTCAAATTGGGAACATTAATTTGACAGATGAAGACTATCAACAAATAGACAGGGATGAAATGGAACCGATGGATATTAAGTGGGCGTTTGCAAGTGTAGTGAGAAGAGCTAAGGACTACATGAGAAGAACAGGTAGAACAAGTTTGGAGAGCAAAAGGGATAGTAAGTATGGTTTTGATAAGGATGCTGTTACGTGCTTCAATTGTGGTGAGAAAGGCCATTTCAAGCCGGAATGCACTCGACCGAGCAGGCAAGGAAATCAAAATCCTTTCTGAAGCCAGTCAAGCCCATCCAATGGCAATCAAGTAAACAATGAAAGGAGCATTGTGGTAGTTAACAACCCGGGTAATTCAAACCAGTCGGGGCCTTCTAATTCAAACAGAGCCTTAGTAGTTCATGCAGTTGAAGGATGTGACTAGTCAGTTCAACTGGGGAATCAGGGAACAGAAGGAAATGGAGGAACTGCTTGTTATGCTAAGATCATCAAGTATATCAAGCAAGTTCACAGTGAGGAGTTCTCTAAGGATGATGACAGTTCTAGTTACAGCGGGAGCTCAGATGAAGAAAGCTCCAATGCGGGTGGTTATGGTTCAGATTCGGAAGTAAAGGAAAATCTTGATGTTGATGTTGACAGCTTGCTTAAGGAAGCTGAGGATCTGAAAGAAGCTGAAGAACTTAAAAGTCAGAAATCTGTGCTGATAAGGAAAGCTGAAGTCGCATCCAAGGAAATGGAAAAATTCTTCACTGAGGATGGATCTTTCTCTTATCAAACTGCCTTTATGGTAACTGCTGCAGCTTCGACTAGCAAGGTACACACCGAAACTCCTAGGGTATGCAATGATTGTGTAGAATTGAAACGTAAGCTAGAAGTTGTTACTAGTCACAATCAGGGATTGGTAGTTGACCTTTCGAAATGCAAGGAGGCAAACATGGCTTTAACTCACAATGAAAAGGATTTCAAATCTGTTATTGAAACGCTTAAGCAAAGTGTATCTGAATTAACAAAAACAGTTTTGAATAAGCAAACGGGCATTAATAACTATGTTAATATCATTGAGGAATTAAAGAAGGAGTTAGCCATTGCCAAATGCGAGCATGATGCGATCAAACTCAAATTGGAGAGTTATTCTAACTCCCGATATGTGCTTGATCATATCATCGAGGTTCAAAAGCTGAAAGGAGATGTTAAGTGCATTGGGTATAAATCGTGTCCACCTCCATTGAGACACAATTATACCAAGTTGCTTGATGAGGAAGAAATGCCATGGTTTGAACCATCTGTACCTCTTAATCCCGAAGAGTTTGCAGTAGGATTAGGGTTCAAGCTAAATGATTCATCAAAGGAATCTGAAAAGACATAAAATGTGTCCTCTGTTGCGGAACTAAGTCCTCCAATAATTGAGGATTATGTTTCGTCAGATGATGAATCATGTAACGCCCCAAAACCCGAATGTTTATATTTGTCGTATGTTCCTATATGACACAACATGAAATAAATAACTAGGATATTTAACCTAGTTAAGTGTATGGTAAAAAAAAAATTATTAAAAGATGGAAGTAGTGCAAATTATGTTAAGTGGAAAACACGAGGGGCTAAATGGAAAAAGATGGAAGTTGAGTTATTAAAATGAAAGATCACCACACACAAACACACATTTCGTGTGTGTTCTTGAACGTTCAGGAGGTCCAAAGAGCCAAAACCCTAACTCAACTATAACCATCAAATTGAAGGGTGAATCAAGGCTTAAATTCACAACCGAACATGAATTAATGATCACCTTCACAAGAGGATCATAAGGTATGTCTCAAAACTAAGATTGATGATCTTGTATGAAGTGGGTTATGTTTTGATCCGTGAATCAGGATGAAATTGAGTATGAGTATGTGTTAGAATCATCATACAAAACATAGATTATGCATGGTTTGGGTTAATTTGATGTTTAGAAATGAAACCCATTAGTTATGGTAGGGATGATGACTTGAATTGCAACGCCCTGCATCCCTAAACTTTAGACTCTTGGCAAGTTTAGCCCCTGGACTTTGCATTTTGTCAATTTTAGTCCCTGACCTATGTAGTCATAAATACTTTGATACTTGGTAAATTCTATGTCATATTCTATACACTCGAAATGCCTAATTCTATATACTTGGAATGCCTAATTCTATATACTTGGAATGTCTAAATCTACATACTTTGGTGCTTGACTCTTGAGGCTCGTGAAACTTGAGACTTGGTTGAACGAGGGACTGGAGTCTTGTCACTGGCGGAAACTATGAAACTTTGAAAACTTTTGTGCTATTGTCTAGTTATACTATTTCCCAATAAACATGCAACTCAACGCTTAGTCTAACTCGCAAATCGAATTAAGATGGTGGAACTAAAAGATGGGATTGACCGAGTCGCAATCCGATCAGATAGCCATCCAATCGGATGACCACCCGATCGGATGGCCACTCGATCAGACCACCATCCGATCCGTGCACACCGCCCCTCTTCACACACCACCACACTATAAATAGGCCTGTCACATCAGTCCTTCACTGATGTGACAACCTCACTTGACCCAGATGCACGCACACCACATTTCTTCGATTTCTCGGCGATTTCGGTACGTTTTACACTAGATTCTTGTACTTTCTTAATCTACACAACATTCTCTACAAGATTCTCATTTGAAATCTCACTTTTCACCGTGAAATCTCTTAGATCTGAGTTCTTAAGGATAATGTCATCAATGGTGGTTTGTACAAACTACTATATGATGTCACCCCTGATGAAATCTAGCTTAGATCTAAGGAATTTCATGCGTTTTACACTAAATCTTTGCTAGATTTTATCTTTTCAAGCTAAAGTCTATGTTTATCTTCATCTTTTCTTCAACTTTTTACCTTAAACGATGGAATCCGGGTCTCAACGAATTGGTTATTAGTCTGGAGTGGTTTGGAAACGAATTGTTGCCAGAGAAGAGGACCACTGTACTGATTCCGACATAAACCCGTTACGAACAGACGACCGAGCGGACTGGGGTGATTCCCACCCGATCAGATCGGCTGTACAATAAGGGGTTCATCATTGTCTTAGTATGTATCACGTCGTCGTTAACAGAAACTTCGAGTTTTTACAAAACTAAGAACAGGACAAGGTAACCCGATCGAGTGGCAACCCGATCGGATAGCCATCCGATCGAACAGCCACCCGATCGAGTGACACTTGCCCCTAACCCTATAAGTTCTTGAAACTTTGAAGTCCTGATCATCGAGTGGCAGCTCGATCGGATAGCTATCCGATCGAACAACCAGCCGATCAAGGCAACCTTGAAATTTGAACTTGGATCGAGTGCTGACCCGATCGGATAGCCATCCGATCGGACAACCATCTGATCCCTTCACACTTTGGTCATTGAATCGAGTGGCAACCCAATCGGATAGCCATCCGATCGGACAACCATTCGTCCCTACCACACTCATGTCATCTCTATCGACTGGCAATCCGATCGGATGGCCATCCGATCGGACAGCCATTCGATCCAGTGACTAATCTGACACTTGCGCAATCTCGTTATTTTGTCCGACACTTATCTGTTGTAATCTAATCAGGCTAAACCTAAAGAGCTCCCTTTGATCCAATAACAGTCTGAACTGTTAAGCAATCACTGTGAGTATACTCGATCCCTTTTTGTTTTAAACTTTGGGATGTAACATGTATTCTATTAAACTACGATACTTAAAACTTTTGCAACTAAACTCTATCCTACGTGTATGTGAAACTTGTGATTCTTGTATTCTATTTGTGCTATGTTAACTTTTAATCCAGGGTGTGTAGTTCCGCCTTAATAATAGTGGCGCTATAGGCGATGCACCTCCCCATTATTCTCGGGGGTATTGTTAGGAGGATTCTAGTTTTCCTTGAGACTTGGGAAAACAACAAAGCATCGGGATACTTGGGCTATCACTTGGTGGACTGCGAACACTAGCATGGCTGAAACTATTTTGTTACACTTACATACGGATATGAGTCGTTTTAATCTAGTATTCTATTATTCAAACTTGTATACTAGCCAGTACGTTTTGTACTGACTTTATTTTAATACATGTTGCAGGCTGACAGGATGCTAGGATTCTTGGAATCAAGCTAGGATGATGCTTAGAAACTCATCTAGTTAATTAAGTTTTTGAACAATATTTGAGACTTGATGTACTTTGATACCTTGTGACGGTTGTTGGGTTTTAGACAATGTTGAAACAATCTAATTTCTAATGAAACTATTAGTGTTATGGAATCTCATGAGCAATCTGAACGCTTAGTGCTCGCACCCCGATGTTTCCGCCATCGGTTGGGGTATGACAGATTGGTATCAGAGCCATAACTATAGGGAATTAGGATAAGTAGGAATACTTTCCCTAGTATATAGTTCTAGGAGTCTTGATTCTTATCTGCTGTTGAAGACTTATGTATTCTACCGTATCAGCTTCCTAGCCGCACATTTCCCTGCTAAACTTACATGCCTTCCCTAAGGCTGACACCATATACACTTGATGCAATGAAAACGTTGTTAATCAGTGTTTGTGTTTTGCACGAGATTTGCCCTCAAGACATGAGTGACATCCGAACCTTGACGAAAAATCGCCATATTATTCTAGTAGGTCTTGTCTGCGGATAAGTACCGACGCTATTAGGGTACGATGTTGTCAAGATAGAGGTGAAACTCAGACCTTAATAACTAGTCCCACTCTTTGATGATTTTATGTCTCTCCAAGGTCTCGAAATTCCATTCAAATTGGGTACGTGAAATGACCAAAAGGACGAATATCGTAGGCCTAACATCGATGACGTATTTATCCAAGTAAGTCAAGACACGCTATCTCAATTCGAAAGAGGTTCGAATCACTTTGGTTAGTCACCGTTCCTCTAACCGGAACACTCTATGTTTTATGAACCTATCTTTTATGTTATCTCGATTTTTACATGTGGTTTTAGACTTGATCCTTCGTTCATTTTGAGTCTTTTCACACAAATCGCACGTATGTCCGCAATCTAAAGCGTTAACTCTAATCTCAGGATCAACTAAATTTATGAAGCTTTATTCTATCATGATAGCCTATGTGTGAATCTTGATCGACTATGATACTATGTGAATCTGTCTGATGAATCTATGTATTGTTGTGGTTGTAAGACACTAAATGTAACATGGCAAGGAAACACGAGGGAGAAGTGACGTGTCTGAAGCATGGTGGATACGCCGCTGGTACTTCCTATATATAAGTGTTTCCGACATGTTACCAACTTTCGTACCAAGTGCCATGCGAAACTTAGTGTTTTTACGGACCGGTGATGATGTTGTTGAATTCTAAAACTATGGAAGAACTATTTGTGTAATCTATTGAAAACTACGTGTAATCTAGTGTATACTCTAGTGAAATCTATGTGTAATCTACGTATGTGCTGTTTTGGAGAAACAAAATACGAAATGTAGCCTAGCGCCAAAGACGAGGAGGAAGTGTCATGTCCGAAACATGGTGGATACGCCGCTGGTACATCCTACACATAAGTTTTCTGGCATGTTGCCGAGTTTTCGTACCACGCGCTAAGTGAAGTTCGTAGTTTTATAGGCTCGGGATTGAAGTTGTGAAGTCTATTTGGGTTAATCTATGTCGTTAAATCTATTTGGGTCAATCTATGTGGAGATCTTGTGATGAATTCTAATGTTGTGGTTAACGAAGCATGACACCGATGACGAGACGGACGTGGCATGATTGAAGCATGGTGGATACGCCGCTGGTACTTCCTATATATAAGTGCTTATGTCATGTTGCCGAACTTTCGTAGCACGTGCCATGCGGGAATTCGTTGTTTGTGGATTGTTAACACTAATCTATTTAAATCTATAGAAAACTATGAAGTCTATAATGTCTATGAAGTCTATAAAGTCTATTGAAGTCTACGAAGTCTATTGAAGTGTATTGAAGTCTACTAAAGTCCATTGAAGTCTATTGAATTCTATTGGATCTATTGAAGACTATTTGAGACCTATCGTAATCTGTTGAAATCTATGTGAATCTATAAAGTCCGAGCGTACTATTCAGACCCTTGAGGATATGCTCCGTTCTTGTGTCACCGACTTTGGTGGTAACTGGGATGTACATTTACCATTGATTGAGTTCTCATACAACAATAGCTATCATTCCAGTATTCAGATGGCTCCTTTCGAAGCTTTGTATGGCCGCAAGTGCCGATCTCCTCTCAGCTGGCATGAGATTGGTGACAAGCAGTTTACTGGCCCTGAAATAATTCAAGAGATAATGGATAAGATTCTTCAGATCCCTGATAACTTGATCAAGGCTAGGAGCAGACAAAAGAGTTATGCTGATAATAGGCGTAAGCCTCTGGAATTTGATGTTGGTGACCGAGTTCTACTCAAAGTATCTCCCTGGAAGGGAGTAGTTCACTTTGGTAAGATGGGAAAGCTCGTTCCTCGCTATGTGGGTCCTTTCAAGATACTCGAAAGGATTGGCAAGGTAGCGTACATACTAGACCTGCCACAAGAGCTAAACAATGTGCGTCCAGTGTTCCACGTATCCAATCTACGTAAATGCCTAGCCGATGAGGAACTGCGGGTTCCCCTCGAAGACTTGCAAATAAATGAAGTTGTACACTTCATGGAGAAACCGGTCGAAATCATGGATCAAGGAGTCAAGCGATTGAGGCGCAGCAAAATTCTCATTGTCAAGGTTCGAAGGGAGGGAAAGCGTGGCGCCGAATTCACTTGGGAATTGAAAAATGAGATGAAGGCCAAGTATCTGCAGCTCTTTGAACAATCTTCTTCTAAGATTTCGGGGACGAAATCTCCTAAAGGAGGGGAGACTGTAACGCCCTGCATCCCTAAACTTTAGACTCTTGGCAAGTTTAGCCCCTGGACTTTGCATTTTGTCAATTTTAGTCCCTGACCTATGTAGTCATTAATACTTTGATACTTGGTGAATTCTATGTCATATGCTATACACTCAAAATGCCTAATTCTATATACTTGGAATGCCTAACTCTATATACTTGGAATGTCTAAATCCACATACTTTGGTGCTTGACTCTTGAGGCTCGTGAAACATGAGACTTGGTTGAACGAGGGACTGGAGTCTTGTCACTGGCAGAAACTATGAAACTTTGAAAACTTTTGTGCTATTGTCTAGTTATACTATTTCCCAATAAACACACAACGCAACGCTTAGTCTAACTCACAAATCGAATCAAGATGGTGGAACGAAAAGTTGGGATTGACCAAGTGGCAATCCGATCGGATGGCCACTCGATCGGACCACCATCCGATCCGTGCACACCGCTCCTCTTCACACACTCCCACACCATAAATAGGCCTGTCACATCAGTCCTTCACTGATGTGACAGCCTCACTCGATCCAGACGCACGCACACCACATTTCTTCGATTTCTCGGCGATTTCGGTACGTTTTACACTAGATTCTTGTACTTTCTTAATCTACACAAAATTCTCTACAAGATTCTCCTTTGAAATCTCACTTTTCACCGTGAAATCTCTTAGATCTGAGTTCTTAAGGATGATGTCATCAATGGTGGTTTGTACAAACTACTATATGATGTCACCCCTGATGAAATCTAGTTTAGATCTAAGGAATTTCATGCGTTTTACACTAAATCTATGCTAGATCTAATCTTTTCAAGCTAAAGTCTATGTTTATCTTCATCTTTTCTTCAACTTTTTACCTTAAACGATGGAATCCGGGTCTGAACGGACTGTAGACCGTGTTATTAGTCTGGAGTGGTTTGGAAACGGATTGTTGCCAGAGAAGACGACCACTCTACGGATTCCGATATAAACCCGTTACGAACAGACGACCGAGCGGACTGGGGTGATTCCCACCCGATCGGATCGGCTGTACAATATGGGGTTCATCATTGTCTTAGTACGTATCACGTCGTCGTTAACAGAAACTTAGAGTTTTTACAAAACTAAGAACGGGACAAGGTAACCCGATCGAGTGACACTTGCCCCTAACCCTATAAGTTCTTGAAACTTTGAAGTCCTGATCGTCGAGTGGCAGCTCGATCTGATAGCTATCTGATCGAACAACCATTCGATCAAGGCAACCTTGAAACTTGAACATAGATCGAGTGGTGACCCGATCGGATAGCCATCCGATCGGACAACCATCCGATCCCTTCACACTTTGGACATTGAATCGAGTGGATAGCCATTCGTCCCTACCACACTCATGTCATCTCTATCGACTGGCAATCCGATCGGGTTACCTTAGAGGTCAGCGTATGAATAGTATTGCGTTGTGTGTTCGATGTGATTTAGAATAAGTAATGATGTGTGCAAAATACAACATATAAATTACATCAAATATGGCATTAAACTAACCCTTTTTTCGTACTAATGTTGGAAAAAGTGTGTTTTTGTCTTCCTTTTGTATTTTCAGGATTAAATGAGCTCAAATGAACAAAAGAAGCAAAAAGGCAGCTAAATCTAACATTAATACAAGAAAAGGGATAAACGTGGCATGCCCGACCCCTCGACAGCATCTTCCCAAGCAAAAAAAAAAAAAAAAAAAAAAACAGAAGGCTGAACACGCCCCGTGCTTAATGAGCACGGGGGCGTGCCCAAGTGTCTGCAGAAAAGACAAAGTTGTAGAAGCTTCTATCACCCACCACGGGGGCGTGCCCAGCGGACATGGGGTCGTGGTCAACTCTAAGATTCGCAGAATCTGAGGAAATCTTGATAGTACAGATACGCTTCTGCACACGGGGTCGTTCCCAGCGGACACGGGGGCATGGTCAACTAATGCAAACAAACTGCATTTAATGAAGGAAAAGAAGACGAGTGGACACGGGGCCTTGTCCGGGCTTTTTTGCAGGCTATAAATAGGGGTGCTTGGCTCATTTGCAAATCATCCCTTGGCAAACCACCTCTCTCACACTTCACCCACCCACTTCCACCATCACAACCCACATCCACCACCATCATCCATCATACATCATAGAGTGTGTGAGTAGTCTCGGGATCCAAGATTGATCATAAGAGTTCTTGACAATCAAAGGCCATGTTTGCCTAAGTCTCTTACATCACTTGGTGAAGACAAGTGTCTAGTGTAATACTTTTTATTTTTAATATTTTCGCACTTTTTATTTGGTTCTGTATTAATGACTTTAATAACTAGTTTCTTATGTTGAAGGTGAGTCTTCCTTATCGTTTGTCTGTGGTGTCTTGGCATTATTTTACTGTCTATATAAAATAAAGATTTTCACCATTCATATCTACACGGTCTATATGGAGGTATGTTGGCTACCTGGTCGGGGGTTAAGGGAACGGTTTGGTAAGAGTCTTGCCTTGTTCAGTGTATAGATCCTGCAAGGACCTGGGTCAATTTTAGTAGGACCTCCTTCAATACCCACTGGTATTGGATGGCGGGGTTCCGAACTCCTTGATCCCCTCATATGTAAACTACTATTAAAACTTTAACCCGGCTACTTAGGACTGTATCCCTGCCGACTCAGACTACTTAGCCGAGGGTAACGTCACCTGCAGAAGAGGGGCCTACCACAATATGCATTAATAACTTAATTAATTATCTTTCAATAATCCAACCCTTTAGGATTGTATCCTTGCTGACTCAAACTACTGGGTTGAGGGTAACGTCACCTTCAGAAGATGGGCCTACTACAATAACTAAGATAATCTCTTAAAAAGTGTAAAAGTGCAGAAATAATCAAAGGTTACACTAAACACGAGTCGGATCTAAGTGATTCATCTTGTCTATATGTTTTTATTTTATTTTTCAGCATTTTAGTTAGTTTTATTTTTTTCTAGTTTAAAACCTTTTTCTAAAGTTTTGATTTGATTAGACGTTGAGGATAAACCGGTATTAAAAGCTCTTGTGTCCTTGGACGACCTCGGTATCTTACCAACACTATACTACGCTCACGATGAGTGCACTTGCCCATATGTGTGTTTAGTGTTAGTAAATATCGTGTTTTATAAATTTAAAACTTGGCTAAAAAGTGTTAAAGGGCTTAAAATATACATTAAAAACTATACGACCCTTCACACGCATCAAGTTTTTGGCGCCGTTGCCGGGGACACAAGGATTTTAAGAAAGCTTAAAATCGACGGCCTAATCAGTTTTTCAAAACTTTTTCAAAACGCGCGCACATTTTTCTGCATTTTAGTTAGTTTTGCATTTACAGTAGGTTGAACACGGGCCGTGCTCAGTGAACACAGGGCCGTGCTGCATATTTTTCATAAAAACACCTAGATACAGAGTCTGAACACGGGGTCATGCTCACTGAACACCCCCCCGGTGCTGCACAAAACCAGTAACTTTTATTTAAACGCCCAGATACAGATCCTGAACACGGGCCGTGTCCACTGAACACGGGGCCGTGTCCAACCTCTGTTTCCGTTTTGATTTTTGTTTTCTGGTCTCGAGACTCTGTTGTGGTCTGCTGAGTGATTCTTATGGATCAATACTCAGGAGATTACAACTACACCTATGAGGAGGATGATTATAGGGAAGTCTATTGCCCCATTTATGGTGACCCGTACTCGGTTCAATATTGTGACTTATTTCAACCATCCACTTCATACAACTATAATGAGGAGTCCAGGTACGAGCCATCAACTTCATACACATCCTATGAAGACCAAAGGTATGAACCTTCTCCCTCATACTCATATTTTGATGAACCAAGGTATGAATCTTCATACTCATACTTTGAGGAACCAAGATATGAGCCACCACCTTCATATGCTTATTATGAGGAACCATGGCGTGAACAACCCACCTCATATGAGTATTATGAAGAACAAAATTACGACCCTTATCCATCATATACTTACTATGAAGAACCATGGTATGAACCATCTACTTCATATGAGTATTATGAGGAACAAAGGATTGAACATCCGGATTCAAGCTTTGAGGATCCCGATCCTTATTCTATCACCGACGTAGCCGATAGGATAATAGAACACATTAAAACTATCGAACGTTGCATACTAGAATCTCGCGCAAGGGAAGAGGAGTCCTGCGCAAGAGAAGAGTTAACTTGTAATAAAGAAGAGATAGTTGAAAATGTAAAAATGAAAGAACAAATAAGTGAAAAACCGACACATGAGTTAAACAACGAAAAAGGTGAGTCCGATAACGTTAAAATTCAAGAAGAGTCTAATTTTGAAAAACTTAATCTCTTGTCACCTTCTTTCGAAAACCATTGTTTAGTACCCACTCATGCTAAGCTTTTAAAAGAGTTGAACACTAACACTAAAATTGACGAAACGGTAAGCGTTAACTTAACAAATGATCAAACCTCTCTAATAAAAGAAGACCCATTTGAAATCAACATTACACCGGTTCCATGTTTTTTTCAAAACTCCTTTATTAGTAATATCACAATTGATAAAGATCTTTGTGTTAATATAATGCCAAACGACATTTTTGAAAAATTAAGTATTAGTGATTTTTCTCCACTTCAAATATCCCTTTTTCTATCTAATCGGAAAGTAATAAAATCAATAGGGATAGTTGAGGATGTCTTGGTCCAAACCAACCAAATGGTAATCCCAAAGGACTTTGTCATCCTTGATGACGCTCCTCTAGTGTTGGGACGACCTTTTGTAAAAACCCACGAAGCCTTGAAAAATCGGAAGTACAACAATCTATCTATTCAATTAGGGGCCTTCAAAAGATGTGTCGATCTTGAATGATCAATGAAATATCCAATCGGCAATGACGACCCCCTAATTGAAGATGAGCCAGAGCCACCCGATAAGGTGGGTCTAGCCAAGGACCCTTATAAACGTGGCGCACCACGGAGGCATTTCGCGGAACTATCCTTAGTTTAGTTTAGATTAACTTTTATGCTTTCTAGTTTAGTTTTAATTTTCATGAATAAAACATACTCGGGATGGTGAAGGATACTAAGGGAAACTTGAACCCACACCCCATGCACAAAAACAGAGCCTCCCGACAATTTTTCTTCATTACAGCAAGTTCAGCACGGGGCCGTGCTGACCCCAACACGCCCCGTGCCCGAGGTTCTGCAGAAAATGCCCAGTTCAGGTAACTGGACACGAGGCCGTGCTCACTGAACACGCCCCCGTGCCCAGCCTTCTGTTTAAATTTTATACTGGCAGTCTGACCACGGGGCCGTGCGCAGCCCAACACACCCCGTGTTCAGCTACCCAGTAACATAAAATCTTGTTTTTAACCCACTTTTACACATTTTAATCAACCAAAAAACTTATTTTTGGGACACATTGAGGACAATGTGTAATTTAAGTGTGGGGGGGGGGGGGATGCTAAAACCTTGAATCTTGCAAGTCCTAAAAACAAGCCATACACAAAACTCTATTGGAACCGCTAATCACTTTCATATTTTTTTACTTGTCTTGGTTTAATTTGGGAATAACAAGTTCTAAAAAGGTTATATTTTTACAAATTTACAACCGATAGCGTCATGATAAAAAGAACCGACATAAGAAAATTATGAAACAGCATGACAAATCTAGTTAAAATTTGATTATATATACTTGATCACATTAAAAAACCCATTCCCATAAAAAGTGAGTTTTAAGACTTTATTGAGCAAACAAATACACATCTTTAGATTAAATGCTCATCTTTCGTTTCTTGTGTGAATAGCCGCTTGGTTTCTTACGACTCTAGAACTTGCCATGACAATACATTCCCGGTCCTTACCAACTTAAACCCAAGTAAGTAAATGATGGAGGCATTAGGACTAACCATTTTCCTTTTCAACACCATTATTTTTCATTTTTTTACCACCTACCCAAAATCCCCTTAGTTATCCCCTTTCAGCCTAAACCTTTTCGTTTTAACACCCACAAAACAAACACCCTTTACCCACCAAAACCTTTTTCTTTTCAAACCCATTTTGTTTTAGTAAAAAGCTCGGTTATCTTGTGCAAAAAAAGAGAGGATTCACGACAACCGACGCTTTTTACGCTTTTAGCCTTTTTTTTTTTACTAACCACTAACCCAAAAACCACCTACCTTTAACCAAAGCCTAACCCTTCCCCAAAGTCCTCTTGATATTTACAAAGGTATAGTTAAAACGGAGGAGGATTGATTGCTTGGCGAGCATATGGTAGAAATAAGTTCCATGCCGGTTTCGAGTGCTTCACAAAAATACATCTTCGGGCGAGTGTTGAGTGATCTCCCGTGAGGTATGTGAACTTGTATATAAATGGAATTTTAAAGAGGCATGTTATGCCCAAATAAGTAATTTCTCTTCTGAAATGTTCAATATAAATCATAACGAATAGGATTGTAAATAGCATAAAAATAAAACCTAATAAAGATCTTGGATTCCCGACACTCAAGGCAAGCCCAAACTTCTCTTCTACCCATTCCATTTGGGAGTGTAAGCCACATTATAAAGAGTTTTGCTTGAGGACAAGCAAAGATTCAAGTGTGGGGGTATTTGATGTGTGTAAAATGCAACATATAAATTACATCAAATGAGGCATAAAACTAACCCTTTTTTAGTACTAATGTTGGAAAAGTGTGCTTTTATCATCCTTTTGTATTTTCAGGATTAAATGAGCGTAAATGAACAAAAGGAACAAATATACAGCCAAAACCAACATAAATACAAAGAAAGGGAAGAAACGTGGCATGCCCGATGATGTGTGCAAAATGCAACATATAAATTACATCAATTATGGAATAAAACTAACCCTTTTTTAGTACTAATGCTGGAAAAAGTGTGCTTTTGTCTTCCTTTTGTATTTTTAGGATTAAATAAGCTCAAATTAACAAAAGAAGCAAAAAGGCAGCTAAATCTAACATAAATACAAGAAAAGGAACAAACGTGGCATGCCCGACCTCCCCGAAAGCATCTTCCCAAGCAAAACAAGAGAACAGAAGGCTGAACACGCCCCGTGCTCAGTGAACACGGGGGTGTGCCCAAGTGTCAGCATAAAAGACAAAGTTGTAGAAGCTTCCATCGCCCACCACGGGGCCGTGCTCAGCGGACACGGGGCCATGGTCAACTATAAGATTCGCAAAATCCAGGCAAATCTTGATAGTACAGATATGCTTCTGCACACGGTGTCGTGCCCAGCGGACACGGGGGCGTGGTCAACTAATGCAGACAAACTGCAATTAATGAAGACAGAGAAGAAGAGGGACACGGGGTCGTGCCCGAGCTGCTGTTCAGGCTATAAATAGGGGTTCTTGGCTCATTTGCAAATCATCCCTTGGCACACCACCTCTCTCACACTTCACCCACCACCCACCACCATCACAACACCATCATCCACCACCATCATCCATTATCCATCATAGAGTGTGTGAGTCGTCTCGGGATCCAATGATGTTGAATTATGGCTTCATCAAAATAAAAATTGTAAAAATAAAAAGTCTTACGAAAACCGACGCTTTTTATGCTTTTCGCCATTTTTCTACTAACCACTAACCCAACCACCTACCTTTAACCCAAGCCTAACCCTTCACCCAAAAGTCCTCTTGATATTTACAAAGGTATATAGTTAAAAATGAGGAGGATTGATTGCTTGGCAAGCCTATGGTAGGAGTAAGTTTCATGCCGCTCTCGAGTGATTCAATAAAATACATCTTCAGCCGAGAGTTGAGTGATCCCCTGTGAGGTATGTGAACTTGTATATAAATAGAATTTTAAAGAGGCATGTCATGCCCTAATAAGTAATTTATCTTATGAAAAGTTTTAAATAAATCATGACGAATAGGATTGTAAATAAATAAAAATAAACTTAATAAAGAATCTTGGAAATCCCGACACTCTATGACAAGCCCAAAAACCTTCTCTTCTACCCATTCCATTTGAGAGTGTAAAGCCACATTATAAAGAGTTTTGCTTGTGGACAAACAAAGATTCAAGTGTGGGGGTATTTGATGTGTGCAAAATGCAACATATAAATTACATCAATTGTGGCATAAAACTAACTCTTTTTTAGTACTAATGTTGGAAAAGGTGTGCTTTTATCTTCCTTTTGTATTTTCAGAATTAAATAAGCTCAAATTAACAAAAGAAGCAAAAAGGCAGCTAAATCTAACATAAATACAAGAAAAGGAACAAACGTGGTATTCCCGACCTCCCCGAAAGCATCTTCCCAAGCAAAACAAGAGAACAGAAGGCTGAACACGCCCCGTGCTCAGTGAACACGGGGGCGTACCCAAGTGTCAGCATAAAAGACAAAGTTGTAGAAGCTTCCATCGCCCACCACGGGGCCGTGCTCAGCGGACACGGGGCCGTGGTCAACTATAAGATTCTCATAATCCAGGCAAATCTTGATAGTACAGATATGCTTCTGCACACGGGGTCGTGCCCAGCGGACACGGGGGCGTGGTCAACTAATGCAGACAAACTGCAATTAATGAAGACAGAGAAGAAGATGGACACGGGGCCATGCCCGAGCTACTGTTCAGGCTATAAATAGGGGTGCTTGGCTCATTTGCAAACCATCCCTTGGCACACCACCTCTCTCACACTTCACCCACCACCCACTACCATCACAACACCATCATCCATTGTCCATCATAGAGTGTGCGAGTCGTCTCGGGATCCAAGATTGATCGTAAGAGTTCTTGACAATCAAAGGCCATGTTTGCCTAAGTCTCTTACATCACTTGGTGAAGACAAGTGTCTAGTGTAATACTTTTTATTTTTAATCTTTTCGCACTTTTTACTTGGTTATGTATTAATGACTTTAATAACTAGTTTCTTATGTTGAAGATGATTCTTCCTTATCGTTTATCCGTGGTGTCTTGGCATTATTTTACTGTCTATATAAAATAAAAGATTTTCACCATTCATATCTCCACGGTCTATATGGAGGTATGTTGGCTACCTGGTCGGGGGTTAAGGGAACAGTTTGGTAAGAGTCTTGCCTTGTTCAGTGTATAGATCCTGCAAGGACCTGGGTCAAATTTAGTAGGACCACCTTCAATACCCACCGGTATTGGATGGCGGGGGTCCAAACTCTTTGATCCCCTCATATGTAAGCTACTATTAATACTTTAACCCGGCTACTTAGGACTGTATCCCTGCTGACTCAGACTACTTAGCTGAGGGTAACGTCACCTTCAAAAGAGGGGCCTACGATAATATGCATTAATAACTTAATTAATTATCTTTCAATAATCCGACCCTTTAGGATTGTATCCTTGCTGACTCAAACTACTGGGTTGAGGGTAACGTCACCTTCAAAAGAGGGGCCTACTACAATAACTAAGATAATCTCTTAAAAAGTGCAAAAGTGCGGAAATAATCAAAGGTTACACTAAACACGAGTCGGAGCCAAGTGATTCATCTTGTCTATCTGTTTTTATTTTTATTTTTATTTTTCAGCATTTTTATTAGTTTTTATTTTTTTTCTAGTTTAAACCTTTTTCTAAATTTTTTATTTGATTAGACGTTGAAGATAAACCGGTACTAAAAGCTCTTGTGTCCTTGGACGACCTCGGTATCTTGCCAACACTATACTACGCTCACGATGGGTGCACTTGCCCATATGTGTGTTTAGTGTTTGTAAATATCGTGTTTTATAAATTTAAAATTTGGCTAAAAAGTGTTAAAAAGGGCTTAAAATATACATTAAAAACTAATAACACTCATGCACATCACCCGACCCCTCGACAGCATCTCCCAAAGCAAAAAACAAGAAGAAAGCTGAGCATGGGGCTGTGCCCAGCTCAACACGGAGCGTGCCCAGCGGACACAGGGGGCGTGTTCAGGTGTCTGCAGAAAAGACAAAGTTGTAGAAGCTTCTATTCCCGACACGGGGGCGTGCCCATCTCAACACGGGGCCGTGGTCAACGCAAAGATTCACAGAATCCAAGCAAATCTTGATAGTACAGATACGCTTCTGCACACGGGGCCGTGCCCAGCGGACACGGGGGCGTGGTCAACTAATGCAAACAAACTGCAATTAATGAAGAAAGAGAAGAAGGGTGGACACGGGGCCGTGCAGGCTTCTATGTAGGCTATAAATAGGGGTGCTTGGTTCACTTCAAAGGCATCCCTTGGCAAACCACCTCTCTCACACTTCACCCACCCACCACCACCATCACAACCCACATCCACCACCATCATCCATCATAGAGTGTGTGAGTAGTCTCGGGATCCAAGATTGATCGTAAGAGTTCTTGACAATCAAAGGCCATGTTTGCCAAAGTCTCTTACATCACTTGGTGAAGACAAGTGTCTAGTGTAATACGTTTTATTTTTAATCTTTTTGCACTTTTTATTTGGTTCTGTATTAATGACTTTAATAACTAGTTTCTTATGTTAAAGGTGAGTCTTACTTATCGTTTGTCCGTGGTGACTTGGCATTATTTTACTGTCTATATAAAATAAACGTTTTCACCATTCATATCTCCACGGTCTATATGGATGTATGTTGGCTACCTGGTCGGGGGTTAAGGGAACGGTTTGGTAAGAGTCTTCCCTTGTTCAATGTATAGATCTTGCAAGGGCCTGGGTCAACTTTAGTAGGACCTCCTTCAATTCCCACTGGTATTGGATGGCGGGGGCCCGAACTCCTTGACCCCCTCATATATAAACTACTATTAAAACTTTACCCGGCTACTTAGGACTGTATCCCTGCTGACTCAGACTACTTAGCCGAGGGTAACGTCACCTCCAGAAGAGGGGCCTACCACAATATGCATTAATAACTTAATTAATTATCTTTCAATAATGCAACCCACCCTTTAGGATTGTATCCTTGCTGACTCAAACTACTGGGTTGAGGGTAACGTCACCTTCAGAAGAGGGGCCTACTACAATAACTGAGATAATCTCTTACAAAGTGCAAAAGTGCAGAAATAATCAAAGGTTACACTAAACACGAGTCGGATCCAAGTGATTCATCTTGTCTATCTGTTTTTTTTTTTTTAATTTTATTTTTCAGCATTTTAGTTAATTTTATTTTTCTAGTTTAAAACCTTTTTCTAAACTTTTGATTTGATTAGACGTTGAGGATAAACCGGTATTAAAAGCTCTTGTGTCCTTGGACGACCTCGGTATCTTACCAACACTATACTACGCTCACACTGGGTGCACTTACCCATATGTGTGGTTAGTGTTAGTAAATATCGTGTTTTATAAATTTAAAACTTGGCTAAAAAAGTGTTAAAGGGCTTAAAATATACATTAAAAATCTATAACACTCACTCAAATCACTAGTCTATTGTTTAAGTACCAACAGACCGACTTGTGCATGCCCAGTAGGGGTTTTGTACGAGTTTACTCGCTATTTCTCGCTCGTACTCGCTGTACACTACACACTTGCGCAAACATCGCATACTACAGTTCTGCACAAGATCAGCTTTTCCTAAGGCTGATTACACACGCAAACGAATGATCTGGTTAAGATTAGGTGTGAAAACTGCAAACTCTCGACCAGATTACTCGTTCAAATTGCTATTTTTACTATAAAACAAGAGAATTTGCGTTTAATCAGGAGTGAAATCCATACTTCGACGCATGTCTCGGTGTCTATCTCGCGATTTCATCACACAAAACAGGAATGTAGTCGCTAAGTCAGGGGTGAAACCCAAACCTTGATGACTCGTTCTACTCTCTAATGTGGATTTACAAAACTCTCACCAAAGTCTCGACGGACTCCAATGACTTGAGGTCACACTGTAACTGGAAGGATGCGTGCCAATCACTCGAATCGAAGTGAGATCACAGTCCCGAAGGCCAAAGTGTGCACTTAAAGTTCCTTGTGAACAGTCGAATCACTTTGGGTAGTCGACGTCTATCTAGCCGAGATAATCTATCCTCGAATTTTATGTGTTTCAATTCTGGAACCCGAAGCCGCCAACTCTGTGGTTTATCGATTTTATGTGTGAATTTTACATAATTTTCTATGTTTATGTGCTTCGATTTTTGGTGATTTACACGCTTTTCGCTTCTCACTTTCGATCAACACGCACCACTCGCACTGCACATCTACCTCAATACATTAACAAATCGCTGGTCATTATTCGCAATCGCTGCTCGATACTCGTAATCGCTATATTTAATCGCCATACGTGCTGTGAAGAATAGGGAATACGTGTAACATATAGTTAGGTTTCTCTATTCCGACTGCCTTATGTGCTTCTGTGCCTTACGTGCTTATGTGTTTCTGTGCTCTATGTAATTATGTGCTTATGTGTCTATGTGCTTATATGGATGAACGTGTTTCTGAGCTTTATGGCGAATCGCTAGACTATAGTAGGAATAATCGAATTGTGTTTTGAGTCATATGGTGATGTCTGATGCAGACAATGTCGTCATCTAGATTTCGCGCTACCCAAGCCGCACGCCGAAAACAGGCCGATAAACGCCTCGCCTCTATGGTTGCTAAACAGATGGCGAAAGTTATTCCTCAGATTGTCAGTGAACTTCACGAGAATGCAAGAAAGTCTTCTGAAGAGTCCAGGACCGATACTCCCAAAGCTGCTTTCAGCTTCAAACAGTTCAAAGCCTGCGCCAGAGTGGCTGTCCTGATGATCTCCGTACTCCTAAAGAGTTTACTGGTGAAGATGGTCCTACGGCCATGTTCCAATGGTTTGATTCTATCGAAGTCACCATGCACCAGAGTGGTTGTCCTGATGATCTCCGAACTCTCAACGCAACTGGCGTCTTCCAGTCCCGCGATTTAGACTGGTGGACAGCCGAGAAAAACAAACGCGGAAACGATGCAGCTTACGGGCTATCATGGGATAAGTTGAAGGACGTGATGATGCAAGAGTTTCGCCCTCCCCATGAGCACCAAAAGTTGGAGGATGAATTCTGGCATATTAAGCAGAAAGATGGTGACAACGCTGGTTTGACTGCGCGCTTCAAGCAGTTGAGTATAATATGTCCGGACCAAGTCAAGACGCCCGAAATCACCATCAAAAAGTATATCCGTGCTCTTCCGGATTGCGTGGCTGATTTCGTTCAAGCAGCAAAGTCGACGACGATTGAAGAAACCTACTTGCTCGATGCTGAGATCAACGACAAGCGAGTCAAGTCTGGTGTCTGGGATAAAGCTCCCAAGAATCTGCACCAAGCTACCACTGCTTCAACCACTGAAACCGCCACCGCTCCTCAGTCATCCAAGCTCTCGTGACGCAAGAGAAAGAACAACAACAGTTCCAGCAACAAGAACTGTGATGTGACCAATGCTGCCCCACTTCAAGTTGTTCCAACTCCTCAGCAACACCAACACCGCCAAGTAGCGGCCCCGGTTACCAACGCACCACTGGCAAAGCGTGCATACACTGGTCCTCACCCGGCTTGCCTTACTTGTACCTATCACCACACAGTGGGAATCGCCTGTAGATACTGTGCCCATTGCAACATGTACGGCCATTTCACCGCCAAGAGTCGTACGGGTCCACGTCAAAACCCTGCTCCAACCTAAGGTCAAGCTCCTGCTCAACAAGCTCTACTTGCTGCTCCTCATGGCCATCAAGCGGCTCATACACCCGCGGTCAATGCTAGAGCTTGCTATGCGTGTGGTGATACCAACCACTTCGCCAACATGTGCTCGAACCGAGTGGTCAAGAAAGAGCCACAACAGCAACAGCCTCAGCAATAGCAGCAACAACCAGCACCCCGCGGATGCACTTTCAACATCAATGTCCGTCAAGCTCAAGCCGATAACAATGTGGTGAATGGTACGTTCCTTGTGAATGGTATATATGCTACGTGTTTATTTGATACTGGAGCGGATAACTGTTTTGTATCGTTTGAATTCGAAAAGCTCCTCAACCGTAAGCGCGCTCATCTCCCCTCGACGTTCGATGTTGAAGTTACCACCAGAAGAACCGTCGCTGTCAATTCTGTTCTTCGTGATTGTACTCTCAAACTCAACAATCACATCTTCCCTATCGACCTTATTCTGATGCAGCTCGGTAGTTTTGACGTCATAGTAGGCATGGACTTTCTTCGTGAAAACCATGCTGAAGTTGTTTGCTTCACTAAGATGATTCGATTCTCGCTCGCTAATGGTGATCAATTATGCGTGTACAGTGAAGTCGCGTCGAAGAAACTCCAACTCATGTCGTGTGTCCAGGCTAGCAAGTATCTCCGCAAGGAATATCAAGCTTTTCTGGCAGACATAGTAGTAGCGGAGAAGGAAAAGAAAGGTAATCCAGGAGTAAAAGATGTTCCCGTTGTTTGTGAATTCCCAAACGTTTTTCCCGATGATTTACCGGGACTACCTCCCGCTCGTGATATCGATTTCCGAATTGACCTCATTCCTGGAGCAAACCCTGTTGCTAAAGCTCCATATCATCTCGCTCCTTCTGAAATGTGTGAACTCTCGAGTCAGCTCCAGGAACTCCTTGATAAAGGCTTTATTCGCCTAGCACCTCCCCATGGGGCGCGCCTGTCCTTTTCGTCAAAAAGAAGGATGGTTCGTTCAAGATGTGCATCGATTATAGGGAGTTGAATAAGTTGACAATCAAGAATCGCTATCTCTGGCCCCGAATCGATGATTTGTTTGATCAGCTACAAGGTGCTACATGTTTATCTAAGATCGATCTACGCTCAGGCATCATCAATTACGCATTCAAGAGGAGGATATACCCAAAACCGCTTTTCGAACCCGCTATGGTCATTTCGAGTTCGTTGTCATGCCTTTTGGTTTGACCAATGCTCATGCAGTCTTCATGGACTTGATGAATCGAGTGTGCAAACCCTTCCTTGATCACTTCGTAATCGTATTCATCGATGATATCCTGATCTATTCCAAGTCAAAAGCCGAACACTCGCAGCATCTATGTTTGGTTCTTGAGTTACTCCAGGGAAACCGTCTCTACCCCAAATTCTCCAAGTGCGAATTCTGGCTGGAGGAGGTCCAATTCCTGGGTCACATTGTCAATAGTCGAGGTATCCACGTTGACCCTATGAAGATCAAAGCTCTTAAGAGTTGGGTTACACCCAAGAATCCGTCTGAAGTCCGTTCCTTTCTAGTGTTTGCAGACTACTATCACCGTTTTATCGAAGGTTTTTTCTAAAATCTCCGTGCCGCTTACCTCTCTTACGCATAAGGATAAACCTTTTGTTTCGGGAACTAAACAGGAGGAAGCCTTTCAATCCCTCAAGACTATGCTTTGCAATGCTCCTGTCCTCTCTTTGCCCGACGGAAACGACAATTTCGTAGTCTACTGCGATGCCTCGAACCTTGGTCTTGGTTGTGTTCTTATGCAATGAGATAAGGTTATCGCGTACGCTTCTCGACAGCTCAAAATCCATGAAAAGAACTACACCACACATGACCTCGAGCTTGGCGCAGTTGTTTTTGCGTTAAATATTTGGCGACACTACCTTTATGGTACCAAGTGTACGATCTTCACCGATCATAGGAGCCTACAACATATCTTTGACCAGAAGGAATTGAACATGCGTCAACGCCGGTGGGAAGAACTACTCAACGATTACGACTGTGAGATCAGTTACCATCCAGGTAAAGCAAACGTCGTGGCCGATGCTCTCAGTCGACGAAGCTACTTGCTTAGCGTTCGTAATTCCCAAGCCCAGTTTAATCTCGAAGCTCTTATCCGTGACGCGCAGCATGCTTGTTTTACCGAGCGAACTCTGAAGAAGGAAAGAATTCTAAACGATGGCACCCAACTCGAGAATCAGTCGAATGGCATCTTTCATTATTTGGACCGAATTTGGATTCCCAAGCGTACGAACTTGCGAAAACTTCTGATGGACGAAGCCCACAAATCACGATATTCCATTCATCCCGGTGCTGACAAGATGTACCAGGACATGCGCTACAAGTACTGGTGGCTGGGCATGAAAAAGGATATCACAATCTATGTTTCGAAATGCCTGACTTGTTCCAAGGTCAAGGCTGAGCATCAAAGACCCTCTGGCTTACTCGTTCAACCCGAGATCCCGATGTGGAAATGGGAGAGTATAGCTATGGACTTTATAACGAAACTTCCGCGTACTCAATCTGGTCATGATAGCATTTGGGTTGTGGTTGACCGCTTGACTAAGTTAGCTCACTTCCTACCGATACGAGAAGACTATAAGGTAGAAAGATTAGCCCGAATCTACACCAACGAGATCATTAGTCGACATGGGACACCTCACGATATCATCTCTGACCGCAATGGTCATTTTACCTCGCGTTTTTGGGAAACGTTTCAATCTGCTCTCGGTACTACTCTGAATCTAAGTACTACTTTCCATCCCTGAACCGACGGTCAGACTGAAAGAACGATTCGTACCCTTGAAGACATGCTCCGTTCGTGTGTCATAGCTTTCGGTGGTAATTGGGACGTGTACTTACCTTTGGTCGAATTCTCGTACAATAACAGTTATCATTCTAGCATACAAATGGCACCATTTGAGGCTTTATACGGAAGGAAATGTCGATTGCCTATTGTATGGCACGAGATCGGAGACGCGCAAATTACCGGTCCTGAGCTATTGCAAGAAACGACTGACAAAATCCTCCAAATTCGAGACAATCTGTTGAAAGCTCGGAGTCGACAGAAAAGTTACGCTGATAGACGCCGCAAGCCCCTTGAATTTGACGTTGGCGATCACATACTCCTAGAGGTTGCACCTTGGAAGGGGTTGATCAGATTCGGTAAGAAAGGAAAGCTCGCGCCTCGATATGTCGGACCCTTTAAGATTCTGGAAAGGATTGGAAAAGTGTCCTACAGACTCGAACTACCAGAGGAACTAAGTAACGTCCACCCGACTTTCCACGTTTCGAACCTCAGAAGGTGCCTGGCCGACCAAGAACTACATGTCCCTCTTGAGGACTTGCAAGTGGACGAAACACTACACTTCAAGGAAAAGCCTGTCGAGATCATGCGGCGAGAAACCAAGGTGCTCAGACGCTCACGCATTCCCATTGTGAAGGTTCGCTAGGAAGGCAAACGAGGCGCCGAGTTCACCTGGGAACTTGAAAGCGACATGAAGGTGAAGTACCCGCAGTTGTTTGTTATGGCTAAAGCCTAATTTCGGGATGAAATTCCCTTAAGTAGGGGAGGCTGTAACACCCCATGTTTCGAAAGTCAAAGTCAAAGTCAAGATTGAAGTCAAAGGAAGAAAAGATTGCTAACTACGATCTGCCACTCCCTACTCAACTACTGTTTTGACTTCTTTGACTTGTAATCGAATCTATTTATTTATTTGCTTTAGTTGTATTATGTGGAGTATCTATTAATAATCGAGGTTTAATCGCTATTTAATCGCTTACTTATCGTAAATCAATTTATCGCTAATCGCTATCGCAACTCAAATTACGTGTTCTGGATATTGTTTTACGTGTGTGCGCTACTTATGTGTTACTTGTGTATATTATTTTTATGTTGAGATGTTAATCGCAATCGCAATCGCAATCGCAATCGCAGACTATCGTATCGCAATCGAATCGCAAACGCTAAACGCAAGTTAATTATAGTGATTGTATGTTAGATATAGTAGTTATATTATTTGTGTAACTAATGGGAAATGCTATCGCATCGTTCACTCGAATCGCATGGCAACGCTCAACACGTGAATCGAAACAACAAAACTCATTGCGCCGAACACTTGGATCGAGTGGCCAACTGATCTAGTGGCCATCCGATCGGATTGCCATCCGATAGGATTGTCATCCGATCGAGTTGTCACCCGATCAGGCTGCCACCCGATCGGATTGCCACCCAATCAACCACCCACTTTCCTTTTTGGGAAACCCTATAAATACCCACCTGTCACATCATTTGTAATGTAACAGCTCCCTTGTTCGACCAGCCGCATTCAAACTCTCATTTCTCTCGATATCTATCGATTCTTGTAAGTTTTCAACCTAAATCTTGTACTTCAATCATCTACACGAACTTCTACATCATTTCCACCATTAAATCTTAACTTTTATTCGTGAAATCACCGGATTTGAGGTGTTCTAGGGTGATGTCATCATGGAGTTCTTATGAACTTCAAAGCTTGGCTTTATTCCACCAAGAACAACTTAGATCTGAAGGATTTCCGCATGAATAATCAACGTTTTCGCATAAATCTACACAGATTCATGGTGAAAAGGATTGAAAGAAGGTTTTCCAACTTTCTTTCAACTCTTTTACACTCAATGCACTCAAAACCGATAGAATCGAAGCTCGTCCTGACCTTCTACTCTTTCTTAGTGATGGGTTAGTTCAAGATCTGAATTCTATCCGGGAGACAATCGATTTTGGGTTTGAACATGAACAACCGTCTCGAACCGTGAACTGGCCGGACTAGGGTGGTTCCTGTTCGATCGGGTCACTTGGGTCGAGATGGGGTTTCTGTTGTTTAAGCAAGTCATCATAACGTCTCGTTCAAAAAGTGAAAAATCTTCAACGAAATCAGGTGACAAGACGGTCAGGATGTTGGGACGGATTGCCATCCAATCGGATTGTCGTCCGATCGGATTGCCATCCGATCGACCGGCCATCCGATCGGGTTGCACTGGGTTCCACCCTTAAAATTTTTATTCAAAATTCCAAGGTTCTGAACATCGAACGGTTTGCCGTCCGATTGGATTGCCATCCGATCGAACGACCACCCGATCCGGTGACGTCTGGGACTTGGGTACTTGAATCAATTTTCAAAGATCATCAGTAACTAACGGATTGCCACCCGATCGGATAGCCATCCGATCGAGTGACCGTCCTGCTGTGAACTTGTTCTCAAACTGAGAAGCCTCGCCAATCGGATTGCCGTCCAATCGAACCGCCGTCCGATCTACTGACCTGAGGGGCAGAGATACTTTTCTATTTTTTAAAATGCTACAACGAAAACTTCAAAGGACAAACCATCATACACAAGCACATATTTACCAAACGAGGTGCCAATCCAATCGAATGGCCATCCGATCGGATGAACATCCCAACGGATTGACATCCGATCGACTGGCCATCCGATAGGATTGCCATCCGATCGGATTACAATCCGATACTTTGTTACTTCTCACCGTCTATCGCGCTGCTCATCGTTTATGCTATCGTTAACTGTTCCGGCTAATCTCTCAAGCGTTCCCTTCAATCCAAGGCAGTCTTTATTAAGTTAAACACTATCTCTGAGTATACTCGATTCCTTTTTGCTTTATGCACTTTTGGGTGTTACCTACGTTACTGATGTGTGTGAAGTGTCGTATAGTTTTTAATGTATATTTTATGCCCTTTAACACTTTTTAGCCAAGTTTTAAATTTATAAAACACGATATTTACTAACGCTAAACACACATATGGGCAAGTGCACTCATCGTGAGCGTAGTATAGTGTTGGTAAGATACCGAGGTCGTCCAAGGACACAAGAGCTTTTAATACCGGTTTATCCTAAACGTCTAATCAAATCAAAAGTTTAGAAAAAGGTTTTAAACTAGAAAAAAAATAAAACTAACTAAAATGCTGAAAAATAAAATAAAAACAGATAGACAAGATGAATCACTTGGATCCGACTCGTGTTTAGTGTAACCTTTGATTATTTCCACACTTTTGCAATTTTTAAGAGATTATCTTAGTTATTGTAGTAGGCCCCTCTTCTGAAGGTGACGTTACCCTCAACCTAGTAGTTTGAGTCAGCAAGGATACAATCCTAAAGGGTTGGATTATTGAAAGATAATTAATTAAGTTATTAATGCATATTGTGGTAGGCCCCTCTTCTGGAGGTGACGTTACCCTCGGCTAAGTAGTCTGAGTCAGCAGGGATACAGTCCTAAGTAGCCGGGCTAAAGTTTTAATAGTAGTTTACATATGAGGGGATCAAGGAGTTCGGACCCCCGCCATCCAATACCAGTGGGTATTGAAGGAGGTCCTACTAAAGTTGACCCATGTCCTTGTAGGATCTATACACTGAACAAGGCAAGACTCTTACCAAACCGTTCCCTTAACCCCCGACCAGGTAGCCAACATACCTCCATATAGACGGTGGAGATATGAATGGTGAAAATCTTTTATTTTATATAGACAGTAAAATAATGCCAAGACACCACGGACAAACGATAAGGAAGACTCACCTTCAACATAAGAAACTAGTTATTAAAGTCATTAATACATAACCAAATAAAAAGTGCGAAAAGATTAAAAATAAAAAGTATTAGACTAGTCACTTGTCTTCAACAAGTGATATAAGAGACTTAGGCAAACATGGCTTTTGATTGTCAAGAACTCTTACGATCAATCTTGGATCCCGAGACTACTCACACACTCTATGATGTATGATGGATGATGGTGGTGGATGTGGGTTGTGATGGTGGTGGTGGGTGGGTGAAGTGTGAGAGAGGTGGTTTGCCAAGGGATGGTTTGCAAATGAGCCAAGCACCCCTATTTATAGCCTGCATAGAAGCCCAGACACAGCCCCGTGTCCATTGGGCACGACCCCGTGTCCATTGGGCACGGCCCCGTGTCCACCTGTCTTCTCTTCTTTCATTAAATGCAGTTTGTCTGCATTAGTTGACCACGACCCCGTGTCCGCTGGGCACGACCCCGTGTGTAGAAGCGTATCTGTACTATCAAGATTTCCTCAGATTCTGCGAATCTTAGAGTTCACCACGGCCCCGTGTCCGCTGGGCATACCCCCGTGGTGGGTGATAGAAGCTTCTACAACTTTGTCTTTTCTGTAGACACTTGGGCACGCCCCCGTGCTCATTGAGCACGGGGCATGTTCAACCTTCTGTTCTTTTGTTTTGCTTGAGAAGATGTTGTCGAGGGGTCGGGCATGCCACATTTATCCCTTTTCTTGTATTTATGTTAGATTTAGCTGCCTTTTGCTTCTTTTGTTCATTTGAGCTCATTTAATCCTGAAAATACAAAAGGAAGACAAAAACACACTTTTTCCAACATTAGTACTAAAAAAGGGTTAGTTTAATGCCATATTTGATGTAATTTATATGTTGCATTTTGCACACATCATTACTTATTCTAAATCACATCGAACACACAACGCAATACTATTCATACGCTGACCTCTAATGCATGTTATACGTGACTCGATGAATGCATGTTTGTTATGTTAACACATTGGTTGCTGTCTACCTGCCTTAGCAACGATAGTAATATATTTTGGACTCGGCACCTGTTTACTCAGGGGTTGTTAAGGACAATTACTTCACGTGTTCGCAGTGGTGAACATGTGATGCGCACTCGCTACTCGCAGTTAACTCACACTCATTGGTATTGATAGGATCTTTGTCGATAACTTACATGCTTCACATTATACGTTGTACGTGCTGGTTATGCGTAAACGATTTCGAACTCTATATGCTATTATCAAACTTGTATGCTCACCTTTACACTATGTGTATTGACCTCTATTTTAACGTACGTAACAGTTGTTTAGGATGCTACCTGATAAGATGCTTGCTTTATGGAATCGAGATAGGAAGCGTCTAGAAACAAACAAACAATTTATTTTTATTTGAATCTGAGTTGTCGGAACAGTTTTATTTGTTTTGGAGATACCTATGTCTGTAATCACTTGCTTGCTTAATGGGTTATGGTATGGGACATAATGTTTAACTATTCGGTAAAGTAGTTGTTATGGAATTTCTCTTGAACAATGTGTTTCACTCAGTGCCATGCCCCGATGTTTCCGTCATCGGTTGGGGTGTGACACGTGTATTCGTGACGCTCAGTATTCGTCAGCAAATGAAGGAAGTCTAGAAGTGGAAATCCAAGGCGCTAAGATTGATCAGCTTGAAACTAAACCTAATGGACTGCAATATTACCTCAATCACATCTGGGTACCGGATCGCGATAATCTCCATGAGCTTATTATGAATGAGGCTCACAAGTCCCATTACTCCATTCATCCAGGCGCTGATAAGATGTACCATGATTTGCGTACAACTTATTGGTGGCCTGGCATGAAGAGGGAGATTGCTGTATATGTTTCTAAATGCCTTACTTGTACGAAAGTTAAGGCTGAACATCAACATCCCTCAGGACTCTTAGAACAACCCGAAATCCCAGTTTGGAAATGGCATAGTATCGCTAGGGACTTTATTACTAAGTTACCTCAAACACCTTTTGGTCATGACAGTATCTGGGTGATTGTTGATCGTTTGACCAAATCCGCCCACTTTCTTCCTATCCATGAAGATTATAAAGTGGAGAAACTTGCTCGAATCTATACTGATGAGATTATATGCCGTCATGGCATACCTCTTGACATAATCTCTGACCGTGATGGTCGTTTCACTTCACGTATTTGGCAAACCTTTCAATCCGCTATGGGTACTAATTTGAATCTTAGCACGGCCTTTCATCCTCAAAAGGAAGGACAACCCGAGCGTACTATTCAGACCCTTGAGGATATGCTCCGTTCTTATGTCATCGACTTTGGTGGTAACTAGGATGTACGTTTACCATTGATTGAGTTCTCATACAACAACAGCTATCATTCCAGTATTCAGATGGCTCCTTTCGAAGCTTTGTATGGCCGCAAGAGCCGATCTCCTCTCAACTGGCATGAGATTGGTGACAAACAGTTTACTGGCCCTGAAATAATTCAAGAGACAACAGATAAGATTCTTCAGATTTGTGATAACTTGATCAAGGCTAGGAGCAGACAAAAGAGTTATGCTGATAATAGGCGTAAGCCTCTGGAATTTGATTTGGTGACCGAGTTCTACTCAAGGTATCTCCCTGGAAGGGAGTAGTTCATTTTAGTAAGAAGGGAAAGCTTGCTCCTCGCTATGTGGGTCCTTTCAAGATACTCGAAAGGATTGGCAAGGTAGCGTATAGACTCGACCTGCCACAAGAGCTAAACAATGTGCATCCAGTGTTCCACGTATCCAATCTACGTAAATGCATAGCCGATGAGGAACTGCAGGTTCCCCTCGAAGACTTGCAAATAAACGAAGTTGTACACTTCGTGGAGAAACTGGTCGAAATCATTGATCAAAGAGTCAAGCGATTGAGGCGCAGCAAAATTCCCATTGTCAAGGTTCGATGGGAGGGAAAGCGTGGCGCCGAATTCACTTGGGAATTGAAAAATGAGATAAAGGCCAAGTATCTGCAGCTCTTCGAACAATCTTCCTCTAAGATTTCGGGGACGAAATCTCCTAATGGAGGGGAGACTGTAACGCCCTGCGTCCCTAAACTTTAGACTCTTGGCAAGTTTAGCCCCTGGACTTTGCATTTTGTCAATTTTAGTCCCTGACCTATGTAGTCATTAATACTTTGATACTTGGTGAATTCTATGTCATATGCTATACACTCGAAATGCCTAATTCTATATACTTGGAATGCCTAATTCTATATACTTGGAATGTCTAAATCTACATACTTTGGTTCTTGACTCTTAAGGCTCGTGAAACTTGAGACATGGTTGAACGAGGGACTGGAGTCTTGTCACTGGCGGAAACTATGAAACTTTGAAAACTTTTGTACTATTGTCTAGTTATATTATTTCCCAATAAACACACAACGCAACGCTTATTCTAACTCGCAAATCGAATCAAGATGGTGGAACAAAAAGATGGGATTGACCATGTGGCAATCCGATTAGATAACCACCCCATCGGATAGCCATCCGAACGGATGCCACCCGATCGGATGGCCACTCGATCGGACCAACATCCGATCCGTGCACACCGCCCCTCCTCACACACTCCCACACCATAAATTGGCCTGTCACATCAGTACTTCACTGATGTGACAGCCTCACTCGACCCAGACGCACGCACACCACATGTCTTCGATTTCTCGGCGATTTCGGTACGTTTTACACTAGATTCTTGTACTTTCTTAATCTACACAAAATTCTCTACAAGATTCTCCTTCGAAATCTCACTTTACACCGTGAAATCTCTTAGATCTGAGTTCTTAAGGATGATGTCATCAATGGTGGTTTGTACAAACTACTATATGATGTCACCCCTGATGAAATCTAGCTTAGATCTAAGGAATTTCATGCGTTTTACACTAAATCTATGTTAGATCTAATCTTTTTAAGCTAAAGTCTATGTTTATCTTCATCTTTTCTTCAACTTTTTACCTTAAACGATGGAATCCGGTTCTGAACAGACTGTAGACTTGGTTATTAGTCTGGAGTGGTTTGGAAACGGATTGTTGCCAGAGAAGACGACCACTGTACAGATTCCGACATAAACCCGTTACGAACAGACGACCGAGCGGACTGTGTTGATTCCCACCCAATCGGATCGGCTGTACAATAAGGGGTTCATCATTGTCTTAGTACGTATCATGTCGTCGTTAACAGAAACTTAGAGTTTTTACAAAACTAAGAACGGGACAAGGTAACCTGATCGAGTGGCAACCCGATCGGATAGCCGTCCGATCGAACAGCCACCCGATCGAGTGACACTTGCCCCTTACCCTATAAGTTCTTGAAACTTTGAAGTCCTGATCGTCGAGTGGCAGCTCGATCGGATAGCTATCTGATCGAACAACCATTCGATCAAGGCAACCTTGAAACTTGAACTTAGATCGAGTGGTGACCCGATCGGATAGCCATCCGATCAGACAACCATCCGATCCCTTCACACTTTGGTCATTGAATCGAGTGGCAACCTGATCGGATAGGCATCCGATCGGACAGCCATTCGTCCCTACCACACTCATGTCATCTCTATCGACTGGCAATCCAATCGGATGGCCATCCGATCGGACAGCCATCCGATCCAGTGACTAATCTGACACTTGCGCAATCTCGTTATTTTGTCCGACACTTGTCTATTGTAATCTAATCAGGCTAAACCTAAAGAGCTCCTTTTGATCCAATAATAGTCTTAACTGTTAAGCAATCACTATGAGTATACTCGATCCCTTTTCGTTTTAAACTTTGGGATGTAACATGTATTCTATTAAACTACGATACTTAAAATTTTTGCAACTAAACTCTATCCTACGTGTATGTGAAACTTGTGATTCTTGTATTCTATTTGTGCTATGTGAACGTTTAATCCAGGGTGTGTAGTTTCGCCTTAACAATAGTAGCGCTATAGGAGATGCACCTCCCCATTATTCTCGGGGGTATTGTTAGGAGGATTTAGTTTTCCTTGAGACTTGGGAAAACAACAAAGCATCGGGATACTTGGGCTATCACTTGGTGGACTGCGAACACTAGCATGGCTGAAACTATTTTGTTACACTTACATACGGATATGAGTCGTTTTAATCTAGTATTCTATTATTCAAACTTTTATACTCGCCAGTACGTTTTGTACTGACTTTATTTTAATACATGTTGCAGGCTGACAGGATTCTAGGATTCTTGAAATCAAGCTAGGATGATGCTTAGAAACTCATCTAGTTAATTAAGTTTTTGAACAATATTTGAGACTTGATGTACTTTGATACCTTGTGACGGTTGTTGGGTTTTAGACAATGTTGAAACAATCTAATTTCTAATGAAACTATTAGTGTTATGGAATCTCATGAGCAATCTGAACGCTTAGTGCTCGCACCCCAATGTTTCCACCATCGGTTGGGGTGTGACATGAATTGTAGGATCGTTGAATCGATCAAAACAAATCGATCAGAAGAGTTCTAGACCAAATCAGAGGCGGAATTCATTGATTTGATCTTTATTCATCTTGATATGCACTTAGAAGTAGATTAAATGTCGATTAGATTGATATCAGAACGTTTTACAGACTTGGCGACACTTCGGCAGAGCTTCGCTACCGGAATCAGAAGTTACAAATGAAGAACCAAGACCTAGTATTTATAGGGTGAGCCAGGTCGCACCAAACCAACATCCCAGGTCGCACGAACTGCCAGTTCGTGCGAACTGGACTTGTCACTTCGTGCGAAGTGGCTTGTTCACCCCTGTTTCCCGTTTTTCTCGTATAACGTATCCTGGTCTATCTATCTAGTTACAAGACTCGATACAAGACGAAGTTGACAGACATATGCACCAACAAACTCCCCCTTGGATGTTGACGAGTCTTCAGTACGTCGAGTCTTCAGACTTGATCAGTCTTCACTCTCTTTCCTAAGTATCTATCTCTGTAAGCATCCTTCAATCTCTATCTTCTCTTCTATCCCTCTCTTACTTTCCCAGAATCGCAACCTGACTCTTCAAATTCTCTTGATCAGATCTCTTGATTCTTTAAGTTCATCAGCATCAGCAGCTTCTATCTTGAGTTTTGTTCCAGAATCTGAATCTGGCTCTTACGTCCTCAGACTCCCCCTTTCGATAAGCTGGGATCGCAGTCTGGAATTCTCTATCTGCACAAACTCTACCCAAAAGTAAGATTTTTATTTTTAACAATTTTAGTCTCTGTTTAACCACTTGTATTTGAAAACATTCAAATTTGGAATCTTTTAATCATTAATATGAAACCAATTCTTATTTCAAACAAACTCTCCCAACCCTGTTGTTCATCATGTTTAGCACTTGGAATTTTGAAAATCAGCTTTCCAACATCAGTTGTCGAAAATAAGATGAAATAAAATCTTTTTGATTTTTCAAAATTTTATGCTAAAACATACTAATAAAAAGCAGTACAGAAATATTTACAGACAATATTTTTGTGAGTTTGTGTAAGAGGATCATATCAGTTTATGACAAATCACTAGTACCGTTGAGCTTTAAACACTTTAAGATCTAAACGATTCACTTAGATTGTCAGTATACTGATCCATTTAAATTTTCACACAAAGTTCAACTGTTTCAAGATACGAGATAAGTGTTTTAATGGACTTAACTTATCCTCGTGTCCCACCTCAGAAAATACTCCCGTATCTAGACTCCTATATTCAGCATTACAGGTGAATGTACACTAATGATATCTGTAAATGGGTAAATGCGAGACCATGAGAGCTCAGGCTATTGCTTCTGCAAAATCAGAGAGATGATGGCTTGACTTTCGGTGGGTCCCCCTTGGGGATCTTCTTTTCAACAACACATGATTAGCATTTTTCAATGTTTCATCATTTTTTATGCTGAGGGTGGGCTTTATGATTAAAGCAGTGCAGAGTATTATACGAGGACTAGGCTATTGCTCCCGTAAAATCAGAAGTACTGGTATAATACCCCAGATATCATCACGTACAAAGACCTAGTATGTCAGAAATAGAAAGCCCTTCAAACAAGATTTCAGGGGTTACCTATATATCCGAGAGATGTTCCCCACGAGATAAGTAAGTAATGATCTTTAGGTTTATATCTCAAAAACAATCTACTAAGCGTGTAAAAACGTACTGGCATATCATTAGTGAGACCGTTTATCACATTTTAACTTTCCAATTCTTTAGCGTACTGTGATTGTCTACTGATGTACTATCATTCCCTCTTTTTCACAACAAAACTCATTTTGATTTTATCATGTTTTTGGCTTTTTCAAATTTTCAAAATTTCTAAATTTTTACTCCCCCTAAAATCAAAAATATGTTTCAATTTTTTATTTTCTGGTAAAATTTGAAAATGAAAGCAACAAACTGTACAAATAAAATGACAACATGATGTTAACTACTTCAATTCGCCATCCACTTGGCATAAACAATCAGAACTCCCCCTAACAACAAACTATTTTCCCATTATGATTTCAAAACACTTAAGTTTGTTTTAATCAAAATGGTTTTTCCGGAAAATTAGTTTTGTTGATTTCACACACCACTTGTAAAATCGGGGTTTAATTCATCATTTTGTTCTTTCAACCTCTTGAAAAAATTTAACACTTGTAGGTTTTACACAAAAACATTTTTCAAGAGTGATGCTGATTCATGCTCCACGATTACCAACTTGGGAGCTCCGGCAAGTCAGGATTTCAATCAAAGAATGCTGACACCCAAGCCTGACCAGCCTTGGGTGATTCCAAGTCATCGTCACTCGGTGTGTAAGTTTTCCTCTTTGATTCATAAAATTCCTTTACCCCTTTGGCCTTACCATCGACCATCTTGCCAAAGATATGTTTCACTTTGCCATTAAAAGCCTTTTTGACATCGAATTCTTTCTTTTCAGAATAGAATTGATTCGAAATTTCTATTTTTCCAACTTTTTGTTTAAAATTTTCAGCTCGCAACCGTGGAAAGTTTACGTCATCCATTGACGAAACTGAATTTTCTCGTTTTAGCTCAACTTGAGGCTCCTCTGACTTTGACGAGTCAAATTCATCGCCAGAAAGTGTCTCTGATTTCTTAACAACCCACTTGTGGTTGTTCAGATTCACTCTTCTTTTGTAAAAACTTTTTGAACTCTCACCAACCTCATATTTTGAATTTTGAAAACTTTAAATTGTTCGGTTGGTGGTTCATCATCAACCATCTTTTCTTTCAATTTTTCAGAGACTCCCTGTTTTGTTTGAGTTTCCTTTGGACAGTTCCATGCAATGTGACCAACTTTATTGCATTGGTAACAGGTTCTTGTCTCCTTCTTGCAACATCTTTCTGCATTCCCTCTTGCTTCTTAGCAAGGAATTCTTTGTTCGATTGCTTCCAGAATAAGCTCTTTTCTTCTTCTTCTTCAGAAGATGTTCCTGAAACAAATTTAGTTTTTGGTTTATAAATTTTCTCATTTTTATGATTTTTTGGTGGAATAAAACCTAATCCTTTCTTTTTGAAATTACTGTTATGGTTTGGTTTCTTTTGATAACTAGAACCAGAACTGTAACCTTTTTTATTGTTTAACTTTTGTTGAACTCTTGAGGTGTACTTTTTAGATTTTTCAGTAAGAATTACATCTTTTATTTCAGAAATATTAATTTCTGTTAATTTGAAAACCTTTTTAGTCATTTCAGTTTTAACACCTCTTATTGGAAATTCTTCATCAGAATATAATTTGTCTGAATCATTCAAAGTATATGCTACTTTGAATGTTTCGTCATCAGAAAATCTTTATTGTAAACCCTTTTGACTGACGATTTCGAATTGTCAACTGATGAACTTGAGCATTCAGATTTAGATTTTGACTCTGACTCCTCATCCTTATCCAACACCTGATCGACTACTTTCTTTATTAACTCAGACTCATGATCAGTGTCAGACTATGTGAATGTGACATCAATGTTGTCTGGCAATCCATCTGAAGGTTCAGATTCCCACTTTACATTGGTTGCCTTTTTGACTCTTTCTGAATTAGGATTTCGTGGAGAATATCCGTCTTCAAGTGGAGGTGGACACTTGTTATAATTGGTACTATGTTTCTTACCAGTATCCTTTACTTCAGATTTCTTTTCTGCAAAAGCTTCCATGCCTTCTACTGTAGGGTAAATCCTGTCAATCACATAAGAAGCACATGAATAACTTTTCAGTAACCTGTTTACCCTCTCAGTTTATATCCTTTGAGTTTCCAATTTTTGTTCAAGTTCAGCACATTTCTCAATGTACTGATTGATGATTTTCTGCTTTGTCATGAATGCTCCATTGAGTGTCTTCATAGCTATTGCTTGTTCACTGCTTGACTTGTTATATTGATTCATAGCTTTGTTTAAAACATCATAAGATTCTTTCAGTCTGTTCATGTTATGAATCAATTTGTTGTTGTGCCTTTTTACAGTATCACAATTTTCACACTTCTCAGGCATCTTTTCAGTGTCTGCTTCCTTCTCAACTTTGATAGCTGGATTTTCTTTAACCTGCTTCTTTACTCCTTGAGTATTTTCCTCAGGTTTGATCTCTTCCATTTTACCTGCAAAATACAAATTATCCCTATCAGATGAAAATTTTCTTTTATAATATTCAAGTTTTCGAATTTCTTTACTGTCATCATCACTCTCTTCATCCGATGAGTGATCAAAGATAGGTGCTCTTTCTGAAGCCTTTTTTGTTGAAACTGGTTCTTCTTCTTTCTTTTTAGGACTGTATTGCTGAGATTCATAATAAACATACGCCATTTCTTCTTCAGCAGTTGAATCTTCAAAAATTTGAGCAACAAATGCTTTCATATTTGAAGGTCTGTTAGGATCATAATTAAAACCTTCCCGAATTCTTTCATCATCTTGATCTATCAGACCATAACAAGCTCTATTTGATGGTTCTTCGATCTCCTTCCTAGCATGTGAAGTTTGTGGCAATTGTTGTTGATGCGGAGCAACTTGATGATAAATCGCTTTTCGATGATAATCATTGCTGCCGAATGGATTTTGAGCTCCACTTGCTTCGCTATTTGTACATTCTCTCTTAAAGTGTCCTTTTTCCCTGCAACGAAAACAAGTAACTTTAGATTTATCAAATCCTAAAGGTGAAGTTCCAGCATCACGGAAATCATCTCTTCCAGTGATCTATTTGAACTTTTAAGCTCTTCTCAACACACTAGCCATACACCATTTTATATCCATTATTTCCATCTCCTCAGCATCAATCTGATCGTAATCCTCTTTTGTCAACATAGGATTTCTGATCTTTCCCGCAACCAAACTTTCATAAGACTCTAACACGGTCACCAATAAAGACATATGACCTTTGGCAACCTCTTCCGAAAAAATTTGACCATTTTGAAGATGTAATGCAATGTTGCATTGTAGTACTTGGCTGTTACTGGTTGCTGAAAAATTTGGATCAAATGATGGATATGAAGAGAATCCCTTATTGTTGTTTGATCCTTGAGATGACCCTCTAGAAGAGCTCTTTGCATTGAATGCAGTTTCGATCTTTGGTGCAATGTTGGTCTTATCAATTGTACTTCCTTTGTAGTATAGACCAATGTCTTGTTCACCATTAAAGTCCTTCATTTTCGCCATCTTCCGTTGTTCCATCTCTTGAACTTCGAGTTTTTCAATAAACTTACTCAACGATAGATTTGCAAAATCATCATTATTCTTCAACATCAAAGATATATGCCCCAAACATCTTGTGGCAATGCATCGGCCAATTTTTCAACCCATTCTTCTCTATCTTTCTTGATATCCAATCGTTTCATGTTAACCACCAAATTGCAATATCTTTCTATAATCTGCTTGGTGTTTTCAGTTTTTAATCCACGAAATAGATCAAATTCTTTCTTCAAAAGCGATTTTTTGTTCTTGATCATGTCTTGACTTCCAACAAACTTAGTTTTTTGTGCTTTCCACATTGAGTGTGCACTTCCGTTGTGTTGCAATAAAATCAAGATGTATTCCTTAATAGCTTATTGCAAAATAATGATCATCATCTTTTCACTTTTGTATTTCTTTTTCACATCATCATCAAAATCTTTAATAGCAACAACCTCTCCGTATTCATCAATTGGTCTAACATATCGTTGTTCAACACATTCCCAAGCATCTAAATGATTCGCTTGAACCCAATTTTCGAAACGTTCTTCCCAACTGTTATATTCCTCAAGCTATCAAGGCCACATATTCAGCCTCATTATTAGTAGTTTGAAACTCACAAGCTATTGAGTGGGGTATTATGTCCCCCTGTGGCAATTTTAGTAGTACTCGAAGTCCAGTTCCCTTGACATTAGAGGCTCCATCTGTAAAGAGTATCCTAGGATCCTTGGTCTCTTCAAGCTGCTGAACTTCTAACTCAGCTTCCCTTTGTAGATCACTACTGAAATATGCCACAAAGTCAGCCAAGGCTTGGGATTTAATGACAGTTCTTGGCTCATATCTTATATCATAAGCACTAAGCTTCACTGCCCATTTGGCCATCCTTCCTGACATTTCAGGTTTCCTGAGAACATTCTTAATTGGAAAGTTAGTCTTAACAATGATAGCATGAGTTTGAAGCAAACTTTTACTAAATGTGAATACCTGGATTCAGCATCAAGCAAACTCATTGTTAGTCTTAACAATGATAGCATGAGTTTCAAGCAAACTTTTGCTTGAAACTTATCCTTGCTTTGATTAAAAGTTTCAAGCAAACTTTTAATCAAAGCAAGGATAAGTTTTTCTAAATGTGAATACCTGGATTCAGCATCAAGCAAACTTTTACTTACATAATATACAGGATGTTGTGTACCTTCGTGATCCTTAACAAGGACTGCACTTACTGCTTTAGAAGAGACTGCCAAATATAAGGATAATATATCCCCTTTTTCTGGTTTCATCAAGGCTAGAGCTGAGGATAGGTAATCCTTAAGGGTTTTGAGAGCATTTTCATGCTTTTCAGTCCACTCAAATTTCTTGTTCTTTCTCAAGATGTCGTAGAATTCCTTGCACTTCTCTGATGATCTTGAGATGAACCTATTCAAGGCTGCGATCCTGCCTGTCAACCTTTGTACATCCTTAGAATTGGTAGGAGACTTAATGTTCACTATCGCCTTGATTTGCTCTGGACTCGCTTCGATGCCTCTCTTTGTTAGCATGTAACCTAGGAACTTCCCTGCTTTAACACCAAAGTGACACTTTGAAGGATTCAATTTCATATTGAATTTATCAAGGATATCAAATGCTTCCTCCAAGTCTCTAAGGTGATCATCAGCTCACTTGGACTTAACCACCATGTCATCTATATAGACTTCCATAGTGTGTCCAATTTGTTCCTTGAACATCATATTGACTAGCCTTTGATAAGTAGCACCTGCATTTCTTAGTCCAAATGGCATAGCAATATAACAATAGATACCCGTTTGGGTCATAAAGGCTGTATCCTCTTGATCAGATGGTTCCATCTGAATTTGCTAAAATCCAGATGAAGCATCCAAAAAAGTCAACAACTCATGACCCGCGGTAGCATCCACCATGGAGTCAATGTGGGGTAATGGGAAAGGATCCTTGGGACATGCCTTGTTTAAATAAGTAAAATCAACACATACCCTCCACTTTCCATTTTTATTTTAAACAACAACCACATTGGCTAACCATCTTGGATACTTGACTTTTCTAATCATACCTGCTCGGAGCAGCTTATCTACCTCCTCCTGAATAATGGCATTCCTTTCAGGTGCAAACTTCCTCCTCTTTTGATGTATGGGTTTGAATGATCTGTCAATGCCAAGCTTATGAATAATTATATCTTTAGAGATACATATCATGTCTTCGTGCTTCCAGACAAAGGTATTTTTTCTCTTCTTGAGGAAGGATACTAGATCCTGTTCGATGTCATTGAGGATCCCGGATCCTATGAAGACTTTGGATTCAGGATCTTGAGGATCCATAAGGATATCTTTCACATCTTGTTCTCTTGCCTCCAGGACATCTCTTGGAGGATGCTTTAATTGCTATTGCTCCCTAGGTCTTGAGGTTGGTTTCATCGATGAAGTGTAGCAATTCTTGGCTTCTTGTTGATCGCTTTCAATTTTCACCACACCCCAAGGACTAGGAAGCTTTACACATTGATGATATGTAGAAGGAACTGCTTTCATGTCGTGTATCCATGGCCTGCCAAGGATAACATTGCAACAGGATAAGCAATCTATAACACAAAATTTCTGAAAAGAATGAAGTCCTTCTATATAAATGGGTAGTTTAATATCCCTTAATGTGTTCTTGGTTTCTCCACTGAATCCCACAAGAACTGATGATCTTGGGACAATATCTGATTCAGGGATATTCATCTTCTTGAGGACATCAAGCTGAATGATGTTCACTGAGCTTCCTCCGTCTATAAGAATCCTGCGAACAAAATGGTTAGATATAAACAAAGTAATAACAAGACCATCATGATGAGGATCCTGAACATCCACACGATCATCCTCATCAAAAGTTATAATTTTTCCTGTGTAACAGTAGAGGTTTGGATGGGTCTATCCCCATTATCCATCTTGGACTCCTTAGCATGCCTCTTGGCTGCTGAAAAGGAAGTGCCACATATGTCTGATCCACCGGATATGAAGTTAATAATTTATGCATCAGCAGGGGGAGCAAGAGCTCTTTCTGGAACTTTTTCAGGATCCTGGATCCTTGACTTTTTTCTTCCCAACAGCTCCTTCAAATGCCCTTTGCTTAACAAGTAACCAATCTCTTTCCTGAGTGCAATACATTCTTCAGTGAGATGACCGAAATCTTCATGATACGCACACCATTTAGATTTGTCTTTCGTTGCAGCTGGCTTGTCACTTTTTCTGGGCCATCTTGCTCTTTCACCTAAGTTCTGCATTGCAAGGATTAGTTCATTGTTATCAATAGAAAAACAATATTCAGAAATGGGAGGATAATCCTCATCATCCTCTTCTTGTTCCACTGCATGCATGTTCTGATTATCAGACTTGTTGTATGACTTAGACTTGTTATTCCTGAAGTAGGATCCTTGCTTCTCCTGCTTCGAGGATGTTGCCAGTCTTTCTTGGATCCTTTTATCATCCTCTAGTCAGATGAATTTAAGGGCCCTGGTTCTTACTTCATCAAGATTCCTGCAAGGAGTCATGACAAGATCATCATAGAACAATGAATCCCTCAGTAAACCCATTTTAAAGGCTTCCACAGCCGTGGCAATATCCAGATTAGGAATATCTAAGGATTCTTTACTAAACTTAGGAAAGAATCCTTAGATATTCCTAATCTGGATATTGCCACGGCTGTGGAAGCCTTTAAAATGGGTTTACTGAGGGATTCATTGTTCTATGATGATCTTGTCATGACTCCTTGCAGGAATCTTGATGAAGTAAGAACCAGAGCCCTTAAATTCATCTGACTAGAGTATAAGAATTATTCATGGTTAGTAGTATAAGAATTATTCAAAGTGTTACCTCCTGAAGGATTCAGGTTTGGAATTCCACATGTGAATCCATATTGACAGGATTCTGGTATAATTGAGGGACCAGAAGAAGTGATGGTCTGCATTGGTATGAAGTCTCCCAAATGAACGTCTGAACTCCTGGGTTCTACACTTCTTAAGGATCCCTGACCCTGGAAGATGTTGGATCCTTGATACACCAAAGCTGGGGGTCTTGGAGGATAATCCATGGATCCATGAACCTGAGATGAGGATCCTTGACTCTGAGATGAGGATCCTTGAACCTGAAACGAGGATCTTGGATACTGAGAGTAGGATCCTTGAACCGTCTACGTCCCTATGTATCCTCCTGAACTAACGAAGGATCCCTGATGCTGGAAGGAGGATCCTTGAGGCTGAAAAGAGGATCCTGAAGGCTGAAAGTAGGATCCTTGAGCCTGAGACATTGCCGTTGATCCATGATGCAATCCCAATGATCCACCCGGATACTGGACATCTGATGCTGTAGAGTGCTGGGCAGTGATGATTGGAGTGTCGAAATTCAGCGACCTCAGCATCAAAGGAGAGTGATCCCTCGCTGATCTCTTCAGTTTCTTGATGTTATCAATCTCTCGGAGGATCCTTTCGTTGGTTTTGTCCTGATGTTGCATGTAACCCTTCATCTGCACAATCAAAGAATAAAGATCACTGTTAGTAGGGCTAGAAGAAACAACAGAAGTTAGTGGTTTTGGGAAAACGGGGCTTTGTTTCTTCGCAGCATTCTCAGCATTCTTCTGGGATCCAAAAGGTGCTGGAGGCAAAGGTGGAATGCCCTGTGAAGAAGTGACCGCCGACATAGAGCTTGAAGTGTTCTTCGCTTGAGAAGCCATGTAGTTGAATGTGATGAACCGAAATGATCAAAATGAACAAGATTTCTCAGAAATGAAGCACCAATTGCCCCACGGTGGGCGCTAAACTGTTTTGGACAAAAATCAGACTAGGATAATACAACCACATCTTATTTTGTGAGGAGTGATGCTTGATTAATCGGGCAAATGTATGAATAAACTTTGAATGAAATGAACAAGTGACACAAGGATTTATACGAGGAAAAAGCCCTTGATCAAGATATGATCTCCGGCATAAAAAACCTCGGATAGTGAAAACTATCACTATCAAGTATATTGAATAAAAAAGTTTACAACTTCAGAAGTATTGAGCTTGATACAATGAATTCTAGTGTGTGTTTGCTCGAGAGAAAATGGTAGTAGTGTTGTTCGTAAACTAGGTGCAAAAGTGTTTCTAAAAATAAGCTCAATACCCCTTTAGGCTTTGCCAAAAATATCCTAACTAACTATCTGAAAAATCTTCCCATCACCCACGATCACTACCAACGGTAACTTGTTAATGCACATGTTGAAATGTAGAGCATATTCCCGTGGAATCTTGCATCGAATAAGTCTTCTTCGAAACATACCTGCAAAACAAGCTAAAGGTGATGGAAACAATTGTTAAGTTAGAATAGTAATGAGGATCCTTAATTCAAACTGAACTGAGCATCCGTGATCCATGCTACACTTGAGGATCCGTGATCCATAAGCAATAAAATTCTATCCCTAACAGTAGATATGTGTGAAGGTAAGTATGCATGTTTATATGTATGTAGGTAAGTATACACGGATATTTGAAGGTATGTATGTGGGTAGGCATGTATGAGTTACGTATGTTGCAAGTAGGGATGTATGTATGTATATACGTATAATCTTATGAATGTATGTAATGATGTAGGTGTGTGTGTATGTAGACACGTATGTAATGATGTAGATGTGTGTATATGTGGGCATGTACGTATGCATGTATGTAGTTATGTGTGATCGTATGAATATGTATAGGTATGTATGCAAGTATGTATGCATGTATTCAACGCAATTGAGTATTGACGATAATAATAATGTGCCTTGTAGATGAAGGGTAACGTAGGAACAGTAAAGAAGGCTCACCATGGGTTGTATGATTAGATGTGTCACACCCCGACCACGTAAAACAACAAAACGTGGCGGAAACGTCGGGAAGTGTTGTAACAGAATCATTGTTTCATAACACATGGAAATTGAAATATTGTTTTATTAAATAAAAGAGTTACAATGTCTTGACAATCAAAGAAATATAACATAAATAACTAGTCTTGCATCTTTTATTGTCACTAAGGCCCAAGTCCGCCTAAGTGTATCTTAATAAATCCTATGCATCATATCCTGAAACACATGTGAAAATAGGTACGTCAGCATAAAAATGCCTGTGAGATACATAGGTTTTGTGAAAATAGAATTCATGACTTATATTTAAGAAAATGTTTAGTCATGAACCTTGTAATTTGCTTTGTCTTGTAAATCATTTGAAAAGCAATAAGATCAGATAATATGTATAAATAAGAGAATAATGTATGGTTAAATGAATAACCAAGTAAAAAAAGTTTGTATAAGATAAGTTGTTTTGTAAAACAATGTCTTGTGAAAAGTATGTTATTTGTATAAAATGTTATATGTCTTATGTTGAAATGATTCAAATAACACTACGATATGTAATACCATACAAGCACTTATATATAGGAAGTACCAGCAGCGTATCCACCATACTTGTATCGTATTACACACGCCTCGTTACTTAAATCACTTACCCAAACCAAACCACCAAAGTAAAATGTTTATGTATAATCAAGTGTCAAAATGTTTATGTGAAAACCATGTCTAATGTCTATGTTTAATGTTTATGTCTAATGCAAGTCATGTAATGTGTATATTAATGTCAAAATGTTTATGTCTAATGTAAATCATGAATTGTGTATATCAATGTCAAAATGTTTATGTATGGTAGTGAAATATATCAACTAAACCATATGTAAAATGCACAAAAACAAGGTATTGAAGTAAAACATGGTTTAAATCAAAGTTATGTTTTGTGGAATAAATGCATGCTATACTGATATAAACATCTATGCGGTATTGTGAAAATTCATACATCCAAGCCTTGTGACTGTAGAATAAACCCTAGCACAAAGTCTAAGGTCCACCTAGAAATGTAATCGGATTCGGTCATTCCTTCCAATCCAAACAAACCCGAGATTTCAGGAATGGGAGTTGTCAAGTCCTATGGTACCACTACCTACTACCGAGCGGCATGATCGGTGTTAATGAATGTACATTGTCCCATTTAAACAAACCAAATGTCATACCAAAATGTAAGCATGTGATGAATAATAAATGTACTAAGTACGCACACAATGGGCATACATAGCATAGAATGTAATGTAAAATAATGTACTAAGTACGCACACAATGGGCATACAAAGCATATAATGTAATGTAAAATAATGTACTAAGTACACACACAATGGGCATACATAGCATAAAATGTAATGTAATGTAAAATAATGTACTAAGTACGCACATAATGGGCATACATAGCATAAAATGTAATGTAAAATAATGTACTAAGTACGCACACAATGGGCATACATAGCATAAAATGTAATGTAATGTAAAATAATGTACTAAGTACGCACACAATGGGCATACATAGCATAAAACACAATGAAATCATGTACTATAAATGTACTAATGAACATAGCAAGCATATGATATGAAAACATGGAAAAGCATGAAAGTAACAAGTAGGCACATGTGTTTCACCCCAAAATGTTTGAAAAACAGTAAAAGAGGGGTCTATGTACTCACTTGAGATTGCTTAGTAGTCCTTGAGTAACAACCAAACAATGCTAGAGATCACGGATATCAAACGGCACCTAATATAGGTAACTATGTTAATAAACCGGACCTAAATCGGAGGATCGGATAGAATGAGCGCTCGTAAACCAAATGAGTATGGGAACTCATGTAGTATGGTTTAACAAAGCCTACATACTAAATGAAACCTAACCTAAGTGCTTACGACCCATTACGACCCGTTTAGGTAGCTTATGCTACTTTAACGTGCCGTTCGCGTAAAACGCGTTCGGACCGCCTAACTAGTCCTATGACAAGTAGAATATGCCTTAACATGTTTAATATTGTTGATAAATCAGTTTAGAGGTCATAGGTTATGTTACATATGTTTAAAATGAATTTTGGCATCAAAGGGTATTTTGGTAATTTACCTAAGGTATATAAACTACCTATCATACAACGACTTAAACGAAGCGACCATAAGGTATAACCTCGTAAGGTTATTCCCTATACACTATGGTCACCTAAGGTATTTGGTCGGATCCTAATGATCGACCAAATGGGTCGGGTTCGAAGGTATAAGCGATTTATTAGATCGCTTACCCTTACGACCCTAGACAACGTGGTAATCAGTAGGCATAGTCACCAGGGACTATAACCATCGTGATTACGCTCACGTTGCGAAGTTCAAACGAACTTCGCATTGACCATAAACTTGTAACTGCTAAAGGTCAAACAAAGTTTGACTTTCAGACTCGAAAAGCAATAAAAGAACGAAGGAACACTTACAAAGGGTCCCCGAAAGCTAATCTTGATCCAAGTAGCTCAGGTATGAAACAATGGTTTCAACTTAGAGCTTCTCAAATCAGATTTTGTGGGTTTTGCAAGAAATGGGGTTGGGTATTTATAATGTTCGAAGAGCCGTTAAGATCGTTTCTTGGAAACCGTTCTTTGATCTTGGCAATACACCTCAAGAACATGGTTTTACAAAACCATTTGAGCCCCTAGTATTGAGAAATACCATGTGCAAGAGGATTAGGAGTGCATAACAGCTGATAACAGGCTGTTTAAACATTGAATCTGGTCTGGGAGTCTGACACGGGCCGCGTAAGAGATCACCCTGGGCTTACGCGGGCTGCCTGGGCCTTCTGATCAGAACCCAAGTTTCAAAAATGACAGTTTTGGTCCCTGTTGTGTATTAAGGCCATTTCCGACGCATTTAAGGCCCGTTAACCCCATTTCAAAGCTCTAAAATGAAGTTAAAGTATAAGGAACTTAAAATGTGCTCAAAAATATCTCGGATGTCGGTTCGTTTGGCCGTACGATCGCGATGTTACCTTAATTACGACGGAATGCGCATAAGCGCGAAAAACGATCCAAATGACACGACGAATGGATTTTTCTTATGCCAAACACTAAAATAAAATATTTTAGTGCTTACATAAATTTTTGGATGTCCGGATGTATTCAGAACGTAAGTTATGCGCGAAAGTGCAAACTTATGTACTTTTTGACGCTTTGAGTCCCTGAATGACCCAAAAGTTTATTTTAGCATACCGAACCCCTCAAAGCCTATTTCTAATCTATGTAAAGGATATATATGGTATGTTTAACTTATGGTCATGTTCCGGAATGTCCATTACAGTTCAAATTGGCGTACTTTCGCAGTTTGTCAAGTTTAGTCCCTGTAAGCGAATTAACTTGTTTTTGCCATACCAAAGCCTTCAAAACTTATTTCTAAGTTATGTAAAGGTTATTTAAGGTATGTTAAGTATATTTTGATGTTCCGGAGTATTTTTCGCATTAAACTGATTACGTTTACACACCAGTTTGCGTATAACTCTCCAGAAAGCGATATAGAGTTTGAAATCGAACAAAAGTCAAAACATGAAAAATGTAAAACATAACCAAACAAACATTGGGATCAAATAACATTTTTTTATTGATCATTGAACTATTCACAATGATTACAAGCACAGATGTTACAGTCTCCCCTACTTTAGGAAATTTCGTCCCGAAATTTTATTTAGAGGAAACTTGTGAGAGTTTAAAACATGAAGTTGAAAAGATCGAACAACATTGGTTAGGGTTCTGAACTTCTAGTAACTTTAATAACATCATGCTTGCAATGTAAGAGGGATACTTATATACAAGTATATGAAGCGTCATTGGTGCGTCCACCGTACCTCCATTACATCGTTCTCATTTTGTTATTGTTGTTACTATCGGTTCTTACACATAATAAATCTTACTGGGTTTCTGTGCACTAAATTTCATAATTATGTACACGTCCATAATTAGGCAATTCCTTGCATAGTTCACACAGTCTATTTTATAATGTGTAGGAGAAAACCAAATGAACAAACCTGTGATGAGTGTGACTAGACCACCATAGGGTCCCTTTTATTAAATCAATAAATGATTTTAATAGACAACCAAGGAGTCTTTTCAGCTTATATCATCACATGTCATTCTTAACCAGATTTTTGAATCAATCTTTTAGACTAGACCCCTAAAAGGGTCTCTTATGAATCATGGAATGGTACTATATAATCCAAGGGTCTTAACTATTACATAGAAGCCCATTAAGGATTTAAGGTAGTACCTTTTTGAATATCCTACTACAAATCCCTCATATGAAGATATGAAAATTTTCTACGAGGATTTGGATAACGAATACCCAGAGTATACAGAAACACAAATGCATAAAAGAAAACACAAGATGCATAAACACATAGTCATATAACCACAAAGATTATTTATCTAGATCTTTAATTTGTTAATTTGTTTTGCTAACAGAGCACATGTATTTAAAGCACACTCGGAATCCATCTCGTGGATTTCATTTGGTACTTTAAACATTATCAATAATCTAACTATAAAGATAGAAAGATTTTTAAAAGAAAAATTCGATTTCGATTATAAGGAACCGAAATGTACGAATTTAGGTACATAAGGAATCCAATTAAGGACTCTGATTTGTATGATAATCATCCACAAGGGTCTAATTGTGGAGATAAAAAGATCCCATATGGATTTTAGAAGTTGAAGATGTTTTGAAACTTGTTTTGAATCCTTGCTCTGGATGTGCTTAAGTCAAAACATGAAGTTAAAATGCTTATGAAGTTGAGATGCTAGATATGTCAAGGCGACATATGAAGCAGAATTTGAAAGTTAAGTCAATGTATGAGGAAAATATTTTTGAAAACTATGCATGGGGTTCTAAGAAATGTGTTCAATGTTTTTGAAACCTTATATATATAATACCTTTGAAATCATATAGTAGGTGTATTAGGTAGGTATATATTTATAAAAAAAAAATTGTTTTCAAATCATGCGAGATGAATTTTGAAATTATGTATAAGGTTTTTGAAAAAAAAACATGAATGATGCTTTTCAAAATCATGCACTTGATAAGAAAATGTACTGTGTTAATATTGTTTTCAGACTATATAAAACATTTTGAAATTATGAAGGTTGTTTTTGAAAACATAGCCAATGTTTTTGAAATAACATAGACAATGCATTTGAAAAACATTGTTTTCAAACTATATGAAATGTTTTGAGATCATGAAGATTGTTTTTGAAATACTTGTACTGTGTATGTTGAAAAATCAAAACGTAATGGGTATGAGATTTGAAAATACCCTTAGTTATCTAACCAAGGATTCAAAGGCACAGAAGCACGATTACTCATAATGTCACTTTATTTCCTGTACTTCGTTTCTTGGAATAAAACGAGTACTTAGAATTTACCAAGTAAATCATGAGTAAACGCAAAAAATGGGAAAAAAACACAAAAGTAGTTTGCAAGGAACATAGTTCCTTGATGTAGGTATCATAGGAAAAGTCATACACACATGTAACTACACTTGTACATCAGAATTAAGAACAACAATTTATTTATAAACAAAACAGATTGTTTCACATTACAAGAAAATAGAAGAATAAAAGCATAAGACAGCAACATCTTCTAGTCAGCCAACTGCTCATCCGTGGGTTGGATTTGCATTAGCAAGCTTTGGGCATTTATTCACGAAATGACCCATCTTGCCACAGTTGTAGCACGATTCAGGCTGAAAGCGAGCTTGAGCAGGATTGGCTTGTGGTTGATTTGGACCACCTTGGTTCGGGTTACATCGACAAGCACTTGCCAGGTGACCAATTCGCCCACATGATACACACAGACGACATTGTAAGTGAGCTTGGTGATGCCCATTACATTTGTCGCATTTTGGTGCAGTACCGGCATAAGGTTTCCTAGCAGGAGGTTGAGCAGTAGCAAGGTTTATAACAACTTTGTTTTGGATTGCAAAGTGGCATATGTTAACCAAATGTCCCCGCCGTCCACAGTAGGTACATTTGGAGCAGGGTATGAGGTTTGAATGATGACGGTTGCATCGTTTGCACAGAGGAACAGCTCCTTTGTATGGATTCCTAGCAGGGGGTTGAGCTGGTTGGTTGGGGACGGCTTTACCATTGTGAGCGACCATGGCGAAGTTCTGAGAAGCCTTTCGCTTCTTTGACTTCTTAGGGGATCGTTCATCCATGGTCTTTGATTCCTCGGTTGGTTTCTTGGCTGGTGGTGTTGGCTTGACTTCTGCTTCCTTTGGTGACTCTTGAGTGGCTTCATTGTTGAGACGAGACATGGCAATTCCTAATTCCACAGTCTTCAGAATCACTTCGCCTATTTGCTGGGCAAATTTGGCTGTTTTGCTCGGACATTTGACCGTTGCTGAGAGGAAGAGACATTCTAGAAGAAAATGAAAGACATAGGAGGAAACAAATGAAATGTTATCGGCAAATAAAACAAAATGACAACGCATAGAAATTGCGATCATTTGTTTGTTACCTAAGGCAAACAAATGAGATAGTGACTAATCAAAGTAAACGGGTCATATTAATGTATCACGGAAGACATGCTCGCCTATAAGTGAACACTCACCCCAAGAGTTCCCAGGTAAGAATGACTGGTCTGATACTGCGGATTTGTACGAACACTCTAGCCTTCGACGGAAAAATCAGGGTACATGCATTCACTCTTCCAGTTTGCACGTGTTCACATTATAAGACCCAAACTTTGACGAGATTTGAAAACTTAGAGGGTTCAAAACCTTATAACAGAGGGTTCAAAACCTTACATTAGAGGGTTCAAAACCTAGTAATCAATCATCCTAGAACAGATGATTAGTTTTTCAAAGCGGTTTTGAAATTTGTGTTCTTGTTGTGGTTGTCGCCTAAGGATAGGTGACAGTATTGTTTTATGACTAAACGCAAGTAAACTCACGTTAGAGTCCTAGGAAGGTTATAGACTAGGTCAAAGTATTACTAATAACCTAATTCCCTATAACCATGGGCTCTGATACCAACTTTTCTGTCACACCCCGACCACGTAAAACAACAAAACGTGGCGGAAACGTCGGGGAGTGTTGTAACAGAATCATTGTTTCATAACACATGGAAATTGAAATATTGTTTTATTAAATAAAAGAGTTACAATGTCTTGACAATCAAAGAAATATAACATAAATAACTAGTCTTGCATTTTTTATTGTCACTAAGGCCCAAGTCCGCCTAAGTGTATCTTGATAAATCCTATGCATCATATCCTGAAAATAGGTATGCCAGCATAAAAATGCATGTGAGATACATAGGTTTTATGAAAATAGAATTCATGACTTATGTTTAAGAAAATGTTTAGTCATGAACCTTGTAATTTGCTTTGTCTTGTAAATCATTTGAAAAGCAATAAGATCAGATGATATGTATAAATAAGAGAATACTGTATGGTTAAATGAATAACCAAGTAAAATGAGTTTGTATAAGATAAGTTGTTTTGTAAAACAATGTCTTGTGAAAAGTATGTTATTTGTATAAAATGTTATATGTCTTATGTTGAAATGATTCAAATAACGCTACGATATGTAATACCATACAAGCACTTATATATAGGAAGTACCAGCGGCGTATCCACCATACTTGTATCGTATTACACACGCCTCGTTACTTAAATCACTTACCCGAACCAAACCACCAAAGTAAAATGTTTATGTATAATCAAATCTCAAAATGTTTATGTGAAAACCATGTCTAATGTCTATGTTTAATGTTTATATCTAATGCAAGTCATGTAATGTGTATATTAATGTCAAAATGTTTTATGTCTAATGTAAATCATGAATTGTGTATATCAATGTCAAAATGTTTATGTATGGTAGTGAAATATATCAACTAAACCATATGTAAAATGTACAAAAACAAGGTATTGAAGTAAAACATGGTTTAACTCAAAGTTATGTGTTGTGGAATAAATGCATGCTATACTGATATAAACATCTATGCGGTATTGTAAAAATTCATACATCCAAGCCTTGTGACTGTAGAATAAACCCTAGCACAAAGTCTAAGGTCCACCTAGAAATGTAATCGGATTCGGTCATTCCTTCCAATCCAAACAAACCCGAGATTTCAGGAATGGGAGTTGTCAAGTCCTATGGTACCACCACCTACTACCGAGTGGCATGATCGGTGTTAATGAATGTACATTGTCCCATTTAAACAAACCAAATGTCATACCAAAATGTAAGCATGTGATGAATAATAAATGTACTAAGTACGCACACAATGGGCATACATAGCATAGAATGTAATGTAAAATAATGTACTAAGTACGCATACAATGGGCATACATAGCATAGAATGTAATGTAAAATAATGTACTAAGTACGCACACAATGGGCATACATAGCATAAAATGTAATGTAAAATAATGTACTAAGTACGCACACAATGGGCATACATAGCATAAAATGTAATGTGAAATAATGTACTAAGTACGCACACAATGGGCATACATAGCATAAAATGTAATGTAAAATAATGTACTAAGTACGCACACAATGGGCATACATAGCATAAAACACAATGAAATCATGTACTATAAATGTACTAATGAACATAGCAAGCATATGATATGAAAACATGGAAAAGCATGAAAGTAACAAGTAGGCACATGTGTTTCACCCCCAAAATGTTTGAAAAACAGTAAAAGAGGGGTCTATGTACTCACTTGAGATTGCTTAGTAGTCCTTGAGTAACAACCAAACAATGCTAGAGATCACGGATATCAAACGGCACCTAATATAGGTAACTATGTTAATAAACCGGACCTAAATCGGAGGATCGGATAGAATGAGGGCTCGTAAACCAAATGAGTATGGGAACTCATGTAGTATGGTTTAACAAAGCCTACATACTAAATGAAACCTAACCTAAGTGCTTACGACCCATTACGACCCGTTTAGGTAGCTTATGCTACTTTAACGTGTCGTTCGCGTAAAACGCGTTCGGACCGCCTAACTAGTCCTATGACAAGTAGAATATGCCTTAACATGTTTAATATTGTTGATGAATCAGTTTAGAGGTCATAGGTTATGTTACATATGTTTAAAATGAATTTTGGCATCAAAGGGTAATTTGGTAATTTACCTAAGGCATATAAACTACCTATCATACAACTACTTAAACGAAGCGACCATAAGGTATAACCTCGGAAGGTTATTCCCTATACTCTATGGTCACCTAAGGTATTTGGTTGGATCCTAATGATCGACCAAATGGGTTGGGTTCGAAGGTATAAGCGATTTATTAGATCGCTTACCCTTACGACCCTAGACAACGTGGTAATCAGTAGGCATAGTCACCAGGGACTATAACCATCGTGATTACGCTCACGTTGCGAAGTTCAAACGAACTTCGCATTGACCATAAACTGGTCAATGTAGAAAGTCAAACAAAGTTTGACTTTCGGACTCGAAAAGCAATAAAAGAACGAAGGAACACTTACAAAGGGTCCCCGAAAGCTAATCTTGATCCAAGTAGCTCAGGTATGAAACAATGGTTTCAACTTAGAGCTTCTCAAATCAGATTTTGTGGGTTTTGAAAGAAAGGGGGTTGGGTATTTATAATATTTGAAGAGCCATTAAGATCGTTTCTTGGAAACCGTGCTTTGATCTTGGCCATACACCTCAAGAACATGGTTTTACAAAACCATTTGAGCCCCTAGTATTGAGAAATACCATGTGCAAGAGGATTAGGAGTGCATAACAGCTGATAACAGGCTGTTTAAAATTTGAATCTGGTCTAGGAGTCTGATGCGGGCCGCGTAAGAGATCACCCTGGGCTTACGCGGGCCGCCTGGGCCTTCTGATCAGAAACCAAGTTTCAAAAGTGACAGTTTTGGTCCCTGTTGTGTATTAAGGCCATTTCCGATGCGTTTAACGCCCGTTAACCCCATTTCAAAGCTCTAAAATTAAGTTAAAGTATAGGGAACTTAAAATGTGCTCAAAAATATCTCGGATGTCGGTTCGTTTGGCCGTACGATCGCGATGTTCGCTTAATTACGACGGAATGCGCATAAGCGCGAAAAAGGATCCAAATGACGCGACGAATGGATTTTTCTAATGCCAAACACTAAAATAAAATACTTTAGTGCTTACATAAATTTTTGGATGTCCGGATGTATTCAGAACGTAAGTTATGCGCGAAATTGCAAACTTATGCACTTTTTGACGCTTTTAGTCCCTGAATGACCCAAAAGTTTATTTTAGCATACCGAACCCCTCAAAGCCTATTTATAAGCTATGTAAAGGATATTTATGGTATGTTTAACTTATTGTCATGTTCCAGAATGTCCGTTACAGTTCAAATTGGCATACTTTCGCAGTTTGTCAAGTTTAGTCCCTGTAAGCGAATTAACTTGTTTTTGCCATACTAAAGCCTTCAAAACTTATTTCTAAGTTATGTAAAGATTATTTAAGGTATGTTAAGTATATGTTGATGTTCCGGAGTATTTGTCGCATTAAACTGATTACGTTTACGCACCAGTTTGCGTATAACTCTCCAGAAAGCGATATAGAGTTTGAAATCGAACAAAAGTCAAAACATGAAAAATGTAAAGCATAACCAAACAAACATTGGGATCAAATAACATTGTTTTATTGATAATTGAACTGTTGAAAATGATTACAAGCACAGATGTTACAAGATGGAAAGCTGGAATGTAAAGAGATAACGGAGTGAAAAGCCAACGATGGTGAATCTTGTTTATGTTTATAGTGTGTGCTAATGTTATGAATTTATGTGGTGAGCGTAGGTTGTACAAGTCACAGAGGATCATCAAGGATTTGAGATCGGGGACCGAGTCACGAGATAGATTGTACTGGAGCGTCGATATATGTAATATAGTAAACATGAGCTATGTTTTCACTTAGTAAATGAGTCGATTGATGTATTTATATGAAAGAGTTATGTTAACATGAAATTGTAAAGAAAGTCAAGGTATTATAAGAAATGAAAAATTATGGCATGAATTTCCGCTGCGACTTTTGTCAAAAACGAATATGGGTCTTACAAATCAGATGAGAGTTATCTGGATCAATCTCTTGATAAGAAGAAAGGAGTAGAAATTCTAGTTGAGAATCATATTCTGTGTGATCCTCCTACTCTGGTTGCCCCCGTTGCACAATCAGTTGCTAAACAAGAGACTGATTCAATCAAATCTGTGGATGAATCTGTGTCTACGTTTAAGGGCGATAATGTGTTGTACACTTTGATTGGTGATGATAAACTTTACTCAAACAAGGATTTCCCAATTAAAAATGTTAATCCATCCATGATTAAAAGAGTTTTGGAAGATTCTACCAGTAAGTTTTTGAGTAAGTCGATCCCAAGAGTTAAAGTAACTCAGTGTGATCTTATTCCAAAATCAGAAGTTAGAAAACAATACGGAAATCAAAATTTACCAACCAAGGAACAACCAATCACCCCTAAAGGTAAACAACAGGAAAACCGAGCTCAAAAACCTTACGTTGAACCAAAAGGAGCTCGAAACAAGAAAAAGGGAAAGGAGGTTAAATTTGTGGCCTCAAGCGGTACTGATAAAGTTGAGACTTTTGAAAACAAATCTAATACTGGTTTTGTACAACAAGTCAAAATTTTGAAACGTAATAGTGATAACAATTTCATTCAACATATAAATGGGTGTGATAATGAAACAATTACCTTATGGCCTATAAGTTCAACTTCGGGACGTCAAATGGAATCTCCTAAATTTGTTGAAAGGATATCATGTTTTAAATGTGGGGAATTTGGTTATATAATAAAAAATCGTACAAACCCACCAAAAGAAAAGTTTGTTGAAAAAACCCCTCCTGAAAAAGGATTACCAACGTCGTGCTGTGTCACCTAAACAAGACAAACGTACTATTAAGGAACAAGAAGCAAAACAAAGACGCAAAAATGTTAAGGTAATCGAGAAGGCTTTAAAACCGGATGTTGTAGAAAAGGAACCAAGTTCATCAAACGTGTTAAAACCAGAAGTGTCTAATCCTGTAAATAATTTTCAATCTGGTAAACGTCAACAAATTTGGAAACCAAAAACCGGTACAGTGTTAGGGGCAGACACACCATTTCTAAATCATGAAGAAATAGAAATCACATTTCTTGATGATAAGGGTAGACCCAAGACCACTAAGGCTTGGGTCCCCATCTCAAACTGATCGTGTAGTGTATTGTGCAGGGTGTTGTAGGAGAAACAATCAGTAGTCTTTGGATTGTTGATAGTGGGGTATCTTGGCACATGACAGGTAGGGATGGCAAATGGGACGGGTATACCCGATACCCGTTGGGTATTGGGTCGGGTATGGGATTAGTTTTAAAAAATTTCGCGGGTATAGGTCGGGTACGAAATTAGGTGATACCTGACCCGATTACCCGAAACCACATACCCGTTTACCCGAACTATATACCCGATCATATACCTGATTTTTTTTAATTTATAATTTTATTTTCCATTAACCATTGTCTATGAATGATTTATTTTAGTATGTTTATGATGTGAAAAAATAAAATTTCTTTTAGTATATGCATTTGATAATAGTATTTATATTTTGTATGTTGTGAAGTATATACATGTGAGTGTATAAGTATTATAAAGTTATTATTAATTTATGATCAAACTTATATGTATGTAATGTACATTTTTAATCTATAATAGTTGTATAAATAAAATAATATAATAATTACGGTAGTAAAAAAATTATTTAGAAATCCTAATGTATATCTCTTAACAAACTAATGGGTAATCCCAAAACCAGCGGGTTTACCCGATACCCAACGGGTAATTACTCAACAAATACCCGACGGGTATTGGGTCGGGTATGGTTCACGATTTTATAACCGGGTATGAGTATGGGATAACCAATACCCGACCCGAACCCGACCCATTGCCATCCCTAACGACAGGTGACTTAAGGCTCCTGTACGATGTGAAAAGCATTAGGGGAGGTTATGTTGCCTTTGCGGTTGATAAAGGTGGTTTTATCACTGGAAAAGGATTGATTTCAAATGGTGTTGTTAGTTTTGACAAGATCAATTATGTCCGACAAATTGATCACAATCTTCTTAGTGTTTCGCAAATATGTGACAACAAGTTCACGGTTCATTTTGATGATACCGGTTGTTATGTGCTAAAGCTCGGTTTCAAAATTCCCAAAGAATGGATTCTGTTGACGGGTCCAAGAATCAATGATTTGTATATTCTTGACATGAGCCAAGCTATTACCACGTCTGCACAAGTTACATGTTTTGTCTCAAAAGCCACTGAAAAAGAGTCCATATCTTGGCACAGACGAATGGGTCACACTCACTTGAGGAAAATGAATCATTTGGTGAGAAATAATCTTGTGAATGGTGTGCCAGTCAAGAGTTTTCATTTACAAGACGTCTGTGTATCGTGCCGGAAAGGAAAACAAGCGAAGAAGTCTCATCCGATCAAGAAAGTCAACACCGTCAACATGCCTCTTGAACGACTTCATATGGACCTCTTTGGACCTATGAAGCACAAGACTACGTTTGGAGATGCTTATTGTTTGGTTGTTACTGATGACTATTCAAGATTCTCATGGGTACCGATGATGGCACACAAGAGTGAGACTCCGGGAATCCTCAAAAATCTTCCCACTTTACTTGTAAACTTGTACACTTTGAGGGTAAAGCAAAATAGAAGTGACAACGGCACGGAATTCAAGAATCAAGTGATGGATGAGTTCTGTACTTCTAAGGGAATTCTGCATGAATACAGTTCTCAATTTACTCCTCAACAAAATGGTGTCGCTGAGAGGAAGAATAGAACGCTTATCGAGACGGCAAGAACTATGTTGGTTGAGTTGGAGCTTCCTGTTCAGTTTTGGGGGGAGGCTGTGGCTACTGCATGTTACACTTTGAACAGAGTTCTTACTATTAAAAGGCATGGGAAAACATGTTTTGAATTGTTGCACAAAAGGAAACCGGATGTGTCGTACTTAGAACCGTTTGGAGCTCCATGCACTATGATAGATCCAGATGGCAAATTTGGTCCGAGGGCTATAGAAGGCTTCTTTCTCAGGTATGCTACCCCAAATTTCAGGGTGTGGAATCTGTCAACTAAAAAGATTGAGGAATGGGGTGAAGTTAGGGTTCAAAGGTACACTGAATGTGTGAGAGCTCCGGGTGCTCCTTGGATGTTTGATTATGATGGACTGTTTGATTCCTTTAATCTACCAACTTTTGATGACGCGTCTGCAGCAGCATAAATGTTACTTGAAAGAGATACTGCAGCTGACTCATCATTAGTACGACCAATCATTGTTAACCAACAAGAGTCGACTTCGGTTAATAATGTGGTTCAAAATGAGGAATTTGAAGATGCAGCTGATTATAATGTTTCGTCGGAAGATGAGGAATTTCATGATGCAAATGAAGCAACTTCTGGTCCTGTTCATGCTCCTGTTCAAGGTGTTTCTGAAGCAACTTCTCAGGTGCAGAATAAAGACAATGTTGAAGGGAATGAATCCACATCTGCCGCGTCTCCTGGCATCGATTTGGTGGTTGATTTGAACATCAACAATTTGGGTATTAATGCTCGAGTTCCTGATGTTCCTGAAACTCGAATTAATGATACTCATCCTCGGTAGAATATTATTGGAGATGTCCAAAGTGGTGTGCAGACACGTAATTAGCTTCGAAATAACCAGAATGCTGGATTGTATTCGGCAATTAGAGAATCCGGAGAACAAAATGATTGGTCTTTCGCCTACAATGTTTGTCAAGGTGAGCCGAAATCGTGGAAGGAGGCGATGAAAGACGACTCATGGGTAGAAGCAATGCAAGAGGAACTTCAGCAGTTTCAGAAATTGGGCGTGTGGAAATTGGTTGACAGGCCCCCGAACTACAAGAAGATTGGTGCTCGATGGGTTTATAAGTGCAAAAGGGATGATCGAGGTGTTATTGTGAGAAATAAAGCGAGATTCGTTGTGCAGGGCTTTAATCAGGTAGAGTAGAAGGCATTGATTATAATGAAGTTTATGCACCAGTGGCACGTCTTGAGGCGTTAAGGATTTTCTTGGCTTATGTGTCCTTCAAGAAGTGTACGGTTTATCAAATGGATTTGAAAAGTGCATTTCTTCATGGTGTGGTCGAAGAAGAGGTATATGTTGAGCAACCGCCTGGTTTTAAAACGTTGTCATCCTAACAGAGTTTGGCTTCTAAACAAGGCACTTTATGGTCTTCATCAAGCTCTGAGGGCTTGGTACGGAACGTTGTCATCCTATCTGTTGTAGAATGGTTTTCGATGTGGTTTGATCGACTGTACTCTCTTCATCAAGGAAAGAAATGAGGATTTGTTGCTGGTTCAAGTGTATGTGGATGACATCATTTTCGGGTCTACAAATGATGAAATGTGCAAGGAATTCGAACGGGTGATGGAAGAGAAGTTCGAGATGAGCGCAATGGGAGAAATGAATTTCTTTTTGGGTTTGCAGGTTCATCAGTCTGAGAAAGGAATCTTCATTCATCAGACAAAGTACGTTGGGGATATCTTGAAGCGATTTCAGATGGAAGACTCGAAGCCTACGGGAACTCCTCTGACTCAAAATCATGGGATTACTCCTAACAGAATGGGTGAACATGTGGAACCATCTCTCTATCGTGCTATGATCGGATCACTCATGTATCTTACCGCTTCAAGGCCCGATATTATGTATCTAACGTGTCTCTTGCTCGTTACCAGTCCAATCCGAAGGTTTCTCATATGATGGCTGTCAAGAGGATTTTTCGTTATCTGAAGGGTTTCCCAGACACCGGTCTTTGGTATCCTAAGGATGATAACTTTGATTTGATTGCATTCAGTGATTCTGATCATGGCGGCTACAAGATTGATGCAAAGTCAACATCAGCGGGATGTCAATTTTGGGGAATCGTCTAGTCACGTGGCAATGTAAAAAGCAGACCTGTGTGGCCACTTCAACATGCAAGGCTGAGTACATTTCGGCTTCTAGTTCCTGCTCCCAGGTTTTATGGATCCAACAGCAAATGCGCGACTACGGTTTTGAATTCCTAACTACTCCTATTTATATTGATAATGAAGCTGCTTTATAGATCACTCGTAATCCTGTACAGCACTCTAAGACCAAACACATCGAGATTAAGTATCATTTCATATGAGATTGTTATGAAAAGAAACTCATCAATGTTGTGAAAATCCACACGGATCACCAACGTGCTAACCTATTTACAAAAACTTTTGATAAATCACGTTTTGATTATGTTCTTTTGGTCAATGTCATCAAGGTGAAACCCGAGTAGATCATCTTCAGCAAGTCATTTTTGTAAATATTTTCTAAAAAACAAAAAATACAATAAGATTTTCCATTCACTTACTTTTTGCATTTTAGGGGGAGAAAAATTAAGAAAATACAAAAACATCAGTAAATTTCAAAAATCCAAAAATATGTTTTTTACTTATTTACTGCTTTCTGTCTTTACGTTTGAAAATTTGAAAAATCCAAAAACATCATAAATTTGCAAAAATCCAAAAATATGTCTTTTAGTTATTTATTTTCTGCATTTAAGGGGGAGAAATTCAGAAAAATCCTAAAACATTGAAAATTTTCAAAAATACAAAAACATTTAAAAAATCCAAAAATAAAAAATGTGTTTTTTGGAAAGATAAGAGAAGATGATGATACACCAGTGGTCGGTCAAATACGGTTAAACATTCAAAATGAAAAACGATAAGCAGCTCTACTAATGATGTATCGGTAGGCTCACAATCAGATTAAAATGTGCTGGTTGATATAAACATAATGAATTGAAAGCCAGGTGGGAACCATTCATTGGCATATGATATTGGTACCGAAATTTCGTTTGATAGTATGCCAAGGTTCTGAGATATGCGGTCTTTATGCTGATTTATCATCTGGGTATCATGGTTGAATCTTTTACCAGAAAATAACGGGGACGCAAGTCAAGAGCTTCCATCATACCATACATACGTGTACATATTGCATATGACCTAAATAAGTGATAAACAATCACATGTCCAAAATGAATAAGTGATAAAATATCACATTTATCCGGGAGTCAAGTTCGTCTCTTTGTCGGTACGATGGTACTAACCTGTTCACGGACTTGCTCCTGTGACCTCATGCATCTGAAAATCAAGTTCCTCAATAATAAGTGATTTAATCACATAGGGCTTGTTTTCAATCAAGAATAAGTGAGTATCTCACAATCTATATGTTGAAAACAGATGATAAACGGTATACTCACTGGTAAGATGAATTCTCGTGCATGTCTTGATACGGGAATGTGTCGTGAGTGGATAACACCAGCGAGTAGTATAAATCATACATTAAAGTGTATCTCCTAATCGTGATTACATCTGATAAGCTGAGCTTATGTGGACAACAATACCGATAATTGTGGTAGGATGCTTATTGTAATTTTTACAAGAAACAAAATCCGTTTTTGACAAGATCGTAAGCTTGTATGATTCTCTTACCTTGAAACTCGAAAAAGATGGTAATTTAGTGTACAGGTATTTCATGTGTTGAAGTTTGTTTTAGTCTACAATTTTTCATTTAGTCTTTAGGTTTTTCATTTATGTTTAAAATTCATTTTTCTTGATTAGCCGAAGTTATCACTCGAATGTTTTCTACCGGGATAAAGTCCAAAACCAACTCGTATTAATGTCACAATGTTTTAAAAACCCTTTTGCAAAACTGGTAAACTTGAAAAATAAAATCTGTTTAAATCTATTCATGAATTCTTCGTAAGTTTAGTGATCAAAGTGTGTGAGAGTCAACGAAGAATGACCTTTAGTCAACGAAGAATGATTCTTCGTGGTATATTGTTCGCTGGATTGGTCTTTCGGCGAAGAATTCACTCTTCGTTGGGTCTTGGTTTGGGCTTAACTGTGTTAGCCCATTCTTGATTCTTCGTCGGCCCACATGACTCTTCGTCGACCCCTGGATGGTTCATAGGGGACAGGTATATAAAAGGGTGGCCCCTTTTGTCAGTCACTAATTTCAAACTCACTCATCACACTCTGCAAAAACTCTCAACTATTCATCTTCTCTGAAAAGCAAAACCCCAAAATCGACCCTGTTGTCTGAATCTTGTCCATAAATCCATAAGGTATGTTGTTGTTTCATGCCTTTGTGATTTCGATGATCAACAAAATCAACATAATCTGTTATTTTAATCATGAAAGATAACATCGAAACCCTAAGTTCATAAATAAGATGCTCATTGATGATGTTCTTATAACATAAATCTGAAAATCCAAACTGTTCTTCTCATACTTATGTCTATGTTGTGTATGTTGAAAGTTGTTTTTAAAGGGGATTTATATGAGATATTAATAACAGATTTTGGGTGTTATTGAGTCGGGTTAAAGGAACTTGAAAATAGGGGTTTTACGTTTTGAATGTTGATGTTTGTTTTGTTTTGATAAACGGTATGTCGGTGATAATTTGGGTTTGATTTGGGTTCTCCGTGTGTGTGTCAGTTTGATCTTTAAAGGATTCTTGTCAGTTTTGTTTTAAAGACTTATGTTAACATGTGAAATAAATGAACTAAACAAGATGTGGGATTTTTGGTGTCAGTTTGATGTTTAAATGATTTCCCTCACTTGAAGTTAATGAACTATAAACTGTGAAATTGAATTGGGGACGAAGACCTATCGACGAAGAATAGAGGTGCCGAAGAATCAAAACAGACGAAGACCTGGGATGACGAAGAACAATAGTCAACGAAGAATTCGTTGACCAAGGTTCTAGTAACAAGAAGGGTATTCGAAGAATTATTGTCAACGAAGAATCCATTCTTTGTTGACCTTGATTGTTCGTAGACCTGATTGTTCATTGACCAGGGTTCTTTGTAGAACTTGATTCTTCGTAGTCATGGACTCTTCGTAGATAGTGAGTCTTCGTAGGGGTTAATCAGTCACAAAATGTTCACAGTAACTTACAGTCAACTTGTTTGGATGTGGTTTCTTCTGTTTTGGCAATTACTTACACTGTTGTTGTCTTTGTGTACAGAATGGCACCTAAAGCATAGAAAAGGAAACCCGCAACGAAAAGAACTGACAAGTCAGAAGTGAAAATCATGTCGGAACCTCGTCACAACATGATTGCTTATCTGGATCCGGAAGACAAGCTCATTGAATACAAAGGGATTACGAAGTGGTTATGGGAATCAAGGATCGGTCATGCCGTTACTCATCAGACTACCGTGTACAAGTCTTTGATAAAAGCATTCTGGGATTCGGCAGAAGTTGCTGAAATTGATGGCAAGGAGGTGATACGAGGACGTGTTAACGATCTAGACGTTGTTGTTTCTGTCGAGATCCTTAACACAATGTTACAACTTGGTGATGATCCTGAAGCTTCATATTTAGTGCCGTTAAAATGTCAAAGAGGTTGTCTACTTCATATGAAGTGTGTTGGAGATATTCTGGGAAATCAGCTGAACAATTCTTCGTTACCACTCCGTTACAAGTTCTTACTTCATGTTCTGATCCAGTGTTTGAGTAATCATCGAAGTGGATACGATATGGCGAACAATGATAATGGTGGCTTTAGTATTGAACAAACCGTTCAATATCTAAAAGTACACCATCGCTAACATGAAAGAAAACTTGGGAAGAACTGGAAGCGTTACGTGAGGTAGCAAGTTTTGGATGTAGCCACGTTTTCTTCAGATGATTATGAATGTACAACATCTAGATCTCCCTAAAGAAGACAATGATGTTTTGAAGATTGATGTCATGAAATAAATCTCACTAAAGATCTTTAAAGGATATAGTGCTAAAAGTTACAAGGAAAGTGATCCGCCACCAAATTTATTCGGGTTTCTAGATAGCGACATGTATGTAGCGCCGGAGCATGACAAGTGGCGACATGATAACAGTGATTCCGACAATGAAGAGCCTACTTTGAAGAAGATGATTGATGATAAATTTGGCAAGAAGTGTCACACCCCGACTTTCCACGTGTCACCGGTGGGCCCGGTGGGGAGTATCGTGACGTAGTTGGCAACATAATAGTCAAACAACACAATATATATATGCACAGCGGAAGCAAAAGATAAATTTATATTACAATCCGAATTTAAAGTAATATCCAGTATTACAACGGAAAGTAAAGGATCCACAGGCGGATCTTAAAACATAAACATTGTTCAAAAGACTTTAGGCGCCTAGAACTTGCAAGATTCCTTATAAACGCCCTGAGCTTCCAGCCAATTTCGTTCAGTAGCTGTCACTTAACCCTTTATGGAAAATACGTCAGTTTTCACTGGTAAATACACTCAACCGACTCATTTTGAAAAGGTTTAATAAAATTGATTTGAATGCACGTGGCACAAAACATCTTTTATAATTTGATTAAAATGCACAGAGGCAAACATAATCTTTTATACTTGGGACAATTATAGTGATAATCTTGTATACAGATTTACATGTTCGTTGTACGTTCAGGGCCCGATGTAGAAACCGAGTCAGATTAACAGACACTCCACAAGTATAGGCCCACAAGAGAGTGAGATACCGTTATTACTTAAGCAACTGTCAGGTGTATGCCTACACCCCGTGCTTAAGACGTGGCCATTTTATAATACAATGATGTCAAGGATATCCGGAACATGGTCATTAACCCCTAAAGGTCTTTATTTCAAACAATACAGATTAAACCGGGTTATTAAATTATTCAATTAACCACCAAACGATGGAAGATTTAATACCCGACCAAGCGGTATTTTATATACCGTAACCCAAGCCCGTATAGGGAAAATAAGTTAAGAGTATTTACCTGAGCTAGCTCCTGTCTTAAATAGCAAGAATTTAATAACTCAGCTGTATTCACTTAAGTAAGCGTAGGTACCATTTACCGGAAGGCTCTAGTCTGGAATGATGGTATAAATAACCAATTAGGATGCTAACGGGTCTTTAATTAAGCCTAAGCTTAGACCGGTTAGTCTTAAGGAAATATACGGTTCAAACACATGATTAAGCGAAGACCGGAATAGAATGTGTTTTAGACCCGACAAGTTTGAAGACTTGTATAATATGGGTATTTCATACACATTCTGGATTTTGAGATAAAACCAATAAGGTTTGACCCGTTTCGGCTAATTTATGTAAACTTGTTACATAAACCGAACCGTACGCGTAATAAGCATGACGGGTATTCATGAGAGCCATATACAGGTTTCCTAAGTTAATTATGCCTCAAATATGTTGTGACATCAGTAAGATGTCTTTCATTATGCCCAAAACGTATTTAAACACAAACTAGGCCCCGTAGGGGTAGTTTGGTCATTTAAAAGGTTATAAAAGAGTTTAAGTATTTACCTGAGTTACAGGTCTGATGTAATCAGTAAAAATACTCAATTTAATAAGTTATAACAGTAGGGTATGGTATATATGTGAAATTTATCAATTATAACCAAACTATGCACCGTAGTGGTATTTTGGTAATTTCAAATAAGCCGTAAAGCTCAAAACTGAAGTCTGAGTTAAAAAACTTTTACTTACTGTTAAAACATTATAATTTACCTAAAATATCAGTAGGTATCAACCCTTGTATGTCTAAAATAGGTCTAGAGCATACTATGCGTTAAAAACGCTTAGAAAGGCGATTAGGAGCCATTTCCGGGTTATATACATAAAGCTGATATTTTTATTATTCCAGAAGGCTTAAAATAATTTATTTATCATGGGTAATCAGTAGCAAAAGGTTTGGAGTCAATTAGATATGTAAAACTCATTTTATAGCCCGTAAGGGCAAAACCGACAATTACCGGATTGAGCCTACGACTCTAAGTTATGCTCAGCCTAAAATTAATTAAAAATCTTCAAAAATCCCAAAATAATATATTACATCAGTGGGTAAAGATTTTGATATCAAAAAGTATGTTTAACTAGGCTATACGCTAATTACGCCGTTTAATTAACATAAAGCCTTCAATTTACGCTAATGAGCATAACTCTCAATCTACACCTCAAACTGATGTCAAACTTTGCATACAAGTTTATATATCAGTAACTAAGGTTTCTACACTTTAACATTTTCACAAATCACGTTTTAAGGTGTAAAGGGCATAATGGTCAACATATGAGCAATTAACGGAATCATGCATATTAATTGGTTAACTAATGAACCATGGTGTATAATCACAGAGGGTTATACTATCATGTAACCTGGTCCAAATGAAGCTCTAAGGCATTTCTAAAACATGCCTAAACGGGTCAGAACTGAAAGTCAAAGTGAAAGTTAAACTATGCGACTTTCGGTTCCGAACCGGGTCTTTACAGAGAATTGTCGGGTTGAACATGTTTAGACATGTTCTTACACTAATTACCAAGTTATAATAATGATCAAACAGGTTGTATATGTTCTACATTGCTAATTATGCATAATTTAGAATTGAAGTATCCTATTGACTTTTTAATCGCAAGTTTGACCCGACATTAGTCCTAGTTAGAGTGGGAATCAGGGGGAACCCTTTTAAAGGTTTATTAACCACATAATTACCAACTTATAACCACTTTCAATTCGACTAATCACTGGACCATTAGTGATTAATCGTTAAGTCAACCGTTAATTACGACGGTTTGACTTTTAAGCTAAAACTAAGCTAAAACTTAATTAAGAAGGGTTTGGCATACTTACCAAGGTCCTATGCACTATTAGAGATGACTTGGGTCTGCTTTGGAGCTCCAGAAGTCCTCAAGAATGCAGATGGAATGGATGATCAAATGTTGCTACTAATGGTCCTATTTATAGTGTTTAAATCACCATAACTTGTTGACATCTAAGTCTATCATGGACCATGAATCATCAACACATGTCCCTAAGTGCCTAGGAATGTTTAGGGGTCGTCCAAATATGAGGAAAATCGTTTCTAGGTCGGTTACAAGCTTAAAACAGGCTGCTGCCCATTTTCCAGTCGCTGGCAACCCCTTACAGACCGTAAGGGTGGACCTTTACGGTCCGTAAGCCAGTGATCAGGGCAAAACATTTTCTAGTTTTCACATATTGGCTCTTGGCTCTTCGAAAGGTCACCCAACCTTTATTTCTTGCATTTTGACCCCTTCATATTTACCTACAATGGCTTTAGGACTTATACCCACTTTGCCAAGTCCCTGGACATTTCTGGTTAACCCGAAAAGTCATAACTTTCAACGTTAACGCTTTAACCCCTCGCATACGAATTTGATCATAACTTTCTCATACGATAACGAAACTTTATGAAATTTATATCGTGAATTCTAGTGAGCATAATTAACAGTTACAAAGCTTCGGGTTTGTTAAAAGGTCACTCAGAGGTATAACTTAAACATGTTGACACATTTAGCGCCTGTAGTTTGTAATTTCTCACTTTTAGCTTCGCATGATCCATGATTTATTCGTTTGATGCTATAAACATCATGTAGGGTTAATGTACAATATATTTATTCACTGTTGACACTTAGAACTCGTATATTCACATACTCTTCATGATTGTCAACTTTAGTCCTTTTATAACATTCTTTCACACGTTCAAACATATGACACGTGTCCACACATTATAGGACGTGAATTTTCGAGGTGTTACATCCTCACCCCCTTAAAAGAAATCTCGACCTCGAGATTTGTTAAAGTAAAGGAAGTATTTTCTGCCGAATAATGGCAACTTACAAATAATTAGGGATTTGTATGATCTTATTCGTTGTTTCCAATGCAACTTTCAGATCCTGATAAGTGGACTTACCAATCTATTGTCCCAACAATAGATGTTTGACATTCCATCTATACAAGGTCTTCAAGGGAGCAGCCTTGATACTTATATAACAGCTATTATAGAAAAGCTTATCTTAAGGTGAGATGGTTATTCCAACCATTACTCAAAATTAATCTTAAGAAATAGCTAATCTTTACAGTTAGTCGAACAAATCGATGATCCTGGACAGCTGATGGCGATTCTTAATCGTTTCCTAATTAGGGTTGCGGTCAACAATGCCTTAGCAAAATGAACCGTCTTTCATAATTTACTATACCGAATTCTCAGGATATTGAGTTAGGCTTTATTAATCTATATCTTAAAACTTACTTAACCAGGGTTTTCGATTCTGCCAATAATGGTACTAGCTGTCCTGGAGATTTCATAATAATGCAGCCCCAAATGGGATATAAATCTTAACGCTACTGCCTCTCTGGAGGTAAACAGGGTAGTATTAGGAGAAGAAAATCAAAATACAAGGAGGTTACAGAGAATTTCCATATCTCAGGCTCTAGTTTAATCATCTTTGCTGGTGTCAAATGAGTGACACATTTATGCTATGAGTCCACAGATTCCTTTACTAGGGAATATTTATTTAGAAAATTCTATTCTGGATATCTTCTTTGAATATCATTAGTTGACTTTAGTACCATATGATCGTTGGGATATCTTTGTGGTTCCATGCATTAAACATCCATACTGATCAGGCATGGAAGCAATCTATGGAACGTATTAAGATACACCAATCCCCATATAGCGCTTTTGTCATACTATTTGGTATTCGAATCAGTAGAGATCAAAGAGATATCAATTTCATATGATGATGTACTTTATCTGGAGGGAGGGTACATTAGGACTTTCTACGGTTTACTATTGTAGTATCAATAGCATGTGTCGCATCATCAATGGCGCGATTGACTGTTATCTTATCCGAGTTTATCATACTCGAGATTTAGTTCCTATTACCAGATGAATCATTTACTTAGTTGCAATCCAACATCTGCTATTCATCACCCTGATGGCCTTAACATATACTAACCATGGTTTCATCAAACTATACTGGCCAATAAGGCACTAACATTCTTAATGAACGTTATTTTTAAAAATATATCAATATCATTTAGCCTAGGTCACAAAAGACCATCAATAGCATTTAAGGGTTGGACCTAGTCCATTACCTTTTTGACAAGGGATCAACAAGTCACACCTGTCTTTATTATACTGATGAATTTAGATAGCTTGAAAGTTTGCCATAAGGGTATCAGAAAAGAGCGATTCCTAATAGATATAAAATATCAATCTAGGATTTGTTGGAGCATTTTTCTAAAGTATCATCGGTCACTTTCTACCTCGAATTAAATGACCGGAGTCTTAATCAGGCGGAGACAACAGTTCTCAACATTTATCATTCATTATAGAATCATATGTGCCAGTATCAAATAAATTTATGCATAAACTGCTTGATATGGAAAGGTACCTGCTATATAGTTATCATTCTGCATCATCTCCTTGGCGTTCGTCTGGAAGACTCATGCGTTTGCTTTCTTGGCCTATTCAGGCTTCTTCTGATTCCTAGGGCAGTTAGTCTTGATATGCCCCTTCTCGTTGCAACCATAACAGGTTGCATCTTTCAACTTCTTGCAATCCAAGGTTTTATGTTCCTTAGACTTGCAGATTCCACAGGGTAGTGGCTCAGACTCAAATCTGCATTTCCCAAGATGGTATTTCCTACAGGTTTCGCACCTGGTCTTCTCTCCCGACTGCTGGCTGTCTCTCTTAAACCCCGAACTCTTCTTATCTTCAGAATTCCGCTTCCTATCGGAGCGATGAGAATTCTCATCCTCCCTTTTACGCTTTCCATCTTCAGAGGCTTTGGCAGCCTTGTTTGTGACTACATCGAGTGTAAGAGATAGCGACAGATCTGCCGCTGACCTGAATGTAGTAGGTCTTGAAGCCTTAACACTGGCTTTGATTTCTGGGGCTAAACCCCCAATGAAGCGAGCAATTCGCTTTGGTTCCGGTGTGACTAGGTAAGGAACCAGTCTGGACAGGATATTGAAACTGGTGAGGTATGCTTGACAATCTAAGTTTGTCATCACCAATGATAAGAAATCTGATTCGATTCTTTCGACCTCGTGTTGAGGGCAGTAGTTCTCCATAATGAGAGCAACAAACTGTTCCCATGACATGTTGTAAAGTGGGATCTTCCCAGCAGCTTGAATGAGAGCTTTCCACCATGCTAGTGCCTCTCCCTTGAACGATTGGGATACATACTTCACTACATCCCTCTCAGCACAACTGCTGATATCGACAACTGTGTTCATTTCATCCAACCAGGTCATACAATCGATTGCTCCTTTCTCCCCAGTGAAATCCCGGGGTTTGCAGGAAACAAAGTATTTATAGGTACAGGACTTGGTATACGGTTCATTATCGAACACTATCTTCTTGGATGGGACACTGAGTTGATTAGATGAACGTCGATCATCATCTTTCTTTGACTCATCTTTCTTAGGGACAGACTTAGAGTGGGGTACAGATGAGGCTTTACTATGAGTCTCACTATACTCCTTGAATTGTTCCGCTACAGCTTTAGATACCGCCGTATCAATCAGTGTACGAAGTTCTCCCCTGGTTATATTGATCTTATCATCATCGCGGTTTTCCAGAGGATGACTGTTTATCTCATCAGATTCAGCCATGTAGTCTTAATTGCTACAAAAAGAAAATGAGTGCAAGGTTTATTTAGAAGCTCATTCAGTACTATCGTTCTTGACGATTTATTAACCATGGTAATATAAACCATATTGGTTAATTTGTTAGTTATATTTAATTAGCATTTTCATTATAATTTATCCTAGTTATAAAACATTAAGGATATTAAGGTGGCGCAAATGGCCTAGTCACTAGGACAGTTTTAAATTTACAAGCCATGATTTCAGAGAATCTAGGCATTTAGGTTTGAATCAAAGTTCATTACCTTTTTCTTGACAGGGAGTTGTAGGCTACCACTGTCTTTAGTCTCAAAGGACATTAACTATAGCCCATATGCACTTCCCTTTTAAGGGATATTTATTATGGAATTGCCCCTTAGGGTAATTCATTAACCATGGTAAACAGAGACCATATTCGGTTAATTTATTACTCACATTTATTTAGGATTTCTATTATAATTTATCCTAATTATAAACAATAACAATATATGTTGGCACATAAGGCCTAGTCACAAGGACAATTTTAAATTATTAGCCAGGGTTTCAGAGAATCGAGGCATGAAGGTTTGAATCATAGTTCATTACCTTTGTCAGACAGAGAGTCATAGCTACCACTGTCTTTTGGCTCATATGGAAATGAGCAAGGCCCGTAAGCACCTTATTACCACGTGTGGTCGAAATATGATCATCTTAATTGATGATTTATACCCATGATTCAGAGATCATTAAGTTGGGTTTGGAATCTTTGGAAAGATCCTTATAAAAATGACGTGTGTGATTTTAACGAATCACGTCTGCCAGGAGCGTTAACATGTTTTCAGATGTTAACTGGGATTTGAAACTTTTTAACAGGCCTTACCATCTTGGCCCGGTCTTTTAATTGACCCGAAGACAAGGTTACACCTTTAAGATTCTTAATTAATATTTAACGCAGAACAATCCTAAATTGGAATGTTAACAGGGATCTGAATCTAATTATGGAACTACCATCTTGGCCCGGTCTTAAAATGACACGTGGCTAGGTCTTGTCCTTTTTAGATTTTGCCATTTTATTATAATGGTAGATCTTATAAAAGGAAATGTTATTTTTCATTTATTTCATATTTCATATTTAGGATGAAAATTCAGTCATTCCACTATAAAATAAAAATTTCAGGTTTGCCCTAAAAGGGACTTTGAAATAAATAATGTTGTCCTCGAAGGGACTGAAAAATAAATATGTCCTTAAAAGGACTATTAAGGAAGCGATCTTCAGTAAGAGGAGTTTCTTCTTCATTTTTATTTCTGAACGTACTCTCCTTGGATGCTCGTTTCATTCTAGCCACGGTACGAAGCTCAGCATTTTTGGGCTCCAGATGTGGAGAATTTCTATTACAGCTTCTTCGCTTGGCGACGTATATATAAAAATTTGGAAGCAAAAATTTCCAGATTAGGATTGAGAATATTCCTATGTTAAGTCTAGACTCAGAAGGTTAAGGAATGTGCTAATGTGTCATTGAGATTAAACAAAAAGGCTAGTGTTTAATTCACTCAATGTTGGCTCTGATACCAACCTGTCACACCCCGACTTTCCACGTGTCACCGGTGGGCCCGGTGGGGAGTATCGTGACGTAGTTGGCAACATAATAGTCAAACAACACAATATATAAATGCACAGCGGAAGCAAAAGATAAATTTATATTACAATCCGAATTTAAAGTGATATCCAGTATTACAACGGAAAGTAAAGGATCCACAGGCGGATCTTAAAACATAAACATTGTTCAACAGACTTTAGGCACCTAAAACTTGCAAGATTCCTTATAAACGCACTGAGCTTCCAGCCAATTTCGTTCAGTACCTGTCACTTAACCCTTTTTGGAAAATACGTCAATTTTCACTGGTAAATACACTCAACCGACTCATTTTGAAAAGGTTTAATAAAATTGATTTGAATGCACGTGGCACAAAACATCTTTTATAATTTGATTAAAATGCACAGAGGCAAAATTAATCTTTTATACTTGGGATAATTATAGTTATAATCTTGTATACAGATTTACATGTTCGTTGTACGTTCAGGGCCCAATGTAGAAACCGAGTCAGATTAACAGACACTCCACAAGTATAGGCCCACAAGAGAGTGAGATACCGTTATTACTTAAGCAACTGTCAGGTGTATGCCTACACCCCGTGCTTAAGACGTGGCCATTTTATAATACAATGATGTCAAGGATATCCGGGACATGGTCATTAACCCCTAAAGGTCTTTATTTCAAACAATACAGATTAAACCGGGTTATTAAATTATTCAATTAACCACCAAACGATGGAATATTTAATACCCGACCAAGCGGTATTTTATATACCGTAACCCAAGCCCGTATAGGGAAAATAAGTTAAGAGTATTTACCTGAGCTAGCTCCTGTCTTAAATAGCAAGAATTTAATAACTCAGCCGTATTCACTTAAGTAAGCGTAGGTACCATTTACCGGAATGCTCTAGTCTGGAATGATGGTATAAATAACCAATTAGGATGCTAACGGGTCTTTAATTAAGCCTAAGCTTAGACCGGTTAGTCTTAAGGAAATATACGGTTCAAACGCATGATTAAGCGAAGACCGGAATAGAATGTGTTTTAGACCCGACAAGTTTGAAGACTTGTATAATATGGGTATTTCATACACATTCTGGATTTTGAGATAAAACCAATAAGGTTTGACCCGTTTCGGCTAATTTATGTAAACTTGTTACATAAACCGAACCGTACGCGTAATAAGCGTGACGGGTATTCATGAGAGCCATATACAGGTTTCCTAAGTTAATTATGCCTCAAATATGTTGTGACATCAGTAAGATGTCTTTCATTATGCCCAAAACGTATTTAAACACAAACTAGGCCCCGTAGGGGTAGTTTGGTCATTTAAAAGGTTATAAAAGAGTTTAAGTATTTACCTGAGTTACAGGTCTGATGTAATCAGTAAAAATACTCAATTTAATAATTTATAACAGTAGGGTATGGTATATATGTGAAATTTATCAATTATAACCAAACAATGCACCGTAGGGGCATTTTGGTAATTTCACATAAGCCGTAAAACTCAAAACTGAAGTCTGAGTTAAACAACTTTTACTTACTGTTAAAACATTATAATTTACCTAAAATATCAGTAGGTATCAACCCTTGTATGTCTAAAATAGTTCTAGAGCATACTATGCGTTAAAAACGCTTAGAAAGGCGATTAGGAGCCATTTCCGGGTTATATACATAAAGCTGATATTTTTATTATTCCAGAAGGCTTAAAATAATTTATTTATCATGTGTAATCAGTAGCAAAAGGTTTGGAGTCGATTAGATATGTAAAACTCATTTTATAGCCCGTAAGGGCAAAACCGACAATTACCGGATTAAGCCTACGACTCTAAGTTATGCTCAGCCTAAAATTAATTAAAAATCTTCAAAAATCCCAAAATAATATATTACATCAGTGGGTAAAGATTTTGATATCAAAAAGTATGTTTAACTAGGCTATACGCTAATTACGCCGTTTAATTAACATAAAGCCTTCAATTTACGCTAATGAGCATAACTGTCAATCTACACCTCAAACTGATGTCAAACTTTGCATACAAGTTTATATATCAGTAACTAAGGTTTCTACACTTTTACATTTTCACAAATCACGTTTTAAGGTGTAAAGGGCATAATGGTCAACATATGAGCAATTAACGGAATCATGCATATTAATTGGTTAACTAATGAACCATGGTGTATAATCACAGAGGGTTATACTAGCATGTAACCTGGTCCAAATGAAGCTCTAAGGCATTTCTAAAACTTGCCTAAACGGGTCAGAACTGAAAGTCAAAGTCAAAGTGAAAGTCAAACTATGCGACTTTCGGTTCCGAACCGGGTCTTTACAGAGAATTGTCGGGTTGAACATGTTTAGACATGTTCTTACACTAATTACCAAGTTATAATAATGATCAAACAGGTTGTATATGTTCTACATTGCTAATTATGCATAATTTAGAATTTAAGTATCCTGTTGACTTTTTAATCGCAAGTTTGACCCGACATTAGACCTAGTTAGAGTGGGAATCAGGGGGAACCCTTTTAAGGGTTTATTAACCACATAATTACCAACTTATAACCACTTTCACTTCGACTAATCACTGGACCATTAGTGATTAATCGTTAAGTCAACCGTTAATTACGACGGTTTGACTTTTAAGCTAAAACTTAATTAAGAAGGGTTAGGCATACTTACCAAGGTCCTATGCACTATTAGAGATGACTTGGGTCTGCTTTGGAGCTCCAGAAGTCCTCAAGAATGCAGATGGAATGGATGATCAAATGTTGCAACTAATGGTCCTATTTATAGTGCTTAAATCACCATAACTTGTTGACATCTAAGTCTATCATGGACCATGAATCATCAACACATGTCCCTAAGTGCCTAGGAATGTTTAGGGGTTGTCCAAATATGAGGAAAATCATTTCAAGGTCGGTTACAAGCTTAAAACAGGCTGCTGCCCGTTTTCCAGTCGCTGGCAACCCCTTACGGACCGTAAGGGTGGACCTTTACGGTCCGTAAGCCAGTGATCAGGGCAAAACATTTTCTAGTTTTCACATATTGGCTCTTGGTTCTTCGAAAGGTCACCCAACCTTTATTTCTTGCATTTTGACCCCTTCATATTTACCTACAAGGGCTTTAGGACTTATACCCACTTTACCAAGTCCCTGGACATTTCTGGTTAACCCGAAAAGTCATAACTTTCAACGTTAACGCTTTAACCCCTCGCATACGAATTTGATCATAACTTTCTCATACGATAACGAAACTTTATGAAATTTATATCGTGCATTCTAGTGAGCATAATTAATAGTTACAAAGCTTCAGGTTTGTCAAAAGGTCACTCAGAGGTATAACTTAAACATGTTGACACATTTAGCCCCTGTAGTTTGTAATTTCTCACTTTTAGCTTCGCATGATCCATGATTTATTCGTTTGATGCTATAAACATCATGTAGGGTTAATGTACAATATATTTATTCACTGTTGACACTTAGAACTCGTATATTCACATACTTTTCATGATTGTCAACTTTAGTCCTTTTATAACATTCTTTCACACGTTCAAACATATGACACGTGTCCACACATTATAGGACGTGAATTTTCGAGGTGTTACAAGAAGGGTGATGATGATGATGATGACAGTGATGATGAAGGAGATGACGGTGATAACCAAGGTGGTGATGGTGGAGTTGTTGGTGCAAGTGGCACAGGCTCTACCGGCGGTGATCAAGGCAAGGAACCGGGTGATGATGACAAGTCGGATTCTGATGATAATCAACTTGATCCCGGATATGAATGGTATATTAATGCAGAAGGTGTTAGACAAATCAGACGGATTCGAACTGAACAAGATGAAGATTATGTTCCATCCGATACCGAGTATGAGAAGGCGAGAAGGAAGCGAGTGGCTATTCAACGCAAGAAGAAAAGTCAGAAATCGATTGGTACGGCATAATCTCAACCTGCTTCCACACAGCCATCAGAACCCGTTCAAGAAGTCGTTGTTAGTACTGATCCTGGCTTAACTGCTGAAGAAACCGAGGCACCAATGTCATCACCCACAACTGCTTCAGAACCACCGCCTACTACCACATCTGTTGAGACACCCCCAGTTCAACCTCCAATAGCTGAACCACAGCATGCAACTTCATCATCTCAAGCAGCTCGAGAAAGGGTCCAAAACGAAAGTGCAGAACGGCGTGGTTCGACGTTTGAGCGTATATCCGAGAGTGAGAAAGTGAACTTTTTATTCTCACAACTCCAAGCAGCAGCACTTCAGATAAATCGACATACGAAAGTCATGCCATCAAACCGCCAAATGAACATTGCTCAACAATTACAGATTAATACATTGAAAGAAGTTGTGCAGAAACAGCATGAAGAGATTGAGCGCTTGCGAGCTGAGAATGCTCAATTGATGGCAGCTGAAAATACTCGTGGATTTGAGATGAATTGACTGAAGGAACGAAGCTCTGTTGTTTTACAGACTGCCGATAAGCTGTCTGCAAAGTATAATGATATAAAGAAATGGTACGATTCCAGGAATAAAACCATAGCTGACAACGTAAAACAAATGTCTAGCAGTTATGAAATGACCAGAAAGCGAGTTAACATTCTTTGGTCTGAAAGATGCAAGGCTCAGGAAATGTTACAAAAACGAGATCACGATAGTGAAGATCCCGGCAATCCTGATGTTCCTACGGCATCTACACAACCAGAGGGGTCTATGTCAACTCAAATTGTCAGTGGTTCTAGTTCTGAGCAGGTCGTGACCGCTCCTGTTGCCTCAGGTGGTACTCAAGAGGAACGGGAAAAGTTAGAAGGAATGCAAGCGGTTGAAGACATGGGACTTCAGTTAGCATTGGTTGAAAGCGCAAGTGTTTTTGTTGGTGAAAGTTCAACGTGAGGTGGTGAAGGGGTTTTAAGATCAGAAGATTTGGCGTTACAGGTGTGTCACCCTGTAACTGGTGAAGAATTGGAAGAAGGAGAGATCATTTCTGAACTCTCAAGTGAACATATTTTAGCATTGAATGAGAGGAAGATAGTGGACGATGCTTCCATTGACAAGATACCTAGTGTGCCCGAGGTAGTGAACTTGGAAGGGTTGGAAGAAATCGTGTTTGAAGGAGAAGCAACGAAATCAACTTATGTTCGTAAAGATGGTACAAAATTTCATTCGTTTGATGGTGGCTGGCTTCGTGAGAATGTAGATGAGATCGATGAAAAACTGAAGAGTCGTGATACATCTGCAATTCCCACTGATACCTTTGAAGAGTGGAGAAAACAGTTCTTGGCGAAGTTTCAAAAGCCAGCTCCTCCTCCTGTGCAAGTCGACTACTTGAAGTATCAGAAGGATAAATCGCAAGGAAAAATCCTTAGTTGGATGTCACTGCATGGCGGTGAAACGTGAAAACGGAATCCAATACTTTAATTCACTCCTTAGCATCTTAACTTTGCCCTTCTATGATGTTGCAGCATTGGTAGATAAAGTATACACTAGATCCGGACACCAACACTGCTCGGTACAAGCTTGTATACCAGCCAGTGAAGGTTATTGTAACACCCCGAAAACGGGTTTGGTAATCAAACCACATTAATACTAAAAGACGGGTAAATTAGCGTTAGTGGTAAAAGTAACCCGAAGAATATTATGATTTTTAAATAAATAAGCTTAATATTTAATAAAAGCTGAACGAAAGCTTTTGAAGAAATAAAGTTTATAAAAAGGCTCGAGTTAACGGGACTTAAAATAAACTGAGTCGTAAATTCCCCAAACCAATTCAGTTAACTAGGAATGTTTAACCTAGTTAATAAGTGGGAATATTGTTAGAAATTAAGTGGGTTATGGTCTATTTAATAAACTAACCAAACAAGAGGGGCCAAAGTGGATAAACTTGAAAGTTTAATTATAAAATGAAATTTATAACAAAACACACACTTAGTGTGTGTGTTCTGTTCGATCAGGAGAGCTCCCCAGGAGCCACAAACCCTAGTTTCATAAGAATCGTCAAACTGAAGGCTCAAACGAAGTCTAAATTCATAATTGAACGTGAATTAACGATCACCCAAGCTAGGGGATCATAAGGTATGTCAAATTTTGATGATTTGTGAAGTTGTGAAATTTTAATAATCATCATAATTGTGAATTATGAATGAATTATTGAAGTTATGATTGAATTAGTGATGTATACTTGCTTAGGAATCAAACCCTAAGTGAAAATTATACATATGATGCTATAATTTGAATGATTTGATGATTTACCACGCTAGGATAAGTGGGTATTAATCTTATGATGAATTTGATGATATAATTATGATTAGAATCATCATATCTGATAGTAATCAGGAAATACTTGAACAAATTATGTGTTTGAGTACATGATCATACTTGCTAGGAGATGGGTTTGTATGATAAAATGAAAATGATGATATAGTATGATTAAAATGATGTTTGATATCATCATGTGTTAATCGAATGAAATTCGATTACAATAACTTGAAATCTTAAGTAGTTAAAACGGTAGCATAATAAGGATGCTTACCGTATAATGGAAAAGTAATAAAATGAGTAGTTAAGCTACATCATGTAATTACTTTTGTCAATAGGCAGTTTGACTTTTTAAAGTCAAAATGACCTTTTATATAATCGAATGATAATTTCGACATAAAGATCGTAGGATGGAATAGTCGAGAATGATTATGACAAGTCTAACCATCTTACAAATTACAATGATAGTTTGACGCTTGACAAGCTAGGTGAAAGCTTGGGAAGGAAGCGGGTCAAACGAATCAAGAATGAAGGAAAAGCATAATCTGGATGCAAGGTAAGTCAAAGCTTACACCTTTTATTTAATACCTATTGGTTTGATAGGTTATGAATAATAAAAGTGATCTTTGAACTAGAATGTTCCGACATGACATGTGCGGTTCAGAACAAAAGACAATGATAATAAACCATGTTTAATGGTTAAAACGGACTAATACGATAAATTGGCCATGTAATGACTAATAGATAATGAGTTTCGAGGGGTTACCTTATAGGGTAAACCAATACAAATAATAAGGGTAAAACGGTAATTCGGTCACTCGTTGATGATAACCGTTAGTTTTTGAGAGACACTTTATGGCGTAAGACATAAAGGGGTAAAAAGAAACAAGAAATTATTTATAAATAAAATGACCGTACGGTGTAAACCGGAGCGAGTCATGTAGACGAGATGATAATAAATCCATCTCGCAAAGATACATGGTCACTTAGACCAAACGGGTCAGAAGGTGAAAATATCACCCTTTGACAGTATCGACTAATGGTTTGTCGAGTTGAATGATTATAGGAATAAATATCGAATGGATATTTACATCGCTATTACTTAGCGGCTACTAAGGCAAGGTATCGAAACGGGTCAATATATTGATCCGAGCCAGGTATGTGTAATAGGTTAACTACTCATTTGGAACGAAAGGTTCATCGAGAGTTAAATGAAGTCAAAATAGACATTTGGTTACTTTAATGAGTAAAGCGAATGATTTAAATGATGGTCATTATGATTTGAAAACATAATGACTTTTCAAACCAAATTATAACTAAAAAGGGGGATTTTGGGTCAACCATGCTTTCAAAAGTCCTTCATCGTAAATGAAAGGCTAAAATGGACCAAAACACCCTTGTAAGCTAAATTGTGCAAACGACCTTTAAAGTTTGTTTGAAAACAAGTTTTACGAGTAAATAAATACTTAAAATAAGTATAAAAAGGGAAAGATATAAATATTTGGTCAAATGACTCTATAGGAGTCTTTGCCGTAAAATAATGATCCAAGGGGTAACACTCGGATTATATAAATCCCCACATTAAATCCGCCACAATTATATTTGTGTGGGAAGATCGATTGATAAATAATGTGGAAATAAGATGCTAAGACGTAAAGGAGCATGAGTTATGCGGAAAAATGCTTAAATACCTTTAACGGGTCAAAATAAGCATTTAATTAAAAACTGGTTTAAGAATGTATGTAAACCCGGGACTTGAACCTAATATGATAGACAATATCGAAAATATAAGGTTCATGAGAAATAGTGATCAAACAACAGGTTTGTTTGATCAATACATAAACGGGTAAAAAGTTAGTAACTACATTTTAAGCCGAAGGCTTAAAAGTCTAAAATTTTGTTAATCCGGATGTCGGATGTTAACTCCTTGTGATGGAGGATAATTTTACGATCACGTAGGAAGAAACGTGACTTAAATTGGATCAATAACGAATGAGTTATGTCCGTTTTCATAAAAAGTAGTCTAGCTGGGAATATGCAGCATTAAACAAACAACTCGCTGGAAAAAGTGATCCCTCGCGCCTCGCGACGGAGGGAGTAAACTCTGTCGCGACACGCGACGGGTGGTCGCGGCCCGCGTAAGCCTGGCAAGACCTGGTCGAGCCCCGCGAGGGCCACCTGAGCTGGCAAAAATTATTGTTGTTGACTGTTTTGGCTTGGGGTTACGTTTAAACATGTTTTAAACGCCATATAACTAACTCATTTCATGTTTTTATGAAATATAGGTATTATTTAATGTACCGGAGGACGATCAAGCTCAACGAGGAACCGAACACACTTAATATTCAAGCTTCTGCGTTATGTTTCGTCGTCACGTTTTAAACAGCGAATGTATTTACAAAACGTTGAAATGTTTTATTTATTAAAATGTTTCAACAAACTCGCATTTTAAGTGTATGTTTAATCTTAAATACACTATTATAGTCGAAATTTATATGATAATCGTATAAAAAGAAATAAGGGCCTTACAGTTATGGACAAGATACCTCTCATGCCGATGAAACAAGACTTTTTGGGTAACATGAAGCTGTGGTGCTATGATTCAGACACTCATGAAGCGGTCATTGTATTCAAGAAGGACGAAGAAAATTTTCGAATGCTTGATCCAATGTGGATTGTAAATATGTCAGCTAGTGACATCAAGACCCTCTTTAAACACGATATCTTTTATGAAGACAAGGACGCACATCAAGCGTTACTATTTCAACGCGTCGCTTGTTTCTTCTACTACCGAGGTATTCATGAGGGAAGCTCGTGGTCCGAGACAGACCACTAAGGGATGAAGACCGAAGACCAAGCAACAGACAAGGGGAATTTGCTGGTGCAGTTTTGTGTCTGTAGCTTGTTCTTATTACGTTGTAATTTGTGCGGTCCGTATAGTTTTTGGTCGAGTCGGCCAAGTAAAGATATCCTCCTATTTTGACTTAGCGCGGTGTTTCTTTTGTTAGTTCTGTAAAACAGTTTGCATGTGTGCAACTGTTAGTGTTTTGATCTTACTGTCATGTTGTCTGCAAGTGTTGTCTGTATGAAGGTTCCCCACGAAGAATCCTTAGTCTTCATGGGATTGCATGTCCACGAACAATGATTTGGTGTTGATTGTTCACCACGAAGAATCATTCTTCGTGGTGATGAATGGTTCGTTGATATAGTCCATGAAGATTCAATTCTTCATGGGCCTGTTGAATGTTCGTGGGCCCAGTAACCTTCTTTGTAGGGTTACTGGGTGTTGGGCCTATAAATACAGACACTTGTTTCACATTTCAGTCAAGAGAGTCCCTGTGAAGTTGTAAGAACTGTGTGTATGTGTTGTACTGATTCTCTTCACTTAATCAAAGCCTGTGAATCTTTAGCTACTTGTGTTTGCTTTATTTTGCTTTGGTTTGGTTTGCATAACTACGTGGATTCCGCACTCGTTTTTGTGTTAACAAACAAGGAAGTAGGTTATCTTGATCCTCCAAATGGACCTACATGTTCATATGATATGTGTATGGGGATAGATCATGTATATATGGGTTTGTATTATGTGTGGAATATTTATGTGTGTATGTATTTGTGTAGGTGTATGTATGTATTTGTGTAGGTGTGGGTATGGATATGTATTTGTATGACAATTGTACGTCTGTGTTTGTATGTGTATATGATATGTATTTGTATGTGTTGTGATATGTATTTATATGAGTATGCATATCTACGATATATATTTATGTGTGATGTAAGTATTTGGTAAACGAAACCGATCTCTAAACGTTTCGGCATTGTAGACCGGATTCTCCACACAATAATCGTTCATTAATACTTCGTTGGCATGTATACGATCACGATCCACCATCTTCATCTTTAGGCAGGACGAACTTGATTCAAGTCCGTTATACACCGACACAAAATATTTAAGCATCTCATTGCCAGAAGACGACTGGGTATCGCTATCGCTGTCCATCGGAAACGTCGAATCCGTAGGAAAATCCATTTGAGAAATACGTATAATGTGTGATTTGTGTTTGAGTTTTGGTGTGGGTGAAATGGTTAAAAGATTTTAAGTATATATAAAGGGTTTAAAGGTTTTTTTTAATTAAACTTACCGTTTTATAATGATCATAAAATGCAAATGGTCCAATTTTGATGAAGTTCAACGTGTTCTTAATTCCACGCGTTAATTTTGAAGGCGGTGGCGGTGTGCTTTTGGCCATCACTCGTGATGGTGGTCCAACTCGTGATGGTGGTCCATCACGGAACCACCCCCAATCCCCTTATCTATAATCTATAATCTATATCTATAATACTATATAAAGCATCTCTCATGTACATAAAGATAATTTCCATCCTATTTTTTAAGATGGCATACCAAAAGCCAAAACAAATTCCTATATTTTCATACTTTTCTTCCTTTTCTACCCTTTTAGAAAACATGAATTAAGGTCATGACTAAAAGACCTAATTTTATACCATTCTTTCCCTTCCTACCCTTCCATCATACCCACACAAGTTCGTAATGCACAGTGTACAATAACTTGTTCCCTTTCATCGGTCATCGATACTAGACGTTATTTATCCTTCACCCTTTCAATTTCCCTTCTCCCTAATATACATTCGTTGAATGTAAGGCAGCCAAATCGAATGTCCTTCCATTTTCCATCTGCAATCTTCAATAATGGAGAGGGAAACAGATGTGAGAGTAGGGGAGAATTCCACCGGTCACCACAGTTGATTGAATATATCTCGGTTGACAAGTTCTGGATCTTGTTCTGCTTTTTCACAGCTTTCAATTTGCGTTTTTAACCCTAAAGAATAAAGAAAACAAGGGTCACATGTATCATACGAGTCAAGAACTGCAATGGGTATGCGGTTTTCTGTTTCATAATCCTCTTCTTGTTGATTAATTTGTGATTTTTTAACGATTTGATTCATATTTTCTTAGAAACCACCTTTAGGAGTTACTCTCGAAACAAGGAAGACGAATATTAAATGTTTATCCGTCACATGAACTCGCCACGAGGGCAACAAATCAGGTAAAAACACTACAATCATCTAGGCACACACCCTTCAATTTGACAATTTCATCATGCTTTAAGGCATAGAAGAGCCTGATCAATGGCATGCCCACAAGGTGTTAGTGTTATTGCCTGAAAGAAACCGATTGTTTGATTTAGTGTTTTATTGATACAAGTGGACTGTGCTAACAAGCATGGCATTCTTTTGGAAGTTGTGAAAGTGCTCACTGATCTAAACTTCATTGTTCTAAATCACACATTATTGTTAAAGAATTGTTTTATTTACTACTATCATTTGTTTTATTTTGATGATTATGAATTCTAATGCATTCTATCAATGATAAATAACAAGAAATAATTCACTCCTGATCTAGAACCCTAAGTAAAACACAATCAGCCAATCTTAACCAATCTTGTAGTTGAAAAAAAAAAGATGAACCAACCAAGAGAGAATGAAAAGAGAAAATAACTAAAACAAGCATCACCACCAAATAAAAACTTCGAAAAGTATAACTGATTAACCTAAAACCTTAAATAGAGGCTCAGTCAGGTTTAAAATCGAAAACATACAACTAATTGATAAAATCGAACAAAATGGTGAAGTAGAAAAGATATACCTAACAGTCGACGTTATGAGAGGATGAATTGGAAGAGGAAGAGTCGTGATGGTGGCCGGTGTTATAAAACATCTCTGCTATTCGGTGAAATTGTGATAGAAATTACATACGTATTAGTATATTGTAATAGTGTAAGGGGGGTTAGTGTAATTAATACTTCTATAAATAAGGCATTAGTCATTAGTGAAGGTTAGGAAGAGAATTGGTATATTGTTAGGCTCATTGCTTAGGCATGAGAAGGGCATAGCCCTGGACAACTTAGGTGGTTAGTTATTTTGTATTGTCTTTTTCAATTATCAATATAGTTCAGATTTACTTTCATCACCTCTAAAAAATATTCAGTCCCTATCATTGGTCCGACCTGCCACTGCCCTACTACTGCTCGATCTCATAATCATTCAGATATATCTTCAATTTTCGCTTCCTTGTCACAATCGGATCTCAGATCCAGTTCGTTCCAGATCTTCTGCCTTCCATCAGATCCAATTCGTTTCCAATCTTCAATTCCCACTGCAACATAGTTGAATTCTGAATCCAATTCCTGAATTCTCGGATTTCAGTTCCAATTTCCACTCAATCGCTGGTTTCGTATCTTTGTTCTTGTTCGAAGTTTTGATTCTCAGATCTCACTTCAATTTCAGTTCATTTCAATTTCTAATTCTCAGATCTCACTTCAATTTCCGTTTCCGATTTCCGATTCAGATTTTCTATTCACTTTTCGATCCATTTTCCGAGTCCGCTATTGTTTCAATTTCTGATTCCATTATGGTGAATCATAATGTTCGATTAGATGCTCATGATCAACAGATTCAGCAGTTACAAGCCGACGTTGCAGAAATTAGGGCTTCATTGCAGGTTTTGGAAGAGGATCGTTTGGAATCCTCTGAGTTTCGTAAGACTGTGTTAGCGTGGATGAAATCGCAGGAGACGAAGCATGTGGACGATTCCTCTGGACTTGGACCTTCAGATCTGATGTTCTCGCCGCTCGGTCCCAAATCTGACTCTTCTGATCCACCGTCTGGCTTACCATGGGCTGTGAAGAAGGTGCACTTGCCTGAATTCTCTGGTTTTGATCCACAAGGCTGGATCCGGAAGGCGAACCTGTTCTTCGATCTCAATCAGACTCCTGAGGCTTCTCGTTTACAGCTTGCTCAGCTGAGTATGATTGGTGCTGCTCAACATTGGTTCACAATCATCACTCAGGTTCATCCGTCTTTAACTTGGCTCCAATTTCAGTCCGAATTGTTGCAACGTTTCACTGGTCTCTCAATTCAGAATCCGTATGAACAGTTAGCTACTATTAAGTAATCGGAGTCCATTTTTGATTATATTGATGATTTTGAGTATGTGTTATCCTTGGTACCTCGTTTGCCGGTGTCGCAAACCATTGGTTATTTCATTGCGGGTTTGAAAAAGGATGTCAAGCAACAAGTTCGTTTACATCGCCCTATTACTTGTATGGATGCTATGTACTTGGCTAAGGATGTGGAGTTGATGCTTCGGCCATCAAAATCCGGTTCGTTGATATCTCGTTTTCGGTATTTGTCACATACCGGGCTGCCTTCTATGGATGCGGGGTTCGACCATCGTGTGTGGGGTACTACGGGCTCTAAAATTGTTGGCAATGACGGGGCTGCTAATGTGCAAGTGGGTGTCCATGATCGAGGCATTCGTTCCTTATCTCGTGTCGAGTGGGAGGATCGGAAGAAGAAGGGATTGTGTTTTAAGTGTGGACAGGTTTACAGTCCTAGCCACAAGTTGTGGGCTCTATTCACAAGCTGTGGGATGAACGAAACGAGCTGACTATGCATTCGGATGAGGGTGTTCAACAAGTTGTGGGCTCTATTCACAAGCCTTGAGGACAAGTCTTGACTTATGGAGGGAGTATTGATAGAAATTACATACGTATTAGTATATTGTAATAGTGTAAGGGGGGTTAGTGTAATTAATACTTCTATAAATAAGGCATTAGTCATTAGTGAAGGTTAGGAAGAGAATTGGTATATTGTTAGGCTCATTGCTTAGGCATGAGAAGGGCATAGCCCTGGACCACTTAGGTGGTTCGTTATTTTGTATTGTCTTTTTCAATTATCAATATAGTTCAGATTTACTTTCATCACATCTAAAAAATAATCAGTCCCTATCAAATAGCCAGCCATTTAGGTTGCACTTGAGGTTGATGAAGTTCTAATATGATCCTGCAAGTTATATTTTGTAAGAAATTATTGGAGTCTTAACTACCAAGCTGTCTATATATTCCAGTTGATCGTTTAATTGCAGCACTAGCTAATTTTATTGAGTCATTTATTGGTTGATTTTTAGGTTCAAGTGGGCGGATCACCAAAAAATAAGGTTGAGAGGAAGTTAGGCAAAGGTGTACCTCCTCAGATATGTGCAGGTCATCGTGTTTTTGGTAACTGATATCAGGTCCTGGAGCCATGGAGGTTAATAATTTCTTTATCAAGCAATTGAATTAAGACGATACAATAATATCGTTTTTTCTTTTCTGAAATCGGATTTTAGCCTACTTATTTTCCATATTGTTTTTGTAACAGGCTGGCAGCTATGGTTCTCCATATATATATATATTTGAATAATTATAATTACTAATTACAATATTATGAAAAATAGTTAAATTGTATATAATAATTATAGTTTATATAAAAAATTATAATTAATAAACAAGCCAAACTTGAGTAGAGCTCGAACTTGAAAAATTATCTACGACCTGAGCTCGAGTTTTCATAAGTTAAAACGTGCTCGAGCCTATACTCGTTCGAAGTAGACTATTATCAGTGCTCATATTCATCTCATCATCAGGTATGATAGATTAGCTGTGAGCAAATTAGTTACCAGCTAAACAAGGGGTACAGTGCATTAACCTTTTGTTCAATGGTTGTTGATTCGTTACACCAGTCAGGCATTGTTATTCTTATCATTGAATATATTTTTTAAACTAAGGTACAGGTTGTCTAAGTTCTTACTCACTGTCATGTGTGTGATACATTTTATAGGCTAAATCAGAGAATCAAGTATGAGTAATCAAAGTGGGGACCGCTCATTTTTTGACTATCTAGAAGGTTGTCTCCGCCACAAAGAAGAGATGTTATATTTGAAGCCACAAAGCAGAGATGTTATATTTGAAGCGGCCAGGGCAATAACGGAAATAAAAGGTGTTACCAACATAAAGATTCCTTTGTCTAATATGCTTGTCAGATCAATTTTCCCAGCCTCTATAATTCAACAAACTTCACTACTTTTTACATATACATACATTGATAGTATTTGTTATAAATGTTATAATGTTTTTAACAAAGGGTTGCTCTTATAAAATATCAATTAATTTGCTAACGTTGATCTTTGTTTTTGATCTATATGACAGGTAATAGAATATTCTAAATAAAAGAATCCTTGATTCCTCTTGGTGACAACTCATGTAATGTTACCATTCGTAAGCAAATGGGTCAAACAACAACTTTTACCAAGATTTCAGTTTACTTTCTTTTACTGTTTCAGGCTCTTCAAGCAGTGGCGGATCTAGGGGGTTCCCAGGAACCCCCTTGGTTTGGAAAAAAATGAAAAAAACTAGTGGAAACCTTATACGATTTAGAAAAAAATAGTGAGAATTAGTGAAAATTTACTAAAAGGAACCCGGTAGAAGAAAATCCTGAATCCGTCACTGTCTTCAAGCATCTCACTTAAGGATGACATTTCCGGTTGGGTTTATTTAGTTGGCTCTTATAGTATATCATTTGTTTTCAGTCTGGTTAGTCAAAGGTCTCTAACATTCTTGTTATTGATTTCTGTACTAATATATGTATGCACATGTTTTAGTATTATACACCATTCAGGTGTAAATAATAGAATATCTAATGGCACTTATGACATATTGATAATATTTTATTAATAGAGTTTTATTATCAGAACAATGAGAAGGCATTGCAGCGTTGGCTTGATCATGAGCTTGAAGTGGTGAATATTACTATTATTTATAATATCATTTTAACCATTGGGTGTCAGCCCAATGGCCACCGGCACCCAACTTAAACCGGTTCGAGGCCTAAAGTGCTCGGGTTCGAATCCTGCTTGCAGGCTCTTCGCTCCCCTCGAAACGGCTGGGTAGTCACCGCCAGGCAGCGTTGCCGGGTCGCTAGCTTGGGGAGGGAGATCCGAGATCCCTCCCGCGGTCAGGGGTACCGTGCAATTACCCTTTTTTTACTATTATTTATAATATTAATAAGAGTTAATTGTCATTTTCTTCCCTGTGGTTTGTCCAGTTATGGCAGTGCAGGACAAATTTCAAATTTGTATCATTTTCGTCCCTAACGTTCTTGAAACATGCCAATTCCGTCAAAAAACTATGGTTGAATCGAATAATTTGACAAACCACTAGGATGAAAATGGCAGTTAACTCATGTTTTTTTTGGACGGAACTAGCATCTTTCAAAAATGCCAGGGAAGGAATAATACAAATTTGAAATTTGGTCTGAACTGACATAATTGGACAAACTACATGGATGAAAATAGCAATTAACTGATCTATTAATAAGAAACATGTTTTTTTATGGATTTATTTAAGTTTCATTTTCATTTTCGTAGGTGCGCTACACTTGAGAAGAACTATTGGAACCAAGCCAATGAGTTTTCAATCAAAGGGGTTAAGCGCTCCAAGAGGAAAGACACTTGCTCACTGTTGGATATCCTTGTCATCCGAAACCTGACTCGAGTTTACTTGCAAACTGATTAAACCGAGTCCGATATATCCGATTGTTATTCAGTTCAGTTATGGAATAAATTTTCTATTGAAAAAGTAGATTCACCCAATCTGGATTACCCGAAACTTTTAATTAACCCGAACAACACCCCTACTTTACTTATTGTTTTTGCTCAGTTTTTAGGTTACTTTTTGGGACTTGGTTAAAAAAAAAACACGAAAGGTAAAGGATGGTATAGGAAAATATGCAACAGGGTTTGGTATTGTTGCCAAAGAACTTGTGGAGTTCAATGGTAGAAACATGACCTGGCAATGGTGTATGAAGAGAACTGTTTTGATTGGTTCCTAACAAAGCTGTTAGAATTGGTTATAACAATTTCTGCTTCATGCGTTTAATGTAAACTAAGGACCCGTCTAAACATTTTGTTGTGTAATGTTGTATAAAGAACGTAGCATGCTATCATTTTAACTATCCATTGTATCAGTTAAAAATAGACCTGACAAACGGGTCGGGTCATGGACTCATGGGTCAAAACAGGTTCGGGTCAATTATAAAAAAGGGTTGATTTGGTTCGGGTCAAAACGGGTCCGGGTCAGAACGGGTTTTGGGTCGGGTCGGTCCGGGTCAGAACGGGTTTCAGGTCGGATCGGGTCAGTTTTTTTTTTTTTTTTTTTTTTTTTTTTTTTTTTTTTTCTGAAGCTTATTATTGCATCACAACACTATATGCAGTGTTGATATGCTGTCTAAAACACCTCCCAAATTATTTATTCACTCTTGCTTGAAGTACAGCTCCACATTATAGTATGATAATTAGTGTTTCTGTGATGTAGGCCTATGGCCGATGTGAAATGGGCTTCAGTTTTGATTTTGGGCTTTTGGAGTAACAGATTCGCCAACTCAAATTAGTGCTTTAAATCCGTTTGATTATTTCTATACTATAGTTACATTACATATCTTGACAAAAATTGAAGCTGGAATAAATAATAAACAAAAACTACCACCATTGTCAAACTAATCACAGAAACAGAGCAAAAGTCAAACTTGAAGAAAACCCAAATCATAAAATCAAAATTAAATAAAACCTTACCCAGATGTTAATTCAACAAAAGTTGAACTTTAGCATCTGAATTTCACCAAAATGAACAAACAAGTACCTGAATTACACGATGATCCTCATGAAGATGAAGACAAACAGAACACAGAGCACCATTAACACAATCCAAACAATACATATTACACTCTGATTTATGCGAATCAGCATGTAACTTGCATTGCACAAAGAAGCTTTCACAAAGCAGAGGCTTCAACCATGGTGGCCATTCACGAAGCAGAGGCTTCAACCATGGTGGCCATTTTTGTTCATCTTCAACCTGCATTATTATTATTATTATTATTATTATTATTATTATTATTATTATTATTATTATTATTATTATTATTATTATTATCATAAACCCAAATATTCAAAACCAAAAAAAATCATATCAGAAGATCAAACTCACCATAATAGTTTCCTGATTATGAATCGCCAGCTCGGGCTCGGCTCAATTCAAGCTTTATTTTCAAAGCCCGAGCTTGGCCCGTGGGTATATTCTCAAGCTCGAGCTCATCTCGGGCTCGGCTCGTTTATTATCTATTAATTAATGTATTAAATAAAAATTATATAAATAATAGACTTTTTAGGCTCGCACGCTCGATAAGTGAAGCTTAGGCTCGGGCTCGTTTTCTAAATAAGCTTAGTTTTAGGTTTGTGGTCAGCTTGTGAACAAGTTTAAATAAGCTTGGCTCGTTTACACTAAGGCTCGAGAAGGCTCGACGAGCCTAACGAGCTTCACGTGCGAGGCTCGAGCTCGGGCTCGATAAACAAACAAGCTTTATTTTAAGCTCAAGTTTGGCTCGGGCTCGATAAGGCTCGGCTCGTTTCGAGCTTTTTTTAGCCGATCTCTAGTAGCTCGCGAGCCGCTAGGCTCGTTTGCACCCCTAGTTGCGTGTATTTGAATACTTTTCATAAATTTACATCATTTGTTTGTTTATTTTAATTTCAGATAGATCGTGCTTATTGGATGTACGAGACTTCGCATGCTTCATTAATAGGGTGTTAAAAGTTTTCTTAAGGCTTTCGAAACTAATCGGGTGAATAAAAAAAAAGGCGGGATGATTTGTTGTCCTTGTAAGATTTGTAAAAATTTTGTATGCTTTGATGATATCAGAGACGTAGAGTTTCATTCGGTGAAAAATGGTTTTATGCCTAAATACACTTTTTGATTACGGCGTCACTTTTTTATATGTAAAAAAACTAAGCCGTAAGACAACTTTGATAACATGTAAGTTTGTGTTTCAATTATTTTTCTTTTTAACATTAGTTCTTAGATGTTTAGGATAAATACAACACTTGCAGATCCATCCACCAACCTTGTTAATTATTATTATTATTATTATTATTATTATTATTATTATTATTATTATTATTATTATTATTATTATTATTATTATTATTATTATTTGGTTTTGTATTTTTCGGCAGATCCATCCACCAACCTTGTTAATTATTATTATTATTATTTGGTTTTGTATTTTTCGGGTGTTACATCTACTATACATGAGCAAGATGATCACCTCTTGTTAATTATTACTGTATTATTATTATTATTATTTGGCATGTCAAGACTGTGTTTGTTCGAAAGGAACCAATGAGTTGAACATATTATCGCAAATCTTAGTTCTTTCTCCTATTTCGACACCTTGGCAAAAGTCGAGTCGGTAATCATTGAGTGCACATACAAAGTTTTCTAGAGATCAGATACAATAAGAAAATAAACGATAACAAAAAAACAAATGTAAACGAATGGACCCTGGCGGCTAAGCACAAGAGGGTGAAAACAAAACTGCAAGTTGGGTGAATTTGTTCAAAAAGCACGCTGAAAGTGACACCGATGCCTAATTACAAAACGAAAAATATATTATAATCAAGAAGATAATTATTTGCACGTTGCAACTTGCGTAGGCAAAGGACATCTGTTCATTTATTTAATGGCTGTTTCGGTGAGAAGATAAAGTCAAAGGCTAGATCTCTTTTTTTGATCAAAAAGGTTGTTTTAGTAATTTCCCAAGAAGATAACCCAATTTCCTCGTTTTTTCGTCCATATCGTCTTCTCATTCATAAATAGTTTCTTTGAATGCCAATAGACTCACCAAACCCACTAAAACATGAATAACTCTTGTTCAGTGTTTCTCTTAGTTCTTTCTCTTTCTTTTTGTGTTTCATTTGGAGCATTGTCTTCCATTTTCGATGTATCTCCAACTTCTGAAGATTTCATAACCTGTCTCCAATCCAACTCCAACAATGTCACCACCATCTCTCAACTCATTTTCACCCCGGTCAATACTTCTTACATACCCATTTGGCAAGCTGCAGCCGACCTTATTCGGTTCAACAAATCCTACATTTCTAAACCATCGGTCATCGTTACTCCCACCAACGAAACCCATATCCAAACCGCTCTTTTATGCGCCAAGAAACACGGATACGAGTTCAGGATCCGGGACGGTGGGCATGACTACGCGGGCATCTCATACACCGCGAACGCTCCGTTTGTCATGCTAGATCTCGTCAACATGAGGGCTATAGAGATCAACGTTGAAAACCGGACCGCGCTGGTCCAGGGTGGCGCTTTGCTTGGTGAGCTCTACTACACTATTTCACAGTTAACCGACACCTTGTATTTTCCAGCTGGTCTTTGGCCTGGAGTCGGTGTTAGCGGGTTCTTGAACGGTGGTGGGTATGGAAACCTTATGAGGAAATACGGGCTTGGTGCCGATAATGTTTTGGATATTCGTTTCATGGATGTTAATGGAAACATTCTTGATAGGAAATCGATGGGTGAAGATTTGTTTTGGGCGCTTCGTGGCGGTGGTGCTTCCAGTTTCGGAATAGTTCTTTCGTGGAAGCTGAGGTTGGTTCCAGTCCCGGAAAGAGTTACTCTTTTCACGGTGAATGTAACTCTGGAGCAAGGTGCTACGGATATTGTCCATAAATATCAATACGTGTTACCAAAATTTGATCGTGATTTAAACATCAGAGTTCAAATTAACAGTGAAAATATTGGCAACACCACCAAGAAAACCGTAAGACTATTGTTTCAGGGTCTTTATCTAGGCAATATTGACACGCTGCTTCCGTTGTTGAACCAAAGTTTTCCGGAGCTCAATGTGACACGAGAAGTTTGTGAAGAAGTACGAATGGTCCAGACCACCCTTCAATTTAGTGGCTTTACCACCTCCACCCCGCCCGAGGTTCTTGCGAACCGATCAGCCATCCCCAGGCTGAGCTTCAAAGGCAAATCAGACTATGTCCGGACTCCAATTCCCAAAAGCGGGCTCAGAAAGATATGGAGAAAGATTTTACAAAATGACAAGTCAGAGACTCTGTACATGAACACGTTTGGGGGAAAGATGGAGGAGTACTCAGAAACAGCAATCCCGTATCCTCACAGAGCTGGAGTGTTGTACCAGGTTGGCAAGCTGGTGAACTTAAGAGATCAGCCTTCGGACATGACCGCGATATCGCGCAGACGGTTAGCTTGGATCCGAAGTTTTGATAACACTTTGGAACCGTACGTATCCAGGAACCCGAGGGAGGCTTATTTTAACTACAATGATCTTGATTTGGGCGTTGGAAGTGCTACATATGAAGAAGCAAGTGTTTGGGGGAGAGGTACTGGAAAAGAGAGAATTTTAAGAAGTTGATTCGAATCAAGGCCAAAGTTGATCCAAAGAATTTCTTTAGACACCCACAAAGTATACCAGTGTTCTCAACACCTTTTCCGGATATGTGAAACTTGTAGGAACTAGGTTCACGTTTTATTAAAAATATTAATAAAATAAATATAATAACGAGACTCTCGTTATTTGCGAGAAATTCGACTAGTACAATACCGGTTACAAAACTAAATAAACAAATAGAAAATACAACTAAAATGTACCAATCTTGATTCAAAGCCAATGTCTTTGAAAACTTCAACCGCACCTACGATATCAAAACTCCGCTGCAAGACAAGCAAAATTGTTGACGGTTTTGGATGAGACACGTGTTTAACACGCTTCTCTTAAAACATATTACGCGCCTCCTCTCAGACGGTTCTGTCTCCCAGGGTACAACAGCCAAAACAGTATGTGTACTGCCGGAGATGGCACTCGCGCCCGAGATAACACCGGTTATCATAGTGTTCTAATTTATGTGGGAAAATAAAGATAAGTTGCTGATGGTGGAAAAATTAGAGAGTACTCCTCTCTAAATTAGTAAATTCTATAAAACATTGTGCATAATTTTCTCTAGTATATTTCTTTCATCTCATTTTTCTCTATTTTCTTTCTTCTCATCCATCAAAGAGTCATAAGTTCCTTTTATACTCAAAACTAAAGCTTCATATTTAATTACTATTGTTTAAAGATAATTATAACCATAAAAACCTTCATTATGAGTCTAGTAATTTATTATGAGTCAGAAGGATTAATATACATTCATGACATGCTAATGTCATACTAAATAAAACAATAAGACATAGAAAAACTTACACCATGACTCTTGAATAGAGATTAAAAGTCATAAATCCTCCAATATATAACAAAGATGAATTTATACTAGAGTTACCAAAGTTTAGAAATATTCACTTCAATCACCAAATTCGAGCATCGATATTCTATTCATCTTAGCTCAATTTTGGACATATTTTAATTCATTATTATGATGCTCTCACAACATAGAACACAAACCCACGAATTATTATTTATACAACACATATATAAATATAATTATTGATGTCCAAAATATTTAGTGAAAACTCATTTTCACTAAAATTTCCAACAATCCCCCACATGAATGGAGATCGATTAAAATACATAAAATTCCCCTTATGAAACCTCGACAGTAGAGTATTGCATGATAGGTAGGTTTTGCATTTGAACCTTTCTTTGTGAAGCACACTTAGTCTACTAGGGTTTTGTAGACGTGATATCCTTGAACAACCCCCCATTTGTGTAAACGGCAATATGCATTCACACAATACTTTCCCTAGCCGGGCCATCCCCTCATCATCGTGTCCTATTATGGTTCTGGAACACTAGCCTGGTCCTACGAGAGCTCTAGGATTGCGCACCCCACAATGCCATTCGAAGCGACCCTACTTCTCTCTCACATAGGTGATTCCTTTGAATCATTAAAAGCATTATGGCTTACTATGATTTCCACAAATCAATTAGCCATATATTATGCTTAGCCTCACAACAATGTCACTGAATATCATAGGAATGGACTAGGACGTATTTAAACACCCTTTTATAGTTTTAGGGGGATATATGAACACATACACTAGCTTATACATAAACATATATATTAGCTATGCCCCCACAGTGACTACCCTTCGGTTCATGATTAAGTTGTCCTATTGAACCTAGATCTTGGGATCTCCAGTCAGCTAGGTTAGGTTTCCCTCATGTCCCTTTTTCATGGGTTTTAGTCTCATTCCACAACTTGATCTCTTATCAACCCACTGGTTGTTGGATCCAAAATTATTTTTGACTTCATCAAGTCAATAATTTTTAATTAAGATTAGTTGTTCTAACGTGTTCTTGACTTACTAGTCAATTTTTCCCTTTAGTCAATTCATAAGACTTATAACTTGTGATCTCAACTTGGATCCAGTTATGTACCTTGTCTTTAGAAAGACATGAAACTCAATTCATGGCTAGACATGTTTCCATCATGCCTTTGGTATGTCATAATTGACATCTTACTAGATTTTGAATATAACCAATTGGCATTCGAGTCCAATCTACTCAATTGACACCATATAACCATTGTGTACTTCACTTGGTCATGTGTTTACAACATATATTAGGATTTCTAAAATCCTTATTGCCAAACCTTCCACATTCAAATGCAAGTCACCCCCACATTTAAGTGTAATTGGATAGCATCCAAATGCGGTGATGAAAGGTTCTCCCTTTCATTTCGAGTTTGAGAAAGCTTCTCAACTACCATTTCCACATTCAAATGCAAGTCACCCCCACATTTAAGTGCAATTAGATAGCATCCAAATGGGGTGATGAGAGGTTCTCCCTTTCATTTCGAGTTTGAGAAAACTTCTCAACTACCATTTCTTCATACCCTAAAGGGTTTGTTTCTTAAATGGTGCTCATCCCCCCACATTGCTTGCACTTTGAATAATGTTGAGTAATCCCTTTGGTTTGGAGTGAAATTATAATTATAGTTTGGTTTAAGCACAAAATTCCTTCTTATGTCATAACATATTTTGAATGTTTAAAGTTAATTTAATCTCCATCGAGCATATAAATTAACAAGTATTAGTCTATCATGCTTTAGACCGCAATACTCTAGCATGTGAACGAAAGTTGCATCATTTCGATTCTTCACAGCCTTAAGAGATAACGCACTATCTCTTCTGAACATTCATTTCTTAGTTTAGACACAATAATGTAATTTTATTTCACCATTCCAAAACCATCGGTTTTAGGGAGGCCTCAAACCCATATTTAACCTCATCAATTAGGATCATAACTCGTTTGCCTTTTATCTCCAATGCTTCACCATTGACTTCCTAAAGACTTAAACATAAGTCTTAATCCAAGTCACTTTGATGAAAGTTCTGTGAATAAAGTCACTCGAGTCTTGAGATATAGTCAATTTGATTGACTCTCAACAACAAGGCATTCACATATGCCTATATTGATATATACATTTACATTGTTGTTTCGTTTAAACCATGTATTAGGATACTCTCCCAAATTGAGGACCAACCCTCCACATAGTTTAAACAACATTGATGGTAGTAGAAGCATCTACAAGTCCATCACTATTGTAAATTTCCCTTAATAAATTTGCTAAATTTATTAAATCTTTTACAATAATAACATATATTTCTTTCATATGTTATATTCTTTGAAAACTTACATGTGTATTTCCATGTTGGTGCTCTCAACATTAAATGACATATCTTATTTTCGTGCATTTCATCTCAAACCATTCACACATTTCTCACGAGGTCGTTATACGTTTGATGTTTGATTTTTCGCTTATTACATAAGTCATGATCACTGTAAGGACCCTCAAAAATGTCCCAAAATGACCCGTAAGTGAAAACGCGGACCCCTGAAACCTTGACGTGCATGAAAAACCAAGAAAACAAGGTTTTTGGTTTTCACACGGGCCGCGTAAACATAAGCAGACCCTTACGCGGGCCGCGTAAACTCAAGATTGACCGGATAAGCGTTCAGGGCCACGTGGCAGCCACGTGGCAGACCTAGGTGTGACAGGTATGCCCTAGTCTACGCATAGGTGGCTCTCGCGGGCCATGTAAGAGCCTGTTAAGGCTTACGCGGGCCGCGTAAGAATCAAATTTTTGCTATAAATTGCCTGGGCATCGGGCTTTCATTATGTGTCGAAAGTTGTGATAAAAAACGAAAGTATACTGCTCAAATTTACATTTTCACATAGGGAGACGCTGCTACGATACACGGTATTAACTCGATCGCTGCTACGATTCAATATCCGATTGATTAATACTATCCAATGGATGTTTAAGTGCTGCCCACATTAGGGCCATACTTTATCATTCGTGAATTCGATGGATGTTTAAGTATTGCACTTTGTCATTCGTTATGAGGGTTTTTATCTCGTGAGTTATCGTAAATGCTGTATTAGTTACTGACCTAGTTCGTGTGCATTGTTATTTAAATTAGGTTACAAGGCTAATCAGTAGGCTAAACTCTGCCCGTTTAAATCTGCAATGTGAGTCATTCTCTTTTTATCAATAATATTTTACAATACTCCAAGTTATTTTCAAAGGTTATAATTACAGGGATTAAGTCGTGGTTATCTTAATCACTGGCTAGTGAGGTATTGTGCACATTACTAAATTTCTCACGGTTAGGTTCATCAACCTAACAGTGATAATCATCACTACTTGGGTGAAAGGACCCAATAGTGGTATGACCATCGTCACCATGAGGTGACATGTCGCCAGATAAAAATAAGATAGAAACCATTGTAATCGCTCTTATGCTGTAATTTATAACTACGTGTCGTTTTATCAAATTTGAGTGACTCACCAGTATTTCCCCGCCGATAAAATATTTTTAAAACATGTTTCAGGTGACTACTGTGAACCAAGGAAAAGTGCTACGGAGCACTAACAAAGCTTGAAGTAGTGGCTCAGTTAAACAAATAAACATGTTTTGTAAATCAGGGAATTTCCTTGTGGAATTCCTCTATTGTAAATTACGGGGTTTATCCCGACTTATGAAATAAAATAATCGGGCATTTCAAGTTTTAAAAGATCCTGTTAAATCTTCCGCTGTCAACTCAATTAATAAATACCACGGGTTTCTGTCTCGCGACTCCGGGACCGGGTAAAACCGGGACGGGGGCCGTGACAATCACAACCCGCTCATTGTGTTCGTGTAAATTACTTTTTACACTTTGTATCAAAATGTGTATCCTTTTGACAAATTATTAGTAGTCCAAAATAAAAATTTATCTTTTACTATATGTTAATCAATTTGTTTATGTAAAATAAACCCAAATGGTAGTCCACCATTTTAAATAAAATAAAAGTGAACATATATAATAACGGATACACCAATGATATCTTCAACACTTTCGACCGAAATAAACGCAATTATATTGTTTCGAGCCATGTTTTGAGGTACTCCCTCAATGGAACACATATAACTTGTTTCATCTTGAAACTCAAAACTTGAATAATCACAAGTTATCCAAAATATAAAGTTGTTTACAATTAACTACTCGCAAGTAGTTGAACAACTTATTATATTTATAACAATATTGAGTTGTTTTTCACCAAACAGTCTTTCCAAGACTATTATATGGTTCAAGACGTTATACTTCTTGTAGAAGTATCAAAACACTTATAATTCACAAAGACATGTTTTATTCGTTCAAAACATTTCTCGTTTTTTGGAAGTGTTTTAAAATTAAACTATATATTTATGTTTTGATTACAAATCAAGACAATAAACCTTAATAGTTTATTAAATAAACCAATTTCAAACTCGCTCGTTTGAAACTAAAACGAATACACATTGTTTTAATAATTGGTTTATCATATTCAAACTGTTTCTAACCTGCTGTTAGATAATAAACGATTACCAATCGTTAAAATAAGTGGTTTGTATGATAACCAATTCTAATACGCTAATTAGATTTCAAATGTTTAACAAACATTCAGATTATTTTGTTTTTATAAAGTAAACCGTTTCTAATGCGCTCGTTAGAAATAACACGAATACACTTATTCTCATAAGCCACTTTTGGTTTATTTAAATAAACGTTTTCTAACACGCTCGTTAAAAATAAACATAAACATTTTCTAAGACGCTCCTTAGAAAGTATGTATAAAACGTTTACAAATCAACTTAAATAGTCTATTATAGTTAAACCGGTTCTAAGCCGCTCGTTAGAAATTAACGATTGCAAATCGTTAAAGTTTGTTATAAGATAAACTAATTCTAATACGCCCATTAGATTTTAAACGTTTCACAAAACATTCAATATATTTGGTTTTCTATAAAGAAAACCGTTTCTAACATGCTCGTTAGAAATTTAAACGGACACACTTATTGCCATAAGCCGTTTTCTGGCCTATATAAAATAAACGTTTTCTAACCCGCTTGTTAGAAATAAACAATTGACAAAGTAGTTAAATCATTTCTAACACGCTCGTTAGAAATAACTTATTACAATTTTTTTAAAGTTCATAAAAAAAACTATTTCTAATACGCTCATTAGAAATAAACCAATACGAAACTCTTTTAACATTTATGTAAAAAAACCGTTTCTAACTTATTTGTTAGAAAATTAATGGTTTAGACGAAACCATTACAGGTTAATTATTATCCAAAATAATTGTTTCCAACACGCTCGTCGGTAATTATTTGGAAAAAAATAATCTTTTCTAACACGCTCGTTAGAAAATCTAAACGTATTTAAACTATTGTTTCTAACACGCTCGTTAGAACATCCAACCATCTTTAAAACATTGTTCCTAACACGCTCGTTAGAATATATAGATGTTTTAAAAGTTATTATTATACAAAATAATTATTTCTAACGTGCTTGTTAGAATACATAAATGTTTTAAAACCTGTAATTTTATAAAATAATTACTTATAACACACTCATTAGAAAATATATTAATATACCAATTAAACTTTCTAACATGCTTGTAATAAATAAATTAAACGTTACAAACATTTAATTTGTATGTGGTTACAAAATATATACTTCTAATACGCTCATTAGAAACTTTTAGTATTTCATAAACATATTGAAATACATATATTTTGTATAAAATTCGTGTTATCTAAACACGAACAAAACCCATTCTAAAACATGAATCAAATTGTACGGTTTTATAACACGGTATTTGGATTAAAGATTGTACTCCAATCATCAAAATTAATACGACTCATTGTACTAAATAAATATTTCCCAAAAAATATTTTCAAGATTTTAACAAAAATCCCAATTAATATTTTAAACTTTCATGAACCTAAATCATTGTAGAGAAGGGATTTAAGATTGTAGCAACAATCTTCACGAAAGTCTGTTTTAAGATTGTAGAAACTAGGTTCACGTTTTATTAAAAATATTAATAAAATAAATATAATAACGAGACTCTCTTTATTTGTGAGAAATTCGACTAGTACAATACCGGTTACAAAACTAAATAAACGAATATAAAATACAACTAAATTGTACCAATCTTGATTCAAAGCCAATGTCTTTGAAAACTTCAACCGCACCTACGAGATCAAAACTCCGCTGCAAGACAAGCAAAATTGTTGACGGTTTTGGTTGAGGCACGTGTTCAACATGCTTCCCTTAAAACAGATTTCGCTCCTCCTCTCAGACAGTATGTGTACTGCCGGAGATGGCACTCGCACCCGAGATAGCACTGGTTATCATAGTGTTCTAATTTATGTGGGAAAATAAAGATAAGTTGGTGATGGTGGAAAACTTAGAGAGTACTCCACTCTAAATTCTATAAAACATTGTGCATAATTTTCTCTAGTATATTTCTTTCATCTCATTTTTCTCTATTTTATTTCTTCTCATCCATCAAAGAGTCATAAGTTCCTTTTATACTCAAAACTAAAACTTCATATTTAATTACTATTATTTAAAAATAATTATAACCATAAAAACCTTCATTATGAGTCTAGTAATTTATTATGAGTCAAAAGGATTAATATACATTCATGACATGTTAATGTCATATTAAATAAAATAATAAGACATAGCAAAACTTACACCATGACTCTTGAATAGAGATTAAAAGTCATAAAACCACCAATTTATGGCAAAGATGAATTTATACTAGAGTCACCAAAGTTTAGAAATATTCACTTCAATCACCAACTTTGAGCATCGATATTCTATTCATCTTAGCTCCATTTTGGACATAGTTTGATTCATTGTTATGATGCTCTCACAACATAGAACATAAACCCAAGAATTATTATTTATACAACACATATATAAATATAATTATTGATGTCCAAAATATTTAGTGAAAACTCATTTTCACTAAAATTTCCAACAAAACTTGCTCATGGTTTTGTTTTTTTTTCTTGAATAAATTGGTAATAATTAGGAGTTGAGATCAATTTCTTTTGTTTAGAGCCTTATATACCAATAACTGAATCTTTTTTTTAAATTCCTATGAAGTTTTAATCAAGCTATTATGTAATTAAATTTGAAAGACATATCCTTTTACAATATACGAGTATTTAGTATTTGCACGTTGTGATTCAACATTGTTAAAAATGTTGAATCACGCACGGGTACACTATTAACTTGCAAACGGTTTTCCCTTTCTCTTTCCACGCTACCAGCAACACCCCTTCAACACCGCTGCCACCAACACCGTACACAGTTGTTACCACCAACACCTTACACAGTTGTTACCACCAACACCGCCAGAATGTCGCTACCACCAACACCACCAGGCCGGCTGCAACCACTACCTCCACCAAACAACCGCTAACAACAAAACCACCAGACCAGACCAGCTGGCAGCTACTACCACCACCACCACCAACACCACCTTCACCACTGCTACCACCAACCCCACCTGCACCGCCGCTATTTTACCTCCACCACGCCACTACAATGGGGCAACCACCTGTGAGAGGTATACAACCCTAGTAAATTTTAGGACTTGTATGTGTTCATATGATATGTGTATGTATGTGTTTGGGGATATATCGTGTATATATGGGTTTGTATTACGTATGGAATATTTATGTGTGTATGTATTTGTGTAGGTGTGGATATGGATATGGATATGTATTTGTATGACAATTGTATGTCTGTGTTTCTATGTGTATATGATATGTATTTGTATGTGCTGTGATAGGTATTTATACGAGTATGTATATCTACTATATTTATATTTGTGATGTAATGAGTGTGGTAAGTATTTGTATGATAAGTTTATTATATGTGAATGGTTTGTATGATAGGTGTACACTATGCATTTGAATGTGTATTGTATGTAGTTGTATTATATACATGTATTTTTTGTAATGTATTTGTATGATAAGTGTATGATACTTATGTGTATGTGTATATATATGTGTGGTATCTGTATATGTGTAGGTATGTATTTGTATGTGCATGATGATTGTGTGTTTGCGTTTTTAATTTAGGATATATACGAATATTATTTTATATTTATTTCAAATTTTAGTTTCCTGATATTTTGTTATTTAGTTTCTTTTTGGATTATGATTTCTATCATATAAATAGGATGTCTAAGGTTATTGTTTATTTAGTTTTTAATTGAATTGAATTAATAAGAACTTTGTTCTTGAACCTTTTGGTTCCCTTTTAGAACGTATGGTTTATCAAATGGCTCTATGTGAAGGCGAGTTTTTTCTTATTCGAAGAGTCGCCGACCGAGGCATCCACAAGAGCATTGGTGATTCACGTGTTCGTGGAGATCGATGAAACTGTGACCGTAGATCCGCTGGCTGAGGCAACGAGATCAGAAACCGTGATCCATGGGGATATTATTAAGATACAACGAGATCAGAAATCGAGATCTTGAAGAGAACAGGCGGCTCAGTCAACGAGTCCGGGATCTTGAATTACAACGGGAGATGCGCGTTAAGGAAACTGAATCGGGAACTATCGTCTGGGACGATGAGAACGAGGAACAAAATAATCCTTTCGACCATCCCCTCTCTCGGTTCTATGAGCCGACTTGTCCCAAATTGCAAGATGAGTCTAAGTATGATGAAGGGCCCATGTTTGATGAAAATGGAAGTGATTTTGATGAGAATCACTATTTATTTGTAAATCAGGTTCTGGTTCACTCTGTTGTTCATGAACATCTGGGATTACGTGTCCCAGATAAAACCACGCACGAAAGTTTTCATAATCGCGGGAGATATGCTTCATAGTTATGTTCAGTGGCCTAGACAACATCTGAAGGCATATTTTTGTTTTATATTTTATATTTTATATTTTACATTTTACATTATATTTTAGCATATCCATATTTACTTTTAATATTTATGGTTAAATTGTAGCTTCTGAACGGAGATGCACCAAGCAAATCAAGTACCTCGAGAATGCCTCGAGTTATGGATCACCTTGTCATAAAAGTTTTACGTTACAAATACAAGTCGATGACACCACGAAGACTTCAGATTATCGTCCACATGTAGTTTATATTGATTTAGATTTATTTGTGCATCTTATAACACCTTTTTTTTTTGTTATTTTAGCTTGAAGTCGACCCATTTCTACAAATCCAACCTTCGGGATATGTAAAGCAACCATAAGGCAGTTATATGAGTTTGTTAACTAATTAAAAACTTATTTCTATAAGAATCCAATATATATATATATATATATATATATATATATATATATCTGTGTGTGTGTGTGTATATATGTTAGGGTTCTAGAGTGAACACAAGGTTGAGAGTGAACCGTGTGAACTAATCTTGGCCATTGGATTATATCATCTATATATTTTTAAATAATGGCAAGATTGTAATTATAATGTTATAAATTCCCTTTAAAACAATTGACATAAGGATATTTTCGTCAATTGTAAAATGCATTTATTAAACAATATAATCCAAATCCCTAAAATCTTGCTAGTTTCCTTTTATACAAGATATATATGGTTGTTACTATATACGCATGTGTACAGTCTCGTTAGTTTCAATTTGTACAAGATACACAGATGTTAATTTATACACATGTGTACAGTATCGCTAACTGTCAGTTTATACAAGATACCCATACACAACTGAGTTTATACACATGTGTACAGTCTCTCTAATTATCAGTTTATAGAAGATACACAGCTATTAGTTTATACACATGTGTACTGACTTTTATACATCTGTGTATTATATTCAGAAATGGTTGCATATGTGTATATTAACAACATATAGTATATTGTGCATGCACACGATTAGATTCATATAAGAATTATGAAATTAATGAAAATGAAACAAGTCACATGTATGTAAATTCGTGCCAATGACTACCAGCCCAGCTAGTAAGAGGTGTAAAGGTTTACCCACAGGTCACGGGTTCAATCACGGGCCAGTGGGGTTCCTGCTCGGGGCTTAGGCCAGACCGGCCAGGAGGTACCGCATTGCGGGCCGGTGGATTCGAACCTGAGAGGGTATGCCTAGAGGCGGCCAAGGTAACCGGTTGATCCACACCTTTCAAAAAAATGTATGAAAATTCGTAATATGCATATGTGTATATATGTAACATCCAGTATTTTTGCATTTACGTTTATTTCCCATCATACTTGTATCTGATTATCCTTCCGTATAACATTTTATCATTTTTATTTTTTTATTAAGAAGTTATTTTTTAAAACAAATATTTTTTTTTATCATCTCTAAAAATGCTGCAAAAAAATATGAATTTCGTGATCTATATATAAGTGAATTAGTGGAATTGGTTCTTGGCAATTATTTATTGTTATTTCATTTTATACAAATAGGAAAAATAAACAAATTACTATTACTATTTAACTTACACTTTATTTGATAACTTAATATTTAATTAGTTGATTTTCATAAATGAGAGAGAGAGAGAGAAAGAAGAAAATTAAGGAATTTTAATAAAAAATATTTAGCTAATGTCAATCTTACCCTTTTAATCTAAAAAATAATCAAGGGCCAAGATTAGTTCACTCTCAAAAAGTTGTTCACTCTTGAACCTAATCCTATTTATATATATATATATATATATATATATATATATATTATATAGGAACAAGATCAGGAGAGAACGATTTGAAGTGTGAGAACAGTGAGAACGATTTTCAGCCATAGGATCTTTGTGATTTGTGGCTAAGATGATGCGGTGGCATTACTGTAAATAATTGGAACCTTATAACTACCAGGAGGGGTAAAATTGGAAGCTCCAAACAATGGTGCACATGCTAATCACATGTCATTTCCCCCCAACGTATTTAAACGCCAATAACTTTTTTATACGTGATTATTTTTATAAAAAAATTGCACCATAAAACTCAGCGTTTTTTTATCTTTCCAACGAGTATACTATTGATATACTTTTCGAAAAAAATGAAATGGGTTTTATGGCGTTTTTCTGAACTGGGTGTTTTATGGCGTTTTAGAATAGTTATTTTTATGGCGTTTTTTTCTGAACTACGTGTTTTTATGGCGTTTTAACTAGGTTTTTCATGGCTTTTTTCTGAACTGAGTGTTTTATGGCGTTTTGAACTGAGTTTTTCATGGCGTTTTTCTGAACTGAGTGTTTTATGGCGTTTTAACTGGGTATTTTCATGGCGTTTTTTCTGAATTTGGTGTTTTTATGGCGTTTTATTTGAACAACCTGTTCACGTGTGTGAGTTTTTTTTGACAATATTACCCCTTAGTGTAATTTAGCATCAATGCCACATGTCAACTCTGTCGCAACCCCTGGCCCCTATCTCCTGGGAACGGGCTGTTGCGAGCTCAGATTCAGTGGTATCAGTAGTTTATCCATTTGGCAACGGAATTTACATCAGGACCGTAGTTAGGAAATATTTTATCAGAGTAAAATACCACATTTTTATAATAGTAAACACATGGGTAAAACCCAAGTTTCCATTACAAACATGTTTATAGGGATAAACCCTAATTTAATTAAATAAAACATCTTCTTTATTTAGGTAACTTTTTTAGCCACTTTTTCCAAGCCTTTAGTGCTGTCCAGCTGGCTTCTATTTGGCTTTCACATTTTGTTACCTGAAACGCATTTAAAAACATTTTGTCAGTGGGAAATACTGGTGAGTGAATCCCAGTTTAATCAAAACAGGTTTTATCATTTCACAGTATTGAGGCGATTACAATGTTTACATCTACACAATTACTCATTCAGTACTGGCAATGTGGGTCATATTACTTATTGGCTATCTCGTTGTCCAATAGTAACGTGTTCCATATTTTGTATACAAAACCCCAACATATCGGCAGTAATTGAAGAATTACAAAGACTCAACCACTGCTAAATATATTTCAAAACAATTAAGGTTTTGTAAAAATAGTTTGGAAAAAAGTTTACACAAAGGAGATTACTCACATTGCTGTTTTAGATTTTTCCCTATGATTTTCTGGTTATAATCTAATAAATTAAACAATGCACATGCGTTAGTATAATAACCCAATTTACATTAGTTATACCCTCCCCGAGACAGAACTCCAACGACTACGTCGGGCAGAACCTCGACAGCCGTTACGGAGCACTAGATCAATCGGACAACGTATCTAATACGTAACCGGGGTTAAAATACTTACAACGAGGCAGAGCTTTGCTAATTAGGGGGGTATTATGACCGATACTACTTCAATTATTCAGAATTTAGAGAGAAAATTCGAATGTTGAGCGATTTGTTAACTGAGGCCGATCGAAGCTATTTATAGTGCTGATCAGACACTTCGTCACGCCCCACGTAAGAGAAGGAAAGGGCCTTCGCGGCCCGCAAGGACTTGTAGACTAGGTCCTAGCTTTGCTGAGTTGACCTGTAGGTTCCACACGCGTCATGACACGTGGCATATTAGGGTGCGGCCTGGTGGTTTAGCTGTCGCGGCCCGCGAAGGAGACCACAAGGGTCTTCACGGCCAGCGAGCGACACCCTGAATTTTAATTTTATTTAATTTTTACAAAAATTAAAGGTATTTAGGGCCAAATCTCGCATACGGGTTATATTTTGGAACGTCTAGGGATGTTCTAAATATTTTAGGAGTGTCGGAAATAATTTAGGAGGGTTGTTATATCCTCCCCACCTTGTTTTAGAACTCGTCCTCGAGGTCTACTGGAACAGGTGTGGGCATTTCCTTTTCATCTTTGATTCAAGCTCCCATGTGTATTCTGGTCCTCTCTTGGAATCCCATTTCACTTTGACTAAAACTAATCTCTTGTGCTTGAGATTCTTGATTTTCCAGTCTTCAATCTGTAGAGGCTTCTCTACGAACTTAAGTTTTTCATTTACCTCTATATCCTTAAGAGGTACTACTAATGATTCATCGGTTAAGCACTTTTTGAGATTACATACATGAAATACATCATGTATTCCTGTGATTTCCTCTGGCAGTTGTAGCTGATAAGCTATTGGTCCTATTCTTCTAATAATCTCAAAAGGTCCAATGTACCTAGGGCTTAGCTTTCTTCTTTTTATGAATCTGACTACTCCTTTCCAAGGAGAAACTTTTAATAACACCTTGTCTCCTACTTGAAATTCCAATGGCTTTCGTCTATTATCAGCATAACTCTTTTGTCGATCGTGTGCTGCTTTTAGTCGTTCCTTGACTTGAATAATCTTGTCCGTTGTTTCTTGTACTATCTCTAGTCCAGACAATTGCTTTTCTCCAATCTCTGCCCAACAGACTGGAGTTCGGCACTTTCGTCCATAAAGTGCTTCAAAAGGTGCAGCATTGATACTGGTATGATAGCTATTATTGTAAGAAAATTCTATTAATGGTATATGATCGTCCCAATTTCCTCTGAAATCAATTACACAAGCTCTAAGCATATCTTCCATCGTCTGAATTGTTCTTTCGCTTTGTCCATCCGTTTGAGGATGATAAGCGGTGCTTAGATTTAGCTTAGTTCCCATTGCTTTTTGGAAACTTGTCCAAAAATGAGAAGTAAAACGGCTATCTCTTTCAGAAACAATTGATAAAGGAATTCCATGTAATAAAACTATTTCATTTACATATAACTTGGCTAATTGTTCCATACTGAAAGTTTCCTTCATTGGTAAGAAATGAGCAGACTTGGTCAACCTATCTACAATCACCCAGATTGTATCATTACCTTTTCGTGTCTTGGGTAATTTGGTAACAAAGTCCATTGTTATCAATTCCCACTTCCATATAGGCATTTCTAACTGTTGTAACAAGCCTGAGGGTTTCTGATGGTCAACTTTAACCTGTGAACAGGTTAGACACTTAGCAACATAAGTTGCTATATCCTTTTTCATTCCTATCCACCAAAAATTCTTTCTTAAATCTTGATACATCTTATCACTTCCAGGATGTATCGTATACTTATACTTATGGGCTTCTTCTAATATTTGGTGGCGTAGGTTTCCTAGTTTAGGTATCCACATCCTTTTCTTATGGAATCTCCAAATTCCATCTGTTCCTTGTTCCAATTCCTTAATCATTCCTTTCAATTTTTCAGTATCATCCTTGATTACTGATTCTTGTACGGCTCTAATTTGTTTATTTAAATCTATCCGTAGATTTAATTTAAGAGAACGTACTTTCCTTGGTTTTTCATGATACTTTCGACTTAAAGCATCAGCTACTACATTAGTTTTTCCTGCATGATACTGGATATTACAATCATAATCACTAAGAAATTCCATCCAGCGTCTTTGTCTCATTTTTAATTCTTTTTGCCCAAAAATGTACCTTAAACTCTTATGATTAGTGAAGACAACAAATTTATTTCCATATAAATAGTTTCTCCAAATCTTAAGGGAAAAAATTATGGCTCCTAATTCTAAATCATGGGTTGAATAGTTTTTTTCATGATTCTTAAGTTGTCTAGATGCATAGGCTACAACCTTTTGACGTTGCATCAACACACATCCATAACCTAACTTAGAAGCGTCACAATAGACTTCAAAGTCTTCAGTTTCTTCTGGTAACGCTAGTATGGGTGCGTTGGTTAATCTTTGCTTGAGAATTCTAAAAGCTTTCTCTTGTTTTGGTCCCCATTCAAACTTAATAGATTTACAGGTTAACTTGGTTAAGGGAATGGCTATTCTAGAAAAATCTAGGATAAACCTCCTATAATAACCGGCTAGTCCTAGAAAATTTCTGACTTCTGTTGGCGACTCAGGGACTTTCCATTTAGTAATCGCCTCAATCTTTGTGGAATCCACATGAATCCCTTCATGATTAACTAAATGTCCAAGAAATTGTACTTCTTCTAACCAAAATTCACATTTTGAAAATTTAGCGTAAAGCTTTTCTTTTCTCAGCAAATTTAGAAGAGCATGCAGATGCGCTGCATATTCCTCTTTACTCTTGAGTAAATTAGAATATCATCTATAAAGACAACTATGAATTTATCCAAATATGGCTTACATATTCGGTTCATCATGTCCATAAATGCGGCTGGGGCATTGGTTAGACCAAATGGCATGACAATAAATTCATAATGGCCATACCTTGTTCGAAAGGCGGTCTGAGGAATGTACTTTTAATTGATGATATCTTGAGCGTAAATCGATCTTTGAGAAAAATCGAGCTCCTTGCAATTGATCAAACAGATCATCGATTCTCGGTAATGGGTACTGATTTTTAATCGTGACCTTATTCAACTCTCGGTAATCAATGCACATACGCATTGACCCATCCTTCTTCTTAAAAAACAGAATTGGTGCTCCCCACGGTGATGAACTTGGCTGTACGAATCTTTTCTCCAAAAGTTCGTCTAGCTGTTTCTTCAGTTCTTGCATTTCTGCCTGCGCCAAACGGTAAGGTACTTTGGCAATCGGTGCGGTTCCTAGTAGCAGATGAATTCTGAATTCAACTTCCCTGTCAGGCGGTAGTCCAGGTAATTCTTATAGAAATACATCTGAAAACAGAGATACTACGAGAATATCTTTCAATTCTTTTCCTTTAGTGTTAATGATTATGGAAATCATATACATTAGTGACCATTTCCTTGCACAGCTTGCAGTTTTCATCACATAGATGAATTGTGTGGATCGAGTTGGCTTATTTCCTTTAATTGTAATCTTTTCACCCTTTGGTGAACTTATTTGGATTGACTTTTGATCACATAGAATACTGGCTTTATTGGCTACTAACCAATCCATTCCTAATACAACATCAAATCCAGCCAGATTCATTGGGTAAAGATTAGCAATAAACTTATGGTTTAAAATTTCTATTCTTGCTCCCTGCAAGATTTCAAAAATCTTAATGGTTTCCCCATTTGTTTTCTATACTAGACACCCTTGTTGAAGTTTAGTTAATGATTTGTTGAGAATTTTGCAAAATGAAGTATTAATAAAACATTGGTTCGCACCAGAGTCAAATAATACTATAGCAAAAACATCATTAACTAAGAACGTACCGGCAATCACATCCGGAATCATCTTCGCTTCTTCGGCTGTCAGAACAAATGCCTAGTATTTTTAGTAGTCTTGTTGTTCATGGCTAGAGCTAGTTTCGGACAATTTGGCTTAATATGTCCTTGTTCTCCACAATTGTAGCATATCTTATTGTTAAGTTTCTTCTTGCAGTCTTCTTCCTTGTATCAAGATATTTTGCAGATATTGCAGTATATAGAGCATCTTCCAGAATGCTTTCTTTTGCAATATTTGCAATACGGAGTAGAAGTAGAACCTACATTTTTTCCACGGTTGGAATTTCCATAGCGGAATTCCTGGGTAAGTTTCTGAGCCAGGTTCTTTCTCTGGTTTTCTTCTTGCGTACGTACTAGTTCATCTGTCAAGGTATTTGCTAGTTCTACATCTTCTTCTATGGTTGGTGATCTAGCTGCCTTGACTACATGTCTAATTTCACTGATTAATCCCCAGATGTAACGGGAGATTAATACTGATTCTGGTGAAGCTAGGGTTGGCACTATTCTAGCATATTCGAAGAATACAGTAGTGTAACCCTTACAGTCTACTCCAGTCATCCTAAGGTTTAAGAATTTATTGGCTATCTGTTCCTTTTCATTGGGTGGACATAATTTTCTTTCAACCATATTCTTAAACTCAGTCCATTCCATATTATAGACTCTGTCACTTCCCCTAGACTGGAGAATAGTGTTCCACCATTCTAAAGCAGCATTTTTAAACAAATTGGAAGCAAACATGATTTTTTCTTCCTCTGCACATTTGCTTATTTTTAAGACTGCTTCAGTCTTTTCTATCCAGCGTAGAGCTGCAATGGCTCCTTCATTGCCCGAGAATTCTATAGGTTTGCAGGACCAGAATTCTTTGTAAGAACAACCATAAGACATGGTTCTCTTCTTTTTGGAATAGGCAATTGAAGTAATGGTCCATTGTTCACGCTGTGACTGGGTTCAGTATGTAATCGTTTACTTCCACTATTACTTTTATTATTTTCCGCTTCCCTAACATTTTGGATGATAGCTGGCATAGCATCTCTAATTCCTTGGTTGTTCCATGTAATGAAACTATTTCATTTACATATAACTTAGCTATTTGTTCCATACTGAAAGTTTCCTTCATTGGTAAGAAATAAGCAGACTTGGTCAACCTATCTACAATCACCCAAATTGTATCATTACCTTTTCGTGTCTTGGGTAATTTGGTAACAAAGTCCATTGTTATCAATTCCCACTTCCATACAGCCATTTCTAACTGTTGTAACAAGCCTGAGGGTTTCTGATGGTAGCTCCCACAAGCGTCACGACACGTGGCATCTCAGGGTGCGGCCCGTGAAGGAGACCACAAGGGTCTTCGCGGCCAGCGAGCGACACCCTGAATTTTAATTTTATTTAATTTTTACAAAAATTAAAGGTATTTAGGGCCATATCTCGTATACGGGTTGTATTTTGGAACGTCTAGGGATGTTCTAAATATTTTAGGAGTGTCGGAAATAATTTAGGAGGGTTGTTATAAACTCCAAAATCGTTCTCACCGTTCTCAAACTTTTCACCGTTCTCTCTAAATCCTGACCCTAGGAGAGAATACCTCAAAGTGTGAGAACGGTGAGAACGATTCTCAGCCACAAGATCTCAGTGGTTTGTGGCTGAGATTGATGCGGTGGCATTTTTGTAAATAATAGGGGCCTTGGAACTACCAGGAGGGGTAAAATAGGAAGATTCAAACAAAAGTGCACATGCTAATCACATGTCATTTTCCCCCATCATATTTAAACGACAATAACTTTTTTATACGTGATTATTTTTCGAAAAAAATTACACCATAAAAATCAGCGTTTTTTTCTCTTTACAACGAGTATACTATTGATATACTTTTCGGAAAAAAAAATTAACTGGGTTTTATGGCGTTTTTCTGAACGGGGTGTTTTATGGCGTTTTAGATTAGGTTTTTTCATGGCGTTTTTCTGAACTTTGTGTTTTTATGGCGTTTTAACTTGGTATTTTCATGGCGTTTTTCTGAACTTAGTGTTTTATGGCGTTTTCAACTGAGTTTTTCATAGCGTTTTTCTGAACCGGATGTTTTATGGCGTTTTTACAGTAAAAATTATGATTTTTCTGAGCTTATAAAATATTAATTTAGGCGGTTAGACACAAAAAAATGGTTTTTTTGAGCTATATGGCTCAAAAAAATGGGTTTTTGAGCTGTTGTAAATTATAGCTAAAAAAATAGGGTGTGGCGTTTTAACTAGGAGCTTATGGCATTTTTTGAACTATATGGCTAAAAAATGGTTTTTTTGAGCTGTTGTAAATTATAGCTCAAAAAAATAGTTTTTTTTTTGTTATGACGTTTTAACTGGAGCTATATGGCTAAAAAAAAGTTTTTTTGAGCTGTTGTAAATTATAGCTCAAAAATGGCTTTTTTTTGGCGTAGCGTTTTGTTGGGATTGAACCCTATCAGAGGAACAGATAATTAAAGCCAAAACTGGATCAGAGCAGTGGATCCAAGAATAAGTAGACGTTTACAGATAGTTCATGCAAATCTCTCCCCTTGAAAGTGGCTATGTATCTGCTGACCTCCTATCTACTGATCTTACCAAGTGCTGATCCACAACTGCTGCCTTGCATCTACTGCCAAATGTTAAAGACTGATGGAAGAACAAAGCTCTGCTGACTCAATCTTCTGCCTTGAGTCAAGTACTGCTGATCCGGACAAGCACTGCTGGATTCACAGCAGTGGAAGGATGCAGCAGCTGTTTAAGTGTCTTTCATGTAATAGATTGTAATAGCAGTAGTTACTACATCAGTGTTTGTATAGATCAGAGGTTAGAGTTTGTTAGGAGGTTAGATGTCACTTTCATGGTGACGTCAGCTAAGATGCTCAGTGGTTTGCAAGTGCCTATAAATAGTTCAGTACTTTGTACTGTTCTATTAGCTCTTTCACCACATCGTCTTCTTTGCACGAACAAACTACTGAGCTCTGGCTGAGGGGGAGTTTGCATTCTTACATCAATCATTGTAATCGTTGTTGAAACAAATTCAATCATTCGGTTCATTGTGTAAAGATGTTTGATTAAAAGTATTACTCCTGTTTGATTGTATGCAAAGTTTGTTTTCATCTTAATTCCGCTGCACAACTCTTTCATTTCCATCTTAATTTCAAACGAAAATACAATAAAAAAGAAACTCAGATCCAACAATTGGTATAAGAGCTTGGACAGTCAAATTTGATTTAACAATCATTTTGACGTAAATAGTTCAGCTCATAACAGTTGATACTGATCGTTTGTTCGTCCGTTGAAAAACAGAGCAAGGATTAATCACCATTAAAGTTGATTTCTCAGTGTCTGTAAAACAACAAGAATGACGTCACAATCTCAAGATGATAAAAACAACATCGACTCACTTTTTAAACCACCTATGCTAAAGAGAAATGAGTACAACATCTGGCAGACGAGGATGGGTCACATCCTCGCTCAACAAAGCACAGGTTGTTGGAGGTCTGTCATTTATGGTCCCCATGTTCCTTCAGTGCCAAGCGCTGAAGATGCTAAAAAGTTCGTTCCAAAACCAATTGAAAATTATACCGAAACCGACTTTCAAAAGATCGAACTAGATGCTAAAGCTTTTAGCATCATAGCATCAGCGCTGCCCAATGAGATATATGCTGGACTGTTACACTGTAACAGTGCCAAAGAGTTATGGGACGCACTTAAGGAACAGTTTGGTGGAACTGAAGAAGTCATAGAAAGCAATAGGGAAATCCTGAACCAACAGTATGAAACATTTTGCTACATTAAAGGTGAATCACTAACGCAACAATTTGAGCGTTTTAGTTGTCTCATCAGTGAACTGAGGCTTGTTAACACCACTTTTACAAACTCAACTCAAAATAGCAGGTTCCTCAGGTCACTGCCAGAAAAATGGGACACTATAGCTTTTGTCACCCGAAATTCATCTGAATTCAAGGATTTGACCTTGACCCAACTCCATGGTCGACTCCTGACCTTCGAAAGGGAGTTGAACCAGAAAAGGAGGTTACAAGAGTCAGGAAAAGTTACCGATGATTACACTTTCGGTAATACTGCTCTTCTGGGTCAAGAAGAATCTGGGAGCAGTGGTAAGGATCAGGGCTATGATCACTTCATTGACATAACTGCTGGTGCAAATTTTAACAACCCTGATCCTCACTCTGCAAGTTATGCATTCACTGCTAACGAAAACCAGATGTCAGACAATTTAAGCTTTGAACTCAATGATTTACAACATTTTGATCCCACTGATTTAGAGGAAATGGACATCCTGCACCAACTGGCTTTGCTAAGTGTTAGAACTAGCAAGTTCTACAAAAGAACAGGGAGAAAAATCCCAGGTTTGCATGGGAATCTAAGGGTTGGGTTGGATAAATCGAAAATCAAGTGCTATAAGTGTAATAGGTTGGGACATTTCGCTAGGGAATGTAGGAGTCAAACCGCTGGTCCCATAATTACTCATCCTAGCTCAAATCCTAGACCTCAAAACCAAAACACTGTGCACTATGCCCAATATGCCCCAGCAGCACAAGTGAACACTGCTCACTATGCTGCTGCCCCTATGCCAGTACATTATGTCCAAACTACTGTTCCACAAATCCAATATGTTCAAACCCCTGCTCCACAGGTACAAGTGCAATCTGCTGCACCTCAAACCACTGCTCCAGCAGCAGCACAACCAGATCAACAAAGTTTTTTCACTCAAGGGTTTGTTGACTGGAGCAGTATGCCTGATGATCTTAGTGATGAAAATTTTGCACTCTATGCTTCTAATGATTCTTCACATGATGAGTTTTGTTTGATGGCACTAGAGTCAATACAGGAGGGGATTGAAGCTGAGGAGGAACAACAGTGCTTTGAAACAGTGGAAGAGGTGATTGAAGCAGTGCTTACTGCAGTGGCTGATGAAATACTGTTGGGAGAAAGTTCAGGTACCCTGATTGAACCAATGACAGATCCATGGTCTATAGAGGACAAAGAAGAAGAGAAAGAAGAAAAGGCTGGTGAAAAGAAGGTAAAAGCTGATGATGATGAAGATCATCAATGTGATTGTGCAATGATAGCAGCTGCCAAGGTATCTCCTCAAGTTCTTGAAAAACTGTGTTCTGACAATTGCATAATTGCTTTTGCTAACATCAAAGAGGTGAATGAAAACCTTCGGGATAAAATCTTGTCTGATGAGGTCAAATTCGAAAGGTCTTTAAAAGAACTTAAAAACAAATTGACTGAAAAGGAAAAAGAAATCAGCTGTCTAAAAGAAGAGCAAAGCATCACCAAAAGCCAACTTCAAACTATGGTAGAAAAATACCAAAGTTGCAAAAAGGAGTTGGAATCCACCCAGATTACTTGTGAAAGATGGGTGGAATCCTGCAGAGGATATGAGGTGATGCTTGCTAAACAGATTGAAAGTAATGTGAAGTTTGGGGTTGGGTATAGAAAATATGATGATGAACACATTGCTTGTGAAAAATCTGTTCAAAACACTGATGTAACCACTGAGTTCATCCCCACAAACAAGAATGGCCAAGAAGTGAAAATCACTGACAAACTTGGTAACAAAATCACACTTGGCAGAACAAGGAGTTCCTCAACTTTTGAAGAACTTGAAAAATATCAGTTTAAACCTACCTGGTCTGACGAGTTTGATATTCTTGAAAATTTCAAGCCAATGGACTTTACATCAACTGATGGTGTTAAAGCTCCAAAAGCTAAAGTCATACCTCTCAAGGACATCCCAGCAGTGGTTAAAACCTCTACTGTAAAGGAGTCTGAAAAGAGAAAGAAGAAAGAAAAAATTGACAACTTGTTTTGTGAATTCTGTGAAAAAAAGGAATCATCTAACAAAAGACTGTTTCCACTTGAAAGCTTATGATTTAAACAAAACAAGTATCATTGTTTCAGCAGAAAGCTGCATTGTCTGTGGTAAAACAAACCACAAAACTCAAGCATGTGTGTACCTCAAAAACTTTGATGTGAAAAAGAACGAGTACATGACTAAAACATCCTTGAGTCCATCATCATCATCCTCATCATCTGTCAAGTTCATCAAGAAACAACCACTGTTTGTGCCAGTTCAAACACCTGTTACAAAACAGCTGAACCAAACATCTGTCAAAAGAGATGTTCAGGTTACTGATGCACCCCCTGCCAATCAGTTCAGAAAAGGCAGAGAAAAACAGTCTTACCAAAGGATTCCACACGTTTATGAGGCCTACAAAAGGCCCTCTAAACCCAAAGTGAACAGGCATCCTTTTGGCTATCAGCAGATGATTGGTCAGGACCCACAACAGTGGTTAAAGAAGAACTGTCCTAAAATAGTTCAAACCCCTGACCTAACAACTGTCCATCATTCTGCATCCATCCCAGACACTGTTGAGACCTCATCCAAAGCCTTGTTGGCTTTGGAGACCTTAATGAACTAATCTTTTTACTTCATGTGCAGGGAGCTTTTGCATGCTTTGATAGTCTGTGGTATGTAGATAGTGGAGGCTCCAGGCACATGACAGGATGTAAAGCCCTCCTCAAAGACTTTAAAATCCATGGAGGGGGTGATATATCCTTTGGGAATAATAGTAAAGGAAAAGTTCTGGGGTCGGGTACAGTGGAGTCTGGAAAAGTAAAATTTGAAAATGTCAATCTAATAGACAATCTAAAATTCAACCTTCTGAGTGTGTCCCAAATGAGTGACAAGGGTTTTGGGTCATTCTTCACAAAAGATTGTTGTAGGATTGTTGGACCAGAAATGGTCAAAAAGATTGAAGCAATAATCAAAACTGGTCAAACTAAACTTGTTGCTCAAAGAAGTGGCAATGTTTATGTTGTTGACATGTCAAAAGAGTGTCCCAGAGCTGATGCCTGTCTGTTCTCAGCTGCGTCTAACAAAGAGACAGAACTTTGGCACAGAAGGCTGGGACACACAAATCTTAAGACAATCACAGAAATTTCAAAAAATGGTTTGGTGAGAGGCCTACCACAAAAATTGTTTTCATGTCCTGAACATTGCATTTCCTGTTTAAAAGGAAAACAGCATAAAAGTTCTTATAAGTCCATTGAAGAGTCCAAAACAACCCAGTGTTTGCAAATGCTACACATGGATTTGTTTGGCCCAGTTCAAGTCATGAGCCTCAAAAAGAAAAGATATTGTTTGGTTATTGTTGATGACTTTTCTAGGTTCACATGGACTTTCTTTTTGCACTCAAAAGATGAAACTGCAGGCATTTTGCAAGACTTTGTAACACAGGTTGAAAAGCAATTTGACCTTCCAGTGAAAAGCTTCAGGAGTGACAATGGCACAGAATTCAAAAATAGGGAGTTGGATGCTTTCTGTGTGAAGAAAGGGATTGTAAGGCAGTACAGTATCCCAAGAACACCAGAGCAGAATGGGGTAGTGGAAAGGAAGAACAGAACTCTGATTGAGGCTGCCAGAACCATGCTTGCAGATTCAGGTTTGCCATTAACTTTCTGGGCAGAGGCAGTAAACACTGCTTGCTATGTTCAGAACAGAGTTTTAATAAACCCCAGGCACAAAAAGACTGCCTATGAAATTCTATATAAAATTAAACCACTGATCTCATATTTCAAAGTGTTTAGCTGCCCATGCTTTATTTTGAACTTAAAAGATTCCATTTCAAAATTTGCAGCCAAAATTGATTGTGGTTATCATCTGGGATACTCATCCACTGCCAAGGCCTACAAAGTGTTCAACACACGGACCAAGGCAGTGGAGGAGACTTTGAATGTTAAGTTCAATGAACTCTCATCAATGAAAATCCCAGCAAACCCTGCAGATCTGTTTGATCTTGAAAAATTCACTTTTGGAAATACTGCTGTCAAGACTAACAGTGCAGGTCCATCAGAGGATACAACACCAGACTATGGGTATGAAATCATCATCCCTCAAAGGTCTGCCACAAAGGGAAAAGCACCAGCTGTTCAAAACAGTTGTCAAAGCTCAACCACTGCCACCTCAACAGTTGTTGACCAAAGTAGCCCATCAAACACTGCTTCCACATCCTCAAACACTGCTGACAAAAGTCCTCAAACAGTGGATAAAAGTCAGCAGTTGTCCACTTCATTACCTCCTATACCACCACCTTTTGAAGCCACTGCTGGATCATCAAAGTCCCCAGCAGTGGTTAGCTCAGATGATACACATTTGCAGCCTTCACCAACCAATGCCATCATACCATACCAAGGAGATTTAATCTTCTTGAGATCTCATCCACCTGATCAAATCATTGGCAAGCAGTAATGAAGGGGTGCTCACAAGAAGCCAAACCCAAAACATTTGTCTTTTTGCTGGTTTTCTATCACTCCATCAGCCAGTCAAGTACCAAGAGGCACTGAAAGACAATAGCTAGGTAGAAGCCATGCAAGAGGAGCTCCAACAGTTTAAAAGACAACAAGTATGGGAGCTTGTACCACTGCCAGAAGAGGTTAGTCCCATTGGCACAAAGTGGGTCTTCAAGAACAAAACTGATGAAAGGGGTATTGTTGTCAAGAATAAAGCCAGGCTTGTGGTTCAAGGTTACAGACAGGAAGAGGGGATTGATTATGATGAAACATTTGCCCCTGTTGCAAGATTGGAAGCCATTAGACTGTTCCTGGCCTTTGCTGTCAACCACAATATGAAGGTGTTTCAAATGGATATCAAAAGTGCTTTCCTCTATGGTACAATTCAAGAAGAGGTGTATGTGTGTCAACCTCCAGGTTTTGAGGATCCTTTTTATCCAGATCATGTCTACAGGCTAAACAAAGCCTTGTATGGCTTGAAACAAGCACCAAGGGCCTGGTATGAAACTCTTTCCAACTTCCTACTCTCAAATGGTTACCATTGATAAAACACTGTTTTTAAAATGGAGAGGGAAGGATTTAATGATTGTCCAGATTTATGTGGATGACATTATTTTTGGAAGCACATGTAATTCAATGTGTGAAGAGTTTAGAGAACTCATGACAGCTGAGTTTGAAATGAGTGCTATGGGTGAGCTGCAATGCTTTCTTGGTCTCCAAGTACAGCAATTGCAAAATGGAACTTTCATTCATCAAAGCAAATATGCTAAAGAACTTTTAACCAAATTTGATATGAATGATTGCAAACCATGCAGCACACCCATGGCAACAAATAAGCTGGTCATGTCTGATGAAAAGGATGAGCTGATTGACCAAACACTTTATAGAAGCATGATTGGGTCTTTATTGTACCTAACTGCATCTAGACCAGACATCATGTTTGCAACATGTGTCTGTGCAAGAAGTCAATCAGCTCCCAGAAAATCAAATCTCATTGCTGTAAAAAGGATCTTCAGATACATAAAAGGTGCTCCCACACTTGGTATCTGGTATCCAGCTAATGGGAACATCAAGCTTTCAGGTTTCTCAGACAGTGACTTTGCTAGATGTCACACCACAAGGAAGTCCACATCAGGAGGGTGCCAGTTTCTAGGTGATTGCTTAGTTTCATGGCAAAGCAAAAAGCAAGCAGCTGTTTCAACATCCACTGCTGAAGCTGAATACATTGCTGCTGCAAGCTGTACAGCCCAACTCCTGTGGCTTCAAAATCAGTTGCTGGATTTTGGTATAACTGCCTTAAAGACACCACTCATGTTGGACAGTCAGGCAGCAAAAAATATCATCAAAAATCCAGTTTCCCATTCAACCACCAAACACATCGACATCAGACATCACTTTGTGAGGGATTGCTATGAAAAAGGTTTGATTTCTCTGCATCATGTCCCAACTAAAGATCAGCTAGCTGATGTGCTCACAAAGGCACTTGATACAGCCACTTTTGAAAGCTTGGTCTCTAGAATTGGGATGCTGAACATGGAATAACAAGCAACATCTTGTTTTTCTATGAATAAAAGCAACAAAATGTTTTCAGAAAATAAAAACTCCATCCTTAAAAATAGCTAAAAATGAAAAATTTTCATTAAAGTCCTTAAAAGTCTGCCATTAACCACTGATTGTTCAAAAGTCTGCTCTACTTCAAAAGTCTGTCCACTGCTGAAAGTCAACCCCTGCTCTCTCATTATTTGATAAACTCTGTTGTTCAAAAGCAGTGTCTTATCCACTGATATGCTATCCACTGATAGTAAAAATCATCCACTGCTTTCATACCACTGCCTTCATCAGTCACTTTCACAAAAGTACTGTCCTTCACTTTCAACAGGGGTTGTCACGTGGACAGTACATATTGGTCAGACCTTTTGTAACGGCTGCCACCTCAGCATTCACTTTCTTCCCTATAAAATCCCCCACTCACCATCAAAACAGGGTTTTACTGTCGAATTGAATTCTTAAAAATTCTCTTCTCAAAGCAGTTTTTCATCTCATTTCTTCACAAATTTCTTCGATCAATCATCCTCAAAATGACAAAATCAAAGAAATCTTCAAAACCCTCATCCAAATCATCATCGAAAACAGCCTCTCAAAAGGCAATCTCCACTGAGATTCCACATAAACCATCTCACAATCTCCTGGGTCTTCTCACAAAACCAGGAACTACCAATATTTTCGATTCCACCATTGATCTCATGGCCACAATCCATTTCAGAGGTCTTTCAACTCGGTGATCAGGAAGGTAAAATTTCTTTCACTAAAAACGAGTTACAAACTGACTTCATTGAGAGAGGGTATGAAGCCACAATGATGAAGAAAATTACCTTAGAAAAAGGTTATTTTCCTTCTGCAACCAGATTTTTATTTCATACCCTCCTATTATGTGTTTCAAACAAAACCACTTCTTTCAATGAAATTCCTTTAAAGATTCAAAATCTGGGATATGCAATTCTTCAAGGCGAAAATTTTAACTATTCTCGGGAAATTTTTAAAGATTTGGTTAATAATGTTGAAACAAAATCATTCTTTCTGTTTCCAAGGTTTTTAAGTTACTATTTTGCAAAGAAATTCAGTAAGGATGATTTAGCTTTAATAAACCAAGGTGATTCTATTCAAATAAACAGTTTAACAACTGAAACGTTTTCAAGAATGTTAGCACCTTGCAAAACACAAGCAGAGGTGCCTGAGCAGATTTTAGCAGTTACAACTGCTCCTCGGGTATCTTCTGCTGAGCCCACTGCCGAAGGTGATCAAAGCAGCAGCACAACTGCTTTGAAACCCACACCTACTATCTCCAAAAAGCCAAAAAGAAAAACTCAAAAACCCACAAAACCCATCAAAACGGCATCTCTGGAGGATGAGATACCAGAGCTTCTGCCAGTGACAACACAAAAGTCACAAGAAACCACTGCTGCTACTTCCTCACAGCAGTTGGTACAAATATCTCAACCCATAACCACAACTCCTCCTGATTCTTCACAAAAAGAACAGGTTGTACAAATAGGGTCTCCACATCATGATGCTCTAGAAACACTCGTTTCTATCATCCACAGCTCAATACCCGGGGCAACTCCACTTTCTACACCATCCTTCACATCCACAATTCCCTCACCAATAAAACCACTGTTGGATGCAATTGATTTGAACCAGGCATTATCCAGTCCTTCTCAATCACCTACAAATGAGAATATACCTCAACAACTGACTGGGTCTGATGTATCAATCTTTGCTAACCCACCAACACAACCTGAGGAGGTTACACCCCTTGAGTTACAAGTAACTCTTGGTGGTAATCCAAGTGAAGCAGCCACTACAAGTGTTACACCCACTGGGTTATATTTGGACAGTGGTTACATTAATAAGACTTCCTTGGAGGCAATTCCTTTTATAGCACCTCTGCCAACCACCAGTGGATTTCTTTATCCTACTGGCAACATCAAAAGGTTGTCAAGTGTTGAAGGAAGAAGACCCCAGTACCAAGAAAAAGGGGCATCAGTGGTTAATGTTTGGAGTATACTCCCTATATCTACCACTGATAAAACCACTGCTAGTGGGAAATCAGATGATCCCATTAACTTGGGTGATGGTTTAAAGTACCAGAAATTGACGGATCGCATTGAAAAACTTGATAACTCTGTTGCAGAACTCAAAGATATGCTACAACAGGTGTTACAAGTTCAGAAGGTACAATCAACTGCTGTTCCACCTCAAGCACCTGCTCCACAAAGGGCACCTGCTACAAATGAGCTCTGGAAGTTATTTCAATCTTTTCTCCAACAACAAGCACAATTAGCAGATCAGCAACATGAAAAACATGTACATCAGCTGAGAAATGCAATGGAGTCTAGGTTCAAGAACACTAAGGCTGACTTAAAGGCTCTCAAAACTCAGATATTGCACACCACTGGCACTGCTCCTCCACAAGTACGCTACATTTATCAACTCCTAGAAGATAATGCCAAAAAAGGGGAGAAAATGAAGGAGTGGAAACAGAAGGGTATAGAGGATGGTCTTTATCTTGAACCAGAAAATTCAAACATGACCAATAAGATCCCTTTGCCAGATGGTAGTAAGAAAATTGATGTGACAATAAATGCACTAGCAGAAGCAGTTGCAAGTATAAAAAGGGATAGAGAGGCCAAAAGGAAAGCCAGGGTGGAGAGAATGGATCATCCAGATCAGGGTACTTCTGGGTCAAAGGATTATGAAAATCTTGTTGAGGAAAAGAAGAAGCCTACTAGAAAAGTGAGGCAACCCAAATCCATTCCAACCAGACGTTCAAAGTCTGCTCACAAACCACCATACAAAACAGCTGATGCAACAAGAGTTACAAAAACCACTGCTTGCCAAACAGTTGTTCCATCAACACACACCACTTCAACACACACAACATCCACTGCTTTACCATCATCACCACCAAAAACAACACCTGCTGACATACAGCAGAAGACAGCAGATGTTATAACATCTGTTGTAATGACAACAGTGGTTGAAACACCAGTTGTTTCAACAACTGTTAGTCAATCACAATCCACTGCCACTACATCTACCACCACTGTTCCATTCAAAACATCATCAGTCTCTCCTAAACCAAAAAGGAGAAGGCTAATTTTAAAAGATGATGACACACCTCCATCACCAACATCTTCAAAATCCCTATCACTTGTCACTATTCCTAAACCCATACCTTTCTCTTCAGCTCAAATTGTAAAACCACTACCTCCTGCTGGTGTCTCATTTCCTCTGGAACTCATTGCAGTCAGAGAAGAAATCAAATATTTTTATTATGAAGATGACCCAGCCAAAAGGAGTTTGCCATCAATTGCAAATTATCCCAGGCCTAACAACATTGAAGAATACTTGAAGCTCAAAGCCAAACAAGCAGAGGATATTGCAATAAAAAACAGAAAAGGGAAATCTGATAGAGAATTTCAACAAAACTATCAGTTTTTACTCTCACAGGTCAATGCTATGGAGCGTTTTGCTAAAAATGTATGTCAGAAAATTTCAGAAAGGGCAGATGAGTCCTTAAGAAAAGACTACATTGAAAACATCATGACCTACAAGAAATACAAGGGGGAGAAACACATGTACAAGAACTGGACCATTCCTGAGCTTGAAAAAGAAGCAGCCAGGATTCAAGACATGATCAAAAATAAGGTCAAGCAGACTCCTCCTGAAAAATTCAAACAATTTGAAGCTGAGAAGATGTTAGAGCTGAGGAGAATGAAAGAGGAGCTGATTTTAGCTGATTATGGGTCAAAGAACTCTATGACAAAGTGGAGAGAAGATAGAGTCAGGGCAACCTATAAAAGATTAGAGGAACTTAGAAAGATAGATCCAAGAGTTCCACAAAAGCCTGACTATTCCAAAGCAGCGGTTTCAAAAAGACCACCAAAGCTGCAAGTCAAAAGAACCACTGCTCCAACTGGTGCTGCCATCTACAAAAGAAGGAGCAAAAACCAGTTTAGCATGGAAAAAATTCAAGATCTTTTAGCTGGAGATGCCATTGTAAAAGCTGGCACGGAAGTAATGGTAAAAGAAGATCTTGAATTAGAACAATCTGCAAATGCTGCTCAGCCAGCTATGAACAGGCCAGCCTCACCAAATACTTCTGCAAATAAACATCTCCCAAGAAACCCACCAGGCTCAAAAATACAAAAGTGGGAAACTGACAAACAGACCTGCGTATTGACTTTGCTCAGGTCTAGTGGAGTAGTGGAGAAAATATCAAGGGAACAAGCTCTTGGCCTGAGTCTTGAAGATTTGCAGGATCTCCTTGATCTTCCACTTAGCAGGGATGATGAAGATACAGACGCCCTAGACTTTGAATTACAATTTAAAGGTCAGATAAGGGAGCTATTGATGAGGCAATAAAGATTTCCACAAATAATGAAGAGTTTTGGCATTATCTGTTCCAGGGGGAGATTGTTGGGATTGAACCCTATCAGAGGAACAGATAATTAAAGCCAAAACTGGATCAGAGCAGTGGATCCAAGAATAAGCAGACGTTTACAGATAGTTCATGCAAATCTCTCCCCTTGAAAGTGGCTATGTATCTGCTGACCTCCTATCTACTGATCTTACCAAGTGCTGATCCACAACTGCTGCCTTGCATCTACTACCAAATGTTAAAGACTGATGGAAGACCAAAGCTCTGCTGACTCAATCTTCTGCCTTGAGTCAAGTACTGCTGATCCGGACAAGCACTGCTGGATTCACAGCAGTGGAAGGATGCAGCAGCTGTTTAAGTGTTTTTCATGTAATAGATTGTAATAGCAGTAGTTACTACATCAGTGTTTGTATAGATCAGAGGTTAGAGTTTGTTAGGAGGTTAGATGTCATTTTCATGGTGACGTCAGCTAAGATGCTCAGTGGTTTGCAAGTGCCTATAAATAGTTCAATACTTTGTACTGTTCTATTAGCTCTTTCACCACATCGTCTTCTTTGCACGAACAAACTACTGAGCTCTGGCTGAGGGGGAGTTTGCATTCTTACATCAATCATTGTAATCGTTGTTGAAACAAATTCAATCATTCGGTTCATTGTGTAAAGATGTTTGATTAAAAGTATTACTCCTGTTTGATTGTATGCAAAGTTTGCTTTCATCTTAATTCCGCTGCACAACTCTTTCATTTCCATCTTAATTTCAAACGAAAATACAATCAAAAAGAAACTCAGATCCAACACGTTTTAACTGGGAGCTTGTGGCGTTTTTTGAGCTATATGGCTCAAAAAATGATTTTTTGAGCTGTTGTAAATTATAGCTAAAAAAATAGTTTTTTTTGTTATGGCGTTTTAACTGGGAGCTATATGCTCAAAAATGGTTTTTTTGAACTGTTGTAAATTATAGCTAAAAAATATAGCTTTTTTGTTGGCGTTTTAACTGGATATTTTCATGGAGTTTTTCTGAATTGGGTGTTTTTATAGTGTTTTATTTGAACACCCAGTTCATGTGAGTGGGTTTTTTGACAATATTACCCCTTAGTGTAATTTAACATCAATGACACATGTCACCACCAAAATCGTTCTCACCGTTCTTACACTTTTCACCGTTCTCTCTAAATCCTAACTCTATATATATATATATATATATATATATATATATATATATATATATATATATATATATATATATATGGTAGGAGTTGGCTACAAAGCCAACTTTTCCTAGAAAGTGTAAGAAGCATTCTCCATTTGACATGTAGTATTTAGTTATTTTATTCAAAAGGGCATAATTGTAATTGCTTAATTATTTAAATTTTGGAAGATTTTATCTTCTAAATCAAAAATAAGATTTTTATGGAAAGTGAACTGAATACCATCTTTGAATTCAAATATGACAGTTATCTTTTATACTTAGATGATCGCCATTTTACATTCATAGTTTATTCGTTATGGATTAAACTTGAAGAAATTCTTGACGCTTGTTTTATCAGTTAGTTTTTGAAAAATAAAATTGAATACTATGTGTTGTGTTTTATTTCATTACGAGTGGAATGAAATTAATCATGAATAAATTCTTTCTGTTGTAATAATCATGGTTTTGGATTAAACATGAAGAAATTCTTGACGTTCTGGTTTATCAGTTATTTTGTGAAAAAAATAATAAGAGTAAACTGCCATTTTGGTCCCTGTGGTTTGGCCAATTTTGCCACTTTAGTCCAAATCTCAAACTTATTACATCCAGGGCCCTGTGGTTTGCATTTTGTTGCCATTTTAGTCCAAAATCCAAATTTGACCAGATTTCCCACTTTTGACCCCCTGTTTTGTCCTTATCCTCAGGGGTATTTTGGGTATTTTGTAATATTATATCTCAAATTTAATAAATAATATAACACCACTGCCAGAACAACAACAGCAGCAACATCTCATCTTCATCATCAACATCATCTCATCTTCATCATCAACATCGTCTCCACCACCACCATCCCACTGCCGCCAACACCACCACCGCTACCACCCCCACCCCCACCACCACCATCCCACTGCCGCCAACGCCAACACCACCACCACCACCATCTCTCTCTTCACTATCTCTCTGCTGTTCGTGACCTGCCAAAGCACCACCACCACCGCCACCTCCTCCCCTTCTCACCACCGCCATCAACACCCACCACACACCGTCGTTGCTATCTTCACCACTTTCAGACAAAATGTCATCTCAATTCAAACAAAGGAAAATCCAAATCAAATAAGCATAAAATTATCCACACCAAACAATCATGAGAAATTAATACAATACACCATGGTTGCCGTGAGAATGCCGTAAGATTCAAAAGTGGTTCCAGCATCATAAGCGAACCCTTATTCGGTCCCTTTTGCAGTCATTTCTCTTGTAAATGTATCTTCTTATACCCACAATCCTGATACCCTGTAACCGACGACATCAAGAAGTGCTCCGATTAAACCTGGAGAATCGTTCCTAATATTCGAATGGAGGTAACAGGGAGGCGGAGAATGTGGCGGCAGAGTGGTGGTGGTGGCGGTGCTGCAGGATGGGCCATCACCTTGATCCGGCGCCGGTACATTGGTGATTCAATCTTTAACCAACCAACAAGTTCAAGTGGGTTAACAAAATGATTCAAACTTCAAGTGGGTTAACAAAATGATTCAATCTTTAACCAACCAACAAGTTCATAATCACTTTTAACTACAGAATTCAAAGTGGGTGGAGGTGGGTTTTAGTGAGAGAAAGAGAGAACAGGGATAAGAGAGTGAAGAAAAGAAATGGGGAACGATGGTTGATGTTGAAGAGAGAGAGAGAGGAGAGAGAGAGAGAGGAGAGAAAGAGTGAAGAAGACTGGACAAAAAAGAATATATATAATATATAATTAATATTGTTTTAATTAATTAAAAGAATAAATTAAAATGACCAAACTACCCCTGCACTACAGGACAAAAAAGAGACCTTAAAACAGTCAAAAATGAGATATTTTGAGTTTTGGACTAAAATGGCAACAAAATGCAAACCACAGGGCCCTGGATGTAATAAGTTTGAGATTTGGACTAAAGTGGCAAAACTGGCCAAACCACAGGGACCAAAATGGCAGTTTACTCAAATAATAATAATACTATACGTTGTGTTTATTTCGTATATGAGTCTGTTACAATAAGCATTGAATTTAATCATGAAAAATTCTTTACGCTCTATTTTAGCTGTTAGTAACACACATAAAACACACCAGCGTCTTCTGAAATAAGTTCAATAACACATAAAACACGCCAGTGTTTTGATGTTGTGTTTTAGCATTTAGTAACACACGTAGAACACAGTAGTTTCGGAGGAGAGAGAGAGAGAGAGAGAGAAACTCGCGAGAAAGTGGGAATTTATGGTATGATACCTATTTCCTTATTTAAAACAAGTTAAATGATACATCTACCTCCAATCAATTAAATTAGCCTATTTTTAAGACACATATATTACCAAAATGCCAACAAGATGATCTCAACCCTCAAACACACTCATCCAATGGTCAAGATCGCTTCATACACTTTGTAGGAAAAACATACTTTGTAGATTAACCACACCCTATATATATAATATCTGAGTACTAGTGCTATTTTATAATTGTTTTAGTTAATGAATATGAACAACCTATAAATTGATTCACTAAATTCATTTGAGTTGCATGATTTCAATCTTGAGCTAAATCCTAATCCCCTCCCCGAGCCGGAGCCGGAGCCCGAATTCAAGCCCAAGCCCAAGTTCGAGCCCGAGCCCGAGCCCAAGCTTATGCCTGCATTTAGTGATCCTGATGTATGTCTGGCCTTAGAAAGGATAAAGCTTATGTCTCCACGAATTCGAGAATTAGTTGATCAATTACAAATTGGCATTGGTAAGAACCATTACATTCGGGTCAATTCACCTGAAGGGATGTATCCCCGGTCTGTTTATGAGAACATCCTGTATTCCGTTTTGTTAAACATGCTCTTAGAGGGTTGCCTTGTTGTCACAATATTACATTGGTTTGCCATATAAGTTGCTAACATTGTTATTATATGGTATCATAACATGTTTAGATAGAATTGAATTTACTAACTTTGTCACAAATTTTTTAGACATTTCTTTGAGTCACCCAATTCTCGGTGTGCTTGTTTCAATCCACAACAAATCACTGGATGACGCTGTAAAACACATCTTGAAGACGTTAAAAAAGCATAAAAGAAATACGTGAGATTCACTCTAAAAAGGTGTTTTATCTTGCACCATACTTAGCTTACTTAGCTGGGTAAAATAAATTCCTCACCATACATACACATACGCATACGCATATAAATACATACTTAATATGTTCTATAATTATTATTTTTTAGTAAACATTGGTCTCTTATAATTGTTTGCCCGGACTTCAAATTCGGCTATATTTTTTATTCTATAAAGGAAGGGAAGACCCATAAAAATTACATGCTCGTCAATATCATTGAAGAAGTTTCAGAGATTAATTTTAAGTGGCACATGGCACATGTATATGAACACTTTATTTTGTTTAAAATAACCTAGTCAAAATAATTATTTTGTTTAATGTAATTCATTGTGAATATGATGCAGTGCAAACAACAGAAAGGCGATTGGGAATGTGGGTATATGGTAATCAAACATATGAAAGAGTTTATCGACTCTATACAACATGATTTTGTTAACCGAGTGAGTTTTTGTAAATATTCATAAACTTTGTCTACTGCATTAAATTATATATATTTGCAATCTAACTTTTGTATTTATTTGTTTTTATCTTTGGAATGAAGAAGGGTATTTTGAAGAATCTCAAATTGAGAATTTAGTGGTAAATTCAATGTCGGGATTTATTAAAAATATGTTATGATTTGTTATTATTTGACACGTGTTAGTTTCTAAATTGATTTTTTGGTGGTTTGTTTCTACTTCCTAGTGTACCGGTGATGTGTTCAAAATGTAACATATAAATTTCATCAAATGAGGCATAAAACTAACCCTTTTTTAGTACTAATGTTGGAAAAAGTGTGCTTTTGTCTTCCTTTTGTATTTTCAGGATTAAATGAGCTCAAATTAACAAAAGAAGCAAAAAGACATCAAAATCTAACATAAATACAAGAAAAGGAACAAGAAGTGGCATGCCCGACCCCACAACAGAATCTTCCCAAACAAAACAAGAGATCAGAAACCTGAACACGCCCCGTGCTCAGCCAGCACGGGGGCGTGCCCAAGTGTTAGTAGAAAAGACAAAGTGGTAGAAGCTTCTATTGCCCACCACGGGGCCGTGCTCAGCGGACACGGGGCCGTGGTCAACTATAAGATTCGCACAATCCAGCAAATCTGCATAGTACAAAGATTCTTCTGCACCACGGGGTCGTGCTCAGCGGACACGGGGGCGTGGTCAACTAAAAAGACAAAACAACATTAAATGAAGAAAGAGAAGGATGTGGACACGGGGCCGTGCCCGAGCTTCTGTTCAGCCTATAAATAGAAGTGCTTGGCTCAAGCTCAAACCATCCCTTGGCACACCACCTCTCTCACACTTCACCCACCACCCACCACCACCATAACACCATCATCCACCACCATCATCCATTGTCCATCGTAGAGTGTGTGAGTCGTCTCGGGATCCAAGATTGATCGTAAGAGTTCTTGACAATCAAGGCCATGTTTGCCTAAGTCTCTTACATCACTTGGTGAAGACAAAGTGTCTAGTGTAATACTTTTTATTTCTAATCTTTTGCACTTTTTATTTGGTTTTGTATTAATGACTTTAATAACTAGTTGCTTATGTTGAAGGTGATCTTTCCTTATCGTTTGTCCGTGGTGTCTTGGCATTGTTTTACTGTCTATATAAAATAAAAGATTTTCACCATTCATATCTCCACGGTCTATATGGAGGTATGTTGGCTACCTGGTCGGGGGTTAAGGGAACGGTTTGGTAAAGGTCTTGCCATTGTTCAGCGTTTAGAGGTCCTGCAATGGACCTGGGTAAAATTTAGTAGGACCTCCTTCAATACTTAACGGTATTGGATGGCGGGGGTCCAAACTCTTTGATCCCCTCATAAGTTAACTACTATTAATACTATAACCCGGCTATTTAGGACTGTATCCCTGCTGACTCAGACTACTTAGTCGAGGGTAACGTCACCTCCAAAAGAGGGGCCTACCATAATTTGCATTAATAACTTAATTAATTATCTTCCAATAATCCACCCTTTTAGGATTGTATCCTTGCTGACTCAAACTAATGGGGTGAGGGTAACGTCACCTTCAAAAGAGGGGCCTACTACAATAACTAAGATAATCTCTTAATTATGTGCAAAAGTGCGGAAATAATCAAAGGTTACACTAGATACGAGTCGGAACCAAGTGATTCATCTTGTCTATCTGTTTTTCTTTTATTTTCAGCATGTTAGTTAGTTTTTATTTTTCTTAGTTAAAAACATTTTTCTAAACTTTTTATTTTGATTAGACGTTGAGGATAAACCGGTACTAGAAGCTCTTATGTCCTTGGACGACCTCGGTATCTTGCCAACACTATACTACGCTCACGATGGGTGCACTTGCCCATATGTGTGTTTAGTGTTAGTAAAATATCGTGTTTTATAAATTTAAAACTTGGCTAAAATAAGTGTTAAAGGGGCTTAAAATATACACCTAATATATATAACACTTCACACGCATCAAGTTTTTGGCGCCGTTGCCGGGGACACAAGGATTTTAAGAAAGTTAGGAATCAGCGGCCTAATCGTTTTTCTTATTTTTCATTTTTTTACGATTCTTTTTTAGTTTTTCTGTTTCTGCAGAGCTCAGCACGGGCCGTGCCTGGTCGGACACGTGCCGTGCCTAGCATCATCACTGGCAGTTTTTATTTTCTGAGTTACAGAGAGCTGAGCACGGGGCCGTGTCGGTGCAACACGGGGCCGTGTCCAACTCCCAGTAACAGGGATCCAGAAAACAATTACTGTACCTCTGACCATGGGCCGTGTTCACTGAGCACGGGGCCGTGGTGAACATTCTGACCAACGTTCTTTTCTGTTTTTATTGCAGGACTTGGAACCCAGGTGCCACATTTGACCCTCCTACGTAGTGCATGAGCTCCAGTTCTAGTAGAGACATAAAAGAACCTCTAGAAGAACCCGAACGCTTTCTCAGAAAAAGACTTAAAGCTAAAAATCAAGAGAAATCTTCGGGGGACCCACTTCCAATGGCGGACCAACGTACCCTCATGGATTACCTACGGCCCACCGTAGGCAATCTCGGCGCCGCTATCAATGCACCGAATGTCGAAGCCAACAACTTCGAACTTCGGCCGCATTTGATACAAATGCTCCAAAACTCCGCAACCTTCCATGGGCTTGCGGACGAGGATCCCCATCTACATATTACTAATTTCTTGGAAATATGTGATACTTTTCGGATCAATGGAGCATCAAACGACGCCATTCGCCTTAGGATGTTTCCATTTTCACTAAAAGACCGAGCTAAGGCTTGGCTCAACACCCTCCCAGTTGGCTCGGTAAACACCTGAGATGAACTAGCCCAAAAATTTCTATATAAGTATTTCCCTCCTGCTAAAACGGCTAAACTAATGACTGAAATTAATATATACTCACAAGAGGATGGGGAATCCTTATATGAAACTTGGGAAAGGTTCAAGGAGCTTCTAAGAAAGTGTCCTCATCACGGTCTAGCGGTATGGCAACAAGTATCCACTTTCTACAACGGGTTGTTGCCACACACAAGACAAAAACTTGATTCAAGCTCCGGGGGACTTTTAGGTAATCGTCGCCCAAATGAAATATATAATCAAATTGAGGAAATTGCTCAAACCAATTTTCAATGGCACACTCCCCGAGGTAATAAATCTATTGCCCCGGGTGCCCATAAGGTTGATGAAAGCACCTCTTTACAAGCCCAAATCTAGGCCCTCTCTTCGAAAATCAAAAAGCTAGAAATGACAAAAACGGCCTCGGTTATGGCTTGTGAAGGGTGTGGTGGGTCACATAAAAATTGGAGTTGTATGAAAGAATTAGATGAACAAGCGGAAACGGTAAACTACATTGATAATAGACCTAGGCCGTCGGGTCCTCCAACGGGTACCCACAACCAAGGATGGCGTAACCACCCAAATCTTGGTTGGAGAGATCCCGGCAATAGTAGTAACCAACAAAACCAACGAACTAATTTTCAACAACCACAAAATTTCTCTCAACAACAAGGTGGAAGAGAAAGGCTTGAAGATACCCTATCTCGCCTCATCTCCGACACCGAAAAGAAAAACTCGGATCGATTTCAACAATTGGAATCGAATTTTAGAAATCAACAAGCTAGCATTCAAAACGTTGAAAAACAATTAAATCAACTAGCTCAAAATTTCTCCGAGAGACCACAAGGCGCGTTACCAAGTAATACCGAAACCAACCCAAAGGCGCAAGTACACCTCATCACGTTGAGAAACCGAACCGTGGGTCCCGAGGATGAGCCCTTGCCACCAATTGAAGGAAGTCAGCGCCAGAGCATTACTTCACCCACACCTCAACCAGAAAAGGCTCCTTCAACAAATCAAGAGGCCACCAAGACTCATCCAATTCCGTACCCCGGTAGGTTAAATCGTCAAAAGACCGATGAGCAATTCGCAAAGTTCGAAAGTTTACTAAAACAATTGCATGTTAATATTCCTTTTATTGAGGTCCTAACCCAAATGCCTAAATATGCAAAATTCATGAGGGATTTCCTCACTCACAAAAGGAAAATTGAATCATTGCAATTAGTTAACTTAGGCGAAGAATGCTCAGCTTTAGTACTCAACAAACTTCCACAAAAGAAAATCGACCTCGGGAGCTTCACAATTCCTTGCTCGATTGGGGAGTTCCCCGTCCGTAATGCTTTAGCCGATCTTGGGGCTAGCATTAACCTCAAGCCCACGTCAATGTTCAAGCGACTCGGCCTAGGAACAACAAGCCCTACAAAGATGAGCATACAACTCGCCGACAGGTCCGTCAAATTTCCACAAGGTGTCGCTGAAAATCTGCTGGTCAAGGTTGACAATTTCGTCTTTCCAACCGACTTTGTCATCCTAGACATGGAAGAAGAGACCGATGTCCCTCTCATCCTCGGGAGGCCATTTCTAGCCACCGCCCAAGCAATGGTGGATATGAATAACGGAACTTTAACATTGAAGTTTGGGGATGAGGAAGTAAAATTTGAATGTGGAAAGAAAGTAGAGGAAGAAGATCCGGTCAACTACATGAAGGTCATAGACTCAAGCTTGGATGACGCTCTCCGACGGTCTAACATGGGATGCAATACATCCCACTTGGGTAACATTTGACCAGGCTTTGGGTCTAGCCAAGGACCCTTATAAACGTGGCGCACCATGGAGGCATTCCACGGAACTATCCTTAGTTTAGTTTAGATTAATTTTCTTGTTTTCTAGTTAGTTTTAATTTTCAGGAATAAAACACACTTGAGATGGCAAAGGATGCAAGGGAAACTTGAACCAGCACTCTATGCAGGAAAACAGAACCGTCCGACAAATTTCTTCGTTTACAGTAAGTTCGGCACGGGCCGTGTCCACCCAACACGGCCCCGTGCTGCACAATCTGCAGAAAAAGACCCAGTTCAGGTAACTGGACACGGGTCGTGTTCACCCAACACGCCCCCGTGTCCAGGCTTCTGTTTCTCTTGTTTTAATTTTGTTACTGCCACTTGAACACGGGGCCGTGCCCGGATCACACGGGGCCATGTTCAGCGCCCAGTAACAAATTTTTTTTTCCTTTTACACCTTTTTACACATTCAATCAACCTAAAAACTTATTTTTGGGACACATTGAGGACAATGTGTAATTTAAGTGTGTGGGGGGGGGGGTGATAAAACCTTGAATCTTGCAAGTCCTAAATACAAGCCTTACACAAAACTCTATTGGAATTGCTAATCACCCCAAATTTTTTCAACAAAAATTTTCATTTTTTTTACTTGTCTAGGTTTAACTCGGGAAATTCAAGTTTTAAAAAGGTTATATTTTTACAAATTTACAACCGATAGCGTCGTGATAAAAAGAACCAACATAAGAAAATTATGAAAAGGCATGACAAGCTTAGTTAAAATTTAATTATATATACTTGATCACATAAAAACCCATTCCCACAAAAGTGAGTTTTGAGCCTTTATTGAGCAAACACTTACATATCATTCTACTAAATGCTCATTTTTCGTTTCTTGTGTGAATAGCCGCTTGGTTCTTACGACTCTAGAACTTGCCATGACGATACATTCCAGGTCCTTACCAACTTAAAACCCGAGTAAGTAAATGATGGAGGCATTAGGACTAACCCTTTTTATTTCTAAACCATTATTTTTCTTTTTTTTAACCACCTACCCAAAATCCCCCTAGTTAGCCCCTTTGAGCCTAAACCTTTTCATTTCATAACCCAAACCAAACACCCTTTTTACCCACCAAAACCTTTTTCATTTTTTTTTACCCTTTGTTTTAGTAACAAGTCCGGTTCTTCATATGACTTTCCTTAAAAAAAAAAAAAAAAAAAAAAATTGTTGATGATGAAGCAAAAAAAAAAAAAAAAAAAACAACAACAAACAAGTTCATCAAAAATAACTTTGTTTGAATAAATAGCTTCATCAAAAATAAAAGTTACAAAAATAGAAAGTCATACGAAAACCAACACTTGTTACGCTTTTCGCCTTTTTTCTACTAACCACTAACCACCAACCCAACCACCTACCTTTAACCCAAGCCTAACCCTTAACCCACAAAGTCCTCTTGATATTTACAAAGGTATATAAGTTAAAAAGGAGGAGGATTGATTGCTTGGCAAGCCTATGGTAGGAGTAAGTTCCATGCCGCTCTCGAGTGATCCACAAAAATACATTTTCGGCCGAGTGTTGGGTGATCCCCGTGAGGTATGTGAACTTGTATATAAATAGAATTTTAAAAAGGCATGTTATGCCCTAATATGTAATTTATCTTATGAAAAGTTTTAAATAAATCATGACGAATAGGATTGTAAATAAATAAAAATAAAACTAAATAAAGAATCTTGGAAATCCCGACACTCTACGACAAGCCCAAAAACCTTCTTTTCTACCCATTCCATTTGGGAGTGTAAATTGCCACATATTAAAGAGTTTTGCTTGAGGACAAGCAAAGATTCAAGTGTGGGGGTATTTGATGTGTTCAAAATATAACATATAAATTTCATCAAATGAGGCATAAAACTAACCCTTTTTTAGTACTAATGTTGGAAAAAGTGTGCTTTTGTCTTCCTTTTGTATTTTCAGGATTAAATGAGCTCAAATTAACAAAAGAAGCAAAAAGACATCAAAATCTAACATAAATACAAGAAAAGGAACAAGAAGTGGCATGCCCGACCCCACAATAGTATCTTCCCAAGCAAAACAAGAGATCAAAAACCTGAACACGCCCCGTGCTCAGCCAGCACGGGGGCGTGCCCAAGTGTTAGCAGAAAAGACAAAGTGGTAGAAGCTTCTATTGCCCACCACGGGGCCGTGCTCAGCGGACACGGGGCCGTGGTCAACTATAAGATCCGCACAATCCAGCAAATCTGCATAGTACAAAGATTCTTCTGCACCACGGGGTCGTGCTCAGCGGACACGGGGGCGTGGTCAACTAAAAAGACAAAACAACATTAAATGAAGAAAGAGAAGGATGTGGACACGGGGCCGTGCCCGAGCTTCTGTTCAGCCTATAAATAGAAGTGCTTGGCTCAAGCTCAAACCATCCCTTGGCACACCACCTCTCTCACACTTCACCCACCACCCACCACCACCATAACACCATCATCCACCACCATCATCCATTGTCCATCGTAGAGTGTGTGAGTCGTCTCGGGATCCAAGATTGATCGTAAGAGTTCTTGACAATCAAGGTCATGTTTGCCTAAGTCTCTTACATCACTTGGTGAAGACAAAGTGTCTAGTGTAATACTTTTTATTTCTAATCTTTTGCACTTTTTATTTGGTTTTGTATTAATGACTTTAATAACTAGTTGCTTATGTTGAAGGTGATCTTTCCTTATCGTTTGTCCGTGGTGTCTTGGCATTATTATACTGTCTATATAAAATAAAAGATTTTCACCATTCATATCTCCACGGTCTATATGGAGGTATGTTGGCTACCTGGTCGGGGGTTAAGGGAACGGTTTGGTAAAGGTCTTGCCATTGTTCAGCGTTTAGAGGTCCTGCAATGGACCTGGGTCAAATTTAGTAGGACCTCCTTCAATACTTAACGGTATTGGATGGCGGGGGTCCAAACTCTTTGATCCCCTCATAAGTTAACTACTATTAATACTATAACCCGGCTATTTAGGACTGTATCCCTGCTGACTCAGACTACTTAGTCGAGGGTAACGTCACCTCCAAAAGAGGGGCCTACCATAATTTGCATTAATAACTTAATTAATTATCTTCCAATAATCCACCCTTTTAGGATTGTATCCTTGCTGACTCAAACTAATGGGGTGAGGGTAACGTCACCTTCAAAAGAGGGGCCTACTACAATAACTAAGATAATCTCTTAATTATGTGCAAAAGTGCGGAAATAATCAAAGGTTACACTAGATACGAGTCGGAACCAAGTGATTCATCTTGTCTATCTGTTTTTCTTTTATTTTCAGCATGTTAGTTAGTTTTTATTTTTCTTAGTTAAAAACATTTTTCTAAACTTTTTATTTTGATTAGACGTTGAGGATAAACCGGTACTAAAAGCTCTTGTGTCCTTGGACGACCTCGGTATCTTGCCAACACTATACTACGCTCACGATGGGTGCACTTGCCCATATGTGTGTTTAGTGTTAGTAAAATATCGTCTTTTATAAATTTAAAACTTGGCTAAAATAAGTGTTAAAGGGGCTTAAAATATACACCTAATATATATAACACTTCACACGCATCAACCGGTTACCATTTCAGTTAATAACCAGTTACGGTTATACTAATTGTTTTTTTGTGCACCTCTACTGATTATGATATAAAAAAAAGAGTGATACATATGAGCTAATTTATGTATGCTTGTATGTGGATGATATCATATACAAAAGCTCAAGTTGTGATCTATGATGGAGTTTAACTATAAGTTGCTTGGAGTTAGTGTGGTGGACCAAAACTGCAATAAAATAGAAACATTGGTATGAAAATTGCAAGACATTTGAATTTTGTAAAATATAGCAATAACCATTACACCACATGGATCAAAACCGCAATTTACTCTATTTTTTATTTTGTTTTACTCTTTTTGGCCTGTTGCGTTAGCCTCTTGGGCCTCTTTCTTATGAAGCTCCTTAACATTTATGATTTACCTAATAAGTTATTGTCAAACTATAGATGAATGGTGAACTATTTGACAATTAAATTGGCCTGGGTTAACCAAATTAACTTGTGTCACTACTGCGCATTTGAGCTTGCAGATGCCATATGATTTCATCACTTTGAAGCTCCTTAACATTTATGATTTACCTAATAAGTTATTGTTAAACCATAGATGACTGGTGAACTATTTCACATTTAAATTGGCCTGGGTTAACCCAATTAACTTGTGTCGCTACCGTGCATTTGAGCTTGCAGATGCCATATGATTTCATCACCAGAGAAAGTAGAATGCCTTAACATGAGGATTAAGTGTTGGGTGCATCATGTTGTCCTTGTAAATTCATATACAGGAGCCCATCTTTGATATTGATAAACTTTCTAGTGTCTTTTTAAGTGTATATTTGTGAAAGAAGATGATATTCAGGTAGATCAACCTTTTGCAAGTGGTGGCATTGTATCAAAAAAGTTATGCAAGGAAATTTGGCATGCCATATAGAATAAGCCGGAGGATTATTAGGAAGAGAATGGATGGGCTGAAAAAACTACATACATGGACATGGGAAAGAAATGATGAGGCTTCTAATGTTGGCCTAGACGGTTCAAACAATCGTATCAACAAACACAAACACAAGATATTGGGGGGACAAACCCGCGACTCTTTCTATTCAATCAAACGAAAATACCAACTTACAAAGAAGAGGGACAATAAAACAATAACCTAGACCACTATTTATAGTACTATTAAACTTGCTCTCTAAGGTATTAAACCTTTCCTAAACCAATTACTAAACTTTCTCTCCAAGACTTACCTAAAATAAACCAAACTTTCAACTTTACTAATTATTCAAGATTAACCTTCATTCACCCCCTTAATCTTGAATTGTTTTTCTTTTTGCCTTTGTTCCTCCTTTTCAATTGTCTATAGCATACTTTCTTCACTGGTTCTTCAAACTTTGCATTCGTTCCTTCAATACTTTCTTTCTTGATTTGCTTCTTCTCTTCAACTTTTTCTTGACCAATACTTAAACGAACTCCAAACAAATCCTTTGGGATAGTTTCAAACCGAATTTCCCTCACTTTCATAATCGGTTTCACATCAGGACTTTCTTTCTTTTCATCTTCAATTTTGTTAGAATTACAACATACTTGAAGCATGATGTTGTACATTCTATTCAGATTTCTCTGAACCTTCATCAACAGTCTTCCCTTCTGATCATGTAGCCTTAACATCCCGTTGGCTATTTCAATCTTGCAAACTTCTTCATCCAATTGTCCCAAACTAAGAAGACCTGTTTTCAACTTAGGCATGTAGAAAACATCACAAAACATTTTCTTTTCGCCATTCTTACTTACCATAGTTACATTCCCTTTACCTTTTATTTCAATCTCAGATCCATCACCAAACTTGACTTGACCCAAAACTTGTTCATCCAAGGTAGTGAAAAACTCTTTCTTTCCTGACATGTGATGACTTGCACCGTTGTCTAAATACCACATTCCTTCTTCATTCTTTTCAAAACACCAGGGATAACCCTTTCTTCATTCGAACTTACTTTCTTTGTCGAACAAACTGCCATGAACAGAGATGGATCGATATCATGTACATCTTCTGTCTTTGTCAGGTTTGCTTCTTCTTTCCTTTTGCTTGGTGCTTTACATTCGCTCGAGTAGTACCCAATCTTATCACAGTTGTAGCACCTCAAGTTCTTTCTTCTGTCTTGCCATTCTTCAGGCTTCTTTTTCCGATCTTCACCTTGTTCATCATTCGTATTATCACGTTCATTATTCCATCTTGGATACCCTCTTTGACGTCCGTTGTATCTTCCACTTCCTCGGTAGTTTTCAACTTTCTTTTCATTCTGGGTGAACATAAGCTGACTTTGTGATGAACTTTCATTCACATTCTTGAACTTGTTTCTTTCTTCATATGTCTTCAAACGTCCGACCACATCTTCAAACGCCATTTTTTCGATATCTGCGAATTGCTCGATCGAAGAAACAATAGGTAAATATTTATCAGGCATAGAGTTCAATAATTTTCTCACCGCGACCTCTTCTTTGAGAGTTGCTCCCAAGCTCCTGTACTTTGACTGTACTCAACCCAGCTTCGCTGCATATTCATCAATACTTTTTGTCTCACTCATCTTCAATCCATCTAACTCGCTTCTTAGCATTTGAATACGAGCTTTCTGCGTTCTTTCTGCACCAAGATAATGAACTCTTAGCGCTTCCCAAACATCTTTCGGTTCTGAATACTTAGCCATCTAAAGCATCACGTCTTCAGGTAGGGTCTGGAAGATGACACCTAAGGCCATAAACTTCTTTCTTTCTTCCATTCCCGGTCCCTTTTCTTTGTCAAGCGCATCTTGCAAACCGTTCGCTCCCAAAACAACATTCACCATAACTGACCATGCTACGTAGTTGGTCGAGGTTAACTTTGGTGCCGGTGCCTGCAAAACAAAACCACCCATCGATTCTTTCACGCTTCCTGAGTTCCCTGGATTCCCATCTTTATCAACTGCCATGGTTTGCCTTCGGATTGATTTCAGCGTATAAACAAACCTAAACCAGATATGATCTCGATCAAACTACCACGCAACGATCAACAGGTAAAAGGAAACAAAATATTTTATTTTTTTCTTGTTCTCTCGTTTTAACAGCAGCACCAAAATAATTCGTCAACAAAAAAATAATTCTTCCTCCTTATTTCTTTAAGACTTGCATGAATTCCAAGATGACAAAATAAACGATCCTTTATTTTTTTGTTGACTGAATTTTCAAAACAAACAAATAAGTATTCTTGATCGACGCAAAGAATACAACTTCTTTTTTTCTTGTGATGCACGAACAGGAACAACAAAAATAACTTTTGTTTAATTTTTTATTCTATAATAATAACAAACATCAAGAACTAGACGTGACCTTTTCTTTTCTTTCTTGCAAACGGAGACGACACGGTTTCGAACGATTCTTCACAAGCTTTGATCTTCAAACATATAAACACCTTTATGAGTTGTTCCGTGAAAAACGTGTATTCAACGAGCCTCGACTCTGATACCAATTGTTGGTCCAGACGGTTCAAACAATCGTATCAACAAACACGAACACAAGATATTGGGGGGACAAACCCGCGACTCTTTCTATTCAATCAAACGAACATACGAACTTACAAAGAAGAGGGACAAATAAAACAATAACCTAGACCCCTATTTATAGTACTAAACTTGCTCTCCAAGGTATTAAACCTTTCCTAAACCAATTACTAAAATTTCTCTCCAAGACTTACCTAAAATAAACCAAACTTTCAACTTTACTAATTATTCAAGATTAACCTCATCTAATACAACATATTGGTTCTCGGTTAATCGGTTATGTCACACACCAAAACCAAAACCGAACCACAAGTTTTGGTTAATTGGGTATGGCTTAACAGAACCATCAATTAATTGTTAGGTTCAATTAATTTGGTTACGTTAAGTCACTTAATTCGATAATCGTTATGTTAATTCGGTTATTTGCTCACCCTAATGTGTTAGTGTGTGTTGAAACCAACATAAAGTGAAGATGTACCATATATAAGTGACCTCGTGGCTTAATCTCCAACTTATTTAAGATTCTAGTGGGTTCATAAAAGTTTAAGAATAGAGAAGTTAAATGAGTTAGAGATATCTTGTTATGTTTAAACAATTGGGTTTCGGATACTTTTAAGAATTTATAGAAAATCTTGAAATAATAGGATAATCATTGTTAGATATTTTAGTGTAATCGGGGATTGACTTGGTGATCAAAGCGAATAATAATACACATCAAGCAAGTTAGGAGGTGCGGGAGTGCACCCTTGTTTGAGTTATTATAATTCGAAGTGTACGGGCGGAGCCCGTACTCTACGGGGGTTCCAAGGGGGCAGCACCCCTGGGAGCAGGGTCCAAGGGGTGGCAGCCCCTGGCGGGGTCCATGGGGCAGAGCCCCTGGCTGGGGTCGAGCTAAAGATGAAGCTCTTGAAAAGTTTAAGATTTATAAATAAGAAGTAGAGCTTCGTCGGAGTGGGTTGATCAAAACCCTACATACGGACAGAGGTGGTGAGTATTTTGATCCGATGTATTTCCAATCTACTGAAATAATACACCATACCACAGCTCCTTACACACAGGAACAAAATGGTGTGGCAGAAAGGAAAAATAGGACTTTAAAGGAAATGGTTAATACCATGTTGTCCTATTCGGGCCTAAGTGAGGGCTTTGGGGTGAGGCTATGTTGACAGCCTGCTATTTGCTAAATAGGTTTCCAAATAAAAGGAACAAGACCACCCCTTTTGAGCTTTGGTATAAAAAACTACCTGAGCTGCATAAGCTAAGAGTTTGGGGTTGTAGAGCCGTGGTGAGGCTCACTGATCCTAAGATAAGGAACATAGGGGAAAGAGGTATAGACTGCATTTTCATTGGGTATGCGGAGCATTCATTTGCTCACAGGTTCTATGTTATAGAACCAAATGACTACGTGTCAGTGCATACGGTTATTGAGGCAAGAACTGCAGAGTATGATGAGAATAGATTCTCTTCTATACCTAGGCCTAGAGATATGGTTCCAAGCTCTAGTAACTCTCACGTGGCTGATCAAGTGATGGATACTCCTCCGGAACCTAGGAGGAGTGGTAGAGCAAGAAAAGCTAAATCATTTGGTGATGATTTTCAGCTATATTTGGTTGAAGGATCTAGAGATGAAATTAAAATTCAATATCAATATTGCTTCAATATTGAGGAAGATCCTAAAACCTATAGTGAAGCCATGGTATCTCGGGACGTAGCTTTCTGGAAAGAAGCTATAAATGATGAGATGGACTCTATTATGCAGAATAACACTTGGAAACTGTGTGATCTACCCCTTGGGTGTAAACCACTTGGTTGTAAATGGATCTTCAAGAAGAAGATGAAAGTAGATGGGTCAGTTGATAAGTTTAAAGCCCGATTGGTTATCCAAGGCTTTAGACAAAAGGAAGGAATTGACTACTTTGATACATATGCTCCTGTAGCAAGAATATCCACTATTAGATTGTTGGTTGCCTTAGCTGCAATACACAATCTTGTAATTCACCAAATGGATGTGAAAACTGCTTTCCTGAATGGTGATTTGGATGAGGAGATATATATGAAGCAACCAGAGGGGTTTGTTATGCCTAGCAATGAGCATAAGGTGTGTAAGCTAGTTAAGTCATTATATGGCTTAAAGCAAGCACCAAAACAGTGGCATCAAAAGTTCGATGATGTGGTTTTGTCTAATGGTTTTGTATTAAACCAAGCAAACAAGTGTGTATATAGAAAATTTGATGATTCTAGAAAAGGAGTCATAATTTGTCTATATGTAGATGACATGTTGATCTTCGGTACTGACCAGGTTCAAGTTGATAAAACAAAGAAATTTTTGTCATCTTGTTTTGATATGAAAGACATGGGGGAGGCGGAAGTGATCCTTTGTATAAGGATCAAACGGGAGAACAATGGCATATCTATCTCTCAATCTCATTATATTGAGAAGATATTGAAAAAGTTCAATTTTCATGATAGTTCTCCAGTTAGCACTCCAATGGATCCTGCTTTTAAACTCTCACCTAATGAAGGTGTAGCTGTAAGCCAACTTGAATATTCAAGGGCCATTGGATCTTTCATGTATGCCATGATTAGCACTAGACCGGATATAGCTTATGCTGTTGGAAAGCTTAGTAGGTATACTAGCAATCCAGGTGCAAGTCATTGGCAAGCTATGAATCGAGTATTTAGGTACTTGAAAGGAACCATGAAATATGGTTTGACTTATACCGGATTTCCTTCAGTACTAGAAGGTTATTCAGATGCAAGCTGGATTAAGAACAAGGAAGATCATTCTTCCACAAGTGGATGGACTTTTCTACTTGGATGAGCTGCCATATCTTGGGCATCTAAGAAACAGACTTGCATTACTGATTCGACAATGGAGTCTGAGTTTGTAGCATTAGCCGCAGCTGGCAGAGAAGCTGAGTGGCTAAGAAACTTGATTTATGAGATTCCATTGTGGCCTAAACCTATATCACCAATATCTATTAGATGTGATAGTGCTGCTACCTTGGCTAAGGCCTATAGCCAAGTGTATAATGGGAAGTCTAGACACTTAAGTGTTAGACACAGCATGATTCGTGAGCTCATCACGCAAGGGGTGATATCGGTGGAGTTCTCACAAACTCCACTAAACAGAATTTAGCCGACCACTTAACCAAAGAGTTATATAGAGATCTTGTGCACAAGGCGGTTGTAGGGATGGGATTAAAGTCAACCTGAGATTTCTCGTGTTAAGATACCCAATTCCCACCTAATATGACGTTAGGTGCTGAATTCAATGTGGAAAGCTTAACATCTAGAAATTGGAACACATTAGTAGCATCATCCCAAGGTATGTGTTCAGACCTGCAAGTTAAAGGAGGTTGAAGGTTTTCTTCTTAATAGTTCTTTGAAAAATTGCATATGCAGGTGCAAGATTAAAGAGCTACCTATATGAGCATGAAGTTTAGCCGCTTCAAGAAGCTAGAACTTGGCTTTGATATGTTCATTGAAGGATGGGACACAGTCTAGTAAAAATAGTGTCAAGAAAGAACATTAGAGTATGTAAACTTGTGTGTATATTATCTTAATGTATTCACTGAATAGAAAGGGTTCAATCCTTAGCGACACCCCTATATTCGAATATTTTGAATGTGTAATATACTAATGTGAAATTCAATCGTCGCGATATTTCATTTATGCATAAGTTTGATTGTTGTGAATTTGTTTAAGTTAATCAAGGATTACGCTAAAATGGGGGAGGAATGTTAGATATTTTAGTGTAATCGGGGATTGACTTGGTGATCAAAGCGAATAATAATACACATCAAGCAAGTTAGGAGGTGCGGGAGTGCACGCTTGTTTAAGTTATTATAATTCGAAGTGTACGGGGGTTCCAAGGAGGCAGTGCCCCCTTGGCGGGGGTCCGGGGGCAGCGCCCCTGGGAGCAGGGTCCAAGTGGCGGCAGCCCCTGGCGGGGTCCAAGGGGCAAAGCCCCTGGGATATCCACTATTAGATTGTTGGCAAATTTTTATTTTCATTAAATTGCCTTAATGAAACTGCATCAGAAAATTTTATTTTATGGAATTTCACTCATTTTCGAAATGACAAAAAATTGGCGGTTTTTGGCAATTTTGTCTGAAAATTGAGTTAACTACCACTAGGCAGTTACAACCCCAAAATATCCCAATTTCGTAGACAGTTTTTCCTTGGTCACAATTCTGGTTCAGACAATTCGCACAAACAACATACACTGGTTCAATTTCTCGAAATCAGAGTTGTATCCAATTGAATTATTCGGGTGAACCACCGAAATAATTTGATCTGAGAGTGATTACACACCTCTCTGATCATCCGACAAACTGAAATTCCCCAACAATCATGATGTTAATTGGGAGTTTTAAGTTAGACGTTATAATCAAACATATGGGTGTTGAGGGAATTTGACCTAAATTGACTTTATGTGTGAGTTTTAATTTAGCCATTATAATCAAGCACGGTGTTTAAGAAATGGATAAGTGAGTTTTGATGAAAATGCCCTAGAAAGTCATTTAATTGGCTCAAGGAACTGAATTGTGTTTTAGTAAGTCTAAACGATTGATGTAGACTCTACTGACCAATTTCACCAAACCAAAAGAGTGTGATATGGTTAAAGTGTGACATGGAACAACTGAATGGGTATCTTTACATATTTGTTTTGGCTTCAAAAAATTAACGGTCAAAAGTATTAAGTTGAGGAATCAACACTCCAATTTAGGATTTCAACAGAGGATGAATAAATCCTACTAGCTTATAGATGTTAATAAAATACTAGGCAACGATGGAATTAGTTAATAATAGCAAGTGTATATTTAGCATAATTGTAATTGTATCAATCAATGATTTGTAATTAATCTCTATCCTAAAATAGAGATACCATATGTAATTATGAATACAAAGGTAATGAATGGAGGGAGGGCATCGAACCTATTCTATCATGGTATCAAGAGATCAGATACCCCAATAACCCTCCAAACCCTAAACGCCACTTTCTTCTTTTCTCGGCCCCACCACCCTCGATCTTCATTTTGTTCGATCAATTACTCCGGCCGCTCAACCCTTACCAGTACCGATGACTTCCCCAGCGATGTCTTCCTCTCTCTCACCCCCCATAATAGTTGAATCCAAGATTCATCCGGCTACAACGGTCTCCAGTATCAAAAACCTTATTCCCATAACCCTGGAGATCGAATCCTCACAATACAATTCCTAGGCAACGCTTTTCAAAATCCAGTGTTAAGCATTCCTTATCTATGAACACCTCTTTCTAAGACCCACCACAGCCAAAAAGTCCTCCTCCTCTAACACACCCAAACCTCCTGATGATTGGGAATGTCTTGAGGCCATTGCCTTACAATGGATATAGAGCACGATTTCCAATGATCTTCTCCACACAATCATCAACAAAACCTCAACCGCACATGAAGCCTGGACTGCCATTGAAAATCTTTTTCAGGATAATAAAAGCGCCAGAGCCATTCACCTCATGCATAAGTTTTCTAATACTCGTCTGGACTCCTTCTCCTCTATTTCTGCCTACTGCCAGGAACTCAAAGTCCTGGCAGATCAACTAGCCAATGCCAATTCCCCAGTTGATAATGACCGTCTTGTGCTGCAACTAATCGTTGGCCTCAATGAATCCTATGAAGGAATCGCCACTATCCTCTAACAACAAGAACCCCTACCATCATTTTATACCGCCCGCTCCAAACTCATCCATGTTGAGACCCGTAAAGCTAAACAGGCGCTTCTTGTGTCTAAAACCGCCACCGCCCTAAGCAGCACCACAAACCGCTCAACAATCCATACCGACCCACCACCAAATACCTACCAATCCGAATACTCTAAGGGTCGTGGCAGGTCTAGAGGCTGCGGCCGCGGTCGTGGGTCTTTTGGCCAACCACGTTATCCTAACCCCAACACCAAATGGTCGCTGCCCCCATATGCTCCATGGATGACCCCTTGGTCCAGTTACCAAACTCAATAGCAACAACAATTTTCCCCATGGCCTACACCACCATGACCCTACCCCACATCCAATACCAAACAACAGCCACATCCTTCGGGCTCACAGGGGTTACTTGGGCCGAGGCCCACTCATGGACTACATGCAGCTTATGCTCCAACGGATATAGAACAGGCCATGTACACCATGTCATTGCATCAGCCTGGCCTGATATCTTACATGGATACTGGCGCAACCTCCAATATGTCTCATGAACAAGGTGATTACCATTCCTTTTCTAATTCCTGCATGTCTCAAAATATTATTGTTAGTAATGGCAATACCTTACCGGTTCTAGGTACAGGCACCAAATACCTACCCAAACCCTTCCCACCTTTTCTCCTCAAAAATGTCCTTTACTCACCCAAATTACTTAAAAACCTAATCTTCGTACGTAGATTTACTATAGATAATTCTGTGTCTGTAGAATTGGACCCGTTTGGTTTTCTTGTGAAGGATTACAAGACCAGGACCCCTCTCCTATGGTGCAATAGCAGCGGTGATCTCGATCCTCTGCTTTCGGGTTCCAGCTCATCCCCACCTACCGCTCTTGCTGCAATTTCCTCACAACTCTGGCATCACCGTCTTGGCCACCCAGGGCGCCCATCTTTAGATTCATTAAAAACTTCTTGTTCTATTGATTTTAATAATTTTGAGAATAATGTATGCCAGTCTTGTGTTTATGGAAAAAGTATCCGATTACCGTTTTATGCTTCTACATCTTACACTACCCAGCCTTTTGACATTATTCACAATGACCTGTGGACATCACCCATTGTTAGCTCAACAAGCCATAAATATTATATATTGTTCCTTGATGACTTAACTAATTTTTTATGGACTTTCCCCATATCACACAAGTCACATGTATTCCTTACATTCACCCAATTTGCTAAAAATATTAAAACTCAATTTGAACGGGTCATTAAAATTTTCCAATGTGACAATGGGAAAGAATATGTCAACTCCACATTTCAAGCCTTTTTCAACACAAACGGCATCCTTTACCGCCTCTCCTGCCCCTACACCTCCTCCCAAAACAGGAAGGTCGAGCGCAAAAATCAGTACCATCAATATTATGGTACGCATCCTTCTGGCCCATGACTCACTTCCTACTCATTTTTGGCACCACGCTCTTGAAACCGCCACATACCTATTAAACATTCTCCCAAATAAAACCACCAAAAAAAAACCCAACCGAACTCCTTTACCTATCCACACCATCATATGACCACCTACGAGTGTTTGGATGCTTATGCTACCCACTCACTCCATCCACCACCATCCATAAGTTGGACCATCGTTCACATCCTTGTGTATTTCTCGGCTACCCTCCCAACCAAAGAGGCTACCGGTGCCTTGACCTTAACACCCACCAAATATTCATCTCTCAGCATATGGCCTTTGATGAAACAACCTTCCCATTCGCCCAATCAATCACAGCGACACCCTCTTATGACTTCCTAACTGACCATTTTCCATCACATCTTTGGCCCCATGTCGTTTCTCGGCCCACCCCACTCACCGTGCCGACCCAACTCACACACTCCTCGGGCACGTCTTAACTCCCACATGTTACAGCCCACTCAGCACCTACTGACCAACAAGCCCAGCCCAATAACCTGTCCCACCCGACCACATCACACACCCAACCCTTCACTACACAAACACAAGGCCCGTCCCAGCCCACCAATACAACCGGCCCACCTCCCAATTAAAACCCGAATCTGGCCAACCCGCATCCGACCCGGACTATACGCACTCACTCCATGAGTGGCATTCACAAACCAAAACAACCCTTTTTCCTATGCACTTCCACATCCCCTTCCATCGTGCCCGTACCCAAAACCCCGGCTGATGCCTTATCTATTCCGGAATGGTACTCTGCCATGACCACTGAATGTCATGCATTAATTAGAAATGGGACATGGGATTTGGTCCCAAGACAGCCACTTATGAATGTCATTAGAAGCATGTGGTTATTTAAACATAAATTCAGGTCAGATGGTACTCTGGAGCGGTATAAAGCACGTCTAGTGTGTGACGGCAGGTTACAACAAGTTGGCGTAGATTGCGGTGAGACTTTTAGCCCGGTTGTTAAACTGACAACTATCAGGACAGTATTATCTATTGCCTTATCAAAGGGTTGGATGTTCTTCAGCTGAATGTAACCAATGCTTTCTTACATGGAAATCTTAACGAGACGGTCTATATGTATCAACCCATGGGTTTTCGCAATAAAGATTTTCCAGACTATGTCTGCTCACTGAAAAAGTCATTATACGGGTTGAAACAGGCACCACGACCCTGGTACCAACGGTTTACTGATTGCGTTCTTACATTGGGTTTTCACCATAGTAGATGTGATGCATCTCTTTTCACTCTCCAACAGGGGAATGATATGGCTTTCCTCCTTCTATATGTGGATGACATTCTTCTTGTCACCTCCTCTGCGACTCTCCGACATCAACTAATGACAAAACTCGCTAGTGAATTTGCCATGAAAGATCTCGGCCCTCTAAGTTATTTTCTTGGAATTTCGGTTACTCGCACGAAATCAAGTATGTTCCTATCTCAACAGTCATATGCTGCTGACATCATTGCTTGTGCGAGCATGTAGTCCTGCAATTCTGTCGCCACTCTAGTTGACACCAATGCTAAACTCAGTGCTTCAGGTGATTTATTTCCTGGCCCTACTTTATACCGCAGTCTGGATGGGGTACTCCAATATCTCACCTTCACTCGTCCAGACATAACATACGTTGTTCAGCAGGTTTGCATGCACATGCACTCTCCCACTCAGTTTCATTGGAATGCTTTAAAGACGGTCATTCGCTACATTAAAGGCACTTCTTCGTTTGGTATAACTTTGGGGTGCTCTCCCACTCCTTCTCTGACCGCTTATACGGATGCTGACCGGGCGGGTTGCCCCGATACGCGATGATCTACTAGTGGTTATTGTATCTGTTACGGTGATAATTTGATTTCATGGTCTTCCAATCGACAAAGCACCGTCTCCAGGTCCAGTCCAGAAGCAGAATATCGTGCAGTTGCCAATGTAGTTGCTGAAATTTACTGGCTTCGTAATCTCCTTCTCGAGTTGTATCACCCATTATCTCGCGCCACACTAGTATACTGCGACAACGTCAACGCCATTTACTTATCAGGGAATCTCGTTCAACATCAACGCACACATTGAGCTGGATATACATTTTGTTCGTGAGCAGGTACATCGCGGTCATGTCAGGATTCTTCATGTTCCTACTCATTACCAGATTGCCGACATCTTTACTAAGGGACTACATCGCATACTGTTCGAAGACTTTAGATCCAGTTCTCAGCATTCGGTCTCCTCCCGCTTCGACTGCGGGGGTATAATATCAAGTGTATATTTAGCATAACTGTAAATGTATCAATCAATGATTTGTAATTAATCTTTATCCTAAAATAGAGGTACCATATGTAATTATAAATACAAAGGTAATGAATGGAGAGAGGGCATCGAACCTATTCTATCAGTTAATACAGTCAATTTCCAAAAACTTAAGACATTGACATAAAGCATGGTTTGACTTTTGGAAGTCAACAAGTTGAATGGGTAAACTTGAAAATTGAAGATCATGAGGGTAATGTGAGTTTAACATAACTACGTGTTTGAAAGTATATGTTTAAATCTATGTATTATACAAAGGAATTTGATGTTATGTGTTTATGAATGTGTAGGATCATACTAATTTGCTATTGAATTATGCGTGCTTGTGAGAAACAAATGAAATTTTGTAATTAAACTTGTTAGATCTTAATATTGCGATTAATGCATCACAAAATATACATTTGATTTATAGATTGATGTAATCACAAAGGAGAGTGTAATAAAGTTGACGAGATAGAATAACAATTTTATATGTAATCAAATATGTTTATGGAATTACAAAGTTGTATGAGATCAATTAGATGACTTTCAACTTAAATAAAGATCTCATTCCAATCATCAGGGAAAATTACATAAGGATAGCAGGTAAACGAGCAACAAACTGCGCCGCCATCCCTTTCTGAATAGAAAACCCTAATCTACTATAAACAAAGCCTCGCCCCTGAGGGGTCGAAAAGTTGCTGTGGACCACACGCTGAACTCTAGACAAGAATCGAACTGCCTCCGGCGCCAAGGACCCGAACGTGTCAAACGCCAGGGGGACAAAGGCATGTTGATTATCCTCACAAGATTTTGCATGCTTTTCCACCTTCCTTGACTCTGCTTTCAGTACTGCTTGCCCCACCACAAACCCATTTTCCCGGAACCCGGATAGGGGGGATACACCTGTGAGATCGACACAAGCATGTTTCCCGCCCCCCCTCCCCCAACCAAAAACAAGCATGTCAGCCTGGCATAGGGTGGATCTCCCCTCCGACGGGTCTGTAAGAAAATTAACCGGTGCCTCTTTTCTTTGCCGAGATCCCTGCTCGTCTGAGAATATCCATTAACGCGTCTCGAACAAAGTCATGGCGATACGTAAACCCCGGCAACTCTCTACAGTGTAACGCATGCTCCCCGTATTTATCCAAGCATGCTTTACGACAGACTGGGAAAGTTTCATCATTCGGGAACATGGGGATCATCAAACGGTACTTAAGGATTGACCGATACTCCACCGCTGACATACGTTGACCCAAACCTTCAATAGGAATAACAGTTAAGAAATCCTGAGCGTGAGGCCTCTGTAGGCATTCAATGACGGCTTTCTGGCGGGGGGACAAATGGAGATCTTCTTCCAAACTTTGTGCGATTCGACAACAAAGGGCATTCGCCAAAGTTTTCTGTGGCTTTTTGGGGGCGGTTTCCTTGTTAGAGAAACCGCCGAGATCAAAGTCAGGTAGAGATTCATGCAAGCGTTCCAAGGCGCTGGCATAATCCGGATCAGTGTTAGCAACCCCACTATTACGTAAGATGTGGTCCTGCAACTCCCAAGATTGAGACCTGGAAGCCAGAAATGCATAGGCAGCCACATCCTGGGCCGAAAGAAGGCCCAACCCACCAAGCCGCATTGGCAAGGTCGCGATTCGCCACTGTAGTTCACCAAAAAAGGACCCCCACATACGACAATGTCTTCTATTGCCTCCCGAAGACCTTTATCAAAACATGAAACAGCATCATCCACAAAGGGGGGCTGGCAAGTTCGCAAATCAAATAGCAACTTTGCAACCCCCATACAAGATCTAAGCAAGAGGAGTTCGCTTTGAGGATCCCACAACAAGGGAAGGTGTCCCATAATATCAACAGCACGTGTTGCCCTCTTAGCCGCTAGACCACTAATAAAACTGGTATCACGGCTGACTGCCCCTCCTAGCAGTTTGACACCTCTCTCCGGCCTCCCAATCTCACTGGGGAAAAGCTCTGGCCGGACCTTCACCCCGTTGCATGTCGGCCAAAATACTTCAGTTTTTTTAATATTAAGTCGTAGCCCCAAGGCTGGTCCCTCCGAACCGATGATATCGAGAGCTTTAGCAACCTGAACAGCGTCCCCGATAATCGTCCCGTCATCCAAGTAACAAGCATGGAAGAGGAGCATGCGTTACACTGTAGAGAGTTGCCGGGGTTTAAGTATCGCCATGACTTAGTGGTATTATAAATGATAACCAGTAAATAATTATATATTTTTAGCCTATGGTATGAGATAGATATATTATGTGTCTTGCTATATATACTTGTATAAAGTTCTTATACATTTATATAACAACCCTCCTAGAACCCTTAACGTGACCCAAAAACGTTCCTTGCGTACCCCGTACGTGAGAAACGGACCGAGAAAACCCTTATACTTAGAAAAATCAATAAAAACAAAATCTGGGAGTCGCTCGCGGGGCATGACCCCCTTGGCTAATGTCCTCGCGGGCCGCGAGTGACTTTGTTTGTAGGACAAGGCATTTCGCCACATGTCCCGAGGTGTGTCAAGCCTACACCCCTGATTCGACAAGGCTAGAGCCTAGTCTAACATTTCCGCGGGCCGTGAAAGAAAGAGAGAAGGGCTACGCAGGCCGCGAGCCGCCTCTGATCTGGCCTATAAATAGAGGTCGACAAATTCATTTCAATTCGTTCAAAAATCTAAAATTCTCTCTCACTTTCTGATAGATATTATTATATCCGGGCGTAATACCCACTATAAAGCGAAGCTTTGCCTCGTTGTAAGTATTTTAACCCTGCTGTTACCCTACACGATCGATTTAGGGCTCCGTAACGCATATCAGGGCTCTGCCCGACTCAGTCGTTGGAGTTCTATCTCATGTTACATTCGATTGATCTAGGATTCCGTAATGCGTGTCAAGGCTCTGCCTAACTCAGTCATTGGAATTCTGTCTCGAGTTATACGGTTAATGTGATTTGTGTTATTTTACTAACATGTGTGCATTATTTAATTTTAAGAGATAATAATCAGGAGTTACACTAGGAAGCTACAGTAGTATCACCTGAGTCAACAATGTGAGTCATTCTCTTTTTGTAAATCTTTTATGAAAACCTCAAATGTTTTTATAAATACTTAAACAGTGATTGAGTCTTTGTATTCTAAAATTACTGCCGGTATGTTGGGGTTTTGTATACAAAATGTGAAAGATGTTACCATTGGACAAAGAGTTAGCCAATGAGTAATATGACCCACAAGTCTGGTGTGGATAGTACTGAATGAGTAATTGTGTAGATATAAACATTGTACTCGCTCTCAATACTATGGAAGTTATTTAAACTATTTTAATTAAACTGGAATGCACTCGCCAGTGTTTTTTGCTATTAAAATGTTTTTAAAACGCGTTTCAGGTAACAAAATGTGAAAACCAATAGAAGCTAGCTAGAGAGCACTGAAGGCTTGGAAAAGTGGCTATAAAAGTTCCCTAAATAAAATGGAGTTTTTATTTTCAATAATTAGGGTTTATCCCAACAAATGTATTGTCAAATGAACTTGGGTATTATCCCAATGATTTATTAATATAAAAGTTTGGTGTTTTACTCTTATAAAAATATTTCCTAACTACGGTCCTAATGTATTCCGCTGCTAAATTAACAAACACCGATACCACCAGCTCTGAGGCTCCGGCACTCGCTCCCAGGCAAGGGTCGGGGGCTGCGACAATTTACATCACATGACAAAACTGGCATTTCCTGATACGTGTATTGGTTGTATAGTTGACATTTCCTTGAAAAACATGACTCATATAAGTGTACACATGTCGTATAAGAGGCTCGTATAAGTATACACGAGTCGTATAAGTATACACGAGTATTATAAGACATTCCTTGATATCTTATATGGCTCGTATACACCTGTACGGGTCGTATACTTGTCAGGGTGCCAAAACAAGTTTTAAGTCGTGTGAATGGCTTGAGCGTAAATTAAGTGATTTCAAATCGACATATATAAGAGAAGTTAATTTCAAAGTTCCAAGTATTTATTGAGGGGGAAGGGGCATTAACGTAAGGTACCCTGATACCCTCCAATATTGCAATGCCACATCACTTTTACCCACAACTACCTTAAAAGTTAAAACACGTTTATAGGTGGCAACACTATCCTAAACCATGGGCCTACCAATTTTACACTACTCTCTCTACACTCTTTATGTCTCTCTCATCAATACACACACAACTTATCGATGAATGCTTGAGGATTTCACTACCCAGATTGGGTACGCAAGGGACAAACGACGGTGTTCCTGATCGAATACCCTACCTGGTTTCCAAAATCAGTGAGTGTATGCCACCTCCTCTTTAAATATGAGTTAATAGTCAGTTTGGTAAGGGGTGATGGAATGGGCGATGAGATGAAATGAACGTGGTAATGGAATAAACAAAGGAATGAATGGATCATATATCATTCTATGGTCTTGTTTGGTTACTATGTGGGTAAGGGGTTAATCATTACTTTGTGTTGTTTGGTGGCTTGGAAAAGAAGAAAGAATAAAATCGACGTATGGTGGGTGGCAGTAGTGGGTGGTGGTGGTCGTCGTAATGGGTGACGGGTGGTGGGTGGAGGTGGTGGGTGGTGAGGGTGGACTACGACGGTGGTTGGTGGTGGTGGTGGGTTATGGCGGGTGTCGGTGGTGGGGATGTAAGGGGTAGGTGGTGACGGTAGAGGGTGGTTGGGGGTGGTAGTGGGTGGTAGTGGTTGGCGGTGGAGCCGCTGGTCGGTAGCGATGATGGCGGTGGTGGTGACGGGCGGCGGCGGCGATGATTGGGGTGGAGGTGGTCGGCGGCGGATGGTGGTAGTGGCTGTGGGTGGCGAGTGGTGGTGATGAAGGGTGAGGGAAGAAATGGAACGAAAAAGAAAAAAACAAAAGGGGTAGATGGAATAAATTTAAGGTTTTTAGAGAGAATAGTATATCTTGTGTAATTGGTGAATTTATTACTTTCACTAACCAAACACATTTTTTTAATCCCTCACAATAGTCTTATTATATTATGCCTCTTATTCATGCATTACAAACAATATTTAAGAGTTTAAAATACTCCTAGCTATCAGGGCCGTTCCAGCCTTTTTGGAGGCTCAAGGTGAAATGAAATGTTAGGGCCTTTTTTTCCTTCTTTGATTGTTATAAACGATATTCCTTTATCCATATTTGAAACCAAGCAAAAATCTAACACAACTGTAATTAAAAGTAGTTTGCTTTTAAAAGAAATCAAACAAATCGAAAACAATAAGTTTGCATTTATATTAATAGTTAGCATATTAATTTTGTTTTAAGTGGAGGCCCTATTCTTTTGGAGACCCCCAAACCTAGGTTACTTATACTGTAGGTCCGACCCAGGGCTAGCTATGATGGTGTGTGGGGAGGACTTTTGCACAAGGCCCATGATTTCGAGGGGCATGGGATTTTTTTTAAAAAATTCGATATATATATGTTTTTTAAAAAAAATTGTAAACACATACCAATTCCAATATAGGCCCATTACCAAATACTTTTTAATGGTTTATAATTTAGCCTACTACACATTAGGTTTGTTGGCCCAATATTAATATGATTTTAATAAAAATTATAACACATGGTGGCAATTTCATGGACTCCTGGAATCTGAAAGGACGATACGAACAAACTCGTCAGAAGTAACGAAACGAACAATTGAACATCATCACTTCATCAGAAGTTCGCTGAATCGCTAGGTCTGGGCTGCTGCGAACAAAAGATTCAGAGACGTGAACCAGATCAACATCGATCAGAGACACGAACAAGAACATCGATCAGAAGAATCAGAACTCAAAAGGTCCATTCGTCGGTTTAGTGTTAATTGTTAAACTGTTAGTTCGTTAATTGTTGTTAACGTCAGAACCATGTTGCCCGTATCCGTGTACGACGTATCGTATTGAATTAACTATTGAGCATTGTCCTATATTGGTAGATCGCGATAATCTGCAAATAACGATGTAAATTGTATATTAATCATACTAGACAGTTGTGTTGTGATCCTCGAATGGTTGTAATTTGTAAACCATGTATTAAATATTAATCTTTGTAAAAGAAGAATCATTGTATAAGTTCCCGTCAGTGGAGAAATCATTGAAAGAAGAGGATTATTTTCTTGAAGCATGCATTGCATATAGAATATTGTTAACTATTCCAGTCACTGTGACATCTGTAGAAAGAAGTTTTTCAAAGTTGAACTTGTTAAAATCTTACTTACGATCTACAATGTCTCAAGATAGACTTAGTAGGTTGGCGATGATAGCTATCGAGAACGAAGACTTAGATAATATAAATTATGAAGAGTTGATCCAGCAATTTGCTATGCAGAATGCATGGAGGGCAGCACAAATCATTGATTAGCTATTAACTTATTAGTTATTACGGTATCTAACTCATTAGAATACTATGATTGTCATTATCATAATTGTATTGTTTATCCAATACTACAATTTTTGTCATTTTCGTAATTATATTGTTTATCGTTAAAGCAGATAGGTACATTTTTCAAGCTCGAACAGGGTACCTAAATTCTCATAGACACCACTGGTCCGACCTTACTAGCTATATAAAGTATTATCTAAAATATGGGTTGAAAATTTGTGCGGTGATTGAACTTTGTAGGATGGTTTTAGTGGAAGTAGCAAAACGCGTTGGTGGGTGAAGGGGTATGGTCCCAAAAAGCGGCGCAAACCATTTTCAGGTCGCGTGCAGGACCATACTCCTTACTTAGAAAGCTGATCAATCTTCATACCCGCGCAGGAGGCTCAAGCGAACCATGACCTCGCACAAGGTCCAAACAAGAGATTACATCACTTTCCACACTGTGTTCTGAATAAGAGCCTCAGCCCCTACAACCCTGCGCGGGTTACTTACGTGCTTAGCAAGGGTCGTGTAGGAGTTAGGGCGCAAGGCCACTTCAGAGAATAGAGAATGTACAAGTGGCAGAAGATTAAGCCAATCAGCATCCTCCAGGCTGTGCTCTATCGTGCTCCACGATCATCTGACATGCAGGAGACAGAGAGTACACAAGGACGCCTACGTGGCATCAATCAGGGGGCGGCGACACCTGCCCCATGATCTCCACTTACCTGCAGATGGCAGAAGGACAACAAGGCCGACAACGCGGACACGTGGCTCCAATCACGGTCCGCCAGCTCCAGGGATCTTCTAGAAAACACTAAAGGTCGACACCAGTGAGACAAGGAGGATATTCCCTGTTTGTCACCTTCCGGCCCAAGGCCCATCAGCCCATCTCCTCTTACACCTCTCCGGCTATAAATAGGTGTCACGGCCCCCGACCCGGTTTGACCCGTTTCAGGAGCCGCGGGACAGAAATCCCGTGGTACTTAATTAACAACGGAAGTTTCTTCAGGATCTTTTTAAAACTGAAATATTTCCCAGTTATTTTATTTCACAATTCGGGATAAAACCCGGTAATTTACAATATTGAGATTTCACGAAGAAATCTTTTATTTTACAAAACATGTTTCTTTATTTTATTCTGAGCCACTTCCTTAAGCTGATAGTGCTTCACGGCACTTTTCCTGGATCACAACAGATCACGTGAAACATATTTGAAAAAGGTTTTGTCAGCGGGAAATACTGAGTGAATCATTCTATTTACATAAAACGACCTGTTTGTTATAATTTACAGTATTAAGAGCGATTACAATGTCTCTATCTTTTGAATTAACTGACCCAGTTGCCACTTGACCGGACTTGTGACTGTGGACATATCACTTGTTGGGTCCGTTCACCCACAAATGATAAATAATTAGTAGCTATGTGCACATCCCCCACATACTGGCAGTAATTTCAGATTACATAGACTTAATCCCTGTAATTATAACCTTTGAAAATAAACATGCTTTTGTAAATAGATTTGATAAAAAGAGAATGACTCACATTGCAGATTTAACAGAGCTTATTCTACTGATTAGCCTTGGTAACCTAGTTTAAATAATCATGCACACAAACTAGGTTAGTAACTTAATACATCATTTACGATAACTCACGAGATTAAAACCTTCACAACGAATGACAAAGTGCGATACTTAAACATCCATCGATTTAACGACGAATGACAAAGCATAAACCCTAATGTGGGCAGCACTTAAACATCCATTGGATAGTTTAATCGATCGGACATTGAATCGTAGCAGCGATCGAGTTATTACCCTGAATTGTGGCAGCACTTCGTGATCAGTGTGTGTTTTTGTAGTAAATAGTGTCTAACTTTGTGTACGTAAGGAATTTTAACGTCGAACTGAAGCCATAATTCAAGTCCCAAGCCCCTGTATTTATACATGAAATTGACATCTCCCGCGTGTCGCGGAAGATGTCCTGGATTCTGTCGCGACTCGCCTGGGGTACTGATGTGTGTAAAATGCAACATATAAATTACATCAAATAAGGCATAAAACTAACCCTTTTTAAGTACTAATGTTGGAAAAAGAGTGTTTTTGTCTTCCTTTTGTATTTTCAGGATTAAATGAGCTCAAATTCACAAAAGAAGCAAAAAGACAGCTAAATCTAACATAAATACAAGGAAAGGAACATAAGTGGACTGCCCGACCCCTCAACGGCATCTTCCCAAGCAAAATAGAGAAGGCAGAAGACTGAACACGGGCCGTGCTCAGCCAGCACGGGGCCGTGCCCAAGAAGCAGCAGAAAAGACAAACCTATAGAAGCTTCTATTGCCCACCACGGGCCGTGTCCAGCGAACACGGGGGCGTGTCGAAAGTACAGCAGGCGCATTAATTGTAATTGCGAATTACAATTAATGAGGAGAGAGAGTATCAGACAGGCACGGGGCCGTGCCCAGCGGACACGGGGCCGTGCCCAGCCCTTTGTTTAGCCTATAAATAGGAGTGCTTGGTTTCATTTCAACTCATCCCTTGGCACACCACCTCTCTCACACTTCATCCACCACCCACCACCATCACAACACCATCATCCACCACCATCATCCATTGTCCATCGTAGAGTGTGTGAGTCGTCTCGGGATCCAAGATTGATCGAAAGAGTTCTTGACAATCAAGGCCATGTTTGCCTAAGTCTCTTACATCACTTGGTGAAGACAAAGTGTCTAGTATAATACTTTTTATTTCTAATCTTTTGCACTTTTTATTTGGTTTTGTATTAATGACTTTAATAACTAGTTACTTATGTTGAAGGTGATCTTTCCTTATCGTTTGTCCATGGTGTCTTGGCATTATTTTACTGTCTATATAAAATAAAATATTTTCACCATTCATATCTCCACGGTCTATATGGAGGTATGTTGGCTACCTGGTCGGGGGTTAAGGGAACGGTTTGGTAAAGGTCTTGCCATTGTTCAGCGTTTAGAGGTCCTGCAATGGACCTGGGTCAAATTTAGTAGGACCTCCTTCAATGCTTCACGGTATTGGATGGCGGGGGTCCAAACTCTTTGATCCCCTCATAAGTTAACTACTATTAATACTATAACCCGGCTATTTAGGACTGTATCCCTGCTGACTCAGACTACTTAGCCGAGGGTAACGTCACCGCCAAAAGCGGGGCCTACCATAATACTGCATTAATAACTTAATTCATTATCTTCCAATAATCCACCCTTTTAGGATTGTATACTTGCTGACTCAAACTACTGGGGTTAGGGTAACGTCACCTCCAAAAGTGGGGCCTACTACAATAACTAAGATAATCTCTTAATTATGTGCAAAAGTGCGGAAATAATCAAAGGTTATACTAGATACGAGTCGGAACCAAGTGATTCATCTTGTCTCTCTGTTTTTATTTTTATTTTATTTTCAGCATTTTAGTTAGTTTTTATTTTTCTTAGCTTAAAACATTTTTCTAAACTTTTTATTTTGATTAGACATTGAGGATAAACCGGTACTAAAAGCTCTTGTGTCCTTGGACGACCTCGGTATCTTACCAACACTATACTACGCTCACGATGGGTGCACTTGCCCATATGTGTGTTTAGTGTTAGTGAAATATCGTGTTTTATAAATTTAAAACTTGGCTAAAATAAGTGTTAAAGGGGCTTAAAATATACACCTAATATATATAACACTTCACCGCACATCAAGTTTTTGGCGCCGTTGCCGGGGAAACAAGGATTTTAAGAAAGCTTAAAATCGACGGCCTAATCAGTTTTTCAAAACCTTTTTAAACGCGCGCGTTTTTTTTCTGCATTTTAGTTTAGTTTTGCATTTACAGTAACCTGTACACGGGGCCGTGTTCACTGAACACGGGGCCGTGCTGCACATTTTCATAAAAACACCCAGTAACAGTAGCTTGAACACGGGCCGTGCTCACTGAACACGGGCCATGCTCACTGAACACGCCCCGTGCTCAACGAAATCAGTAAATTTCATTAAAACGCCCAGATACAGATCCTGAACACGGGGCCGTGTCCACTGAACACGGGGCCGTGTCCAGCCTCTGTTTCCATTTTTCTTTTTGTTTTCTGATCTCGAGACTCGGTTGTGGTCTGCTGAGTGATTCTTATGGATCAATACTCAGGAGGTTACAACTACACCTATGATGAGGATGATTATAGGGGTAATTATTGCACTAATTGTCGTAATGCACGCTCGATTCAAAATAATCACTCATATCAACAATCCAATTCATACACCTACTATGAGGAGCCCAGGTACGAGCCATCAACTTCATACACATCCTATGAAGACCAAAGGTATGAACCTCCTCCCTCATACTCATATTTTGATGAACCAAGGTATGAGCCTTCGTACTCATACTTTGAGGAACCAAGATATGAGCAACCACCTTCATATGCTTATTATGAGGAACCATGGTGTGAACAACCCACCTCATATGAGTATTATGAAGAACAAAATTATGAACCTTATCCATCATATGCTTACAATGAAGAACAATGGTGCGAACCATCGACTTCATATGGGTATTATGAGGAACAAAGGGTCGAACAACCAGATTCAAGCTTAGAAAATTCCGATTCTTTTTCTATAACCGAAGTGACCGATAGGATATTAGAACACATTAGAGTTATCGATCGATGTATAAAAGAAGCTCGCGCAAGGGAAGAGGAGTCCCGCGCAAGAGAAGAATTAAAAAATAAAGAGATAACTGAAAATGTAAAAATGGAAGAACAAATAAGTGAAAAACCGACACATGAGTTAAACAACGAAAAAGGTGAGTCCGACAACGTTAAAATTCAAGAAGAGTCTAATTTTGAAGAAATTAATCTCTTGTCACCTTCTTTCGAAAACCATTGTTTAGTATCCACTCATGCTAAGTTTTTAAAAGAATTAAACACTAACACTAAAATTGACGAAACAGTAAGTGTTAAGTTAACTAATGATCAAACGTCACTAATAAAAGAAGACCCATTTGAAATTAACATTACACCGGTTCCATGTTTCTTTCAAAATTCGTTTATTAGTAATGTCACAATCGATAAAGATCTTTGTGTTAACATAATGTCTAACTACATTTTCGAAAAATTAAGTATTAGTGATTTTTCTCCACTTCAAATAGCCATTTTTCTATCCAATCGGAAAGTAATAAAATCAATCGGTATAGTTGAAGATGTCTTGGTTCAAACAAATCAAATGGTGATCCCAACTGACTTTGTCATCCTCGATGACGCTCCTCTAGTATTGGGACGACCATTTGTAAAAACTCACGAAGCTTTGAAAAACCGGAAGTTCAACAATCTACCTCTTCAATTAGGGGCATTTAAAAGAAGTGTCGATCTTGAACGGTCAATGAAATATCCTTTCGGCAATAATGACCCCCTAATTGAAGATGAAGATGAACCACCCGATAAAAGTGAAGAGAGTGACCACTTTGTTGAAGAAGAGGTCGCCATAGAACAAACTTTTAAAGTTCTTGATCGAAATGAGAAACCAAATAAGGAGTCTTCCAAAGACCCACCACTTGAGCTCAAAGAACTTCCAAAAGGTTTGGAATATGCTTTTCTAGACAAAGATGGTAATTTACCTGTAATTATTTCGTCTAAATTAGATAACTTAGAAAAAGAAAAATTAATTAATTTTTTGAAAAAACACAAAAATGCAATAGCTTGGAAACTTGTAGACATAAAAGGAATTAGTCCTTCTATGTGCACACACAAAATTTTGATGAATGATGACTACAAATCGGTCATACAACCACAACGTCGAGTAAATCCAAATGTTCAAGAAGTGGTTAAAAACGAAGTCATCAAACTACTTGACGCCGGACTTATCTATCCTATCTCCGATAGTCCTTGGGTGAGTCCCGTCCAAGTAGTTCCAAAGAAAGGAGGTATGACGGTAATAACTAACGAAGAGAATGAACTAATACCAACGAGAACCGTCACAAGATGGAGAGTATGTATAGATTATAGACGATTAAATGAAGCAACAAGAAAGGATCACTTTCCTTTACCCTTCATTGATCAAATGATAGAAAGATTATCCGGTCATAAATTTTATTGTTTCTTGGATGGTTTTTCAGGTTACTTTCAAATCCCGATAGCGCCCGAAGACCAAGAAAAGACAACTTTCACATGTCCCTATGGAACTTTTGCTTATCGACGCATGCCGTTTGGTCTGTGTAATGCCCCAGCAACATTCCAACGTTGCATGGTAGCTATTTTTCATGACATGATAGAAAAGACAATGGAAGTCTTTATGGACGACTTTTCTATCTTTGGGGATTCATATGACCAATGCCTCGATAACCTTGAACGAATGCTATCCCGATGTGAGGAAACTAACCTCGCCCTTAATTGGAAAAAATGCCATTTCATGGTAACGGAGGGAATAGTACTCGGTCACAAGATCTCAAGCGAAGGAATGGAGGTGGATCGAGCCAAAATAGATACCATTTCTAGATTACCACCTCCATCCTCCGTACGAGCTATCAGAAGTTTCCTAGGGCATGCCGGATTTTATAGACGGTTTATCAAAGATTTTTCAAAAATCTCAAGGCCTCTAACGAAATTACTTGAAAAAGATGCTCCTTTCATCTTTGACAAGGATTGCAATCAAGCATTTCTAACCCTAAAGGAAATGTTAGTCAATGCACCTATCATGATAGCACCTGATTGGAAATTTCGTTTCGAAATCATGTGTGATGCTAGTGACTTTGCAGTTGGAGCTGTCTTGGGACAGAGAAAAGAAAAACATTTCCACCCAATCTATTATGCTAGTAAAACACTTAATGATGCACAAGAAAATTACACAACAACTGAAAAAGAATTACTAGCTGTGGTATTTGCTTTTGATAAATTTCGTTCTTATCTTGTTCTTTCTAAAACTATAGTCTATACAGACCATGCAGCCATTCGATATCTCTTCAAAAAGCAAGACGCAAAACCACGTTTGATTAGGTGGATTCTACTCCTCCAAGAATTTGACATTGAAATCAAGGACAAAAGAGGAGCAGAAAATACCGCAGCAGATCATCTTTCACGCTTAGAAGACCCAGCTTTGGAAGCAACCAGGGACGAGCAAATCAACGAAAAATTCCCTACTGAGTCCCTGGAAATGGTGGAATACAAGGAAGAACCATGGTACGCCGACTATGCTAACTACCTAGCTAGCAGTATAGTCGCAAAAGGGTGGCCACATCATCAAAGAAAAAAATTCTTTGCCAATGTGAAACACTACTTTTGGGAAGATCCATATCTTATCAAAATGTGTGCCGACCAACTCGTCCGACGATGCGTACATGGTAGTGAAGCACGAAGAATTCTCCGCCATTGTCATGAAGGTCCATACGGAGGACATCATGGTGCTGCTAGTACCGCACGAAAGGTATTTGATTCAGGATTTTATTGGCCAACCATTTACAAAGACGCCCAAAGTCTTGTAAAAACATGTGATGCTTGCCAAAGAACAGGTAATATTTCTTCCAAAAACGAAATGCCACAAAATGGCATTCTTGTTTGTGAAATTTTTGATGTGTGGGGACTCGACTTTATGGGACCTTTCCCACCATCGAAAGGAAATAAATATATACTTGTGGCAGTAGATTACTTGTCCAAATGGGCCGAGGCCGAGGCACTTCCAACAAATGATGGAAGAGTCGTGGTAAGATTTCTGAAAAAATTATTCTCTCGTTTTGGCACACCTAAAGCTTTAATAAGTGATAGAGGTACCCATTTTTGCAACCATCAACTTGAATTTTTTTTAACAAGATATGGGGTCTATCACCGGGTCTCAACAGCATATCACCCTCAAACAAACGGACAAGCCGAAGTGACTAATAGAGGTTTAAAACGAATACTCGAAAAAATCGTAGGATTAAATAAAAAGGAATGGGCTGATAAATTAGATGATGCTTTATGGGCTTTTCGAACTGCTTATAAAACAACAATAGGTATAACCCCGTATAAGCTAGTCTATGGAAAAAGTTGTCATTTGCCAGTAGAAATTGCACACAAAGCCTACTGGGCAATCAAAAATGTAAACTTAGATTTAGAATTTGCTGGTAAAAATCGATTTTGTCAATTAAATGAATTAGACGAGCTTAGGAATTATGCATACTCAAACTCTGAAATTTATAAGGAAAGAATGAAAAATTTGCATGACAAACATATTAAACCTAATGAATTTCGGGTAGGGGATCTAGTTCTTTTGTTTAATTCACGACTTCGATTGTTTCCTGGTAAATTAAAGTCTAGGTGGTCAGGACCTTTTTCCATCACCCATATTTTTCCACACGGTGCAGTAGAAATTAAATCTCGGAATGGGCCACCATTTAAAGTCAATGGCCAACGGCTGAAACTCTATCAAGGATTCATTGAGGATGAGGAAGAAGAGATCTCGCTTCAAACGGTGGAAGAATAAAAACATCATGCCTGGTAAGTTACGAACGATTGAGACGACAAAACAAAGCGGTAAGTTTTCTAACCATAGCTTATGGGAAAAAGGGGCACTCACACGTGCACCTTAAAAAAAAAAAATACGCTCGGCACGACGGCGTGTCCGCTGGACACGGGGCCGTGTCCGCGCTGCAGTTGGGATAAATCCCTTTTTCAAAACAGTTTCTTCATCACACACGCCCCGTTTTCCCATAAAAGCTCTGGTTCCAGGCGATTTTTCGCAAAATTTCAACGTCTCCTATCGATCTAACAACATCAAGGTATGATTCTATCACTATTAGTAGTTAGATTAGTTACTTGCATGTAGTTAAAACACCAAGAATTTGGGGAAACTCTAGGCTTCTTGAAGTTCATCCGGATCGAACCTCAAATTTTTGTTTAGATCTGTTTGCATTTTGTTAGATTAGTGTTAAGGAAAGTAAATACACTTAAATTGTTCATAGATTCACCCGATTTCTTACAAAAACCCCAAACCCTTGTTCTTGAACCGAAAAAAGATAAAATTAATAGGGTAAACGGGTTATTTTGGGAAAAAAGGCACTTAGTGTTTTATTTTCGGGGGAAACCGCACCTATTGGACCAAAAATTTTCAAGTTTTCGAAACCGGGTCGAAAAATGGGATTTTTGAGTAACAGACCTCTGGACACGGGGCCGTGTCCGCTGGTCACGGGGTCGTGTCCAGTTCGCTGTTTGCAGTTTTGTCCGAAAACATTTCTGTTTCGTGCTAACTTTTGGTGTATTCTTGCAGATGGCTAGGAAATTCACGAGATTCAACGCCAATGAGCTAGATGAAAGAGATCGATACGAGTTTCTTCAAACGAGGCCCGAAGAATACCCGAGGCAAGCTTGCACAGAATTGCTAACCATGGTGAATCAAATTGACCGTTTCAACAACATCGTCACGGGACCACTCAGAGTCGCCCTAACAACGCGACTTCGTTCCGTTCATCAATGCACCTTAGAATTTTATAGCACCTTTGCATTCACTTCAAGGTGCGACCCGTTCGACAATTACGGGGTGTCATTCAGATGTGGCGGAACGAGGTATTCGATCTCCATGGCACAGTTTGGGTCAATTATCGGGTTGTATGCGGAAGAGGATGCGGGAAACGAAGAAAATACTGGTGGATTGAGAGAGATTGAAGACAACGAACGCCAAGCCATGTGGGCTCAGATTGGAGAAGGATTTTACAATCCGAGCAGCACTAAGAGTACAAAGCTGAGGGATCCGCTCTATAGATACATCCATAGGCTCCTCGGCTATTCTCTTAGCCAAAGGCATGAAAGTAGTGGTGTCGTTGGGTTAAGAGATTTGCTTGTCCTCCACTGCATTCACAACCGCAGGCCGCTCGATGTTCCGTTCCTCATGCTCTGAAACATGCAGCACAACCGCCTTGCTAGTGCACCAACTCCTATTTTCTTTGGGGGATGGGTGTACCGTCTTTTCAAGCACTTCGCCCACATACCTAGGTCATTTGAGAGGAGCCCATGGTCGGGTACGGTGGATATTCACATATGCCGCTCAATGAACCTAATTTATGAGGCAGAAGACGGGACGGTAACCTTCCAAAGGATGCAAGGTCATGCATGGAACCCGCAAGAAGCGCTTGTCCTCCCAGCTCCGCAACATCATCAGTATCAGTACCAACCCCACGGTGATCCGGGCCAATCATCCTCCTCGGGAGGCGGTTTTCCTAACTTTCAAAGTTTGCATGATTTGTTGCAGGAAAACCTTATGTGTACCAGGAACACCTACAACATGGCGAGCAACACCTACAACCGAGTCGGAGCTATTGAGAGAAACCTATCCGAGATCCAAGACGATGTTGGATACATACGAGACCACATTGCACGCCATGGAGGGGATGATGACGATGATGATGATGACGATGCTATGGGGTAGGCGAGAGGAGCAAGGAGGAAGCGGTTGGTTGATGACTTCCCAGGTTAACCCTTTTTCACTATCGAACAATTGGTGGCCTGCATGCCAAATGTTGAACAATTTACTTTCCTTGACTTCTTTTATTTTCCGTTTTATTTTTCTTTTTCTACTTTATGCTTGGAACAATTGACTATGGTAATGTAGGATGTTTGTGTTACTTGGTGTGGTAGTAAGTGATGACACAGGTACAAACCGAGGCTTGGAATGCTAAGCCTCAGCACTTATAGGACCAAGATGGAAAAGACGGGGGAAGAAACCTGTTTTTCAGGCTTTCAGACTGTCCACACGGGGATGTGTCCAGCCAACACGCCCCCGTGCTCACCTCCCAGACCTGCTGTTTGGTTACTGTCCTGCAAATTTTTGTCAGACACGGGGCCGTGCCCACCCTACACGCCCCCGTGTTCGCCTTCTGTAAGTTCTCGTTACTGGCACCTGAACACGGGGTCGTGCCCACTCAACACGGGGTCGTGTCCAGGCTGCCAGTAACACAAAATTTTTGCTTTTTACACCTTTTTACACATCCAATCAACCTAAAATTTATTTTTGGGACACATTGAGGACAATGTGTAATTTAAGTGTGGGGGGGATGCTAAAACCTTGAAATTTTGCAAGTCCTAAATACAAGCCTTACACAAAACTCTATTGGAACCGCTAATCACCCCAAATTTTTTTCAAAAATTCCATTTTTTTTACTTGTCTAGGTTTAACTCGGGAAATTCAAGTTCTCAAAAAGGTTATATTTTTTATGAATTTACAACCGATAGCGTAGTGATAAAAAGAACCAACATAAGAAAATTATGAAAAGGCATGGCAAACTTAGTTAAAATTTGATTATATATACTTGATCACATAAAAACCCATTCCCACAAAAGTGAGTTTTGAGCCTTTATTGAGCATACAAATTTACATCTTTAGACTAAATGCTCATTTTTCGTTTCTTGTGTGAATAGCCGCTTGGTTCTTACAACTCTAGAACTTGCCATGACGATACATTCCCGGTCCTTATCAACTTAAACTCGAGTAAGTAAATGATGGAGGTATTAGGACTAACCTTTTTTTTTCTACACCATTATTTTTCTTTTTCTTTTACCACCTACCCAAAAAAATCCCCCTAGTTAGCCCCTTTGAGCCTAAACCTTTTCATTTCATCACCCAAACCAAAAACCCTTTTACCCACCAAAACCTTTTTATTTTTAACCCTTTTGTTTTAGTAACAAGTTCGGTTTTTCGTATGATAAAAAAAAAAAAATAAATAAATAAAAAAATGTGTTGATGATGAAGCAAAAAGAAAATAAACAAACAAGTTCATCAAAAATTACTTTGTTTGAATAAAAGCTTCATCAAAATAAAAAGATACAAAAATAGAAAGTCCTACGAAAACCGACACTTGTTACGCTTTTTTACCCTTTTTCTACTAACCACTAACCACTAACCCAACCACCTACCTTTAACCCAAGCCTAACCCTTAACCCACAAAGTCCTCTTAATATTTACAAAGGTATAAAAGTTAAAAAGGAGGAGGATTGATTTCTTGGCAAGCTTATGGTAGAAATAAGTTCCATGCCGCTCTCGAGTGATTCACTAAAAATACACCTTCGGCCGAGTGTGAGTGATTTCTCCCGTGAGGTATGTGAACTTGTATATAAATGGAATTTTAAAAAGGCATGTTATGCCCAAATAAGTAATTTCTCCTATGAAACGTTCTAAATAAATCATTACGAATAGGATTGTAAATAGATAAAAATAAAACCCAAAAAGATCTTGGATATCCCGACACTCTACGACAAGCCCAAAACCTTCTCTTCTACCCATTCCATTTGGGAGTGTAAGCCACATATTAAGGAGTTTTGCTTGAGGAGAAGCAAAAGTTCAAGTGTGGGGGTATTTGATGTGTGTAAAATGCAACATATAAATTACGTCAAATAAGGCATAAAACTAACCCTTTTTAAGTACTAATGTTGGAAAAAGAGTGTTTTTGTCTTCCTTTTGTATTTTCAAGATTAAATGAGCTCAAATTCACAAAAGAAGCAAAAAGACAGCTAAATCTAACATAAATACAAGGAAAGAAACATAAGTGGACTGCCCGACCCCTCAACGGCATCTTCCCAAGCAAAATAGAGAAGGCAGAAGACTGAACACGGGCCGTGCTCAGCCAGCACGGGGCCGTGCCCAAGAAGCAGCAGAAAAGACAAACCTATAGAAGCTTCTATTGCCCACCACGGGCCGTGTCCAGCGAACACGGGGGCGTGTCGAAAGTACAGCAGGCGCATTAATTGTAATTGCGAATTACAATTAATGAGGAGAGAGAGTGTCAGACAGGCACGGGGCCGTGCCCAGCGGACACGGGGCCGTGCCCAGCCCTCTGTTCAGCCTATAAATAGGAGTGCTTGGTTTCATTTCAACTCATCCCTTGGCACACCACCTCTCTCACACTTCATCCACCACCCACCACCATCACAACACCATCATCCACCACCATCATCCATTGTCCATCGTAGAGTGTGTGAGTCTTCTCGGGATCCAAGATTGATCGTAAGAGTTCTTGACAATCAAGGCCATGTTTGCCTAAGTCTCTTACATCACTTGGTGAAGACAAAGTGTCTAGTATAATACTTTTTATTTCTAATCTTTTGCACTTTTTATTTGGTTTTGTATTAATGACTTTAATAACTAGTTACTTATGTTGAAGGTGATCTTTCCTTATCGTTTGTCCGTGGTGTCTTGGCATTATTTTACTGTCTATATAAAATAAAAGATTTTCACCATTCATATCTCCACGGTCTATATGGAGGTATGTTGGCTACCTGGTCGGGGGTTAAGGGAACGGTTTGGTAAAGGTCTTGCCATTGTTCAGCGTTTAGAGGTCCTTCAATGGACCTGGGTCAAATTTAGTAGGACCTACTTCAATGCTTCACGGTATTGGATGGCGGGGGTCCAAACTCTTTGATCCCCTCATAAGTTAACTACTATTAATACTATAACCCGGCTATTTAGGACTGTATCCCTGCTGACTCAGACTACTTAGCCGAGGGTAACGTCACCGCCAAAAGCGGGGCCTACCATAATACTGCATTAATAACTTAATTCATTATCTTCCAATAATCCACCCTTTTAGGATTGTATACTTGCTGACTCAAACTACTGGGGTGAGGGTAACGTCACCTCCAAAAGAGGGGCCTACTACAATAACTAAGATAATCTCTTAATTATGTGCAAAAGTGCGGAAATAATCAAAGGTTATACTAGATACGAGTCGGAACCAAGTGATTCATCTTGTCTATCTGTTTTTATTTTTATTTTATTTTCAGCATTTTAGTTAGTTTTTATTTTTCTTAGCTTAAAACATTTTTCTAAACTTTTTATTTTGATTAGACGTTGAGGATAAACCGGTACTAAAAGCTCTTGTGTCCTTGGACGACCTCGGTATCTTACCAACACTATACTACGCTCACGATGGGTGCACTTGCCCATATGTGTGTTTAGTGTTAGTTAAATATCGGGTTTTATAAATTTAAAACTTGGCTAAAATAAGTGTTAAAGGGGCTTAAAATATACACCTAATATATATAACACGTCACCGCACATCAGGTACCAACCTACCCTAGGGTAGCCTTGTCACTAGTATAGGCCTGCTGAATCGCTATTTTGAGAATTTTCAGTTTAGACAACGCATTTTAGAGATAATCGTCAATTAGGGTTTACCCCCCTTGATTTTTAGGGGCCCTGATTCTAATTCCAAATGTTCTGAAAATTTTAGGGATTATACAGAATCACTTGGGTTTCTCAATTAGGGTTTCATATTGGACAATTTGATTAAATAAATATAACTTTTGATGAGAGTTGTTACATTCTCCCCACCTTAATAAAAATCTCGTCCTCGAGATTTACTGGAAAAAGTGAGGATACATTCGCTTCATTTCTGATTCCAGCTCCCAAGTGTATTCAGCTCCTCTCTTTGAATCCCATCTGACTTTGACTAAAACTAGTCGTTTGTGTTTGAGAAACTTGATCTTTCGATCCACAATTTGAAGAGGTTTCTCAACAAATTTCAGTTTTCGTTTACCTCTATATCTTGAAGAGGTACTACCAGTGATTCATCTGATAAGCATTTCTTGAGATTGGATACATGAAATACATCATGTACTCCAGATAATTCTTCTGGTAGTTGTAAACGATAAGCAACTGGTCCTATACGTTGGATCACTGAAAATGGTCCTACGTACCTTGGACTTAGCTTTCCTTTCTTTCCGAATCTAACTACTCCTTTCCAAGGAGAAACTTTTAATAATACTTTGTCTCCCACTTGGAATTCAAGTGGCTTGAGTCGATTATCTGCATAACTCTTCTGACGATCACGAGCCATCTTCAGTCTTTCCTTGATTTGAGTAATCTTATCAGTCATCTCTTGCACTATTTCAGGACCTGATAATTGACTTTCTCCTATTTCTGCCCAACAGACTGGAGTTCTGCACTTTCTTCCATACAGTGCTTCAAATGGGGCGGTTTCAATACTTGAATGATAGCTATTGTTATAGGAGAATTCAATTAATGGTAAATGATCATCCCAATTTCCACCAAAATCTATTACACATGCTCGGAGCATGACTTCTAGAGTTTGGATTGTCCTTTCACTTTGTCCGTCTGTTTGGGGATGATATGCAGTGCTCAGATTTAATCGAGTTCCCATGGCTTGCTGGAAACTTTTCCAGAAATGAGAAGTAAAACGACTATCCCTATCCGAAACAATGGAGAGTGGAACTCCATGTAAGGATACAACTTCATCTACATAAAATTTTGCCAACCTTTCCATACTAAAGGTTTCTTTCATTGGTAGGAAGTGAGCTGATTTGGTTAATCGATCCACAATTACCCAAATCGCATCATTACCTTTTCTGGTTTTGGGTAACTTAGTAACAAAATCCATTGTTATAAGTTCCCATTTCCATACTGGAATTTCTAATTGTTGTAGTAGACCTGAGGGTTTCTGATGTTCTGCCTTAACTTGTGAACAAGTGAGACATTTAGAAACATATCGTGCTATATCCTTTTTCATTCCTATCCACCAAAAGTTCTTTCTTAAATCTTGGTACATCTTATTGTTTCCTGGGTGCATAGTATACCTAGATTTATGAGCTTCTTCTAAAATCTTAGGTCTTAAGTCTCCCTGCTTAGGTACCCAAATTCTACTTTTGTGGAATCTCCAAATTCCATCTGCTCCTTGTTCTAATTCCTTTATTCTTCCTTTCATTCCTTCAGCATCATCCTTGATTGCTGTAGTTTGAACATTCTTCAATTGTTCCATTAAATCTATTTGTAGATTTAATCTGAGAGCACGAACTCGTCGTTGTTTCTCATAATACTTACGACTTAAGGCATCTGCAACTACATTTGCCTTTCCTTCATGATACTGAATATCACAGTCGTAGTCACTTAGGATTTCCATCCATCTCCTTTGCCTCATGTTTAACTCTTTTTGCCCAAATATATATCTTAAACTTTTGTGGTCTGTGTAGACAGTAAATTTACTTCCGTAAAGATAATGTCTCCAAATCTTAAGGGCAAAAATTACGGCTCCTAATTCTAAATCATGAGTCGTATAGTTTTCTTCGTACTTTTTCAATTGCCTTGAAGCATATGCAATCACCTTTTTGCGTTGCATAAGCACACATCCATATCCTAGTTTTGAAGCATCACAATATACTTCAAAATCTTCAGTTCCTTCTGGTAAGGCTAAGATTGGTGCATTTGTTAATTTATGCTTCAATATTCTAAAGGCTTCTTCTTGCTTTGGTCCCCATTTAAACTTAACCGCTTTACAGGTTTGCTTAGTTAATGGAACAGCTATCTTGGAAAAATCCTTAATAAACCGTCTATAGTACCCAGCTAAACCTATAAAACTTCTAATTTCCATTGCTGTTTGTGGAACCTTCCATTTGGTAATTGCCTCTATCTTAGCAGGATCTACGTGAATACCTTCGTGATTCACCATGTGTCCTAAGAATTGCACTTCTTGCAACCAAAATTCACACTTCGAGAATTTGGCATAAAGCTTTTCTTTTCTTAACAAAGTTAAGAGTGCATGAAGGTGTTCACAATGCTCTGTCTGACTTTTGGAATAAATAAGTATATCGTCTATGAAAACAATTACAAATTTATCCAAATATGGTTTACAGATCCTATTCATCATGTCCATGAATGCAGCAGGTGCATTTGTTAACCCAAAGGGCATGACTGTAAACTCGTAATGACCATACCAAGTTCTGAAAGCAGTTTTAGGTATGTCTTCTTCTTGTACCTTCAATTGATGATATCCAGAGCGTAAATCTATCTTAGAAAAATATCTAGCCCCTTGAAGTTGATCAAACAGATCATCAATCCTAGGTAATGGGTATCGATTCTTAATTGCAACCTTATTCAGTTCTCTATAATCGATATACATTCTCATTGAACCATCCTTTTTCTTAACAAATAATACTGGCGCTCCCCATGGGGATGAACTAGGTTGTATGAATCCTTTACTTAGTAATTCATCTAATTGCGTTTTTAGTTCTAACATTTCTGTGGGTGCTAACCGATAAGGTGCCTTGGCTATCGGTGTAGTTCCTGGAATTAGATGAATCCTAAATTCTACTTCCCTATCCGGAGGTAATCCCGGTAAATCTTCTGGGAATATATCTGGATATTCTGAGACTACAGGAATGTTAGGATCGAAGGCTCTCATGATTGTGTTTGTTTGTATGTTTTGAACAAATCAAATAGGTATGAACAGTTTAAAGTGCAGCGGAAATGAATAACAAACTTTGTAAACACAATCAAAGGAAAATATAGTTTAATAAACAATTGCTTTTCATAGAGTCGAAAGATTACATCAAAAGCAAAAGATTACAATGCAAGCTTACAGACTAAACTCCCCCTCAGCCCGATACTTCAGAGTTTGTTGCACAAGATGAAAGGATTGAATTGAGGAGAAGAACTCACTTAAAACAAATCAAATATAACAGTACAGAGTACTGTTATATTTATAGGCAAACCAAACTACTGATGTACCTCAGCTGATATCACCATGATAGTGACATCTAACAGCCTAACAAACTATAAACACTGGCCTATACAAACTACTGATGACTAACAACTGATTGATAGTAAAATACAAAACAAGTTAAACACTGTTCACGTTCCACTGTTGTAGCCTAAGCCCTGATTACTTGAACATCAGTGCTTTCTTCAAAAGGTGATCAGTCTTTGAATGAGCAGTGCTTGGGTTTTCAGCAGTACTTAAGAGACAGCAGTAGATAGGGCTCAGTGTTTGCCTTTTAGCAGTCTTTAGTTGTTTCATCAGTGTTTGGTTCATCAGTTGTTCTTCAGAGCAGTACTTAGAGTGTATCGGAAGATAGATAACCACTGTCAAGGGGAGAGCTTAGAGTAAACGTCTGCTTATTGTGAATCCACTGATGTGACCAGGTTTTGGCTTTACATTATCTGTTCCTCTGGTAGGGTTCAATCCCAACAATCTCCCCCTGGAGCAGATAATGCCAAAACCTGTCATTATTCAGGATCTTTATTACTCATCAGTAGTTCCCTTGCTTTTCTTTTAAATTCTTCTTCAAATGCTTTGGAACTTGTATCATCTTCATCCCGGCACAGTGTAAGTTCAAGGAGATCCTGCAAATCTTGAACACTAAGGCCTAGTGCTTCTTTCCTTGATATTTACTTCACATCTCCATTGGATCTGACTATAGTCAATACGTGGGTCTTTTGGTCAGACATCCACTTTAGTACTTTTGAACCCAATGGATTTCTCGGGAGAGATTTATTTAATGATGAGCTTTGGGATATTGGCCTTGAGAAAAATTGTAAAGCAGTATCCTGAACTTCAGACATTCTTTTGAAAGCTTCTTCTATGACTTCATTTGCTGCAGCTATATCTTCTGCAACCTCTTTGTCAATCAGCTCTTGTCTTTGTTGTTGATCAAGCTCAATGTCTGGGATATCTGCTGAACTATGTGGTGATGCAGGCTTGGTTAACACCTTCTTAAAAAGGTTTTGAAGCTTTTCTGAGCTCTCTTCTTTTAGACCCATTTTCTTGATGGCTTCTGTGAAGTACTCAGCTTCCTTTTCTTTAACCTCTTCACTGTTCAACTGTTCTTTTCCTTCTTGGTTTGTCACAAAAGTTGACCGGAACAATGTTTTGAGGTTTTCTATCTGCTGTTCAAGCTTCATTCTTTGTTCATGCTTCTTTGAGGTGCTTGAAATAGTTATCTTTCTTTTCTTTAGCCTTTCATAGGCTTCATCAGTCTGCTGTTTTGACCATTTTGATATGGCTTCAGCAGTGTCCATTTTTGCATCCACCAGCTCCTTTTTGTTTCTCTTATACTCAGTAGTTAGGTCAGCAATGAGCTTTTTGAATTTGTTCCAGTTTGGAACATTCTTCTTCTTTGTAGGATCATTCTTGATTTTCTCAATCCTTTCTGCCTCATGCTTTAGAGCGACTATTGGCCATTCTTCGAACTGTTGTTCTTCAGGAGGATATAATTTCTCTTTCATGATGTAGGCTAGATATTGTTTTCTTAACTTTTTCTTTTGATCAGCCTTTTCTTTGTTTAGGTCTTGTGCAAACTCTTCTATCTGCTTTACTTTTGTGAAGTAGAACTCCAGTCTTTTAGCAATGCCATCTTCGCTTAAACGTTCACGTTCACTCTCAACTTTAGCTCTTAGTTTAGCTTGCCTTGCCTTGATTTTGAGGTAATCATCCATATCATCTGGTGGCATGTAACCTATGAGTGAGGAGAATCTTCTTTTTGAAGGATCTTCTTCTGTATAGAATTGCCTCATCTCATTTTTGATAGCTTCAAGTTCTAGTGGATGTTGTGCAGCATTAGGATCATGTATACCCTCATCGGCAGAGATTGGCTTTCTTTTTCTGTTGAAGAGCTTTGGTTGTGATGTAGGGATGGTGAGAGCAGTGGTGGATGATTGACTAACAACTGTTGAAACAACTGGTGTTTCAACTGCTGTTGTCATTACACCTGCTGATATGTCAGCAGATGTCTTCTGCTTTTGAGCAGGGGATGATGGTGGTGAGGCAGTTTTTGATGATGGTGATGGTGGTGGAGAATCATCATCTGATATGAGATTCCTTCTCCTTTTTAATGAAGAGGGGGCAGATGATGTTTTGGGTGGATCAGTGGTTTGAATGATGGAGAGTGTCTGACAAACAACTGTTGAAACAACTGGTGCTTCAACCGCTGCTGTCATTACAACAGATGTTGTAACATCTGTAGTCTTCTGTTTTATGATAGGTGGCAGTGGTGATGGTGTGATTGTAGATGATGGTGGTAGAGCAGTAGTTGTAATGGTGTGTGGTAGAGTGGTGTGTGTTGAAGATGTGTGTGTTGATGACATGGCAGCTGTTTGGCTACTGACAGCAGTTTTTGTAACTACTGGTGTATCAGCTGTTTGACTAACAGGTTTTGAAGGTTTTGAGACCTGTTTTTCTTTTTCTTTTTCTTTTTCAGGCTCAATACAAAGGCCATGTTCTATTCCCATGATATGGAAGAAGGAACTTTGGCATTATCTGAAGGGGGCTTAACAAGAAATGATATGGAAGAAGGAACTTTGGCAGAGGCGCTTTGAATGCTAGCCTTTATAGCCTTGATATCTGCTTGAGTGTCTTTAAACCTTGATTCCACCATGTTGGTCAGCATTTGTACTTGAATAGCATGCTTTTTATCAGCCATATGTTGCTGTGTTTCAAGCATGGGTTGAAAAATATTCCAAAGCTCATTTGCAGCAAATGCATGTTGTGCAGGTGCTTGAGCAGGAACAGCAGTGGCTTGTGCTTTTTGAGCTTTTAAAATCTCTTGCACCATATTCTTTATTTCAGCAACTGAATCTTCAAGTTTTTCAACTCTGTCCGTCAATTCCTGATATTTTGAATCATCACCTACTTTAGTAGGATCATCTGAGTCCCCACCAGTAGTGGTTATATCAATGTTTGACTTAGGAACTGAGTCCCAAAAATCACCCATTGATGCCCCTTGTTCTTGGTACAGGGGACTTCTTTCTTCAGCACTCGATAAACCTTTGATGGTACCAGTGGTTAGATCCAACTCACTGGTGGTTACCGAAGTTGCCATGGAAGAAATTGCCTTCAAGGGAGTCTTACTTATGAAACATGTTGGTGCACTATATGTCTGTTGATTACGTCATAATCAAGTCTTGTGTCTAGATAGGTTGTTTGAACACACAACAGGGTATTAATTAGGGTTTATAGTGATTTAACTTGAAGATTTCGCTTGAAACCAGTTCAAGCAAAATCAACAAGACAAGATTTCGCTTCAGTCCATCTCAAGCGAAATCCTGGTTCTATAAATAGGGTTGTGTTGTTTCATTTGTGTAAGACGTGGATCATTGCTTGTGGAATGAAACTCTGTCAAATTGTAATCAGAAAGCAATAAAAGAGAAGAAATTAAAGAGAATTGCTGTTGTAACTTCGTATGCATTGATTCCGCCTTTACATATGAAGATGAATGTCCTTAACTGACGGTTTAAGGTCGTAGAACGATCCAACAAGTGGTATCAGAGCTCAGGACGAGGAGTTCATACTACTACAGCTTGATTCTACTGATTTCTCTCATTTCTACTCATTTCTTTTTATATTTTTCAGATCTGAACAAGTTCCAACGGTCGAAATGATCTGATTTTCGAGTATATCGTGTAAAACGTAGTTTTAACAAAGCCTACAAAGATTTGGACTAAAACTCAGATTAAATCTTGTGAAAAATTACCTAAAACTAGGTTTCGCTTGAAAGTGTTCAAAGGTTATAGGTAGATTTCGCTTGAAAACTTTAGGTTTAGCTTGAAAATCAGAAGTTTCGCTTGAATAGTTCAAGCGAAATTGAGCTTGATAGGTTTCGCTTGAATCTGCTGGTTTTTAGTCAACTATTTCGCTTGAAACAAGTTGAAGCGAAATACATCATCTGGGTTTCGCTTGAAACTGTTGGATGTGATCTGATTGGATTTCGCTTGAAGTTATTGGATAGTTGAAGCGAAATAGCAGATTTCGCTTGAAAAGTGCTTTGAATCTGATTTCGTTTGAAACATTTATATCAGATTTCGCTTGAACAGTAATATAGTGCTGTTTTCGCTTGAAGCTGTTTTATAGCATAAGATTTCGCTTGAACTTGCTGTTACTTCAAAATTTAAAATTTGTCGAAGTGTTCTTGGTAATTCATTGTTACGTATTCAGTCAGTTTGAACTGATTGTTTGTTTGGTTGTTTTTGCAGGTAATTCGAGGAGATTTACAAGGTGCAAATACTGAGAAGTTGAAACATTGTGGACGTTGAACTAACAAAAATTTTTGAATCATGTCATTTAACGAAGAAAGTGTGGTTAAAATGTTTGACGAAAAGGAAAATGATAATCTTGAAAGATTGAATAATTGGTATAATAGATTTTGGTTTAACGCGAGAGAAAATGGGAATAAGCATGTTTGGGTTAATAGACTTGAAAATTTTTGTTGCAAGAAACATGAACCGTTGAATGAGTTGGTAACACGGTATGATCAATTAATTGCAAATTTAAAAACGAATGATATAAGAATGTCAGATGCTGAACAAATATCAAAATTTGCAGAAGTATTACCGGCTGAATGGAATGAATTCTTGATTAACCTGAAAAAGGATTATAGATTTTCAAATTTGAGTTTAAGAGAATTCATCGATAAAATTAAAACACACAATTATGAAAATGAAAAGAAAAAGAAGAATTTGATAGATGAAATAAAAGAGGATTTAGGAAGGATAGATTTGGATGTGATCATTGAAATAAGAAAACGAATCACTGTGTGTCTTGCAGCAAAAAATGTTATGAGATACGATATTAAGAGGGGTTGCTATATTGATGAAAATATGAATCCTCTTGATTTTGTTAAAATTTTCTGTGCAGGAACATACAAGATGGAAACAAAGAAAGAAGCTGATAATGGAGAGATGAATGGAAAATGCTTGAAATGTGAAAAATCAGAAACAGACAATGTCAAACTTCTGAAGAATGTAGAAAGTTTAACATTGAAAATCAAAAGCTTGAAGGATGAGAAAGAATCTGATAGTAAACAGATTCTTGAAATGAAAGAAAATTGTGAAAAGTTGATGTCAGAAAATGTCAAACTGTTGAGTGGTTTGGACAGTTTGACATTGGAAATTAAAAATTTTAAAGAAAAAGAAAATGTTGTTGAAAATGAAAAATTAAAAATTGAAAAAGATTTTCAAAATCAAATAAAGATTTTAGAAGATGAGAGAGATATTTTTGGTAAAGATAATCTGGAAAAACAAATTGAAAACAATTCTCATCTTGCTAAAATCATTCAGCTTGAAAAAGAAGCTGAAAAAGCTCGGATTAAAATCAAAGAGCTTGAGAATAAATTGAAAGGTTTTGAGAATTCTACTTCACAAGTTTGTCCAAAACCGATAAATTCTGTTCCAATAAGTGACAATGTCACAAATTTTGAAAAAGTCAAAGTCAAAATTGAAGATTGCGATGAAATATCTGATGATGAAAAAGAAAAGAAAAGAAAAATATTTTTAGATTTACAAGAAAAATTTAAAAATATTGTTTTGCAATCTACTGAAACAGGTGAATGTTCTGAACAAAAACCTGTTAAGAAGAGTGTAGAACAGAAACAAAAAATTAAAAATTTGAAAAATTCTAAAATTGAAAATAAAAGCTCATCAGATAAATCATCCAATCATTATCAAAAATCACAAAAATTTGTAAATGAAAACTCACAAAGTGTTGGTAATAAGTGGTGCAGGTTTGACCACAGTGCTCAAAAGCCAAATCCAGCATTGAGGAGGAGAAATGACTATAACCAAGCCAAACAATGTTATGATCTTAAGGTTTGGACAGATAGAAGTGGATGGCACGATAACAGAGTGTGTTACACATGTGGTGTGAGAGGACATATTGCTATTAACTGTCAGAATTGGAATTATGAAACAAGAAGATGCTATAATTTTCATATCAGAGGACATATTGCCAGAGATTGCCCAAGGAGATCGATGGGAAGATCAAGGGTTGAATCTCAAAGAATGACAAAGAAGCCAGTCAACGTCAAGCCCCATGAACAGAAGGTTCTAAAACCTAAAGTTCAGGATCAGAAAATTCAAGAAAAGAAAGTCAAACTTTCACAGGGGCAGAAAGACAGACTGCGAAAGAAAAGGAAGAAGGCGAGAGAGTATCTCGAGAAGATTTTGTCGTCAGGTTCACCAGTTGGGTTGAATAAGAGTTCTGATGAATCGATTCACTCGACTGCAAAGCCAAGCAAATCGAATTCTTCAGATACAAATCTGAAGACAAACAAAAGGAAAAAGAAGAAAGTTATTGGCGATGAATCTGGCTCATCCAAGTCAGACAAGCCAAGTTCGGGCAATGAATCTGATTCCACAAAATCAGATGAGCCACAAGTTGAGGTAAAAAAGGAAGAAACAGTTCTTTTAATGAATGATGAGAACTTTCCACCATTACAAGCCGCAAACCTAAAATCAAAAGGTGTTGATGTTGGAAAAATGTTTAATAGCAATGTTAAACATATTTTTAGCAAGATGGCTGATGGAAAGGTCAAAGGGGCAAAAGAATTTTATGAAGGAAAGAGAAATGTTCAAAATGCACCTAAGGCTGGTCAGGCTTGGGTGTCAAAATTTGTTGGTTGAATTTCTGACTTGCCGGAGCTTCCAGGTTGGTAAGTGTGAAGCAGGTATCGGCATCATTCTTGAGAAATTCACAGGATGGTAACTGGGATATTTCGTCTTACATGTGGTAAATCAGGGACATTAAGTTGTACTTGATTTTCTACAAGTGATAGTGGTGTTTGACCTAATAATGTTAATTTTTTTCAAAATGGTTAAAAGAGAACAAGGTGATGAGATAACCCCGAACTCACAAGTGATGGGTAAACAATCTAATTTTTCCGGAAAAACCATTCTGATTAAAACAAACTTAAGTGTTTTGAAATCATTATGGGAAAATAGTTTGTTGTAAGGGGGAGTTCAGATTGAATACGCCGAAACCCTCACGGCTGAACAAACATGATTACTTTCATCAGATTGAAAAACGGTTTTCAAACTGTTAAGATCAATGGGTTGTAAATCATGGGGGTACGTTATATTTTCTACAAATTAGAGCACTTGAAGCAGAAAATGGATGGCGAGACAAAGTTATCAGTGTTGGTTGTCAAATTTTTTTTAAAATGGTTTTGCATTTTAGGGGGAGAAATATTGTTAGAAAATACAAAAACATTTGAAAAATTTGAAAAAGCCAAAAACATGATAAAATTCAAAAATTGAGTTTTTGCGTAATAAGAGGAAATGATAGTACATCAGTAGACAGTTACAGTATGCTAAAGAAATGGAAAGTTTAAATGTGTTAAACGATCTCACCGTGGATGTGTCGGTAGGTTTTTATACATTTAGTAAACTTTTTCGGGTTATAAACCTAAATTCAAACTTGCTTATTTCGTGGGGAACACTACTTGGATATATAGGTAACCCCTGAAATCTCGTTTGAAAGGTCTCTTAATCTGATATACTAGGTCTTTATACTCTATGATATCTGGGGTATTATTCCGGGACTTCTGCTGAACGGTGGTTCTGACCTAGTCCCTGGCTAATACTTGCTGCAATGCTTGAAACACAGCATTAAACCCTCAGCATGCTGAAACAATAAAATTGATAAATGCTGCCGTTGTAAGCAAAAAGATCCTCTAAAGGGGACACACCGAAAAGTCGAAGCTGATATCTCTCTGCGTATACGGAAGTATCGACCTGAGATCCCTCGGCCCTCGCATACCTAATTTATATACAGATATCATTGTAGTATACTCACCTGTAAGACTGATTATTGGGATTCTGGATACGGGAGTATATTCAAGAGGTGGGACACATGAATGAGCTAAGTTCATAAGACATCTAATTCGTATCCTGAATCAGTTGAAGTTTGTATGAAAATTTAAGTGGATCAGTATATCGACAATCTAAGTGAATTGTTTAATGCGTAATGTGATTTTAAGCTCAACGGTACTTGTGACTTGTCATAAACTGATATGATCTTCTAATGCATTCTCAAACCAAAAATATTGTATGTAAATATGTTTGTACATATTTCTTTACTGCTTTATATTTTCAAAAAATACAAAAAGATTTTTGATTCTGCTTTATTTTCGACAACCGATGTCTGAGTGCTGAGTTTCAAAATCTAAGTAAGCTGATTGTGTTTCTGAAAATAAAACAAGTTCATTAATTTGAAACTTGAAGTTTTAAAATCAAAAATCAAAAACAGTTTGTGATATCTCCAAGGTCATTAGTTTGGACTTGGATGATTAACTGTGGGGGATTTGGATGCTTATATTGTTATAGTGTTAGTTTCCGATACGATTCGATGAAACTGCCAAATTCATGAGAAGTGGTTTAGAATGTTTGAATTGTTAGATTACATTATCTGAAAGTTTTAAATGTTGTTACTTATAGTTGGATGAGTGATTGCAGGTTTCAGGAATTTCCACGGAAGCTAAATGTCAAAACTTGAACCAGATTTCTCAGATTCTAGCATATCGAGAGGGGGAGTCTGTGAAAGGGGGAGTCTGGGTCAACGGTCAAAGGAAAGATTGAAGTTTGAAGTTTAAAAGTTGAAGATAAAGATTGAGAAAAGTTTTTACAAGGTTTGAAGATTGTTAAAGACAAAGACTTGAAGCCAAAGACTTCATCAACATCCAAGGGGGAGTCTGTTGGTGCACTATATGTCTGTTGATTACGTCATAATCAAGTCTTGTGTCTAGATAGGTTGCTTGAACACACAATAGGGTATTAATTAGGGTTTATAGTGATTTAACTTGAAGATTTCGCTTGAAACCAGTTCAAGCGAAATCAACAAGACAAGATTTCGCTTCAGTCCGTCTCAAGCGAAATCCTGGTTCTATAAATAGGGTTGTGTTGTTTCATTTGTGTAAGACTTGGATCATTGCTTGTGGAATGAAACTCTGTCAAATTGTAATCAGAAAGCAATAAAAGAGAAGAAATTAAAGAGAATAGTTGTTGTAACTTCGTATGCATTGATTCCGCCTTTACATATGAAGATGAATGTCCTTAACTGACGGTTTAAGGTCGTAGAACGATCCAACAAAACAACTGTCCAACTGAAGATCTGTTGATCCACCAGTTGTAGTTGCTGCTCCACTTGAACTACCACCGAGAGTTACTTGTAACTTAGGGGGTGTAACCTCCTCAATTGTTGCTGGGATAGCAGGATTAGTAGCATCAGACCAAGTCACTTGTGAGGGTATACTCTCAGTGATAGGTGATAGAGAGGAACTGGTTTGTGTCTGAGCTATAGCAGCTGCATGCAACAAAGGTAGCATGGATTGTGGCATTATGATTGGTGAGGGTATAGGTGTTGAAAGAGACATGTCCTTGGGATCAGGACTGAGGAAGATGGATCCGAGTGGATTCAGAGCTTCATATTGTGGTGTCCCTGTGCTTACAACCTGATCCTTTTGTGAGGATGTAGGAGGAGTTTTAGGCAATGGTTGAGATCTTTCTTCCAACTGCTGTGAGGAAGTAGCAGCAGTGGTTTGTGGTGACTTTTGTGTTGTCACTGGCAGTTTCTCTGGGATCTCATCTTCCAGAGTTGCCTTTGTTTTGGGTTTGGTGGGTTTTCTGGATGTTTTTCTTTTGGTCTTTTTGGTAATGTCAGGTGTGGGTTTCAAAGCAGTGGTAGTGCTGCTCTGATCACCTGGAGCAGTGGGCTCAGCAGCAGATGTCTGAGGAGCAGTTGTAACTGCTAAATTCTGCTCAGCCACCTCTGCTTTTGTTTTTATAGGTGCCATCATTCTTGAAAATGTTTCATTTGTTAAGCTTTTTATTTGACAATAAACACCTTGTTTGAGCAAATTTTTATTTTCCTTTTCAAATTTTTGTTCAAAATAATAACTCAAAAATCTTGGAAAAAGTAAAAATGCTTTGCTATCAACATTTTTTATCAAGTCATTAAAGATCTCCTGGGAGTAGTTGTAGTTTTTGTTGTTTAGAATAGCATATCCCAGGCATTGAATCTTTAATGGTATTTCGTTGAACGATGTTGTTTTATTCGAAACACAAATCAGAAGTGTGTGAAATAAAAACCTAGGTGCAGAAGGGAAATAACCTTTTTGTAAGGTATCTACCTTTGATTGTTCTGCATATCCCCTTTTTGCGAAATCTGTTTTCATCTCGGCTTTATCAAAAGAGATTTTACCTTCCTGATCGTCGAGTTTAAAGACTTCGTAGATTGATTGTGGTGTGATTTGAATCACTTTACCCTGTATCGAGGAGTTAATGGCTTTGAATTTATCATCTTGTTTTTCAAGCGTCGCCTTTTTCCAAAACTCTCTCTGGGTTTGCAGATAGATGGGAGCATTTACTGTCAACAAAGTTTTGTACTTTGATGCAGATATTGTATCAATGATGGAGTCGAAAGTGTGGTTGTCTTTAAGTTTTGTGAGTAAACCCAAATAGTTGTGAGATTGTTTGTATGGTATTTCGATTGATCCTTCGGTCGTTTGAGCGACCTCATTGGAGGGTGGTGGTGATTTTGGTTTTGATTTTGATTTTGACTTTGATTTTGTCATTTTTGCGGAGAATAACGAAGAATGATTTTGAAGATTTTGGAGAAGAAAGGTTGGAAACTGCTTTGAGAAGAGAATTTTGGAATTCAATTCGACAGTGTAAAACCCTGTTTGGGGTTTAGGGCAGGGTTTTATTTAGGAAAAAAAATTGATCGCTGATGTGGCAGCGGTTATTACGATCTGAGGGCTAAAAACTGACCACGTGTCAAACACTGATGTAATGGATGAGAGATGGAGAACAGTTAGCAATCAACCTTTGATAAAAAAAAATCAGGAGCAAACCTGAATATGACATGATCTTGACATATGAACCATTTCCTTTTGACCCATTTATGCGGACAATAATACCAAAAAAATAAGGTATTACATCCTGAAAGGAGCTGAAACTATTGCCAACAAAAACAAGCAAGAGTTCCAAATATATTATTCTAAAAAGAATGAACAATATATCCTGGTTAATCGAGAAAATCCTTTGAACAAGAAAAAAATGATTAAAGGATTTTCTGAGAACAGCATCAAAAAGGATCTGGTATAAATTCAATTAGAGTACATAATCACATCATTCTCAAGTTATTGAAAATGATCAGTGGTTTGACAATACTGGTAGGAAAATTTTGAATACATTTTGACCACTGTTTGGTATCATTTTCTTTATCAGTTGATTGCAAACATGAGGACACATAGATGAGTTTTTGATCATTTGTCTAGTCCTTTTGAAAATCAATCACTGGAGACACTAATATCACCTGAACTTTTTGAACCAATGAGCGCAAACAGTTGCATAATGACCATTATTACCCCGAGTTTTGACTCTCAAGTGTTTTAAGTTTATACTCTTTTCTTCTGAATTCAAGAGTTTTTGTGAGTTCAAAAGTTTTGAGATAAACATACTTCAGAGTTTTTGTGAAATTTCTTAATGTAGTTTAACATAGTTGATTTTGTCCTTTTGAGGAACTCAACCTGTTTTCAACACATAAGATCTGAATAACTAAAGTTTTCATTTTCCTCTTTTTATGTTAGCAAAACATCAATGTTTTTATGAATATAGGTTTTGTTAGTCTGAGGTTCATACTTTAGTATTCAGAAAAAAAAACATCACAAATTTTACATCAACAATTGAGATCAATTTTAGAAAATAAGAAATAATCTCATAGTTTAACAGATATTGTTTTCAGATCTAGAAACCATGAGTGTCTTGTGCATGAATTCACTTGTTGTGTGAAATTTGTGTGTCATATGACATCTTGGTTGATTTACAGAGTTTTTGAACAACCATTTTGATCATGATTTATTCGTTACTCTTTTTTTTCAACTGAAAACAACCAACCTTGGTATCAATGAATTTTGAGCTGAACTGTTATGTCAAATTGATTCTTAGATCGAATTTGACTGTCCAGGCTCTGATACCAATTGTTAGGATCGAAGGCTCTCATGATTGTGTTTGTTTGTATGTTTTGAACAAATCAAATAGGTATGAATAGTTTTAAGTGCAGCGGAAATGAATAACAAACTTTGTAAACACAATCAAAGGAAAATATAGTTTGATAAACAATTGCTTTTCATAGAGTCGAAAGATTACATCAAAAGCAAAAGATTACAATGCAAGCTTACAGACTAAACTCCCCTTCAGCCTGATACTTCAGAGTTGGTTGCACAAGATGAAAGGATTGAATTGAGGAGAAGAACTCACTCAAAACAAATCAAATATAACAGTACAGAGTACTGTCATATTTATAGGCAAACCAAACTACTGATGTACCTCAGCTGACGTCACCATGATAGTGACATCTAACAGCCTAACAAACTATAAACACTGGCCTATACAAACTACTGATGTCTAACAAATGATTGATAGTAAAATACAAAACAAGTTAAACACTGTTCACGTTCCACTGTTGTAGCCTAAGCCCTGATTACTTGAACATCAGTGCTTTCTTCAAAAGGTGATCAGTCTTTGAATGAGCAGTGCTTGGGTTTTCAGCAGTACTTAAGAGACAGCAGTAGATAGAGCTCAGTGTTTGCCTTTTAGCAGTCTTTAGTTATTTCATCAGTGTTTGGTTCATCAGTTGTTCTTCAGTACAGTACTTAGAGTGTATCGGCAGATAGATAACCACTGTCAAGGGGAGAGCTTAGAGTAAACGTCTGCTTATTGTGAATCCCCTGATGTGACAAGGTTTTGGCTTTACATTATCTGTTCCTCTGGTAGGGTTCAATCCCAACAAGGAATTTCCTTAAGTTCTTTACCCTTAGTACTAATGATTACTGAAATCATATATACTATTCCTTGTTTTTGTTCATAATTAGCAACTTTCATTACTGATATGAACTTCATGGGCTTACGTGGTTTATCTCCTGTAATCCTAATTACTTCTCCGGTGGGTGATTGAATTTCTATGGAATTCTGATCACACAAGATTCGAGCATGGTTGGTTACTAACCAATCCATTCCTCATACAACATCAAATTCAGCTAACTTCATTGGCAATAAGTTTGTAGAGAATTTATGTCCTAAAAGTTCTATATTTTCTTCCTGCAAAACTTTATCTATTTTAACTGAATTTCCATCTGCCGTTTCAACTGTAAAAATCTGCCTAATATTGGTTAAAGGTAAATTAAGAGCTTGGCAGAATGAAGTATTTATAAAACTTTGGTTTGCACCAGAGTCAAATAATACTTTGGCGTAAATGTTGTGAACTAAGAACGTACCCGCTATCACATCTGGGATGAGTTCTGCTTCTTGAGTAATTAGCTGAAATGCCCTGGCATTCTTCTTAATAGTTCCGTCAGTCGCCTTGGTTTTGTTGTCTGCTGGTTTGCCCAATTTAGGACATTCTGTTTTGAAATGTCCTGCCTCTCCACAATTGTAACAAATTATGGATTTCTTCCTGCAATTTTTTCACGATGCCCTACAGTTTTGCAAAAATTGCAATATACTTTGCATTTTCCAAAATGTTTCTTTTGCAATTTTGACAGAACGGCAAAGTTGAAGATTGCCCTGTTCCTCTTCTCTTGAAGCTGTTATTATTACCCGTACGAAATCCTTGGGTAATTTTCTGAGCCAGTTCCTTCTTTCTGTTTTCATCTTGTGTGCGTACCAGTTCATCGGTTAGGGTATTAGCTAATTCCACAGCATCGTCAATAGTGCGAGGTCTCGCAGCTTTAACAATTTTGCGGATTTCACTAATCAGTCCCCAAATGTAGCGAGAAATGAGTACCGGTTCTGGCGAAGCCAGTGTTGGTACCACTCTAGCATATTCAAAGAATGTCGAAGTATAACCGCGACAATCTACACCCATCATCCGATGATTTAGAAACCTATTGGTCATCTGTTCCTTTTCATACTCGGGACATAATTTTCTTTCTACAAAACCCTTAAATTCTTCCCAAGTTATGTCATAAGCTATTATTCTTCCTTTTGATTGTAACACAGTGTTCCACCATTCGAGTGCTCCTTCCTTGAAGAGATTTGATGCGTACATGACCTGATCATCTTTAGCACATTTACTTATTGCAATGACTGCTTCGGTTTTCTCTAACCAACGCAGTGATGCAGTCGCTCCTTCATTGCCTGCAAATTCAGTGGGTTTACAAGCAAGGAATTCTTTGAAAGTGCAACCAGGCGTTGCAGTTTTCATTTTCTTAGGAAATGGAGCTTGATGTGGTTCCGCATTATGATTAACATGATCATTGCCTCCGTTTACACTATTACTGAAGTTATCTTCAGAAATACATTTACTAGGAACGATTTGTTACGGTTCGATTGGACTCTTTACAGCAGCAACGATGGCTGGAATAGCATTGGCTATCCCTTGAGCAACAATATTTTCGATATCTTGTCTAGTCATATATTGATCTCCTGGATGTTGCTCAGACTGATTAACCTCATTTACTGGTTCATTACCAATGTTTGCCATCTGATAATTAATTTTATATAAATAATTAGTATAATTACAAATATAATAAAACAGTTTGCACATAATCACATTAACATGTATAATCAAAATTATCGATTTCACAGGTTTCATTTCTATATATTATGCCTCGTACACACGATTATCATACAACGTTTTATTGTTAAGTTATTACACATACTGGTTATTATGATTTTTTATTAACAAATATTCCTGCAAACTCCCATTATCTGGTCAGCTAATTTCTTAAAAACGACACTCCCTATCGTCATATTTCCAAGTAACTCTTTCTCCCACATCCCTAATCCTATTTCCTGCATCAATTAACTCTTCGCCCCAAAGACGAAGTTCAGCCAGATTCTCCGGGCTCATAGTTGGATATAGTGGAGATTTTGGGTCAACTTGTGGGAAAAATGTATCAGGGTTGTTTAAAAGATTTTGGTATTGCCAATCAGTTGTCCACCATTCATCTAATTCTACTGGTAGTGGTTGAGGGTGGACAATAGGATCTGGAATAGCAGGTTCCAGATTGATTGGGATTGGAGCTTCTAGCGGGTAGCTGAAAAGATCTTCTTCAGTAAATATAAGGTTTGGATTAGCTGGTTCAAGGTTTCCATCGGCAGGTCCGATGAGGTCACTCTTTACTAATTTATGATCTAAAACTTCCCAGGGAGTCATTTTCTATTTCTGTCTAGAACTTTCTCCGATTTCTCTTTCTGTTTTCTTAAAACTCTTCTCAGCTTCTATCTCTACTTGATTAATATTTTCCTCAATTTCTACCCCTTTTCCTTTGTCTTTTGGTTCTTCAGTTGTAGTAACCTTTCTTGTTGCTGGTTTTTTCCTTCGTACTCTCCTCCAGCCCACAAATCTGCTTCTTTTCTTGGGTTTAGGTTTTGCCAGTGGTTTGGATTGAAATTTGCATGGGTTCTTCTTTATCAGCGAAGTAACCGGTGAATTCCTTGGAAACTTCTATCTTAACGGGATAGAGGTTAAGATTTTCTAAACCTTCTGATATCTCATTCATGCTGTTTAGCATATATGAAAAATACATACCAAATGTTAAAATAACAAAATTTTATAGGTGTTTTGGTCAAAAATTACCGAAGCAATTAAGTGATCAAATTAGTAAAGTGAGGTAGTGTGCTAAAATGGGTGTTGAAAATATGCTGGTTAAGTTGTTTATGAAAATCAGTATTCAGGATACGGCTCAGGATATTGAGCTGTATCTACGATCAAACAATGAGCAAACAATGAGCAAAAAGTAAAGTAAACGACACGAGATGTACGAGGAAAGCCCTTGATCAATCCAGATCGCCGGCATAAAACCTTGGGAGCTGACAATCGCAGCTGCCTTGTTCTTCTTATTACTTCAAACGTCAGGATACAGTGCAGGATATAGACCAGATCGCTACGTGTTACAATGTTTTTTGTGTGAGAGTGAAAGCTTGCTAGAAAGCGAGTGTTAGAGTGTAACGAGTGTGAATGTGATGTCCTATTCGATCTGGTATACCCACCCATTTATAGCAATGAATTACAAACAATAATCCCTACAAATATGGGGTACTCCGAATATTCCATTGTGAACGTTATTGACCGAGTAATACGGCTTCAACGTCTTTATTTGAACGACTTGGACCGAGTCTTCCGTGGAATAAGTCTTATGAACGTTGCCAGCTTCTAACCCACGTACCTGCACATAATCCATTAGTAATCCTGAGGATACCATTCAGGATGTTACCAATATCCTGAACCAGCATCCCGGATGTAAACAGATACTACATAACCAAGATATAAACCAAGATATTTTCCAGGATATGGGTTCAGAATTTCACCCATAACAATTGTCCCCAAAAATGTTACCGTTTGATATCCTGCACTAACGGTTACATTTTTCACGGTGGCTGAGGTAATTAAGAGATAAGACCATTGATGTGACAGCTTTCAACCACCCGGCCTATATTTACTCATCATGCCCTATATCTTCTCATCCTCATCTCCTTTTTTAATCACAATCGACAAGGAAAAAGGTAATATTCTCTCCCTCATCTTCACATTCATCTTTATCATCTTTCTCCGGCGAAAAATTCAGGCGACCAAATGCCCAGGCAAACAAGGTCCAGTTCAGGTGACTCGGCTCCCACATTCATCCAACAGAATCTTCTCCAAGAACCGGAGAATGAGACATGCACCTTTGACAGTGCCCATCTGTCAGCCTTGAAATCCTCCGGTATCTTTCCGGAAGGAACTATATTCCGACCCTTTGATATAGAAATCCGGTCAGATATGGTTTCCAGTGAGTGGATATGTTTCAATGCCTTCCCCTTTACCTTAGGGTTACGATTCCCCTTTCCGGACTTCATCACCGAGTTCTTTAATATCACCAAAATTTCTTTCAGCCAAACCATGCCAATGCTCTGGCGTGTTTTGTCTGTTCTTGACCAAATCAAGAGAAACCATATACCTGACCTTTCCGTCCATGATCTCCCTTTAGCCTACAAGCTTAGATGCCATGGCTCATCTAGATTCCTATTCTATTCTACTTCTGGTGACCCATTGATACTTCGTGCCACCAGGAACGAGGATGGTTGGCAATCCAAGTTTTTCTTTGTAAAAAGGGATTCAATCCCTGGTGGAACGGATTATCCGATGAGATGGTTGAAGAAGGGTAGGATTTAGGGTTTAAAGATGATCCTGCCTCTTATCCTGCTTTATATCCTGAACTGACCAATTTTATTTTCTCTGTTGTGTATGCAGCTGATTTCAGGAAGATTGCACCTCCCCTTGCTGATTCTCAAAAAAGAATAGACGCCATCAGACTCCTTTCAGAGGCAGAGAGAAGCTTCCACCCATCTCCACCAACTCCAAGCCCTCTTTCAAGCGCAAACATGTCTGGTAAGGATCCTGCAAGATACCCTGTACATACATGTTTTTATTTGATATTTTTAGGAGAGATTTAGAATATTACTCCTTGTGTGCAGATTCCAGCAAAGTTCCAGTCTATCTAGACCTTGACGAACTCGACAGCTACCCCACTCCAGCCACAGTCAAGAAGGAGACTCCTGCTGCTACTAGCTCCAAGCCACTCCCGGCTCCCAAGGCCAATCTAAGAACTCGTGCTTCCACAGCAAAAAAGAGGAAAGGTCTTGAAGTCACTGCTCTAGGTTCAGAAGGGTTCTCCTATGACGAACTCAGCTTCTCTGATTCCTTAGAGCCAATGACATCCTTCCTCAACAAGGTAATATCCTGACTCATATCCTGCATGTATATCCTGCACATATATCCTAATAGGATATCCTGACAGGATATCCTGGTCTATACATATATTCTAACTTTATACCTACAATTGATGTGCAGGGCCTCCAGCATTTGCTCCACTTGTATAATGATGCATGTGGTATGGTTGCACTTCATGAAGCCAGAATCAAACAGCTTGAAAGCACCGTCGCTGACCAAGGTGCCATTGCTGAAGCAAAGACCCGGCACTACGAAAGCCTGCTGAAGAAGGTCACCCAAGACGCTGAGGTCAAACTCTCCACCGTTCAAATGGATCATGATCAAGCCTTGGTTAACTTCCGGGAGGGAATCAAGGCTTCTGCTATCGTCTCCCTATTACAAGCACGCATCAAGATGGCTTACGAGGCCAAGGAGACGGGCCTTGTTTGTCCATCTTGGCCAGTTGAATCTTGGGTGGCCAAACTAAAGGAGCTTGGAGGCAAAGCTGTGCCACTTCCTGTTGAAGCTGGTGAGTCTTCTAAGTCAGCAGAAGTGGTGATCCAGGCTGGAGACAAGAAGGATGCTGGAGCAGATGCTGGGGTGGATGCTGGTGAGGATGCTGCTCAGGATGCTGGTGCTGAGAAGTCTGAGAAGGTTGGAGAGGATGCCGCTGTGTGAGGGCACTTAGGTGGGCGATGACGGATACACGTGCCAAGGCCAGGGCCCACCTTTTTAAATTTGAATGTTGGTCTGTAGTCCCTTGAACAATTTACTTTTCTGCACTTTACTTTCCTGCACCTGAACAATTTACATTTCCTGCATGCCTTTTGAACAATACAACAGTTGAAGGTGGATGGGTCTCGGTTTGAGATGAATCCTTCAACTATTGGGTAAATATGGTAATGAACTATAGTGCTCTTAGTGGATGGGCCTTGTTTTGAGGTGAAACTAAGAGCACATCTTTTGGTATGTTAATAATATAACTACTCTTTTGACTTTATTATTATTGTCATTAACATACAAATTTCACTTGTGAAAATTGTTTGGTTTAAACATTCTTAGGAACATATATCATAAATGTATCCTGGGAGATATCCTGAAAGATATCTTAAAAAGGATATTGAAATACAACCTATAAATTGTCCAAACAAAAAGGAGAGATCATACCAGAGGTTCTTAGAGAATCAATTCCAATCATAAGTTTGTCCCCAGTGCATACTTATAAACTTGGATCCATCCTTTGAACAGTATAATGTATGTCCCCTGTGTTTGCCAAAAACACAAATGTATTTATATTCTGACTCAAATGAATACCGAATACCCCAGGGCAAAACCCATGATATCCTGAAATGAATCCTTAGCATACTTGGGATAAACCCTTAATATCTTGGGGATAAACCCTGATATCTGGGGATAAACCCTAAATTTCATGCGCTACAGGCGAGAGTGTATAAACTCCAATTCTTAGAAAGGTGAAAACCTTTAAACCTTAGAGAGTATGAAAATACTCTTTCGTGAGAGAGGGTGATCAATCCTCATATACCTTCAGGATCCAGGATATAGCCAACAGTAACAAAATTGTCAGCCACTTTTGCATGAACTGGTCCCGCTACCTTGAACTATACCTAGATAACTTGCGCTCCAAGCGAGGTGTTTAAACCCAATTCGTAAGAAAGGTGAATACCTTTGAACCTTTGAAGGGACCAGGATCCCTTAAACGTGAGAGAGGGGGCCAATCCTCTAATCTTTCGACTTATCCTGAGCATATATCCTGGAACTATATCCTGAAACATATCCTGCAAAACAATTGTAAACTAAGGTGCGTGTTAGCTTGGCTAACACCCCTCCGATGCTTAAGTCAGTATTGGGTTCAAGATAATAAACAAATATATTTAAAATAGAATACATACCATTCCGAGATAAAAAATAAATTCTACTCTTACTTGAAATAGAGCTTTAAATGTATTGCATTCCAGGATCTTGGTAGCATATCCCCTTCCATATTCTTGAGTCGATATGCTCCTTTACCTGCTTCTGACTCGACTTCATATGGTCCTTCCCACTTCGGAGCTAACTTGCCATCGGCAGGATTAGTGGTATTTTGAAAAGCTTTTCTTAGCACCCAATCACCAACTCGAAATCTTCTAGTCCTTATGTTCTTATTATATGCTCTGGATATTCTTTGTTGATATGCTGCTATCCTTAGTCTTGCTGCGTCTCTTTTTTCATCTATAGTATCTAAATCTTGGCACAAGACTTCAGGATTTTGTTCAGGATTCTGTAGCATAGATCTTGCAGTAGGTATCATCATTTATGTTGGAATCATTGCTTCTGCTCCAAATACCAAGGAAAACGGGGTCTGGCCGGTTGCATTCTTTACCGTTGTCCTATCAGCCCATAAAACAAAGGGTAACTCTTCCGCCTATCTTCCTTTTTTGGCTCCAAGCCTCTTCCTTAAGTTATTAACTATTATCTTGTTCGAGGATTCAACTTGTCCATTCGCTTGAGGATGTACCGGAGTAGATGTGATCATTTTGATTCCCCAACTCTTGCAAAAGTCAGTAGTCCTTTTGCTTATAAACTGGGACCCATTATCACAAATGATCTCAGCTGGTACTCCAAACCTAGTCAGTATATTCCTCTTTATAAAGGATACTACTTCTTGGTCTCTAACTTGAACAAATGCTTCAGCCTCAACCCACTTAGAGAAATAATCCGTCATTGCTAACATAAATACTTTTCCTCCCGGAGCTTTTGGTAACTTCCCCACTATATCCATCCCCCATTTCATGAATGGCCAAGGGGAAACTACAGGATATAGTGGTTCAGCTGGTTGATGTAGTATGTTACTATGCCTTTGACATGCATCACATCTTCGAGCATATTCTGCAGCATCTTTCCTCATTGTTGGCCAAAAGTACCCTGTCCTCAATACTTTCGAAAATAACGACCTGCCCCCAGTATGGTTACCACAATCCCCTTCATGTATATCCTGAACTACTTCTTTGGCTTCAGGATCCTCCAAGCACCTCAAATACGGTCCTGCAAGAGATTTCTTGTATAAAATATTATTTATAATAGTGAATCGTGATACCTTCATCCTAAATGCCTTAGGATTTTCATTTTCGGGGATGTGTCCATCTTTAAGATATTTCAGAATTGGAGCTGTCCAGGATTTAGGATCCTGTTCAGGATATTCTACTCCAGGATCCCGAATACCCGCTACTTCTTTATCCTGAGGATTCGTTGCAGGATATATGACATGTAATATTGGTATTTGGGTCCCTCCAGGTATCCTGATCGATGATCCCAAATTTGCTAAGGCATCCGCTTCAGCATTATCCTCCCTTGGTACCTGTTCAAGTGTAAAAACATCGAAATATCCTGCCAATTTTTTGAGAATATCAAGATATTCAATCAATTTCTCACCCTTAACTGCATAGGATCCATTAAAATGGTTAGTAATTAACAAAGAGTCAACATATACTTGTAAATTTTTTATACTCATGTTCTTAGCCAACTCTAATCCTGCAATCAAAGCCTAATATTCCGCTTCATTATTGGTAGCAGGAAATTCACACCTAATAGCCTGGGGTAATATGTCCCCCTGTGGCGATTTTAGTAGTATTCCTAATCCTACTCCTCTTATGTTAGATGCACCATCAGTATATAATGTCCAGGATCCTGAGGATTCTCCTAAGTGTTGAACTTCTAGGTCTACCTCATCCTGAATGTCACTACTAAAATCAGCCAAAAAGTCAGCTAAATGCTGAGACTTTATGGCATTCCAAGGTTCATATACTAAATCATAAGCACTCAACTTTACTGACCACTTAGCCATCCTGCCTGACATCTCTGGTTTCCTAAGCACATTTTTAACAGGATAATTTGTTTTAACATGAATCCTATGTGTCTCGAAGTAATGTCTAAGTTTCGTTGATCCCATGACTAATGCTAGTATCAATTTTTCTAAATGAGAATATCTAGTTTCAGCATCTAACAAGCTTTTACTAACATAATAAACAGGATATTGTTGACCTTCATGGTCCTTTACAAGGACGGCACTTACAGCATTCCCTGATACCACGAGGTATAGGGATAATGGTTCACCATTCTCGGGCTTCATCAGTAGAGGTGTGGTTGAAAGATATTGCTTTAAATCCTGTAGGGCCGCTTCATGCTTCTCACCCCATTCGAATTTCTTGTTCTTCTTCAGGATATCATAAAAGTCTTTGCATTTTTCTGAGGATCTTGAGATAAATCTATTTAATGCTGCCACTCGCCCTGTTAATCGTTGAACCTCCTTCATATTTGAGGGCGATTTAATATCCAAGATGGCTTTAATCTGCTCCGGGCTTGCTTCTATTCCTCTTTTGGTCACCATATATCCTAGGAATTTTCCTGCCCCCACTCCAAAATGGCACTTAGCAGGATTCAACTTCATGTTATACTGATCCAGGATATCAAATGCTCCTTTAATATCCTGGAGGTGATCCTGAGCTTTCTTTGATTTCACCACCATATCATCAATATACACCTCCATGGTGTCCCCCAATTTGTCTTTTAACATCATGTTTACCAATCTTTGGTATGTTGCACCTGCATTTTTCAAACCAAAAGGCATGGCTGTATAACAATAAATACATGTTGGCGTCATGAAGGCAGTATCCTCCTGGTCAGAAGGCTCCATTTGGATTTGTTGAAATCCTGAGGATGCATCCATGAAGGTCAGCATTTCATGCCCGGCAGTAGCATCTACCATTGCATCAATGTGGGGAAGAGGAAATTGGTCTTTAGGACAAGCTTTGTTCAAGTCTGTGTAGTCTACACAAACTCTCCATTTCCCATTTTTCTTCTGTACCACGACTACATTTGCTAGCCACTTTGGGAACTTAACCTCTCTAATCATTCTGGACTTCAATAATCTCTCAACTTCCTCTTGAATAATCGTATTCCGCTCAGGAGCAAACTTCCTTCTTTTTTGTTGAACAGGCTTGAATGATTTATCAATTCCAAGCTTGTGAGTGATGATGTCTTTGGATATGCCTGTCATATCCTCATGCTTCCATGCAAACGTTGACATCCTGCATTTCAAAAAGTTAATTAACTGTTTTTCAATATCCTGAGGGATATTGGTTCCTACGAGCACCGAAATATCGGGGTTATCCTGATCCAAAATAACTTTCTTCACATCTTGCTCCGGATCCTCCACGATATCCTGGGCCCGCGTCTTTAATTGCTATGCTGCACTGGGCTTGGTTGAGGATTTCATCGAGGATGAGTAGCATTCTTTCGCCTCCTGCTGATCACTATCAACTTTGACAACTCCCCAAGGGGTAGGTATCTTGATGCATTGGTGATATGTTGACGGCACAGCCTTTATATCGTGAATCCACGGTCTTCCTAGTATGATGTTATAGCAGGATAGAGAATCCATCACACAGAAACGTTGTATCGAGTTGACTCCTTCAACGTATACTGGCAACTTTATCTCTCCCACTGTGTTTCTAGCCTCTCCACTGAACCCAACAAGCACGGTAGACTTTGAAGTGATATCCATTGGAGATACATTCATTCTCTTCAGCGTCTCTAGTTGGATTATGTTGACGGAGCTGCCATTATCAACCAATATCCTGCGTACAAAATGGTTAGCCAAATATAATGTTATTACCAGAGCATCATGGTGAGGATCCTGGACAGTATCCCTGTCATCAGCATCAAATGTGATCACTTTGTCAGTCGTGAGAGTAGTCATTCTGACAGGCTTGTCTCCCCTTTCGGCCTTAGCTTCTTTTGCATGTCTCTTTGCTGTCGAATACGAAGTCCCGCAAATGTCGGATCCTCCCGAAATGAAGTTGATTATCTTGGCATCCGCGGGAGGTGATGCTGCTCGCTCAGGATCCTTCTCAGTATCCTGACCCTTATTCTTCTTTCTTCCTAAGAGATCTTTCAGATATCCCTTGCTTAGAAGATAACTTATTTCTTTCCTTAGGGCAATGCAATCCTCAGTCACATGTCCTAAATCTTCGTGGAAAGCGCACCATTTTGACTTATCTTTCCAATCAGCCTTTTGTTGATTTTTTCGAGGCCACCTAGCCTTGTCTCCCAAACCCTGCATGGCATACATCAATTCAGGAATGTTAACAGAAAAGCAATATTCAGACAACTCAAGATATTCTTCAGGATCCTCATCTTCGACAGCATTCACTCTTTTGTTTTCATTTCTTCCATATGGCTTAGGCCGATATGACTTGAATGAGGATTCTGACTTCCTGTTAGTTGACTCATAAGTGTTAGATGAGTTCATCCTCTCTTGCATCTTTCTGTCATCCTCCAATCGAATATATCTCAGGGCCCTGTTCTGAGCATCATCCAAGTTCCTGCATGGGTTCATTACAAGGTCTTGGTAAAATTGAGAATCTTTTTGCAGCCCCATCTTGAAAGCTTGCACAGCTGTTGCAACATCAAGATGTGGGATGTCTAAGGATTATCGGCTGAACTTGTTCACGTAATCCCTTAGGGATTCTTGGTGCCCTTGTGTTATCCTGTAAAGGTCACTTGTTAATTTCTCAAAACTTCGACTACAAGAAAACTGGCTATTAAATAAATTTACTAAGTGAGCAAAAGATGTAATCGAATGTGGAGGAACATTCAAGAGCCATTTCAAGGTTGATCCTGTTAAGGTGGAACCAAAACCCTTGCACAAGCATGCTTCCTTGAGATCCGGAGGAATAGGGTTAATCTCCATTCTTTCCCTATACTGAGCAATATGCTCCTCAGGATCCGTAGTTCCATCGTAAAGCTTCATGTTAGGGGTTTGAAATCTCTTTGGGATCTCAGCATCACAAATAGGATATGCGAAGCGAGATATCTTGTGGCTGTCTTGGGACACTTCTGGAATCGGCTGGACCACTCCAGGTACACTAGATATCATGTCCTTCAACTTCTGAAGTTCCCTAGTGAGTGCTGATGTTACACCTGTATCCTGCAAAGATCCAGTATTGTTAGTAGCATGAGTATTATTATTATTTGACACGTTACCCGTTGGAGGATTTTGCCCATATCCTGAAGCATATCCTGAGCTCCTCATGGTTGACATCCTGACCGAGGAGGGTATCTCAGGAGTATGATTCTGCGGGAGGCTGGGCACAATATTCCCCCTGTTATCCTCAGTATACACAGCTGAACTAAAGTTCAAATTCCTGGGTTGCAATGGAGTGACAATATCCTCAGCAGATCTGCTCGAGCCAGACTTCAGGAGTTGTATTTCCCTCAATAGCATTTGGTTTGTTTCTTGTTGCTGCCTCATTTGTTCCTGCACACTTCCAAATAAGGTTAGAATTTCATCATTAGAAGCCAAAACAGGAGCAGATTCCTGAATACTGCGAGTAGGGATAATATCCTGAGGTCTTGATGAAGCTGTCATCCTTGGAGGAGGTGGTGGAAGCACCGAACTGGTAGTAGCAGAAGTCGTAGCAGACACAGTGGAGGAACTCATGTTTGATCTTGAGGCCATTGTAAATAATATGGCAAAAAGTTTTGAAAATAGAAAACCGATTAGCGATTTCACAAAAATTTTTAGTAAAGAGAGCACCACTTGCCCCACGGTGGGCGCCAAATTGTTTTGGTCAAAAATTACCGAAGCAATTAAGTGGTCAAATTAGTAAAGTGAGGTAGTGTGCTAAAATGGGTGTTGAAAATATGCTGGTTAAGTTGTTTATGAAAATCAGTATTCAGGATACGGCTCAGGATATTGAGCTGTATCTACGATCAAACAATGAGCATACAATGAGCAAAAAGTAAAGTAAACGACACGAGATGTACGAGGAAAGCCCTTGATCAATCCAGATCGCCGGCATAAAACCTCGGGAGCTGACAATCGCAGCTGCCTTGTTCTTCTTATTACTTCAAACGTCAGGATACAGTGCAGGATATAGACTAGATCGCTACGTGTTACAATGTTTTTTGTGTGAGAGTGAAAGCTTGCTAGAAAGCGAGTGTTAGAGTGTAACGAGTGTGAATGTGATGTCCTATTCGATCTGGTATACCCACCTATTTATAGCAATGAATTACAAACAATAATCCCTACAAATATGGGGTACTCCGAATATTCTATTGTGAACGTTATTGACCGAGTAATACGGCTTCAACGTCTTTATTTGAACGACTTGGACCGAGTCTTCCGCGGAATAAGTCTTATGAACGTTGCCAGCTTCTAACCCACGTACCTGCACATAATCCATTAGTAATCCTGAGGATACCATTCAGGATGTTACCAATATCCTGAACCAGCATCCCGGATGTAAACAGATACTACATAACCAAGATATAAACCAAGATATTTTCCAGGATATAGGTTCAGAATTTCACCCATAACAATAGGTAACCCATAAATATTATTGCGTCCATAAAACAACTGGCAAGTAAATTATACTACGATTTACTGTAAACTTATGTATTTACTAAATAAGGTTTCTGGAAAATAAAAGTGCTAAAACTTTTGAGTATTTAGAGATTTGCATTTTCTGCTATTGTGGCTAGCATATAAAGATTTGCCCATTTCTCATCTAATTTGTCCTCCCAATGTGATTTATCGATTAAGTCCTGGGTTTCTTGTTTAACTTTCTTCTCTCGATTTTTCCTTATTTCCTCCTAACTTTTCCTAATAATCAAACTTCTTTTATTGGGAGAAAGTGGTTCCTCGTAATGTGCCTTACGGACAAATATTCCTTCTTCAGGAATTACATAAGGTTTTGTTTGGGATGAACTTCCCTTCTTGTTGAATGACCTATCTAGTTTAAGATAGATGTTTGACAGCTTTTGTTTACCCATACTAAAATTAACAAATAATCAGTTAATAAAACACAGAATCACATACTTTGCAATCAGTAAAATTAAGTATTTCTAAATACTTAATAGGCTTAGATCAGTGGCTCTGATACCACCTTATTTCTGTCACGGCCCCCGACCCGGTTTGACCCGTTTCAGGAGCCGCGGGACAGAAATCCCGTGGTATTTAATTAACAGCGGAAGTTTCTTCAGGATCTTTTTAAAACTGAAATATTTCCCGATTATTTTATTTCACAATTCGGGATAAAACCCGGTAATTTACAATATTGAGATTTCACGAAGAAATCTTTTATTTTACAAAACATGTTTATTTATTTTATTCTGAGCCACTTCCTTAAGCTGATAGTGCTTCACAGCACTTTTCCTGGATCACAATAGATCACCTGAAACATGTTTGAAAAAGGTTTTGTCAGCGGGAAATACTGAGTGAATCATTCTATTTACATAAAATGACCTGTTTGTTATAATTTACAGTATTAAGAGCGATTACAATGTCTCTATCTTTTGAATTAACTGACCCAGTTGTCACTTGACCGGACTTGTGACTGTGGACATATCACTTGTTGGGTCCGTTCACCCACAAATGATAAATAATTAGTAGCTATGTGCACATCCCCCCACATACTGGCAGTAATTTCAGATTACATAGACTTAATCCCTGTAGTTATAACCTTTGAAAATAAACATGCTTTTGAAAATAGATTTGATAAAAAGAGAATGACTCACATTGCTGATTTAACAGAGCTTATTCTACTGATTAGCCTTGGTAACCTAGTTTAAATAATCATGCACACAAACTAGGTTAGTAACTTAATACAGCATTTACGATAACTCACGAGATTAAAACCTTCACAACGAATGATAAAGTGCGATACTTAAACATCCATCGATTTAACGACGAATGACAAAGCATAAACCCTAATGTGGGCAGCACTTAAACATCCATTGGATAGTTTAATCGATCGGACATTGAATCGTAGCAGCGATCGAGTTATTACCCTGAATTGTGGCAGAACTTCGTGATCAGTGTGTGTTTTTGTAGTAAATAGTGTCTAACTTTGTGTACGTAAGGAATTTTAACGTCGAACTGAAGCCAGAATTCTAGTCCCAAGCCCCTGTATTTATACATGAAATTGACATCTCCCGCGTGTCGCGGAAGATGTCCTGGATTCTGTCGCGACTCGCCTGGGGTACCAACTTACCCTAGGGTAGCCTTGTCACTAGTATAGGCCTGCTGAATCGCTATTTTGAGAATTTTCAGTTTAGACAACGCATTTTAGAGATAATCGTGAATTAGGGTTTACCCCCTTGATTTTTAGGGGCCCTGATTCTAATTCCAAATGTTCTGAAAATTTTAGGGATTATACAGAATCACTTGGGTTTCTCAATTAGGGTTTCCTATTGGACAATTTGATTAAATAAATATAACTTTTGATGAGAGTTGTTACAATAGGGACCTCCATGCACAGGTTAAACATTATGCTCTCTTCACTCTCACTCTTAACACACACTTATTTTCTCAAAGCAGATACTTATTCTCACGCCGGAGTTTGGTTAAGAGGGAAACCCCCATATTCCCCTCTTAACGAGCTAACTGTGTTCTGTTTTGCAAGAAGATCGGTTCAATTCGGAGCTCAGGAAAGTTTAAGAAGATTAACCATCATGTTTGAAACATAAACCAAACTAATTAACTCTAAAATTAGTTACGTGTTTCTTCATTGGCGCCCACCGATTTTTACAATCAATTCCATCTTCTTTTTCTGAGTTTGTTCTGAGTTACTGTTCCTTTAATCATGGCTAGTCAAGGGATTATTCCTGATTTTGGTTTTGGTACAAACTCGAACGCATGATTGGGGGAAGACAATCCAAATGTCCAAGTCCAACCTACCGAAGAGATAGGTGAAATCGAAGTAACAAACACTAGGGGACCTCGCGCGAGCTTCACTCGCATCACCCAAACGGGAACCCCAGTAAGTCATGTCGCTGGTCCTCAAAAACCCAGCTCCAAACCCGAGCATTTCAGCGCTACTAGGCTACCAGAGGGCGAAACCGTAGCCTCTTGGTACGCCAAGCAAATCGCCACTATAAATGTTGCATATCAGTCTTTGAGCGCACAACAAGCGATTTTACAAGTTGAACCATCTTTGGTTACATCTTCGGGTCCAACTCAGGGGGCGCGCCAGACACCCCTGCAACAAGTCTTTCAAGGAAGAACCAATAGACCTCCTCCCCAAAGAAGGCCAAGCGTGCATGACACGCGCGATACACATGGGGAGACAGGCAGTTATTATGACCACCCATCAAACGTCCAAAGGGGCCCAGTTCACAGCCGGCTGGGGCCGCGCAACATAAATAATGAATGGGATGACACAGATCCGAATGATCCTACTTGGCAAGACAACGAGGGCTCGTCAGCTTTCAACAACCTGTAGAAAAACCACAAGTCTTACAAGCCAAGGCAGCGCATCGCATACAGCGAAGAAGCAAAACGAGACTTCAGAGTCGCTTATAGGCCAGCTGAAGCAGCCGAACACTCGAAGTTCATCCTAAAGATTGCTTTAGCCCCACTATCAAGAGAAAAGTTGCCTCCAACAGTGGGTAAGTTCAATGGTCTAACTGACCCTGACGATCATGTTCGAGTATTTACAAGCGTTGGTGTTATGGGAGGATGGAACATGCCAATGTGGTGCCATCTGTTTATCCAGACTTTCACAGGGGCTGCTCGCGCTTGGTTCAACAGCCTTCTGCCTGGAAAAATCACGTCATGGGTCGACTTCAAAACTCAATTTGTAAACCATTTCAGCCATCAAAGACGTTTTCAACGTGATACGTCTGAAGTAACGGACATCTGGCGCAGAGAAAACGAGGGGTTAGAAGACTTCCTCACGCGCTTCAATAAAGAGTGCTTAGAGATAGGTGGTGTAAGCGAACAACTGATGCGCGCTCACTTCAAGAAAGCCATTTGCTGTGATAGCCTCATCAGGACTATCACAGGAAAGGACGGTATGCCCAAGGAATGGGACAAACTGATGGCGGCTGCAAAGATTGTAGCGCAGACCGAAGAATCGTTGGCTGGAACCAAGAGCTCTTACACCAAAGATCGATTTTCGAAAGGCAATTCGCACGACTATGGCAAGTGCAACAAGAACAGAAACCCTGGATGGAAGTCAGTACAATCCAGGGGTTATGAGGAACGGTCGCGCTACAAAGAGGACGTGCGAGAAACAATCGACAGAATTGGCTATCGAAAGGCCGTCAAGAACTGGAATCGGGAAACGCACCGGACTCCGTTCATTAAAACACCCAAAGAGGTACTCATGACGGAGAACCACGATTTCAAGGCACCAAAGTCTATGACCAACAAGAAGGGGCAAGACCCGAACCTGTACTGCGATTTTCACAAGGACACAGGTCATCTGATGGATGACTGTATCAGTCTAAGGCAAGAAATCGAGAGAGTGCTGAAAAGCGGAAAGTTAAGCCATATGGTAAAGAATGTGCGTAAGGAGACGCACCAGATTCAGCGCAATGATGACGGAAACCAGAAGAAGGTTAGGCGCCTAGAAACACACATGGTCAATGGACCAAGTTACAGCGCGAGAGACAAAGGCAAGCGCCCATTCGAACCTGCATGGCAAGAACAACAAGTCATTTTTCCGGTGGTGCGCGGGGGACCACGCGCCACGTGCCCCGTTGTCATTACCGGCATCATTGGTCACTATGAAACAGAATACATCTTCCTCGATCCGGGAAGTACGGCTGGTATCATTTATGAACAATGCTTCAATCAGTTCGACGATGAAGATAAAGCGCGCCTAGAACCTGTTGATTACCCTCTATCGGGATTCTGCAATGAGATGGTCTTCCCACTAGGCCAAATCAGTTTTCCCATCACGCTATCTCACGGGAAACATTCAAGAACTACAAACGTCAACTTCATGGTGATGCCAGTCACATCAAGACATGATGTGTTAATTAGGAGAGAAACCCAAGGCGAATTGAACATGGTAACTTCCACACCCCACTCAGCCATTGGATTCCCAACTAAGACGGGAGTGGCAATTATCTATGCAAAGAAAGAGGTGATGTCAGCAGAGGATGCGCGCCCAGCCAAGGCAGCAAAAATTTCAACGACCGAACCAGAAAATGGGTTTTGAACCGCAAATACCCAGAACAGATGGTGACGATAGGCCACACAATCTCACCAACTATCAGAACGCACCTTAAGCAACTACTGTTCAGGAACATGGACATATTCTCCTGGACCCCGGCCGACATTACCGGTGTCCCGCGCGACGTCACTGAACATTGTTTGAACACTTATCCTTCCGTCGAGCCAAAAGTGCAAAGAAGGCGCAGCCTAGGAGCGGATAAGATTAAATCCATGTACGAGCAAGTTTGTGAACTGCTAAAGGAAGGTATACTGAGGGAGGTACGCTATCAAAGTTGGGTTGCAAACCCTGTTATGGTGGAGAAGTCTTCTGGAGGATGGGGAATGTGTGTTGATTACAAAGATCTCAATAAGGCATGCCCTAAAGATTGTTATTCGTTGCCCGAGATTGACAAGAAAATAGACTCTCTCGCGCCATACAGGTGGAAATGTTTTTTAGATTGTTACAAGGGGTATCATCAGGTCCAGATGGCACTGGAAGATGAAGACAAAACAACTTTTCGCACTGACATCGGAATCTTCTGTTACACAAAGATGTCATTCGGGCTCAAGAACGCTGGCGCAACCTACCAGCGATTGATGGATACGATATTTGCTGATGATATCGGAAAACATATTGAAGTGTACATTGATGATCTTGTGATTAAGAGTCCCAAGGAGGACCAGATGCTAAAAGACATTGAGAAGACGTTCAATTCTCTAAGAAGCATGAACATGAAGCTAAACCCAGCAAAATGTTCTTTTGGTATGGAGGAAGGCAAGTTCTTAGGCTTCGTGGTTACAAATGGCGGCTTCAAGGTTAACCCCAAAAAAGTTCAAGCCATAAAGCGGATGCCGTCACCGCTCACGATCAAAGAAATGCAGAGATTAGTCGGCCGCCTAGCCGCGCTTAATCGATTTCTATCAAACCACGCTGCAAAATCGTACCCTTTTATCAGTACTCTGTGCAACTGCATGAAAAACAAGAATTCAAATGGACGCCAGAAGCAGAAACTGCCTTCTAACAAATGAAAGAGTGTTTGATCAAGCTCCCTACTCTAACCTCGCCGTTTGAAAAAGAACCACTCATTCTGTACTTGTCTTCTTCGGACAAGGCAGTTGGGTCGATATTGTTGGTGGAAAGAAACGGAGTTCAGACTCCAATCTACGATGTCAGTAGGGTGCTTACATATCCAGAAACAAGATATTCAACCATGGAAAAGTTAGTGCTCGCACTGCTACACGCCTCCAGGAGGCTGCGTAGATATTTTATGGGGCATGTAATCACGGTACTCACTAGCTTCCATATCGGCACAATCTTGCAAAAACCAGAGACGTCAGGACGCTTAGCAAAGTGGGCAATCGAACTGGGGGGCCACAACATTCTGTACAGGCCGCGCCCAGCTATTAAAGGTCAAGTGTTAGCGGACTTCATCACCGAAGTTCCAGAAGACAAGATCAAAGATTGTGAGATTGTTGATACTCCGGTCAAAGATACGTCAGATGGGTTATGGCTGTTATACACAGATGGGGCCTCAAACGAAGACCACACAGGAGCCGGATTGCACCTTGTTAGCCCAGAGAAGCATGAGTTCACCTAAGCCATCAAGTTGGATTTCAAAAACACCAACAACGAGGCAGAGTATGAAGCGTTTCTGGCAGGCTTGCGCCTGGCCATCAAAATGGGAGCTCAAAACTTACAAGCGCATGTCGACTCTCTCCTGATCGCGAGCCAAATTAACGGGTTGTATGATGCAAAGGGTGAAGTTATGGCTTTGTATTTAGAACATGTGAAAGAGTTGCTTCAACAGTTCAAATCATACAAGGTCGTTCATATCAATCGATCAGAGAACAAGCCAGCAGACGCGCTTAGCAAGCTTGCCTCAACAGCTTTTCAACACCTGGCTAAGGATGTAAGAATTGAAGTTTTGAAAAACCCATCAGTGTTATTGTGACAGGTCAATGTGATCAAGATCGGGCCACCTTCCTGGATGACCCCTATTATCCAGTACCTCCAAGAAGGAATTCTTCCAGAGAATAAAGCTGAGGCGAGAAAGATTCAGAACAAAGTGTTGTTCTACGAGATGAACGGGGGCATCCTATATAGAAGATCCTTTTTAGGGCCACTACTGCGCTGTGTGGACCCTCAAGATGCAAGTTACCTAATCAGGGAGATTCATGAAGGCATATGCGGCATTCATGCGGGCCCGCGCATGGTCGTAGCAAAGATAATGAACGCCGGTTACTATTGGCTAGGGATGCACGTGGACGCTCTGAAGGAGCTGCGCAAATGCGACTCATATCAAAGGCACGCCCCGAAAACCCTGCGCCCGAAGAATGATCTCATCCCTGTGTCCACTGCTTGGCCTTTCCAGCAGTGGGGGATAGATATGGTGGGTCCTTTCCCTGAAGCTCCTGGAGCTGTGAAATTCATAATTGTTGCCGTCTATTATTTCACCAAATGGGTGGAGGCCAAACCACTCGCTTCAACTACTGCAATGATGGTGCGCAAGTTCATATGGGAACGCATCATTTGCAGATTTGGTCTCCCACTCAAGATCGTAACTGATATTGGCACCAATTTTGCTTCTGAAGATCTTCAAGAATGGACGAAAGACCTGAATATTGAGCACACTTTCTCTTCCGTTGCGCACCCTCAGGGCAACGACCAAGTAGAAAGTGTCAACAAAAGTATTGTCGAAGGGATAAAGGCGCGACTGGGCACTTGTTGGTGCACTGAATGTCTGCTGACTACCTCTTAATTGAGTCTTAGGTCTAGATAGGTTAGATTGGAGTTAAGAATTGAATGTGTGGCTTAATGTTGTAATTCCGCTCGAAATGACATTTATGTCATTTCAAGCGAAATCAGAAAATTAGGTTAGATTGTGATTCAGCTCCAAATGTAACAAGGTGATTCCGCTCCAAATGAACATAGGGGTTCCGCTTGAGAGTGTTTCGAGCGGAATCAGGAGCACTATATATAGGTGATGTGTTCATTTCATTTGTAACAGATTAGAGCGAAATCATAGAGGAGATGCTGTCGAAATTTTGTCAGAATACATTGTAAAAAGCTTTGATTTCAGCAATAGAGAAGAGATTAAGAGGAAACAAGTTGTTGTGACTTTGTTTACTTTGGTTCCGCCTCTGTAAACGAAGATGAACTGCCTTTACTAACTGTTTAGGGTCACGCACATGGTCCAACAAGTGGTATCAGAGCTCAGGACGAGGAGTTCATACCATAGCAGCTTGATTCTACCGGATTTTCTCATTTCTACTCACTTCTTCTCATACTTTTCTGATTTGAACTAGTTCTAGCGGTTGAAATGATCTGATTTTCACGTATATTGTGTAAAACATAGTATTAACAAACCCTAGAAAGAATCAGATTAAAACTCGGATTAAAAATGGTATAAATGGCCTAAAAACTAGATTCCGCTTGAACGAGTAAAAGCTGATTTAGCTCGAAAAATCAGATTCCGCTCGAAATATATTTCTGATTCCGCTCGAAATATATTTCTGATTCCGCTCGAAATATATTTCTGATTCCGCTTGAAATCAGACTAAATCAGATTTCGCTTGAACAGTCTGATCTAGCTTGAAAGATTCTTGTGATTCCGCTTGAAGAGATTCCACTTCAAGTGATTTCGCTCGAAATTACTGTTTTTCAAAACTTAAAATTTTTCTAAGTGTTTGACGGATTTTTCAGGTACGTGCAAGATGGATGATTTCAATCCGTTTTATGATGCCTTTGCTTTTGCTGGAAACGGTGGAGACGATACTTCTTCGAACAACACTAATGAGAACACGCCTAGTACAAAGAAAAGCATATCGGATGCCTTGGGTGTGGAGAGTACTTTCGGAACGTATAACAAACCCCTGAAATTGATGGCTATCGAAGAGTACAGTCGGTGGGCAAAGAAATTTGAAGAATGGTTGAAGGCCTTTGCGTATCTTAGCTGGAAGAGTCTAAAGAATGGATATGCTAATGGAGGAAAAAAGGGTGATAGCTTTACATCAACTGAAGAAATAGATTCGTTTGTTGCTGAGCAAAAATGCATCGCACTGCTTTTTCAATCTGTTCGAGAAGATATAATATCCTTGATTGAGTACGATAGTTCTAAAGATCTCTGGGAAAAGTTGAAAAATAAATGTTTGGGAAGTGCTGAAATAGTGAAAAACAAAAAGAAGTTGCTTAGAAAAGAATTTGATTTGTTTGGTTATTTAAAGAATGAATCAGTTTGTAAAATGATTGAGAGGTTTAGGCACCTGAAGCTGGAACTGGTGAGACATGAAATTTTCTATTCTCAAGAAGAGCTAGTCGATAAATTGTTTGACTCGTTGCCAGATGAGATGGATTGGCAATACTATGCCTTGATGTTGAAGAATACGATCAAGTCTGATCAGCTCACAGTGGATTTGCTAATTGAGAGACTAGAGAGTCACGAGCTGGAGTTAAGGAAAACACACAAAGTCAATCACGCGTCCTATCAACAGAACTTGGATTTGTATTATCCAAAAAGCATGATGCCAAAGAATACATCTCCCAAGACAGCTTTTTCTGCTGAGAATTCCAACATTTCAAACAAAGAAAGTCAAAGCAGTGGATTTCACAGTGGTTCTTCGTCACATTCAAATCAGTCTGATGCAAAGAACTTATTTCAATGCAACATCGCTGTAGATTTAAAGGATGCTCAAAACTTCAGCGAGGAGTCGGCAAAGCAACAGATGGTTTTCTTAGCGTCTGTTCTAGAATCGTATGAAAGTCTTGTGGCAGGGAAGATTGGCAACACCAACCTGACAAAAGAAGATTACGATCAGATAGATCCGGAGGAGATGGAATTGATCGACAAAAGGTGGTGTATGGCCAGTGCAATTCGTCGGGCACAGCATTTCATGGAGATAACAAGAAGGAAGTCTATTGGTGGACCATCTACCAAGTTAGGCTTTGACAAGTCTAAAGTGACATGCTTTAAGTGTAAACAGAAAGGTCACTTTAAGCGTGAATGCCGAAATGCGTATGCTGATGAATCTGAAAACCCGTTCAGAGAAGATTACTACAAGAAGGCGATTTATCATCAGAATAAATCAGAACCACCAAGGATGAAGCAGCTTGAGGATAACAAAGAGAAATCCAGAGCTCTTGCGGTGATTCATGACGATGAAGGTTTCGACTGGAGCGAGTTGTTACCTGAGGAGGATGCGGTTGGATATGCATTCATGGCAAAATCTGAACCTGAACCTTGGAAAGACACCAGACCTGAATCACAGAGATATGCTTACAGGAAGATGATAGCTCAACAAAAAATGATCAATATATCTGCTATCTATTGTGAAGCAAAGAGAGCGAGAAGATGGGATCCAGACAGGGAATGTTATCTTGACCCCAATGGAAACATTGCTATTGACCATAACACTCTTGATATGGAAACCATAATTAAAGAAATGAAAGAAGAAGATGATTATTGGCAAAGAAAATGGTGGGGAAGCGGAGAAGAGAAAGAGAAAGAAGAGAAGGAGAAAGTAGAAGAAGAAAAAGAGAAGTCAAAGAAGGTTGATACTGGAATCATTGACACGACTCAAGAGTTGAATGCTGAAAACATGGGAAAGATGGCTGACAAGGTGCTGGCTGCTAAAGCACTTGAGGTAGACTCTAAATCTGTCTCTAAGTCTAAAAGCCAGGTCAGTTCAAACGCGTCAACAACTGAGTCAGGTAAGAAAGTCAGTGGTGATGTTGACTACAAAAATTGCATCAAAGAATGCAAAGTTTGTAGTACAAACACTTATCTCAAAGGTAAGAAGATTGATGATCCGACTGCTAGAGTCAGAAGTGTTGAGGATCAAATCCTTGATCGTGATAAAATGGTGAAAGCTTCAACTGAACGATTAAAAGAATTAACTAACAAAATTGAAAATGAAAAAATTGACCTAGAAAAGGTTAGGAAAGAAAATGAGAAGTTCGTTCTTGAAAATCGTGAGATCACTGAAAAATTTGAGAAGCTCAAATGCACAATGAAAGATAATGATGATAGAAACGGTAAAACATATAAAGAAAATTGTCACTTGCAAAGTGTTGTGAGGGATAAAGAAGAATTGATCAACAAACAATTGGATGAGATTGCTAAATTGAAACTTCAGTTTGAAGAAGCTAAGATTGAGAATGAGCGTATCAATTTGAAATTGAACAGTTACAGCTCTGCAAGCTTTGTTTTGCAACACATTGTTCCCAAACCCATCGGGAAAAACAAAGCAGGCGAAGATGTATACTGTGATGGAACTGGGATCGGGTTTCATCAAGTTCCGCCACCTGTTCTAGACAATTATTCGAAAAAGCAATATGGGTTGGTTAATCTTGAAAATGAAGTGAAACTTCCTGATTCAATTGATGTGACATTTTCTTCATCATCAGCTGATGATAGTGTTCAAACTGAGATTGTTAAAGGCATGGCTGAAAGTGTTTTGGATAGTGATTCAGCTGAGGATGAAGTGTGTTTTCTGGATAAATACATTCCGAAACAAAAGTCCAAAAACAACTTAAATGATGAACCTAATCTTGTCATGTACAAGATGTCGGGATCTGATAAGTTATATTCGGATTCTGAGTTTCCTCTGGAGAATGTAAATGTTTCAAAATTGACAAATGTGTTCAAAATGGTTGAAATCGATTTGTCTGAAGTAAAGAGTTTAAAACAAACTAAAAGGCAAATGAATTTTGAGAAAGATAAAGCTTACTACAAGAAACTTGTAGTTCCACCGCGTTTTTATAACAACAATCGAAACAATTGGTCGGGTGGTTATCAGGGTGGTAAAATTTATCAAAGAAATAATTTTCAGAACAAGAAGTTTGCTGAGAAGAAAGTGTTTGTGAACAGTTCAAGTTCACTGTCTGATGAAGAGAAAAAGATTTTTTCGAAATCAAATGAAGAGTTCTTTGAGGAGAGGGCCTCACAACCTCAGTCTGAAGGTATAAGTGGGGTAGTTGATACTCGTACTTGTTTTAGATGCAACAAAGTTGGTCACATTGCAAGAAATTGCACCAACTTCAAGCCTAAGACTGAAGTTGTTGAAAATCAAAAGAAGAAGGTTGTTGAGAAAATTTTGAAAATGAGAAAACAAAAGTCAAAATTGAACCTGTTAAGAATGTGGTAACTAAAAATGACAAATTCTATAAACGGGTTGCTTCATCTCAACAAACATGGAAGCCAAAAGTGGTTGAAAAACCAAAAAGTTCATCTAAACCAAAGGTTTCTGAGTCGGAAAAACAATAGTCTTCTACCATTCGGGTAAAGATGGATGTTCCTTTGGATTACTATGAACAATTGGAGAAACAATCTTCAACTCCACCAGAGAAGAAGAATGTTCAAAAGAAAAATCAATCAACCGGTCAACTTAAGATAGATGAGTTTTTCTTATACAAAAAGGTTGAGGTTGGATCAGAAGAAAGCTTAAAAATGAATGATAAAAATTTTCCGCCACTTTTCACTACAAAATCTCACATTAAAGTCCAATTACCTGAGTCAAAAGAGGCTTGGGTAGCATCAAAATCTCACTAAAAATTTTGGACTTGCCGGAGCTTCCTAGTTGGTAATTGTGAAGCATGAATCGGCATGTTTATTGAAATGTGTTTTTAAATCAAATTGTGATATGTGCAGGAACTTCCGAGAACTGTTTCACGATGGATTATGGATAGTGGAGCGTCTCGACATATGACAGGGAAGACTGCATTGTTGTAGGATGTTAGAAATTTCAAGGGAGGTTATGTAGGATTCGCAGGAAACCAAGGTGGTAGGATTATTGGTGAAGGAACGTTATCCAATGGGATTGTTACGTTTGAAAGAGTTAACTACATTGCTGAGCTCTAGAATAATCTGCTGAGTATTTCGCAGATATGTGACAGGATGTATACCACTCACTTCACTGACAAAGAATGTTTGATCTTGAAGCCAGGATTTGTTATCCCTGAAGAATGGATTATTATGCGGGCACCAAGAGTCAATGATCTGTACGTGTTGGACATGAGCGTAGCTACTACAACCACGGGTCAGGCTCATTGTTTTGTGTCTAGAGAAACGGAGAAAGAATCGCAGTTGTGGTATCGCAAGATGGGCCATATTCACTTGAGAAAAATGAATCATCTGGTGCATAATGATTTAGTTCTGGGTGTTCAAATTAAAGGTTTTCATCTGGAAAGGGAGTGCATTAGTTGCATCAAAGGCGAGCAGAAGAAAAAGTCACACCCTAAAAAGCAAGTCAATTCAGTTTCCAGACCGTTAGAGAGACTACATATGGATCTGTTTGGTCCAGTAAACGTCAAAAGTATTACAGGGGATCTCTACTGTCTTGTGGTTACTGATGATTATTCCAGATTTTCATGGGTATCATTCTTGAAGTCGAAAGATGAAACGTTTGACAGTTTGATGGCGTTGTTCAGAAAGATTGAAAATCTGTACCAAAGGCGTATCAAAAGAATTAGAAGTGATAATGGTACTGAATTCAAGAACAACAAGATGGAAGAATTTTGTGATGAAAGAGGTATATTGCATGAGTTTAGTGCTCCGTACACTCCGCAGTAGAATGGAGTTGCAGAATGTAAAAACAGGACGCTAATCGAAACGACCAGAACAATGCTTGCTGATTCAAAGTTACCGATAAATTTTTGGGCAGAAGCAGTTTCCGCCGCATGCTATACGCTCAACAGAGTTCTCACTGTCAAGAAATTCAACAAAACATGCTTTGAATTGATCAATAACCGCAAACCGAATCTGAAGTATCTTGAACCATTTGGGTCACCCTGTACTGTTCTAGAGCCTTTTGGAAAGTTTGGTCCGAAGAGTATTGAAGGGATATTCATAGGTTATGCAAGTCCATTACGACGAGTCTTCGTTCCAAGTCTGAAGCGGATTATTGAAGCTCCCAATGTTGAATGTCAAGGTTATACAATGCCGCCGCAGAATCCTGGTGATTCATGGCGTTTTCATTATGACAAGTTGTGGGATTCGTTTGACATGATGGAAGAACAAGAAGAAGAAGAAGATTTCTTTGATGAGTTGGATAGTCTGAGAGAGTATGAAGAATCGCAGGAAATGTTTCCAGCTGAGTATTCAAGACGATCACGACAAACTTCAAATGATGATGAAGTAGGTCCAAGCAATGCTGGTGAACATGATGATGTCCAACAAAATGAAGTTTCTCAAGATAATCAGATGGCACAGAATGATAATCAAGAATCAGAGAACATGCCAGTATTTGATCATGGTGATTCAGATTCTGAGGGGGAGCAAATTCTGATTTCAAGTCAAACAAACCCAGTCAGTGAACAAGGTGCAAATCAGAATGTTACTAATCTGGAAGGCGATGTAGATGTTTCAGTAGAAGTGATGCCACGAACTCTTTCATACCATCCAGAGGAATTGATCATTGGAGAATTGCAAACAGGCGTTCGCACAAGACGACAAATTGACCAAGGCCTTACTTGTTTTTATTCTACAGTAGCACCTTTACAAACTGAGTTTTCACTAAGTTGTTTTATTTCGCAGATCGAACCGCGTACATACAAAGAGGCGCTAACTGAAGATTCTTGGGTCAATGCTATGCAAGAAGAGTTGAGTCAGTTTGAGAAGTTAGGAGTGTGGAAGTTAGTGGATTTGCCTGATGGTCAGAGGAAGATAAACACCAAGTGGGTGTTCAAGTGTAAGAGGGATGATAGAGGAGTTCTTGTATGTAACAAAGCTCGACTCGTAGTCCAGGGTTTCAGTCAACAAGAGGGGATAGATTTCACTGAAGTATATGCTCCAGTTGCTCGACTAGAAGCGATCAGAATCTTCCTAGCATTTGCATCTTGGAAAAATTTCAAAGTATATCAGTTAGATGTAAAATCGGCGTTTCTCTATGGGAAGGTAAAAGAGGAGGTATATGTCGGTCAGCCACCGGGCTTCACCGATCCGAACCACAAAGACAAGGTCTACCTACTGGACAAAGCACTGTATGGTTTACACTAGGCCCCGAGAGCTTGGTACGAGACATTGTCTCAGCACCTACTAGCCAACAGCTTTATTCGTGGAAAAGTGGATGCCACTCTCTTCACCAAAGAGGTCGACGGTCATCTTCTGATAGTTCAAATATACGTGGACGACATCATATTTGGGTCAACAAATGAAAATTTGTGCAAAGATTTTGAACAAGTTATGAAGCAGAAATTCGAAATGTCATCAATGGGTGAGATGAAATTCTTTTTGGGATTACAGGTTGATCAACTACCCAAAGGAATTTTCATACATCAAACGAAGTACGTTCATGATATCTTGGAGAAATTCAGGATGTCAGGTTCTACTCCAGCTTCCACCCCATTAGCAACGAATCATGGGATAAACCCTGATCTCACCGGAGAGAAGGTAGACGAAACGATGTATCGTTCCATGATCGGATCGCTGATGTATTTGACAGCTTCAAGACCCGATATCATGTACCCAACCTGCCTCGCATCAAGATTTCAATCTAATCCGAGAGCGTCGCATATGGTGATTGTAAAAAGGATATTTCGCTACCTGAAAGGAACTCCATCATTAGGGTTGTGGTATCCAAGAGAAGGCGATTTCACGCTCGAAGGGTATTCCGATTCCGATTTCGGATGCTGCAAGTTAACGCTAAATCAACTACAGCGGGGTGCCAGTTTTTCGGACCATGATTGGTCACCTGGAAATGTAAAAAGCAGACCTCTGTGGCTTTATCCACATGTGAAGTGGAGTATGTATCTGCTAGCAGTTGCTGCTCTCAGATCTTGTGGATCCAGCAACAGATGCGCGACTACGGTTTGCAATTTCTAAACACCCCTATCTTTGTTGATAATGAGGCAGCGATTAACATTACTAAAAATCCAGTTCATCACGCTAAAACCAAACACATTGAAATTCGTCATCACTTCATTCACGATTGTTTCGAGAAGAAGTTGATACGAATTGAGAAAATCTACACTGACGATCAAAAAGCTGATTTACATACCAAAGCATTTGATAAAACACGTTTTCAATATTTGCTAAAACTAAACGGTATGAAGCTTTTATCGGTGTTGGAGGAGATTATTGGCGTTGATGAAGGAGACATTGTAGATGATGTTGAGAAGCAATCTGCAATGGTTTGTCAATTTTTTACTTGTTTTGGTATTTAGGGGGAATATAGGGTAATATTTTCAAAGAATACAAAAACAATAAAAAATGACAAAAATACAAAAACATGAGATATTTTCAAAATCCAAAAACAATAGAAAATTGGAAAAAAGCTTGTGTAAAAAGGGAAAATGATAGTACATCGGCTTGACAGATACGGTACGCTAAAGAAAAGGAATGTTTAAATGCGTTAAACAGTCTCGCTGATGATGTGCCGATAGGTTTTTACACATTTAGTAGGTTTGTTCGGGATATAAATCTAAATCTTTACTTACTTATTTCGTGGGGAACACTACTTGGATATATAGGTAACCCCTGAAATCTTGTTTGAAAGATTCCTTTTTCTGATATACTAGGTCTTTATACTCAGTGATATCTAGGGTATTATTCCGGGACTTCTGTTGAATGGAAGTTCTGACCTAGTCCCCGAATAATACTTTCCGCAATGCTTGAAACATAGCATCACCCTCAGCATATATGATAAGACAATAAAATTGCTTAGCAATGCTGTTGTAGCAAAAGATCCTCTAAAGGGGACACACCCAAAAGTTGAGTCATGATCTCTCTGCTGAACGGTAGTTCTGACCTGAGCTCTCATGATTCTTCATAATTTATTAACCCCTTATAGATATCATTTGTGGTATACTCACCGGTAAGACTAAATATTGGAATCTGGATACAGGAGTATATTCAAGAGGTGGGACACACGTATAAGTTTAAGTCTCTAAAATACTAAATCCGTATCCTGAACAGATTGAAAATTGTGTGAGAATTTAAGTGGATCAGTATATCGACAATCTAAGCGAATTGTTTAATTCTGAATATGCAATTAAAGCTTAACGGTACTTGTGACTTGTTGTATAGCTGATATGATTCCCTAACACGCTCATCAAAAATATGTTTGTAAATAGTTTATTTTCATTGCATTTTAATTCTGTATTTCATTTCTAGTTTAGAAGCTTTATTCAAAATTCAAAAAGATTTTACACTTCTGCATTATTTTCCGACAAACCAAAGTGGAGAGTTGATCTTCAGATTCGAATTGAAGCAGATGCAGGAAGTTTCTGGGCTGGATGATGAGTCGCGAGCAAAACATGATAAGTCTGTGGAAGTTGAAAAGTTGAAGCAAGTTCATTAACTTGAAACTTGTAAATTTTCAGAAACAAATTGAACAAAATGTCAGTGTGAATTGTCTCGAATCAACCAAGGTCATTAAGTTGGACTTGGTAGATTAATTGAGTAATCAGGGTCATTAATTTGAACCTGAGTACTTAAGTGGATTTCTAACACTGAAGGTTAAAAGGTAAGTTTTTGATTAAAAAATGTTATTGTCATATATCTTATATTTGGGTAGAGTATATGCAGGTAACAGGAATCCCCATGGCAACAAAAAGTCAAAGTTTGAGCCAGAATTTAAAGTCCTAGCTGATCGAGAGGGGGAGTCTGTGAAAGGGGGAGTCAACATTCTGGATCAACAGTTAAAGGGGAGTCTTAAGATGGAGCCAGGATGAGTTCCTGAACCTGTGAAGAGAGAGTTTTTACAATGAGAAGACAAAATTGGAAAGAGACAAAGACTGAAGACTCGACGCCGAAGACTTCGTCAACATCTAAGGGGGAGTCTGTTGGTGCACTGAATGTCTGCTGACTACGTCTTAATTGTGTCTTAGGTCTAGATAGGTTAGATTGGAGTTTAGAATTGAATATGTGGCTTAATGTTGTAATTCCGCTCGAAATGACATTTATGTCATTTCAAGCGAAATCAGAAAATTAGGTTAGATTGTGATTCAGCTCCAAATGTAACTAGGTGATTCCGCTCCAAATGAACATAGGGGTTCCGTTGAGAGTGTTTCGAGCGGAATTAGGAGCACTATATATAGGTGATGTGTTTATTTCATTTGTAACAGATTAGAGCGAAATCAGAGAGGAGGTGCTGTCGAAATTTTGTCAGAATACATTGTAAAAAGCTTTGATTTCAGCAATAGAGAAGAGATAAAGAGGAAACAAGTTGTTGTGACTTTGTTTACTTTGATTCCACCTCTGTAAACAAAGATGAACTGCCTTTACTGACTGTTTAGGGTCACGCACACGGTCCAACAGCACTAAGAGAAGAGGCTGGGTAGATGAGCTCCCGAGCATCCTGTGGGCTCATCGAACCATGCCAAAAACAAGCACTGGCGAAACCCCTTTTATCCTGGTCTACGGCTCAGAGGCGGTTATCCCAGCTGAGATTGGCCTCCTCTCGCTGCGCTTGTCAGCTGTCAACAAAATTGATAACGAGGCGGAGCGCCGTCTAGACTTGGACATGCTCGAAGAGAGACACGAAATAGCGCGAATCAAAGAGGCCAAGTATAAGACACAATTGGAGAGGTACTACAATGCACGAGTATGCATTTGTATCTACACTCCAGGTGAATACGTTTTCAGAGATAATGAAGCTTCAAATGCTGAACGCCCCGAGAAACTAGCACCCAAGTGGGAAGGCCCATACTTAATACACGAGGTGCTAGGAAAAGGGGCATACAAGTTTCGCAACCTGGATGAACACGTCATCCCACGCACATGGAACGCGCAGAAATTGCGCAAATGCTACATGTGAACACCCTTGGCCATGCGCCTTTTATCTACTTATGTCGGCCACGCGCCTTTTTAATTATCTAAGTCGACTATACGCCTCTTTTTTTCTATTTCGATGATGTACGTTGGCCGCACGCCTGTTTTTAATGAATGAAAGCATCGACTGCTTTGTCATCATGACTCCTACGTTACAAATGCATGTTAAACTTTTGATTAGCACGAAAACACTTCAGTAAATTACTAGCTCTTGAGTATGCCTCCAAGGTCCTCCGTGATCATAGCGCGAGACCGGGCAGTTACATTCATACACGAGCCACTCTTACATTTATTCGCGCTAACTTAACCAAAGTTTTCAACAACAATGCAATAATTGTAACTCGACAAACAGAAAGCAAAAGATAAATGTAATACTCAAAAAAGCGCGCACGCGCGATGATCACATTAAAATTAGCAAAACATCATCAGTTCGATTCAAAAAGCGCCACCGCGCAATGAGTTACACTTAACATCTAAAATGAAAATTACAAGGCACCAGCTTATCAATACTATCACCTACTCATAACCATCACCATCATCTCCGCCATCGCCATCACCATCATCGTCGGCTGTCTCTTCCTCATCAAATAACTCCACAGTCTGTGGAGGGTCTAGGATAGTCTTTAGTCGCGAACACCAGTCATCATGCTTTAATGCTTCAGTGACCAAATCCATCACAGGCAATGATAGATGGTCATATACTTCTTCAGCGCGAGCTAGCGCAGCATCAGCCTGATCTGTCACCGAGCAATGACTGATGTCGAACTCTTGTCCAAAGGCCTCTTCAACAAGTTGAGCACACTCTAGATAACCCCCACGATGTCCAACCACACGAGAGGCATCTATGAGCACGGCAATAGCCACATCCATCTTAGAGGCATTCAGAATGGAGTTAGCCATCTACAAAAAAGGCAACGGATAAGAGCAAGACAACAAAAAAAATGAAATGAAGCCTAAGTTAAGAGAGGAGAACCCTACCAGAGCCACCCCTCTATTGCGCATCCATTCAGACTCGGAGACCAGCGCGTCCATGATTCCTTGAGCTTCGGCATAATTGTTCTGAGCTACATTAAGGGCGGAAGTGATAATATCTCGCGCCTCCTCGGAGGTAGCAGCCTTCACCCTCTCAGCCTCAAGATCAATTTCCAATGATTCATTCTTGTCAGTTTGCTCATGCAATCGGCGTTTTAGCTCCGCAATCTCAACATCTTTGGCTTTCAAGTCTTTATCCTTGCTGGCCACCTGCGCCTTTAACTCGTCCTACAAAGGATAAGAATGACTTAGAAATATTTTCACAAGCAGAATTAACATAAAAAGGAAAGGGTTAACACAGTTGAACCTCAACACATGCTTTATCTGCTTGAACTTCCACGACCTTCCCTTTCAGAGCAGCAACTTGAGCCTCAAGGTCCGTGATTTTAGAGCGCGCGGCATACATGCGTTGATTATCTTTTTCACATATCTTTTTCCACTCGACGCGATACTTGTCGCAACCCCCGATCCCTTATCTATCCTGGGAACGGTATCAGTTGGTTAATTTGGTAGCGGAAATTACATCAGGACCGTAGTTAGGAAATGTTTATCAGAGTAAAACCACCACATTTGATATTAATAAACATATGGGTAAAACCCAAGTTTCTTATTACAATATGTTTATAGGGATAAACCCTATTTTATTGAATTTAAAACATCGTCTTTTAGGTAACTTTTATAGCCATATTTTTTCCAAGCCTTCAGTGCTCTCCAGCTGGCTTTTTACTAATTGGCTGTCACATTGTGTTACCTGTAACGCGTTTTAAAAACATTTGTCAGTGGGAAATACTGGTGAGTGAATCCCAGTTTAATCAAGAGTTATTTTATCAATTAACACAGTATTGAGAGCGATCACATTGTTTATTTCTACACAATTACTCATTCAGTACTCTCACTCCTGACTGGTGGGTCATATTACACATTGGCTAACTCGTTGTCCAATTGTAACGTATTGTCGTCCCGACTTACTACTCACAGTGTAGTAAATTTTGTATACAAAACCCCAACATACCGGCAGTAATTGAAGAACTACAAAGACTCAATCACCGCTTAATCACATTGTAAAACATTTAAGGTTTTGTAAAATATTACAAATGTTTAACAAAAATTGGATAAACTCACATTGCTATCTTAGACTTCGCGTAAGGGTTTCCTGGGATTAATCTATAATTTACACAAATGTACATAGGTTAGTATAATAACCCTTTGAAAATATTAATGATACCTTCCCCGAGACGGTATTCCAACAATTACGTCGGGCAGAACCACGACAGTAGTTACGGAACCCTAAATCAATCGGGCAGCGTATCTAATACGAAACTCGGGTTATAATACTTACAACGAAGCAGAACTTCGCTAATTAGGGGTATAATACCCGTATAATAAAGCCTATATTTCAGAATTTGAGATTGAGAAACGTTTGTGAGCGAATTGGAATGAAATCCGATGGCCTTCTTATATAGGGTTGTATTCTGGTTCTCACGCGGCCCGTGTAAGTGTAAGCAAGGGCTTACGCGGCCCGCATACTATTCCGGGTAGGGTTTAGGGTGTCCGGGTCACTGCCTAGCTTCACCACGATGATGACACGTGTCATCACCGGGCTGCGCCACTATCTTGATCTCACGCGGCCCGCGTAAGCTTAACGGGGGTCTTACGCGGCCCGCCTAAACTTAAAATTCACAGAAATAAGGTTTTAACCTTGATACTGCCCGCGTAAGGATTAGGCTTAGGCTTACGCGGCCCGCCTTAGACTAAAAACCTGATTTTTATTTATTTTTTAATGCTATATTGTATTTCGGGCTCGGTTTTCACATACGGGGTGTATTTAAAGACATATTGGGACATTTTAAAATATACTAGGGTGTCGAAAAAATTCGAGAGTGTCGGTTTTATTGAGGGTTGTTACATCCTCCCCATCTTGTTTTAGAGCTCGTCCTCGAGATCTACTGGAACAAGTGCAAATATTTCCTTTGCATTTCAGATTCAAGCTCCCATGTATACTCAGGTCCTCTTTTGGAGTCCCACTTCACTTTGACCAAAACTAGTCTCTTATGCTTGAGATTCTTGACTTTCCTGTCTTCAATTTATAGAGGCCTTTCTACAAACTTAAGTTGTTCATTTACCTCTATATCCTTAAGATGTACTATTAGCGATTCATCAGCTAAGCATTTCTTGAGATTTGATACATGGAACACATCATATATTTCTGCCATTTCCTCTGGCAGTTGTAGCTGATAGGCTACAGGTCCTATTTTTCTAATAATTTCAAAAGGTCCAATATACTTGGGACTTAGCTTTCCTCGTTTGATGAATCTTACTACTCCTTTCCAAGGATAGATCTTCAACAATACTTTGTCTCCTACTTGAAATTCCAATGGCTTGCGTCGGTTATCAGCATAACTCTTCTGTCGATCACGTGATGCTTTCAGTCGTTCGTTAACTTGAATAATCTTGTTAGTTGTTTCTTGCACTATCTCAGGTCCAGATAGTTGCTTTTCCCCAATTTCTACCCAACAGACTAGGGTTCGGCACTTTCGTCCATAAAGTGCTTCAAATGGTGCAGCATTGATACTTGTGTGATAACTGTTATTATAAGAAAATTCTATTAAAGGTAAGTGATTATCCCAATTACCTCCAAAATCAATTACACAAGCTCTAAGCATGTCCTCCATTGTCTGAATTGTTCTTTCACTTTGTCCATCCGTTTGAGGATGATAAGCTGTGCTTAGTTTTAACTTGGTTCCCATGGCTTTTTGGAAACTTGACCAAAAATGAGAGGTAAATCGGCTATCCCTATCTGAAACAATTGATAAAGGAATTCCATGTAATGAAACAATTTCATTTACATATAATTTGGCTAGCTGTTCCACGCTGAAAGTTTCTTTCATTGGTAGGAAATGAGCTGACTTGGTTAGCCTATCTACAATCACCCAGATTTTTATCATTGCCTTTCTTTGTTTTGGGTAATTTGGTAACAAAATCCATTGTTATTAATTCCCATTTCCACACTGGCATTTCTAATTGTTGCAATAGACCTGAGGCTTTCTGGTGTTCAACCATAACTTGTGAACAAGTTAAACATTTAGAAACATAGGCTGCTATGTCCTTTTTCATTCCTATCCACCAGAAATTCTTCCTTAAATCTTGATACATCTTATCATTTCCTGGATGCATCATATACTTAGACTTGTGGGCTTCTTCTAATATACGATGACGTAAGTTTCCTAATTTAGGTATCCACATTCTCTTTTTATGGAATCTCCAAATTCCATATATTCCTTGTTCTAATTCCTTAATCATACCTTTTAATTTTTCAGTATCATCCTTGATTACTGATTCTTGTGCTTCTCCTATGTGATCATTTAAATCTACTTGCAAATTTAATTTAAGAGAACGTACCCTTTTTGGCTTTTCGTGATACTTTCGGCTTAAAGCATCTACCACTACATTTGCTTTTCCTTCATGATACTGGATATCACAATCATAGTTACTAAGCATTTCCATCCAGCGTCGTTGTCTCATATTCAACTCTTTTTGCTTGAAAACATACCTTAAACTCTAATGATCAGTGAATACAGTAAACTTACTACCGTAAAGGTAATGTCTCCAAATCTTAAGAGCAAAAATTATAGCTCCTAATTCTAAATCATGGGTTGAATAATTCTCTTCATGATTCTTAAGTTGTCTAGATGCATATGCTATAACCTTTTGGCTTTGCATCAATACACATCCATAACCTAATTTAGAAGCGTCACAATAGACTACAAAGTCTTCAGTTCCTTCTGGTAACGCTAATACTGGTGTATGGGTTAATTTTTGCTTAAGGATTCTAAAGGCTTCTTCTTGTTTTAATCCCCATTCAAACTTAACAGATTTACAGGTTAGCTTAGTTAAAGGAATGGCTATTCTAGAAAAATCTTGAATGAATCTTCTATAATAACCGGCCAATCCTAAGAAACTTCTAACCTCAGTTGGTGATTCAGGGATTTTCCATTTGGTAATCGCCTCGATTTTTGTTGGATCCACATGAATTCCTTCATGATTGACTAGGTGTCCGAGAAACTATACCTGTTCTAACCAGAATTCGCACTTTGAAAATTTAGCATAAAGCTTTTCCTTTCTTAATAAACTTAAAAGTGCGTGCAAATGCTTTGCATGTTCTTTCTTATTTTTAGAATAAATGAGAATATCATCTATGAAAACGATTATGAATTTATCCAAATATGGCTTACATATTCGGTTCATCACGTCCATAAATGCGGCTGGGGCATTGGTTAAACCAAATGGCATGACAGTAAATTTATAATGGCCATACCTCGTTCTGAAAGCGGTCTTAGGAATGTCCTCTTCCTGTACCTTTAATTGATGATATCCTGACCTTAAATCGATTTTAGAGAAAAATAGAGCTCCTTGTAGTTGATCGAACAGATCATCGATTCTTGGTAATGGGTACCGATTCTTAATCGTGACTTTGTTCAATTCACGGTAGTCAATGCACATACGCATTGATCCGTCTTTCTTTTTAACGAACAGTATCGGTGCTCCCCAAGGCGATGAACTTGGCTGTATGAATCCTTTTTCCAACAATTCATCTAGTTGTTTCTTTAATTCTTGCATTTCTGCAGGTGCCAAACGGTAAAGTGCTTTGGCAATCGATGTTGTTCCTGGTATTAAATGGATTCTGAACTCAACTTCCCTATCTGGAGGTTGCCCTGGCAATTCTTCTGGAAATACATCTGAAAACTGAGATACTACTGGAATATCTTTTAAATCCTTTCCTTTAGTGTTAGTGATTATGGAAATCAAATACACTATAGAACCTTTTCTTATACAACTTGCACTTTTAATCACAGAGATGAATTTTGTGGTCTAGATGATTTATCCCCTTTAATTGTGATCATTTTACCTTTTGGTGAATTTACTTGGATTGACCTTTAATCACATAAAATACTGGCTTTATTGGCTATTAACCAATCCATTCCTAAAACGACATCAAATCCTGCCAGACTGATGGGATAAAGGTTTGCCATAAATTTTTGATTTAAAATTTCTATTCTTGCTCCCTGCAAGATTTCAGAAATCCTACCAGTTTCTCCATTAGCTGTCTCTACTAAGCATTCTTGTGGTAGTTTCTGATTTAGAAATTTGCAAAATGATGTACTAATAAAACTTTAGTTTGCACCAGAGTCAAATAATACTTTAGCAAAAATATCATTAACTAAAAACGTACCAGCTATGACATCTGGAATCATTTTGGCTTCATCTGCAGTCAGAACAAATGCTCTAGTATTTTTAGTATTCTTGTCGTTTGTAGCTGGAGCTAATTTCGGGCAATTAGGCTTGATATGACCTTGTTCTCTGTAGTTGTAACATATCCTGTTGTTAGCTTTCTTCCTGCAGTCTTCTTCCTTGTGTCCCGATATTTTGCAAAAGTTACAGTATATGGAGTATCTTCCTGAATGCTTTCTTTTTCAATTTTTACAGTAAGGTGTAAAGGTAGAACCTATATTTTTCCCACGATTGAAATTTCTAGAACGAAATTCTTGTGTGAGCTTCTGGGTTAGGTTCCTCCTTTGATCCTCTTCTCGGGTACGGACTAATTCATCTGTCAAGGTATCTGCCAGTTCTACAGCTTCTTCTATGGTTTGAGGTCTAGATGCCTTGACTACGTGTCTTATCTCTCCAATTAATCCCCAGATATAATGGGAGATTAACACTGCTTCAGGTGAAGCAAGAGTTGGCACTATTCTAGCATATTCGAAGAATAATTTAGTGTATCCCTTACTATCCACACCAGTTATCCTAAGGTTTAGGAATTTGTTTGCTATTTGTTCCTTTTCATTGGGTGGGCAGAATTTCCTTTCTACCTTGTCCTTAAATTCCTCCCATTCCATATTATAAGTTCTATCACTTACTCTTGATTGGAGGATAGTATTCCACCATTCTAGTGCTGAATTCTTAAACAAATTAGAAGCAAACATTATCTTATCTTCTTTAGCACACTTGCTTATTCTTAAGACTGCCTCAGTCTTCTCTATCCAGCGTAGGGTTGCAATGGCCCCTTCGTTGCCCGAGAATTCCATTGGTTTACAAGACCAGAATTCTTTATAAGAACAACCGTAAGACACGGTTCTTCTCCTTTTGGGAATAGGCATTTGAAGTACAGGTCCATTGTTCACACTGTTTTCGGGTTCAGAGGGTCGCTTGCTATCATGTTTACTCTTATTATCGGCTTCCCTAACCGTTTGAATAATATATGGCATTGCATCTATTATTCCTTGTGCGACTATATGTTGGATAGCACTATTATCCACTTGATTTCCATTGTTATTGATGCTTGGATTCTCATTAACCAAGTTAATGTTACTCTGGTTATCATTATTCAGATTTCCTTGATTTCCTTCGTCGTTCATCTGAATTTTAAACATTTACCAATCATTAATAGAATAATTAAATAGTTTAAGTAACAACCACATAATACACATATTGGTAAAAAATGTCGTGCATTGCGACTTTACTCTTTTCTATATATTATGCGTCAAATACACACTAAAACAGGAATTAAAAATTACAATACCACTATGCCTCGTTAACCACAAAGTGGTCTATACTACGACAGATTTATTAATATTACACATATATTTTATTTATTATTATTACCAACTTTACCATCACTTTCATGGGTATGGATTTCCCCTGAAATCCATGTGGCGCTCATCGTATTTCCATACGAGTTGCTCTCCTACATACCTCATCCTCTCGCTACTTTCTATGATTTCTTCTCCAAAATTTCGGAGTTCTTGCAAATTCTATGCACTCATTGGGGGTGCAGGTAATGGTATTGGCTCTGGGTACTGAGGAACTGGATTCTCCTGAGGGTATGGATTCTCCAAAATCTCCCTAATGTATTCATCGTTGTCAAAATAGGGATCTAGAGGGTCCAAACCTGGATATGCTGCTAAGTTTGGCAAGGTTTCTTTGTTTAAGTGATAACGTGGCACATAATCCCTAAGATCATCAAACCATGGATCATAATTTGGATCTAGAGGATTAGGGGCTGGTATTCTAGGTATCTCCTCAGGGTTAAAATCATGCATTTCTACTTCCATCGGTTGAGTGGGAATCAAAGGTAAGGGTTGTGGGGCTACTAGCTGTTCCAGACTTGGGTCAGGAGCAGTTGTAGCTAGGATATGGAATTTGGCTAGGCTTCTATTAAGCATATCCTGTGTATAGGCATATGTCTTTAGCTTAGCGGCTGCTAGAACTCTTTGCTGTTGCAACTTTCGCATTCTTTTCCTACGTTCAAAGGCTTCCTTACTGAATCATCCTCTTTTCTTATGAGGGAATGGCTCTTCTGACTGAGCTTTAAAGGCAAACATCCCTTCTTCCTGATCAGCAGAATACCCAGAAAGGCAGGCTGTGAAGAGGTACCTTTACTCCTAGGTGAATCAGACAACTGACGACACATGTCTGAGGGTCCTTGATCACTCATACTGTAAACTAACAAATAGTCAAATAACACAAAACACATAATCACATAAATTATTTCCTAACACAAAATTTAGAATTTAAGTGTCAGCAGAACACTTCTTTGGCTTATACCAGTGGCTAGGCTCTGATACCACCTTCTGTCGCAACCCCCGATCCCTTATCTGTCCCGGGAACGGGCGGACGCAAACTCAGAATTTTGGTGGTATCAGTTGGTTATTTTGGCAGCAGAAATTACATCAGGACCGTAGTTAGGAAATGTTTATCAGAGTAAAACCACCACATTTGATATTAATAAACATATGGGTAAAACCCAAGTTTCTTATTACAATATATTTATAGGGATAAACCCTATTTTATTGAATTTAAAACATCTTCTTTTAGGTAACTTTTATAGCCACATTTTTCCCAAGCCTTCAGTGCTCTCCAGCTAGCTTTTTACTAATTGGCTGTCACATTGTGTTACCTGAAAGGCGTTTTAAAAACATTTGTCAGTGGGAAATACTGGTGAGTGAATCCCAGTTTAATCAAGAATTATTTTATCAATTAACACAGTATTGAGAGCGATCACATTGTTTATTTCTACACAATTACTCATTCAGTACTGTCAATCCTGACTGGTGGGTCATATTACACATTAGCTAACAAGTTGTCCAATGGTAACGTATTGTCATCCCGACTTACTACTCACAGTGTAGTAAATTTTGTATACAAAACCCCAACATACCGGCAGTAATTGAAGAACTACAAAGACTCAATCACCGCTTAATCACATTGTAAAACATTTAAGGTTTTGTAAAATATTACAAAAGTTTAACAAAAATTGGATAAACTCACATTGTTATCTTAGACTTCGCGTAAGGGTTTCCTGGGATTAATCTATAATTTACACAAATGTACATAGGTTAGTATAATAACCCTTTGAAAATATTAATGATACCTTCCCCGAGACGGTATTCCAACAACTACGTGGGGCAGAACCACGGCAGTTGTTACGGAACCCTAAATCAATCGGGCAGCGTATCTAATACGAAACTGGGGTTATAATACTTACAACGGAGCAGAACTTCGCTAATTAGGGGGTATAATACCCGTATAATAAAGCCTATATTTCAGAATTTGAGATGGAGAAACGTTTGTGAGCGAATTGGAATGAAATCCGATGGCCTTCTTATATAGGGCTGTTTTCTGGTTCTCACGCGGCCCGCGTAAGTGTAAGCAAGGGCTTACGCGGCCCGCGTACTAGTCCGGGTAGGGTTTAGGGTGTCCGGGTCACTGCCTAGCTTCGCCACGATGATGACACGTGTCATCACCGACCTGCGCCACTATCTTGATCTCACGTGGCCCGCGTAAGCTTAACGGGGGCCTTACGCGGCCCGCCTAAACTTAAAATTCACAGAAATAAGGTTTTAACTTTGATATTGCCCGCGTAAGGATTGGGCTTAGGCATACGCGGCCCGTCTTAGACTAAAAACCAGATTTTTATTTATTTTTTAATGCTATATTGTATTTTGGGCTAGGTTTTCACATACGGGGTGTATTTAAAGACATATTGGGACATTTTAAAATATACTAGGGTGTCGGAAAAATTCGAGAGTGTCGGTTTCATTGAGGGTTGTTACATCCTCCCCACCTTGTTTTAGAGCTCGTCCTCGAGATCTACTGGAACAAGTGCGGGTATTTCCTTTGCATTTCAGATTCAAGCTCCCTTGTGTACTCAGGTCCTCTTTTGGAGTCCCACTTCACTTTGACCAAAACTAGTCTCTTATGCTTGAGATTCTTGATTTTCCTGTCTTCAATTTGTAGAGGCCTTTCTACAAACTTAAGTTGTTCATTTACCTCTATATCCTTAAGAGGTACTATTAGCGATTCATCGGCTAAGCATTTCATGAGATTAGATACATGAAACACATCATGTATTTCTGCCATTTCCTCTGGCAGTTGTAGCTGATAGACTACAGGTCCTATTTTTCTAATAATTTCAAAAGGTCCAATATACCTGGGGCTTAGCTTTCCTCGTTTGATGAATCTTACTACTCCTTTCCAAGGAGAGATCTTCAACAATACTTTGTCTCCTACTTGAAATTCCAATGGCTTGCGTCGGTTATCAGCATAACTCTTCTGTCGATCACGTGCTGCTTTCAGTCATTCCTTGACTTGAATAATCTTGTCAGTTGTTTCTTGCACTATCTCAGGTCCAGATAGTTGCTTTTCCCCAATTTCTACCCAACGTACTGGGGTTCGGCACTTTCGTCCATAAAGTGCTTCAAATGGTGCAGCATTGATACTTGTGTGATAACTGTTATTATAAGAAAATTCTATTAAAGGTAAGTGATTATCCCAATTACCTCCAAAATCAATTACACAAGCTCTAAGCATGTCCTCCATTGTCTGAATTGTTCTTTCACTTTGTCCATCCGTTTGAGGATGATAAGTTGTGCTTAGTTTTAACTTGGTTCCCATGGCTTTTTGGAAACTTGACCAAAAATGAGAGGTAAATCGGCTATCCCTATCTGAAACAATTGATAAAGGAATTCCATGTAATGAAACAATTTCATTTACATATAATTTGGCTAGCTGTTCCATGCTGAAAGTTTCTTTCATTGGTAGGAAATGAGCTGACTTGGTTAGCCTATCTACAATTACCCAGATTTTTATCATTGCCTTTCTTTGTTTTGGGTAATTTGGTAACAAAATCACCCAAAGTTTCCTTCATTGTTAGGAAATGAGCTGACTTCTCCCAGTCCTCGCGTTTTTTAACCATTGTACACCACTCGCGCACGATATGGTGGTTAGCAACGCGGGCATTGGCCTCGCCGACAAAATAGGCATGATACAACCCATCATGGGTTCGCGCCCTTTGCCGGTTTACCTCACCGGGAGGGAAGGAATTCAAAAACCAATCACGACATGGACTAAACTCCAGGAAAGTATCTTTCTGCTTTAAACCCCAGGGAGGATGGTGAGGAGCATCACCGCGAGCCTCCTCGGTATAAGTCTTGTAATAGATATCCCCTAAGGTATCCTTAGGACCTATTGGGAGATGAGGCATTGAGCTTTGACTCCCTGCACCAGCTTGTCCAGCCGCGAAAGCTCTCGAACGGATATTACCACCAGCATTAGTACCACCAGCAGCAGTGGTAGTTTCTTTATGCGCAGGCCCGGTCAACTTAACAACCTCGGGGCCTTTTCCCCGAGTAGTTTCCTGCTTCTTTTCATGAAGGGGCTGGTCAAGCCCCGTAATTCGTGCGACCTCCGGACCCTGCGTTATCTCTTGAGCAATAGTAGCAGCGGCCTCGGTCTCCTTTGGCTTGTCGCCTTTAAGTTTTTCAGCAACCTTCTCTTTCTCTTTCTCCTTCTCTTTCTCTTTCTCCTTCTCTTTTTCTTTCTCCTTCTCTTTATCTCTCGCTTTCTCAGCCTTCAACTCAGCAGACTTAAGAGGCTTGATCACAAACTTGGTTTTCTTCTGCGCCGGTTCTTGGGGGTCCTTAAACTCAACACCCTTCTTTTCAGGGGTTTTCTTCTTAGCCTCTGCAAAAACTAGGTGTTAAAAAGAAACTAAGGAACGCATGAGGGGAGTCATAACACTGACCTGGAGAAAATTTATAAAGAGAACGCAAGCTGCTTTGCTTCCTTATCACAGGGACTTCCTCAGCTTTGTGCGCTGCTTTGACACCCGCAGCAATCTCTTCTCTACTTCTCTTCCTGCTCACTAACTTGAGGGCAGGCTCTTCTTGCTCTTCTTCTTCCTCCTCTTCATCCAGCGCCATCGAAGAAGGAGTGGCACCAGCATCTGGGTTCCTTGACCCCGCGCTACCAGAGCTCTTTAAACCAGCAGCATCGGTCTTCTTCTCACCTATACGGGACAAACCCTCAAGTGAGTCACTTGCAACGACGTAATTGTCCAGGTTACTCTGTCGGAATCGGTGAGTACCTTGTTTAGAGGAACCAGCAGTTGCGCGGCTACTCCCGCCTTTCTTGCTTGTTGGTTCAGCATTGATGGTAATCACCTTCTTCTTCTTCTTATTTGGCTTCTTCTTCTTCTCCTCTGGATCAATCCCAAGGTCGCCAACACACCTGCAAAGATGTTAGACCAGGAACTTAGCTCCCCATTCGAAGACCGTACAGACTCCTCGCTGGAAAGATAAAGAATCTCTTTTCCAGCGTAAGTCACAACACACAAGGGCCTGGGGTTGGGTAGATGCGCACCTTCGGTTGCAGTGGGAGGATTGGCAAAAGCTACAGCAGGAGGAAAAAGAAAATCACCCTTGATGCGCTCGTACCAATATTGCTCCCCAGGTTCCAGCGAGCGCACGCCCATAGATCCACCAAAGGTGGGGAAAGCAGCCTAGTAAAGATGCGCTTCTGCAAGGAGATTAATGCTTCAGCGCAAATTGGGGGGGGGGGGTAGTTGCACGGACCTCCCATCCGTCGGAGTATTGCAACTCCGCAAGCTAACAACATTCCAATGTTGCCTGGCGGTGAGTACCCACGGTGAAGAGCCCCAACACCCCAGTAGGGCATTGCCGGGAGTCGAACCGGTGACCTCAAGAAGAGGTTGGGTGGGACTGGCCAACTGGGCTACCCCAGAAGGTTAACTTCAGCGCAAATTAAGCAAAAGGAAATGAGAATAATCAAATAACTGACTAACCTCTATCTTGAAACTTCAAAACGGGCACCCCGTTGCTGTCCTCCGGTCACTGATCACTCATCTGCGCCGCGACCAGAACATTTTCACCAAAAATTCGATTTGGTGTGGCAGTTAGCTTCACATACCAGTCAGCCCCCTTAGGGATCGGTAGCTCCTACTTCTCTATTGTGTCCGGCTCGCGGAAGATCATCGCGATCAGAATAACTTCTTCTCTAATAAAGAAAAATTTATGTTTCCAGTCATGGAAACTCTTGGGAGGATTCAGCAGAATCTTCTTGGCTGAACCACGATTGCCAAAGGAAGAGAACCCCATATTCCTAATCAACTGGTAGAAAACCCTGAACTTCTCCACTGTGGGTTCTATGTCATGAGACCGACACAAGAACTCGAAGTGTCGCACCCTCACCATAAAGGTGGACTCATCTAGGATATATGAAACCCATAGTGGTGAAGAATATGGGCCATAAACTCCGTCGCCGGCAACCGGAAGCTGCTTTGCAAAAAGAAATCTTCAAAGAGGGTAATATACCCCGGCGGTGCATCGGCGGCTGTTTGGTTTTGACCGGGATATCGTGCATCCCATTCCGGTGGAAACCGGAATCCTGTAGTTATCTGTTCAAACAACCCCTGGTCCCATTTGAGGACACGGAGGGGACCTTCGTCAACTAGGTTTTCTTCTTCAGCCATAGATATTCAGTTATGAAGATTTGAAAATTCTGGAAAACTTGAAGAAGATTCAAAGAACTTGAAGATCTACTACAAACCCTATGAAGATTTGAAGGAATATTGAATATCTGAGAAAGAAAGGAGAGTAGATAAAAGATCATGCAAATCTCTTCTCCCATCTCGTCGACTATATAAACCAATCGCATTTAATGCGATGGGTAAACGTGCCGGATTCACCGCGCGCGTAACCAACCAGAAGATACCACGTAGGGCGGGTTTCTCGGGGTGACGGTTATCACGCGCGGGTGATCCTCAATCGCCTGACAAAAGGTAAACCGTTAGTGACAACATGATGACAGCCGTGTCAGCAGTCAACTCAAACGTCGCCGTCAATGAAATTTTGCACCAACTCCTCGGAATTCAAATTTCGAGATTTTTCCTGCCCAAAGTTATGAAACTTTATCAACAAGCCAGCAAAGGTTGCACCGCCTGCATGATTGCCCATAATACTGCGCAACAACATTGAAAAGCAATAACTACAATCAGGCAAATCTGGTAGTCGCGCCGTAGTAACTGGCAACCATTTACACGCGCGCGTCACATACCAAGACCTAGCAAACATTTTTCAAAGCCAACACATTCTTTTTTTTTCCTAATTCCAGAGCTCCAACCACTTACTTTGCGCGTGAAGCAGCATTGGACTGGGGGGACGTGAAGGGGTATGGTACCAAAAAGCCGCGCAAACCATTTTCAGGTCGCGCGCAGGACCATACTTCTTACTCAGAAAGCGGATCAATCTTCATACCCGAGCGGGAGGCTCAAGCGAACCATGACCTCGCGCGAGGTCCAAACAAGAGATTACATCACTTTCCACACTGTGTTCTGAATAAGAGCCTCAGCCCCTACAACCCTGCACGGGCTACTTACGTGCTTAGCAAGGGTTGTGCAGGAGTTAGGACGCAAGGCCACTTCAGAGAATAAAGAAGGTACAAGTGGCAGAAGATTAAGCCAATCAGCATCCTCCAAGCTGTGCTCTATCGTGCTCCACGATCATCTGACATGCAGGAGACAGAGAGTACACAAGGACGCCTACGTGGCACTAATCAGGGGGCGGTGACACCTGCCCCATGATCTCCACTTACCTCCTGATGGCAGAAGGACAACAAGGCCGACAACGGGTATAACAACCCTCCTGAATTTTTCTGACACCCTAATATATTTAATATACCCTAATATGTCCTAAAATACACCCCATATGCGAAAACGGACCCTGAATACCTTTATTTTTGTGAAAATTAAATAAAAACAAATTATATTAGTCCCTGGCAGGCCGCGAGAGAGCCTTCAAAGGCTTACGCGGGCCGCGAGCGCCTGGACAAGCGACCGCACCCTGAGCCGCCACGTGTCATCACGCGTGTTGAACCTGTCTCGTGACCAGGCCAAGCTACGCCGTAGACACCCTATGTGGCGGGCCGCGAAGGCCCCTGCCTTCCTTCGTCGAGGGGCGCGATGGACTCGCTGATCAGCCCTATAAATTGCTTTGCTCAGCCTTCAGTTCAATTCATTCAGTCTTTTCATTTCTCTCTTAATTTCTACGTAGTGTACGCTATACTCGGGCATTATACCCCCTAATTAACGAAGTTCTGCCCCGATGTAAGTATCGTAACCCCGGTTACGTATTAGATACGCTGCCCGATTGATCCAGGGTTTCGTAACGGCTGTCGTGGTTCTGCCCGACGTAGTCGTTGGAATGTCGTCTCAGGGAGGGTATTGCTAATGTAAATATAAAGGGTTATTATACTAACGCGTGTGCATTGTGTAAATTATAGATAATCACCAAGAAACCTTAGAAGAAACCTAAGTCAGCAATGTGAGTAATCTCCTTTTTGTAAATTGTTTTTACAAAACCTTAAATGTTTTAAAATGTGATAAAGCAGTGATTGAGTCTTTATAGTTCTTCAATTACTGCCGGTATGTTGGGGTTTTGTATACAAAATGTGGAACACGTTACCATTGGACAAAAAGTTAGCCAATGTGTAATATGACCCACCAGTCTGGATTGACAGTACTGAATGAGTAATTGTGTAGAAATAAACAATGTGATACCTCTCAATACTGTTAAAGAATAAAACTCTTCTTGATTAAACTGGGATTCACTCACCAGTATTTCCCACTGACAAAATGTTTTTAAACGCGTTTCAGATAACAAAATGTGAAAGCCAACTAGAAGCCAGCTGGGCAGCACTGAAGGCTTGGAAAAGTGGCTATAAAAGTTACCTAAATAAAAGAAGATGTTTTATTCAATAAAATGGGGATTTTCCCTATGAAAATGTTTGTAACGAAAACTTGGGTTTTATCCCAATATGTTTAATATTATAAAAGTGTGGTATTTACTCTGATAAACATTTCCTAACTACGGTCCTGATGAAATTTCCGCTGCCAAAATAGTAAATAAAATGATACCACCAAAACTGGTTTCGCGGCCGCCCGTTCACGGGACAGATAGGGGGGGTTGTGAAAACGGGAACACATGGCTCCAATCATGGTGTGCCAGCTCCAGGGATCTTCTAGAAGACACTAACGGTCAACACCAGTGAGACAAGGAGGATATTCCATGTTTGTCGCCTTCCGGCCCAAGGCCCATCAACCCATCTCCTCTTACACCTCTCCGGCTATAAATAGGGACCTCCATGCACGGGTTAAACATTCTGTTCTCTTCACTCTCACTCTTAACACACACTTATTTCGTCAAAACAGATACTTATTCTCACACCAGAGTCTGGTTAAGAGGGAAACCCCCATATTCCCTTCTTAACGAGCTAATGGTGTGCTGTTTTGTAGGAAGATCGGTTCAAATCGGAGCTCAGGAAAGTTTAAGAAGATTAACCATCATGTTTGAAACATAAACCAAACTAATTAACTCTAAAATTAGTTACGTGTTTCTTCAGTAGGGAAAAAATTATGAAAGCTTTGAATGATCTAACTTGATGACACCTGTTTTTACGCATTCCAATATCTATTTTATAACGAGTTTACAGCACCTACATTTCAGTGCATTTGCAATTGGTGGTCAAGAATCAAGCCATGGATACTTACGTTCATCGTTCCACATTATTTTGATTAATTATAAAATTATAAATTAAATTGTTTCTTAGATCACCCGTAGTGGGGTAGTATTTAGGCGTGAATTGCCTCGAAAATGTCGGGAACCACTACGGTGGGCGTTGTTTTGGGTTTTTTTTGCTTTTGGCGTGTTTTATAAAACGCCTTAGATTTGTAAATTTGACCAATGAGAAGTGAGGACCATTGATTAGTTGTTTTAATTTAAAAAAAACTAGTATTAATTACCCCCACGTTGCGGCGGGGTAAAACCATGCTAAATAACATCAGTGTCATACCCCTGTTAGTAACTATTGGAGCTAACAATGGAAACAAAGGACCACTTTAAAATGTAGTCAAAGTTGTTACAATTTTCCTTGTACAGTTCTTGATCATATGTTGTTTCCTTTGTAAATTATTTGTTATATATTCTCAATGTAATAGAACATACCATTCACGGTGAATCATTATCTAAACCTAATATGGTATTAGCCTAACCTCGTTCCTCTTTTCCCTCTCATCTGCCATTTGCTCTTTCTTCTCTGTTGAAATCTCGACCCATCCTATGTCTTCTTCCACAGAAAATTCTCTTCCCATGGCCACTCTCCTTCATATGCTTACAATTAAACTATCCTCATCTAATTTTCTTGTATGGCGAAATCAAGTGTCCACCATGCTGCTGCATCATAACTGGATGCGTTATGTGGATGGTTCATACCCTATTCCATCCAAAACTATCTCTAGTGACAACAAAGAAGTCGTGAACCTAGATTACGCCACCTGGTTTGAAACTGATCAACTCATACTTCTACTTCTTTATTCTTCTCTTTCTGAAGAAGCTATGGCAGAAGTTTTGGGTCTATCTTCTTCCCGAGAAGTCTGGCAAGCATTAGATTCAGCATACAGTAAAGATTCCATGGAACGTTCGCAGAATCTCAAAGACTCACTACAACAATTAAAAAAAGGGTAATCTTTCAGTCTCTGAATTTTCTAAACAGTTTAAAGCTATTTGTGATAAACTTGCAGCCATTGGAAAACCCGTATCTGATGATGACAAAAGTCATTGGTTCTTATGCGGTTTAGGTCTGACATTTGAAACTTTTTCTATTGCTCAAAGAGCCATTCAACCCAGGCCTCCCTTTCGAGATCTGCTCGCTCGGGCTGAGGGTGATAAGTTATTTGTCTCCTCTCTTCATGGTTCCACTCCTGCCCCTATAGCCTTTACTGCTCATCATCAGTCTTCATATCAAAAACCTTCTTGTAGTCGAGACAAGTCTGGTCATTTTAATAACCGTGGCACCTCCTCTTCTCGAGGACGAGGACGTCGTCAGCCTCATTGTCAACTGTGTAGGCATGACGGCCACTATGCTTCTTCATGTCCAGATCTGCAATCCTATGCTCAAAAGTCCTCTTATTCAGCAGCAAATCTTGCTGAAGCCTTTTATGCAGATTGTAAGATAAATGATTCATCTCCGGATTGGTGCGTTGATTCCAGGGCCACAACTCATATGGCATCACCAGCAAATAATCTTGAATCTACAGCCCCTTATCGTGGTCATGACAAGTTTGTCTTCGGAAATGGTAATATACTCCCCATATCTCATGTTGGTACTAATTCTGGTAATCCACATTTGAAATTACAATATGTTTTGATAGTCCCAAATCTCAAGAACCTACTTTCGGTTAGCAAGTTAACTAACGATTACCCAGTTGACTTCGTGTTTTCTCGATCTTATTTTATTATACAGGACTCAGTCACCAAAGAAATTCTGGCCAAAGGAACACATAAAGATGGGCTTTATATCTTGAGTCCCGGTTTTCAAGCTCTTGCTACTTCGGTTATCTCTTCTCCCAAGGCATCTTTTGAATTATGGCATAAATGCCTTGGGCATGTTAATTTTGATGTTATTTCAATTTTAAATAAACATGGACTATTGAATCTTACATCTATTTTACCCAAACCAACTATTTGTTCCTCTTGTGAACTTTCAAAACAACATCGGTTGCCCTTTCAGTTGAATGAAAAACGTTCTTTAAGTGTGCTTGATATGGTGCATTGTGACTTATGGGGACCCGCTCTCGTTGTTTCTCGCGATGGTTATAGATACTATGCTTGTTTTATTGACGATTATTCAAGGTTTACATGGTTTTATCCATTGAAAACCAAAACAGCTTTCTTTGAGGTGCTTAAAATTTTTTTGTCGTTCGTCCAAACACAATTTGCTTGTAAATTAAAGGTGTTCCAAAGTGATGGAGGTACCGAATTTCTAAACAATCAAGTTCGGGACTTATTCCTTGAAAATGGCACTCATCATCAAATGTCATGTCCATACACCCCACAACAAAATGGACGAGCAGAACGCAAACACCGACACTTAACCGAAACTGGACTTGCAATGTTATTTGGGGTAAACGCCCCTGCCACTTTTTGGGTAGACGCTTTTTCTTCAATCGCATATGTTATTAATCGACTTCCCACTAAAGTTTTACAAGACAAATCTCCGTATGAGTTTCTTTTTCATACGCTTCCAAATTTCAACAACTTCAAAGTGTTAGGATGCCGAGTTTTTCCATACTTGCGACCTTATGCGGATCACAAACTTGCACCGCGGAGCATTGAATGTATCTTTATTGGCTATTGTACTCAATACAAAGGGTACAAATGTTTGGATCTAACAACGTCTCGCATTTACATCACTCGCCATGCACAGTTTGATGAAGGTTCATTTCCATTCTCATAAGAAAATTCTCAAATTAATATCTCTACACTAATTTTGAGTTCTTTTGCTGATGACCTTCCTCAGCCTACTATTTCTAACCCTTTAGTAACACCTCTACATCCTACTCCCTTAGAATCCTCCACCCACTGCCCGTCATGCATGCATGAAAATACTCCACATATCACCTCTCTCATGTCGACCCCACCAGACACTCCTACATACCCACCATCACCCAACTCTTCTTCCACCCATTCCATGCCATTCTCACTTCACCCACATTCCTCGACATCCTCACCTGACCAACACGTCTCACCCGCATCATCCCACCCATCTCCCATACCATACCCAACCGAAGTCACCTCCGGTATCAACTCACCACCCGCAAACGCACCACTCTCATCTTCGACTTCATCCCACCCAATGATTACAAGGGGCAAAGCAGGCATAACAAAACCGAAGCATGTGGTAAATCTTCTTGCTATAGCTCTAACTTCTCTTCACAATGCTCTTCTCACTGCAACGGAACCGAAAGGGTTCAAATCCGCCTCCAAACAACAACACTGGTGTGATGCTATGGCTGAAGAAATTAACGCTCTACATCTCAATAACACGTGGACTCTTGTTCCCCGTCCTTCCAATACAAATGTCGTTGGCTCGAAATGGGTATTTCGAACAAAATATCATGCGGATGGGACGATTGATCGTTATAAAGCACGTCTCGTAGCGCAAAGTTTTACACAAATTCCGGGTTGCGATTTCTCGCATACCTTTAGTCCTGTCGTTAAAGCTACCACTGTTCGTCTTGTTCTATCATTGGCTGTGACAAATCGATGGTGTCTACACCAACTAGATGTAAAAAAATGTGTTTCTTAATGGAAATCTTCGAGAAACCGTTTACATGGAGCAACCACCAGGCTATGTTGACTCTACCAACCCAAATTATGTTTGTCGGCTAAATAAAGCACTTTACGGCCTTAAACAAGCTCCAAGGGCTTGGTTTCAACGTCTTAGCAATTTTCTAGTGCACCAAGGTTTCAAATGTAGTCAAGCCGACACCTCTCTTTTTATTTTCCATCGTGGCTCATGTCTCCTATACTTATTAGTATACGTTGATGATATCATTCTTTGCGGAAATCACGAGCCATCCGTTAGACGTTTTATTGATCACCTACAAAGCGAATTTGCCATTAAAGATTTGGGAAAATTAAGTTACATTCTTAGTCTTGAAGTCTCCTATACGACTAATGGGTTATTTTTGAGTCAAACCAAGTATGCTAGTGACATTCTAAATCGTGCCGTCTTCTAGACTCTAAACCGGTTGGGACACCTCTTGGTACTGGTGATGTTTTCAAAAGCAATGGTACAACTTTTCATGATCCTTCTTTGTATCGATCACTCATTGGTGCACTTCAGTACCTAACTATCACTAGGCCAGATCTTTCTTATGCCATCACCCAAGCCAGTCAGTGTCTTCACTCCCCAACGACTGAACATTTCCAAATGATAAAACGAATCATGAGATATGTTAAAGGCACTCTCACTTATGGGCTTCATTTCTCTTATCCTACAAAATCAGCACTTGTAGGATATTCCGAAGCTGACTGGGCTCGATGCATTGAAACCCGACGCTCTACTTATGGATATTCAATTTTTTTTGGTGGAAACCTCGTATCTTGGAGTGCCAAAAAGCAACCTACCGTTTCACTTTCTAGTTGCGAGTCTGAATACCGTGCTATGGCTAACACAGCTGCTGAACTCATATGGATCTCTCATTTGTTACGAGATCTTAACGCTTTACCGTCTGAACATCCGACCTTACTGTGTGACAACTTAAGTGCTATTTTCCTTAGCCAAAATCCAGTTGGTCACCGACGGGCAAAGCACATTGACATTGATTATCACTTTGTGTGTGAACTCGTGTCCGCCGGTAAACTACGCACACAATTTGTACCTACCAAGCTTCAAGTGGCCGACATTTTCACGAAACCTCTACAAAGACCCCTCTTTGAATCCTTTCGTGATCAATTACGAGTTCGTCCGTGTAAGGACTCTCAAAAATGTCCCAATTTTACCCGTAAGTGAAAACCCGGACCCCTGAAACCCTAATCCATATCAAAAATCAAGAAAACAAGAATTTTGGGTTTCAAGCGGGCCGCGTAAGCCTTAAGGGAAGCTTACGCGGGCCGCGTCAATGTTGGCTTGACCAGATAAGTATTCCGGATCCACGTGTTGACCAGCTGGCATACCTACTGGTGACCAATCAGACCTACGCGTAGACTAGGCGGCCACGCGGGCCGCGTAAAGATTGAGCCAAGGTTCACGCGGGCCGCGTGAACCCTAAATTTTACCTATAAATAGGTTGGATCAGGAGCATTCCTCTGGTCTCGAAATCATTTTACGAAAACGAAATTATACTGCTCAAAAGTTGAATTTACTTTCAAAATAGTGGGGTGCCGCTACGATACCGGGTATTAACTCGATCGCTGCTACGATTCAATGTCCGATCGATTGAAACTATCCAATGGATGTTTAAGTGCTACCCACATTAGGGTTATGCTTTGTCATTCGTCGTGAATTCGATGGATGTTTAAGTATCGCACTTTGTCATTTGTTGTGAGGGTTTAATCTCGTGAGTTATCGTAAATGTTGTATTAGTTACTGACCTAGTTCGTGTGCATTGTTATTAGGTTATCAGGATAATCAGTAGGCTAAACTTTGTCTGCATAAATCTGCAATGTGAGTCATTCTCTTTTTACCAAATTGCTTTCAAAATCATGTTTATTTTCAAAGTTATAATTACAGGGATTAAGTCTTTGTAATCTCCAAGTTACAGCCGGTATGTGGGGTTTTGTATACAATACTTGATAACCATCACCATTGGACAACGGGTTAGCCAAGGGGTGATATGACCATAGTCACAGACACCATTGGACAACGAGATAGCCAATAGGTGGTCGAGTGATAAATACCGTGGGTAGATGGTTGATATGTGTAAACATTGTAATCGCTCTTAATACTGTAAATTATAACAACACGTCGTTTTTAGTAAAAAGAATGATTCACCAGTATTTCCCGCTGACAAAACCTTTTTCAAACATGTTTCCAGTGATCTGTTGTGATCCAGGAAAAGTGTCGTGAAGCACTACAAGCTTAAGGAAGTGGCTCAATATAAATAAAGAAACATGTTTTGTAAAATAGGGGTTTCCCAGTGAAATCGCCTTGATTGTAAATTACGGGGTTATTCCGAATTATGAAATAAAATAATCAGGCATTTTCAGTTTTAAAAAGATCCTGCTAAAATCTTCCGCTGTCAACTCAATTAAATAAATACCACGGGATTTTCTGTCCCGCGGCTCCTGAACCGGGTCAAACTGGGCCGAGAGCCGTGATAGAAAAAGGTGGTATCAGAGCCACTGAGTTAAGCTAATTAAGTATTTGAGAAATACTTAATTTTCCTGATTACTATTTTGTGATTATGTGTTTATTAACTGACTACTTGTTAATTACAGTATGGGAAAGCAAAAGCTTTCGAACATCTATCTTAAATTAGATAGTTCACCAAAAGAGAAGGGAAGTTCATCCCAAACAAAATCCTCAAGATACTCAGTAAATACTGAGGAGGGAATATTTGTTCGTAAAGCCCATTATGAGGAACCACTATCTCCTAATAAAAGAAGTTTGATTATTAGGAAAAGTTAGGAGAAACTATAGAAAACCCAATCAAAAGAAATGAGAGTTAATCAGGAAATCCAGAAATTAGGTAGTAACCCACCATGGGAAGACAAGTTAGATGAAAAATGGGCAGATCTCTATATGCTAGCCACTGTAGCAGTAAATGCAAATCTTTAAAATACCCTGACCCAGTATTAGCACCCTTATCAACCACAAGCCAGAAACTTTACCCAGTAAATAAATAAGTTTACAATAAACCCTAGTATGTTTAATTTTCAGTTGTCCTTTGTATTTAATTAGTCACACGGTATGCAATAATACTTGAAGGTTATCTGTGAAATTTTGTTATAAAATTTTAACTTAGTATTTTTGCATATATGCTAAACAGCATGAATGAGTTATCTGAAGCCCTTCAGAATCTCAATCTATATTCGGTGAAAATAGAAGTTACCAAAGACTTTACTGGTTACATACCCGATGTGGAAGAACCTATGGAATTCCACGCTCCACCTCTGGAGAAACCAAAGCCTAAGAAAAGGAGAAGATTCGTAGGCTGGAGGCGGGTACGCAGAAGGAAACCAGCAACTAGAAAGGTTCCCAAAATAGAGAATCCCATAGATAAAGGAAAAGGAAAAGGAATTGCTATCGGGGAAGGTTCTAGACAAATAGAAATGGAAATTGGGGAAAGTTCTAAGCAAGGCGAAGAATTGCCATTACAAGAAGAGTTGGATCGCATATTGGCAAGCTGTGATATTATTAGACCTATCAATACTAACCTTTACCCTTATCATGCCGAAACTCAACTTCCAATAAATTTGGAACCAGCCATTCCCGAACCTTTAATCCATACCCAACCTTTAGGAGAAATGGACGAGTGGTGGACCAATGCTGGGAATAGGATTCGGGAGATAGGAGGACAAATCTCCTGGAAGTACGACGAGAGGGAACGTCGTTTTTGAAAAATCAGCATAAGGGATAATGTGGTTGGGAAGTTATGATTGTATAATAATATAATAATCAAAATAAAACGTGTAAAATAAACAATAAAACCTTGTGTAAAATAAACAGTGTGTACGGATGCATAATATGATATATAAAAAGGAAAATCGAGGAATCGATAATTTTGGATATATATATGTTTGTTGTGAAATTTGGATGATTGTTTTGTGGATAATTGTTATTTACTCTATACTAATAAATTATATATATTAATTATCAGATGAAAAACGTTAATAATGAACCAGTTAACGAGGTTAACCAATCTGAGCAACACCGGGATGATCAATTTATGACTAAGCAAGATATAGAAAATATTGTTGCTCAAGAAATATACAATGCGACAAATTATTCCTAGTAAACGCTATTCCAGCAATCCTTGCTGCTGCCCAGAAACCTGTTGAACCTCAACAAATTATTCCTAGTAAACGCACACAAGGCGACAACTTTAGTAATAGTGTAAACGGAGGCGGCAACCATATTAATAACGACAATGATGGATTGCAAGCTCCACTCCTTAAGAAAATGAAAGTGGCAACACCTGGTTGCACTTACAAAGAATTTCTTGCCTGTAAACCGGTTGAGTTTGCAGGAAACGAAGGAGCAACTGCTGTACTGCGTTGGTTAGAGAAAACCGAGGCAGTAATTGCAATAAGTAAATGTGCCGAGGAAGACAAAGTGATGTACACCTCGCATCTGTTTAAAGAAGGGGCGCTCGAATGGTGGAATACATTACTTCAAGCCAAAGGAAGAAATGTGGCCTATGCCATGAATTGGGAAGAATTTAAAAGTCTGATGGAAAGAAAATTCTGTCCCGAGTATGAAAAAGAACAAATGGCGAATAAGTTCCTGAACCATCGAATGATGGGTATAGATTGTCGATGATATACTTCGACATTCTTCGAATATGCTAGAGTAGTACCAACACTGGCTTCGCCAGAACCGGTACTTATTTCTCGCTATATTTGGGGATTGATTAGCGAAATCCGTAATATCGTGCGGTAGAATTAGCTAACACCCTAACTGATGAGCTGGTACGCACAAGAGATGAAAATAGGAAAAAGGAACTGGCTCAGAAAATTACCCAAGGATTTCGTGTGGATAATAATAACAACTTCAAGAAAAGAGGAACGGGACAATCCTCAACTCCGCCGTTCTGCAGGAATTGCAAAAAGAAACATTTTGGAAAATGCAATATAACCTGCAACTTTTGCAAAGTTGTAGGCCATCATGAAGAAGACTGCAAAAAGAAAACAAGGGTCTGCTATAACTGTGGAGAAACAGGACATTTCAAATCAGAATGCCCTAAATTAGTTAAACCAGCAGACAATAAAGCTAAACCGGCCGACGGAGCTACCAAGAAGAATGTTCGAGCCTTCCAGTTGACTACTCAGGAAGCCGAGCTAATCCCTGATGTGATAGCTGGTACGTTCCTAGTTCACAACGTTAACGCAAAAGTATTATTTGACTCTGGTACAAACCAAAGTTTTATCAATACTTCATTCTGCCAAGTTCTTAATTTACCTTTAACCAACCTTAGGTAAATTTTTACAGTCGAAACGGCAGATGGGAATTCAGTTAAAATAGATAAGGTTTTGCAAAATGTAGAAATAGAACTTTCAGGTCATAAATTTTCTGCAAACCTGTTACCTATGAAATTAGCCGAATTCGATGTTGTGTTAGGAATGGATTGGATAGTAGCCAACCATGCTCGAATCCTTTGTGATAAGAACTCTATAGAAATTCATGCACCCACCGGAGAAGTAATCATTATTACAGGAGATAAGCCACGTAAACCCATGAAGTTCATTTCAGTAATGAAAGTTGCTAGTTATGAACGAAAGCAAGGAATAGTATATATGATTTCCGTAATCAGTAGTACTAAGGATAAAGAACTTAAGGAGATTCCTGTAGTCTCAGAATACCCAGATGTATTCCCAGAAGAACTCCCAGGATTACCACCCGCCAGGGAAGTAGAATTTAGAATTCATCTAATTCCCGGAACTACACCGATAGCTAAAGCACCTTATCGGTTAGCACCCACAAAAATGCTAGAATTGAAAAAGCAATTAGATGAATTACTAAGTAAAGGTTTTATACAACCTAGTTCATCCCCATGGGGAGCACCAGTGTTGTTTGTAAAGAAAAAAGACGGTTCAATGAGAATGTGTATTGATTATAGGGAATTGAATAAGGTTACAATTAAGAATCGATACCCATTACCCAGGATTGATGATCTGTTTGATCAACTTCAAGGAGCTAGATATTTTTCTAATATAGATTTACGCTCCGGATATCATAAATTGAAGGTACAAGAAGAAGACATACCTAAAACTGCCTTCAGAACTAGGTATGGTCATTATGAGTTTACAGTCATGCCATTTGGGTTAACAAATGCTCCTGCAGCATTTATGGACATGATGAATAGAATCTGTAAACCATACTTGGATAAATTTGTAATTGTCTTCATCGACGATATACTTATTTATTCCAAAAGTCAGAACGAGCATTGTCAGCACTTGCATGCACTCTTAACTTTGTTAAGAAAAGAAAAGCTTTACGCCAAATTCTCAAAGTGTGAATTTTGGCTACAGGAAGTGCAATTTTTAGGACACATGGTGAATCATGAGGGTATTCACGTAGATCCTGCTAAGATTGAAGCAATCACCAAATGGAAGGTTCCGCAATCAGCAATGGAAATTAGAAGTTTTATAGGATTGACCGGATATTATAGACGGTTTATTAAGGATTTTTCCAAGATAGTTGTACCATTAACTAAGCTAACCTGTAAAGCAGTTAAGTTTGAATGGGGACCTAAACAAGAAGAAGCCTTTAGGATTTTGAAGCAAAAGCTAACAAATGCTCCAATTCTAGCTTTACCAGAAGGAACCGAAGATTTTGAAGTATATTGTGATGCTTCAAAGCTAGGATTAGGATGTGTGCTAATGCAACGCAAGAAGGTAATTGCGTATGCATCAAGAGAATTGAAAAAGCACGAGGAAAACTATATGACTCATGATTTAGAATTAGGAGCCGTAATTTTTGCTCTTAAAATTTGGAGACATTATCTATATGGAAGTAAGTTTATTGTCTATACAGGTAATAAGAGCTTAAGATACATATTTATACAAAACGAATTAAACATGCGGCAAAGGAGATGGATGGAAATCCTAAGTGACTACGACTGTGATATTCAATATCATGAAGGGAAGGCAAATGTAGTTGTAGATGCCTTAAGTCGTAAGTATCATGAGAAACAACGACGGGTTCGTGCTCTTAGATTAAATCTACAGTTAGATTTAATGGAACAACTAAAGAAGGTTCAAGAAACAGCAATCAAGGACGATGCTGAAGGAATGAAAGGACGAATAAAAGAATTAGAACAAGGAAATGATGGAATTTGGAGATTCCATAAGAAAGGGATTTGGGTACCTAGACAAGGAGAATTAAGAAATAAAATTTTAGAAGAAGCTCATAAATCTAGGTATACCATGCATCCAGGAAACAATAAAATGTACCAAGATTTAAGAAATAATTTCTGGTGGATAGGAATGAAAAAGGACATAGCTAGATATGTTTCTAAGTGTCTTACTTGTTCACAAGTTAAGGCAGCACACAAGAAACCTTCAGGTCTACTACAACAATTAGAAATGCCTGTATAGAAATGGGAACTCATAACAATGGACTTTGTTACTAAGTTACCCAAAACCAGAAAGGGTAATGATGCTATTTGGGTAATTGTGGATCGATTAACCAAATAGGCTCATTTTCTACCTATGAAAGAAACCTTTAGCATGGAAAAGTTAGCAAAGTTGTACGTAGACGAAGTAGTATCCTTACACGGAGTTCCACTCTCCATTATATCGGATAGGGATAGTCGTTTCACTTCCCATTTCTGGACTAGTTTCCAGGAAGCAATGGGAACCCGACTAAATTTGAGTACTGCATATCATCCACAAACAGACGGGCAAAGTAAAAGGACGATACAAACCCTGGAAGACATGCTCCGGGCATGTGTAATAGATTTTGGTGGAAATTGGGATGACCATCTATCCTTAATTGAATTCTCCTATAACAATAGTTATCATTCAAGTATTGAAGCTGCCCCGTTTGAAGCATTGTACGGACGTAAGTGTAGAACACCGGTTTGTTGGGCAGAAATAGGAGAAAGTCAATTATCAGGTCTAGAGATTGTACAAGAAACTACTGACAAGATCACTCAAATCAAGGAAAGATTAAAGACAGCCCGAGATCGCCAGAAAAGCTATGCAGATAATCGACGCAAGCCATTAGAATTTCAAGTCGGTGACAAGGTACTCTTGAAAGTTTCTCCTTGGAAAGGAGTAGTGCGATTCGGTAAGAAAGGGAAACTAAGTCCAAGATACGTAGGACCATTTCCAGTGATCCAACGTATAGGACTAGTTGCTTATCGTTTACAACTACCAGAAGAACTAGCTGGAGTACATGATGTGTTTCATATATCCAACCTCAAGAAATGCCTATCTGACGAATCTCTGGTAGTACCCCTTCAAGACATAGAGGTAAATGAGAAGCTAAAATCTGTGGAGAAACCACTGCAGATAGAAGACAGAAAGATTAAGTTTCTCAAGCACAAGCGACTAGTGCTAGTCAAAGTCAAATGGGATTCCAAGAGAGGATCTGAATACACATGGGAACTGGAATCGGAGATGAAGCGAAAGTATCCTCACTTATTTCAGTAAATATCGAGGACGAGATTTTAAATAAGGTGGAGAGGATGTAAGGACTCTCAAAAATGTCCCAATTTTACCCGTAAGTGAAAACCCGGACCCTTGAAACCCTAATCCATATCAAAAATCAAGAAAACAAGAATTTTGGGTTTCAGGCGGGCCGCGTAAGCCTTAAGGGAAGCTTACGCGGGCCGCGTTAATGTTGGGTTGACCAAATAAGTATTCCGGATCCACGTGTTGACCAGCTGGCATACCTACTCGTGACCAATCAGACCTATGCGTAGACTAGGCGGCCACGCGGGCCGCGTAAAGATCGAGCCAAGGTTCACGCGGGCCACGTGAACCCTAAATTTTACCTATAAATAGGTTGGACCAGGAGCATTCCTCTGGTGTCGAAATCATTTTACGAAAACGAAATTAGACTGCTCAAAAGTTAAATTTACTTTCCAAATAGTGGGGTGCCGCTACGATACCGGGTATTAACTCGATCGCTGCTACGATTCAATGTCCGATCGATTGAAACTATCCAATGGATGTTTAAGTGCTGCCCACATTAGGGTTATGCTTTGTCATTCGTCGTGAATTCGATGGATGTTTAAGTATCGCACTTTGTCATTTGTTGTGAGGGTTTAATCTCGTGAGTTATCGTAAATGCTGTATTAGTTACTGACCTAGTTCGGTGCATTGTTATTAGGTTATCAGGATAATCAGTAGGCTAAACTTTGTCTGCATAAATCTGCAATGTGAGTCATTCTCTTTTTACCAAATTGCTTTCAAAATCATGTTTATTTTCAAAGTTATAATTACGGGGATTAAGTCTTTGCAATCTCCAAGTTACAGCCGGTATGTGGGGTTTTGTATACAATACTTGATAACCATCACCATTGGACAACGGGTTAGCCAAGGGGTGATATGACCATAGTCACAGACACCATTGGACAACGAGATAGCCAATAGGTGGTCGAGTGATAAATACCGTGGGTAGATGGTTGATATGTATAAACATTGTAATCGCTCTTAATATAGTAAATTATAACAACACGTCGTTTTTAGTAAAAAGAATGATTCACCAGTATTTCCCGCTGACAAAACCTTTTTTCAAACATGTTTCAGGTGATCTGTTGTGATCCAGGAAAAGTGTCGTGAAGCACTACAAGCTTAAGGAAGTGGCTCAATATAAATAAAGAAACATGTTTTGTAAAATAGGGGTTTCCCAGTGAAATCGCCTTGATTGTAAATTACGGGGTTATTCCGAATTATGAAATAAAATAATCAGGCATTTTCAGTTTTAAAAAGATCCTTCTAAAATCTTCCGCTGTCAACTCAATTAAATAAATACCACGGGATTTTCTGTCCCGCGGCTCCTGAACCGGGTCAAACTGGGCCGAGAGCCGTGACAGTCCGCCACCCGTTCACTTGAGGGGGGGTATTGGAGCTAACAATGGAAACAAAGGACCACTTTAAATTGTAGTCAACGTTGTTACAATTTTCCTTGTACAGTTCCTGATTATATGTTGTTTCCTTTGTAAATTATTTGTTATATATTCTCAATGTAATAGAACATACCATTCACGGTGAATCATTATCTAAACCTAATAGTAATCATCAACATCGGAAAAACTCATAAAACAAAAAATAACGAAAAGTAGACTTATAAAACATTGAAGCACGCTTGGTCGGTCAGTGGCGGAGCCAGAAACTTTTTCTTATGGTGTCCTTTTTTTATGGATACCCCGATTTATAGTAACCCAGAGTCAAACTTTTTGGATCGGTTTATAGTAACACGTTTTTGTTTAAAAAACCATTTTTACGTATTTTTATGTATGTGTCTGTATCAATACGAGTTGGTCTACATTTGGATATACTTTTTTTTAATATAATATGTTTTGTTACTTATTTTATGTACGTTTTCATAAATTTTGTTCTGAACAAAGTGGAGTCAAATTGTGGTTTCTTTTTCTTTTTAAAGCATTAATTAATCCTTTAGAATAAGTTATGATTGTACTAGATATATTAAGCTTACTTTACGTTATGATCTAATCGCAATACTTATATAGGTTACATTGAGTTCAATCAGATATGTCAAAACAAACGTTTGATATGGTTAATGCATCACATAACACTTGAACAAATCCATTCAATATTTGCAATGTACTCGCGCCGTAACACGCGCGGGCCTTGTTACTAGTCTTATAATAAAATAGGTTGTAATTTTTTTTAATTTTCACACTTTGGCCACAAGGTTTGAGTTTTTACACTTTTAAAAGTTTTGTTTTTTAGTTCAACTAGTATTAAGCACCCCCCGCGTTGCGGCGGGGGCGAGCACTAATGCCACACTACTGTCAGCGACCATCGAGACTGAAGTTGCGGTGTTAATGCGAAGAGATTAAACCGAAACGTAAAACACATAATAAAATAACTAAGTTGATCTAGGACTCGCGCGTTACGATGAACCCGCGTCTTTTTTTTCCCGTTTGACAGGTTCATCGTAATCTATATATAATATATATCAATACCACTATACAAACCATAATGCATACATTACAACCATTGCATCAATATGTTGCAAATTATATTTATACAAGATTTTGGCTAAATTAGTTAGATTATTATAAATAATAATAATTTACAAATAAAACAACACAACTTTGAATAGATCAAACCGATTGAATATGGTAAGATAATGAAACCATTATTTGATTAGGGTACAACTACTTAAGCACAATTTACAGCCATACATGCATACAAAACAGATTGAATTTGGTAAGGTAATGAAACCATTATTTGATTAATGTACAACCACTTAAGCACAACTTACAACCAGTATTTGATTAAGGTACAACCACTTAAGCACAACTTACAACCAATATTTGTTTAAGGTACAACCATTTAATCACAACTTACAACCAAACACTTAAGCACAACTTACAACCAAACACTTAAGCACAAAGCACAATTTACAGCCATACATGCATACAAAACAGATTGAATTTGGTAAGGTAATGAAACCATTATTTGATTAATGTACAACCACTTAAGCACAACTTACAACCAGTATTTGATTAAGGTACAACCACTTAAGCACAACTTACAACCACTTAAGCACAACTTACAACCAATATTTGTTTAAGGTACAACCATTTAATCACAACTTACAACCAAACACTTAAGCACAACTTACAACAAATATTTGCTTAAGGTACAACTATTTAAGCTCAATTTACAACCAAGTATGCATACAAATATTTCAAATAAATAGTATATATATAAATTTATAGTGTATAAAACCAATTATTTTTTGAAAAACCCCCTAAGCTCTTAGTACAACAACTATATGCCAAAAGGTGTTCCTAATTTATAATGTATAATGAGTTGATACCATTTAATTTACAATAGTTTGTTAACGGAAAAAAGCGGATACGTGACTGTTTTTTTTTTATTTTTTTATTTTTTGGTGTAGATTTTTAAACAAAGTTGTATTCAAAATCGGGTATTTTTTTTGTACTATATGCTATAGTGAATGCCGTTATCGTTGTGGTGCCATGACGAACCCAACCATTTATGAGCGGACAACATTGTTGCTGGTATTTTGCCATAATGGAAATCGGTGTTCACTTTTATGTTTTTTTGATAAGCCAAACCAATAATGACCAAATTATTGTCGCATTCCTTGGGAAAAATACGACCATACTCCCGCCACGACTCGATTTGGCCAGCACGTAAACTGTCGAACCATACGCGTGTCGCGCCTGTAAGGGTTTATGCAAACAAGTGGCACCACACTGGATGAGACCAGCTGCCCCCAGTGTCTACACTGGCGAAGACTTGAATGTGGTTGTCGGGGTCAGTCAGACCCGCATACCTCCTGACATTCGTTGGAACCTTTGCTTTGTAGAGTGGAGCCATGGCAATCTTATAGCAGAATTTGGATTACGCAGTGACATGAGCGAGGGTATATATGATTTTTAATATATTTTTAAGTACTTTTTACTCATACTATCTTAAATGTGATTGTTGGTCATATTTACACAATCATTCCTCCCTTTTTGACTTTGATTTGTAGCCACAAATAGTTCTCCTTTTTTGGCTTTTACACAAATGGTCCCTCTATTTACCGACTCACCATACAAATCCTTAACTTTTATAAAATGCAATTTTAACCCTTAAATGTGAATGTCGGTAACATTTACACAATCATTCCTCCCTTTTGGACTTTGATTTGTAGCCACAAATGGTCCTCCTTTTTTGACTTTTACACAAATAGCCCCTCTATTTTCCCACCCACGATACAAATCCTTAACTTGTATAAATTGCAAGTTTAACCCTACATTAATGCTCTATTTTACAACCCCTCAACTTTTGCAAATTGCAATTTTCACCACACCTCAACTTTTAAAAATTACAGTTTTAACCCCCATGTTATTACTCCATTTTACAACTCCCTCAGATTGTGGTCTACGTTTTAACGTAAAAAAATTTTAGAAACAAGTCAGGTCAAATATAATACGTTTTTATGCTTAATCTATGTACGTTATCAGTAAATCTACGTTTCGACGTAAACTTTTTTTTTTTTTTTTTGGAAACAAGTCAGGTCAAATATAATATGTTTATTTTATGTACGTTTCCAGTAGGTCTATGTTTCGCCGTCAATTTAGATCCGAATCAAATGGGGTCAAATATAGTACGTTCTCATTGGACGATATAAATTCAAGTTACTCTACGTTTCGACCCCATCACAACATGATATGGGTACAATTTCAACCCTTAATTATGCTTTTTATGTTTCTTATGTATGAGTTGGGTCACATATAAATACGTTATGATTAAATGATATAAATTTTACTTCACATTTTTAATCCAATCACAATGCTATTTAGTTAACATAGGTACGTCAAAAGGCACATTTTCAAATGGCTAACACAACACATAACATTTGGACTAATTCTTTCAATATTTGCGATGTACCCGTATAGCAACGCACGAAAATTTAAGTACTAGTTGTATATTAATCTAAAAGTGAGACCTTACTAGAAGCAATATACATTGCATGAGTACTTGATTCATAGAAATTTAATAGTATATAAAAACAAAGGGTGAGTTGGCATGTGAGGTGACTTCATATGGACGTACTATTGCAGTGATTTCTACACGAACACACACTGGTCATCGTACCAACTGGCAAGAATGGTCTCACCCATTTGATTCCTTCAATATTATATAAATAAAAAAAAACCAAATTAATTTCTGAAGTTAATCACGGTTCGGGTTAACGGAGTGGTAGAGATTTACCGATCGGGGAACCGTTTACCGATAGGTAAAGCCACCGCCAACATTGGGTTTACCGATCACACATGCCAATCTCAGTGAACCTTCACCGATTCGGTGAAAGGGAGGGAAGGGGGAGAGAGATGGGTGTGTGGTGGGCCCCATTTCTTCTCAACCAATCACACATTTTTTTCATTTTCTTTAAAAGAAAAATAGTTTACCTAAACCCCATTAGATAAATCACCACCAACGTTTTTGAGCATTAGGTAAATATTTTAGGTGACTTGACATGAGACTATATGATTGGTTGAATTGGGAGTTTACCTAATACCATTAGACCGTGGGGTATGGTGGGGCGGGGGTTTGGGACATGGGTTGACACGTGGCTTGTGGGGGCTTCGCTGGGCTGACCCACCTTGAACACAGTATGGTGGGGCGGGGGTTTGGGGCGTGGCCGGCCCAAATGGCTGTTTTATATTTTTTTAAAAACAAAAAATTTAAATTTTTTAATGTTTTTTAAATAAAGAAAATTAAATAAATAAAAAAAATTACATAAAAAATTTCCTAACACTTATATTTTTTCTTTATCTCTTCTCTCGTCTCCAACATTAGTTCCAACTCTTCACCCTCTAGATGATCAATGGGCTGGGCGAGAAATTTCGTATCATCTCGTCTTTGTTTTAGGGCATCCCGAGCTTCTTTGCTCTTCCGAATTTCGGCCCTTTGTTGTTGGAATACGTTGAATGTATCTAACTTGCATGCAATGTCATCCAACTGATCGCTGTATACTCCCCTACGCGAGCCCGAACTCCCAACTAAAGCGATGTCGTACCCGATTTTGATTTTTGAGCGCGCCTTTTTTGCGGCATCTCTTCCGTATTCAGAATGAGAATAAAGATGATTATAGAAGATGTGTAGTGTATCGTGGTTGAATGTGGTAAAAAAAGGAATAGAAGTGTGAGTTTTATAGTGAAAAATAATTTTTTTTTAACATAGCCGTTGGTCAACGGCTAGCCCAACGGCTAGCTAGTTTGGTTTGGCCAAAGAGAACCCGCCATGTCATACGTATAGACCCGCCCCACGCCCGGCTTCAAACTCCCGCCCCTTGGGCCACGCCCCAACCAAAGCCCACCCGGGGTGGTGGCTTGGGTGTTTTCAGCCAACCTACGCCCCAACCCCAACCCAAACCCCATACCCCACAGTCTTAGGTAACCACTCCCTTGACCCTTAAAAAAATTATTCATTTTAGTTTATACATGTTTTATTATTCTCTTATTTGTATGTATTCAAACAATTTAACAGTATTTTGTTGATGTTTATTATATCTTGTAGTAACTAAACTTAAGTAATGTTTTGTATTGCTTTTAAATTGATCAAATTTAGTAGTTGATATGATAATTTCAACAATTTTCAGGTAAATAATTATATTTGTAATGTACAATAAAAGTATAAAACTTTATAAACAAGTTATGAAATATTAATTTTTTATATGAGACCTATTTATATATTATACGGGCAATTATATGAAAAGATGCAATCCACAAATTTATTGATAGAAAGTGGATCATGTGTTATTAGTTGCTATGAAAGTGTTATGGATGTTCTCTTTCAGTGAAATCTTGTAAAGTCAATAATTTATCTATCTTTTACTAAATATTTATCAACTTTTATATGATAATAACAAGTTATAAAAGTAAAAGACAAACTAATCTTTTCTTTGTCTTATTAGCTACTAATATTGATTATTTGATTAACAACCAGTTGTTTAAAGAATATTAACATGCCAAATATGTGTTAGTTTATAGGAATGCAATTCATTTTTTAATAAAACTAGTTTTAAAGAAGTTCGACGCGTTGCGGCGAATTTCTTTTGTTATTTAGTCTGTGTTTACATATGTTTTGAAATCATTATGAGCGTGTTGCGAACGGAACTGCTGACAAGAATAAAAAGAAAATGTAGAAAAAAACACTAAAAGATAACCGAAAGAAAATCAACAAAAAAATTGTATGGTAACGATGTTGTTCGTATGAAACCCGTGGTTAGAGATAAGCAAATTGTTCTGGGTACATGTACCAAATTTGCCGAAACGAAAGATCTTAAGTACCAATTCGGTACCGACTTTTGGCGTTCCTGGTACCGGTTCACTACGGTTTTTTACCTTCATTTACCAGTACCGTAACCTGTATTTTCGGTATCAGTATCGATTCTGTATCGGTTGGCACCGAGCTCATCCCTACCCTTGAAACTATAAAAAGGAAAAATTAAAAGTTGAAGAAAATCAACAAAAAAAAGTTGTACGATACCGTTGTTCGTACGGTAACCGTGATCAGGGATGAGCAAATGGTACCGGGTAGCAGCACTGAATTTCCCAAACCAAAAGGTTTCCAATATCAATTCGGAACCAACTTTTGGCGTTTTCTGTATAAGTGCTGGTTTTTACCTTCATGTACTGATAACGAACAGAACCGTCCCGGTATTTTCGATACCAGTACGGGTTCAATACCTGTTGACACCAAGGTTATCCCAACCCCTGATATTAAAAAAAAAAAGGATTAAAGTTAAAAAGTAAAGAAAATAACTATTATTATAATATAAAAATAGTAAAAGTATTAAAAAAACTATATATTATTATAATATTAAAATCACTATTCATTTCACTTCGTTTATTAATTATTATTATATTATATTAATATTAATATTAATACTATATATATATATATATATATATATATATATATATATTTTCATGTTCAAACAAAGCAACTTACATCAATATCGCAGGTAAGCGAGCAACAAGCTGCGCCGCTACCCCTTTCTAGATAGCAAACCCTAGCCTATTAAAGACAAACCCCTGCCCCCATGTTGATGAGCCACTGCTGTGGACAACCTATTGGACCCTAGTCAGCAAACGGATAGCTTTTGGAGCTTGGGATCCAAAGGTGTCGAAGGCGAAGGGGACAAATGCATGTTGGTTATCAGCACATGCTTTAGCGTGTTTATCCACTTTTTTAGATTCTGCTTTCTTTACCGCTTGTCCTGCTACAAACCCGTTTTCCCTTAAACCAGCTAAGGGGGAGACTTCTGTGAGATCTACACAAGCATGTTTCCCTCCCGCCCAGCCAAAGACGAGCAGGTCTGCTGGTCTTAATGTAGATCTCCCTTCCATGGGTTTTGTAAGGAAATTCACAAGGGCCTCCTTCTTGGCAGAAATCCCCGCTCTCCTCAAGATGTCCCCCAAAACATCCCTCACCCAGTCATGCCGGTATTTGAAACCGGGGAGCTCCTTGCAATGAACAGCATGCTCCCCGTATTTATCCATGCAGGCTTTACGGCAGATTGGGCAGGTTTAATCTTCTGGATACATAGGGATCATCAGCCGGTATTTGAGGATAGCCCTGTACTCAACAGCCGACATGCATTGCCCCAGCCCCTCGATCGGGATAACAGTCAAAAAGTCTTGCGCATGGGGGCCTTTTAAGCGCTCAATCACCGCCTTCTGTTTATATATATTTATATAATATATAGTAATATAGTAATACTATATAGTAATTTTGAGTTACATTCACTACTAGGTAGGAAGCTTCGTGAGATACGATATTAGACTTACGATACACCTCCCCTCGGACTAAAATGAACCCACCCTAGTTTTCGACTACCCCACAAAACATATTCATTGTCCCTTAGATTTAGTTTCATATATAAAGTAAATAATTTCAATTAAAAACCAATAATTTCCTTTTCAAAAAAAAATATATATAATAATAATAATAATAATAATAATAATAATAATAATAATAATAATTACATCTAGATGCTTAGCAACAAAGTAAATATCAAGAATATATGATGTATCTATAAAAAGAACTTTATGATAAATAGATGAATATAGTTTGTAATCTAGTGGTATAAAACTGTAGCAATATGTTTCGATCTAAGTAGTTAGAGGTTTTAGTCGTATATGAACATTACTATTAGTGTAGATTTATAAGTGCTTAGAATTAAGATGTGTGAGTTACCACTTTAAAAAAATAGGCGAAGATGGAGCTCAGGTCGACATACATCACTAAGGCTGGTGGGTGTGGTATAAATCTCATATGGGCTTTATCGCAACAAATCAGCGCCATGTCACATAGGGGGCTTTAAAGCCCTCTCTTTTACTTGTATGCAATGGTTTAAAGTTCCTTTAAAACATCCTATTAAACAAAATACAAAAAAAATTTAAATAAATAAATAAAGAGCAACAAATTTGATTGGTTAAAAAGAATGTTTCCCATCTGCACATGTCAACGCCCAGAGAGTGACTATGGGACGCTAAAATGGCTGATTTGACCAGAGGCACTATACCACATCCCTGGCCTAACATTCAAATAAATCTATTAAAAAAAGATGAAACTAAATGTAAAATGCATGGCATAATTAATTATGATAGATACATAAGAATTTGGCAGTCTACATCTACTGGCCAATTTCACCGACCCACTCCTACTATAAATACTCTTCTCTTCTTCACCATCATCAACCAAACACACAGTCTTCATTGTTTATTGCTAATTTGAAGAAGAAGATGAAGGTCTCATTTGCGGTTCTTCTCCTCCTTGCTCTTCTCTTCACATCCGCCTACGCGATTTCCCCCGCCCCCTCCCCAAGTATTTCATCCATCCATCCTCTTTAATCAACTTATTAATAATTTGTCATTGTTTCTGATTTCTTAATATAATGCAGGTAGATTTGGGTGCGATAAGAAGTGCGCGTTGAGGTGTTCGAAATCTTCAACAAGGCATTTTGTATTTTTTGTTCAGTCGTTGACAACTTTGGAGCGAGAGGTTCTTCATCGAACTACATAATTAAACAAACGCTTTTAAGAGTATATATACACACATACACACACATATAACATGTTCGAGTTGTTGATTACCATCGCATCGAGTCGCTCTGACATGTGTACATCATGTTGATCGGGAAAAAATGCGCCAGAAACAAACTACATTAATTGAAAAACTAATTATTTGTGCATTGTTTATATATATATGGGAAGGTTCTATGCAGAACACTAAATATTACGAGAACATGCAGAACAAAATGAATCACCCATTTTTTCAATCCTAAAAACCTAAAAAGTAAAGGGAAATGTTACAAATAGAAGATTTATTGTTTCTCACACTAGAATTTAAAACAAAATATGAAAAAATTTTATTTTTTTAAATAACCTACATGTATGTAGGCTAAGTATAGGTAAAAATATAAGGTTTTCCATGCATATATAATATACATTCGAATGTAGGAAATATAAAATTTAAAAAATATGAACTTTAAATAATAAAATCTAGTGATTTAGAGTTGTTTTTTTTTTGTTCTTGCAATAATTAGTGTTCTGTAATGATTTTTATCCTATATATATGTATAGATATATAGAGGCCGGTTATTGTACAATAGCCCTAATCCTACATATTGTACACGATTACCCCAACCGTAGGATCATCCATCATTTAAACGCGGGTCTAATTAATTAATATGATTAAATTAATCAAATTAATATATATAAATCATACAGCCAAGATTAAAATCGTCATTGTGAAATCATAAACCCTGTAAAAATCAGCGAAGATACTTCAAAATCATATCCTAAACCAAAATAAAAAACCTTACATTCTTCTTCCCCAACCTCCGCTCGATTCTTCTGGTGCAATTTCAAACAACGGTGATGAGGACTGCTGCTTGCTGCTTTGGGATATGTTGATTATAATGGCAATTCGCATGCTATATATAATGGCAATTCGCATGCTATTTATAATAATAATAATTCGCATGTTGATATAATGACAATTCACATGCTATTTATAATAATAATAATGTTAACAATAACATATTCCACATGCGATATTTTAATGAAAATTTGAAATGCAAATTTACATGTGGAATTTAAAATTCGCATCTTACAAATTTAAAATTCGCATGTTAAAGTTTGCAATGGATATTTAATGAAACTTAGTCGCATGTTATTTAATGGAAATTCGCATGTGGAATATTTAATTCGCATGTTACAAAGTTTTTTTAGAAATTCATATGTTACATTAAAACATAATCGCATGTTATTTATTTAATGTGTATGTTATATGTTATGAAATCGCATGTGTATATTATTATTCAATGTGCATAACGTCTAATCGCATGTTATTATTTTAATATGCATGTTATTGTTCATGAAATCGCATGTGTTTATGTTTCTTAGAACGTAACGCTCTGATCTGATACGAATCAATCAAACAATCAATAAAACCCTAAAAATCGAACTGATACGAATCATAATTACAGAGATAGTTGTGTAACGAACTCATGATCTGCTCGCTTGTTGAAAGAATTGTCTAATTTGCCCTCTAATGATTGAACGAGATGTCTGATATACCCTTATCTAAGAAAAAAAGAAACAGGGACACGTGTAGGGCTGTGGGCGTCGCGTACATAATGTACGATAAGGAGATTTGTACCATACTCTTTACCTAGATATATATATATATAATGAGAATTTGAGTTGTTGATTACCTCGTCATCAGAATTTTCTATAGTAGTAGGATCAATATGATAATGTTGAGTTTGATTTAGTTCATCAGGTTCCTCAAACTAAAACAAACGAAATTGTTGCAATATAAAATAAAATTAATATAAAATATATATTACCCGGACCAAAGTAACCAAACCACTAACATGTGGCTCATAACATGTGACGTCCTCCAACTGTTGTGTCAAGTCTTGGTTTTGGGGAGTTGTCTCTGTGTTCAAAAGCTACAATTTAACAAAACATACATTATTTTCTTTCATTTGTCAAATATGTGAGAATCATATGATTGTATTAGGAGCCCATCCATCAGATGGGTAAAAATCTCTAGTCACCTACAATCTTTTTTAATGGCTAATGACTTTTAATTATACTAAAAATAGTCTTTTAGTATTTTCTAACATTTATCATTTACCATCTCATCTGCTATTACATTTACAATCACAATCAGACCTTTGAATTACCCTTAAAACCTAATTCCAAAAAAAAACTTCTAAAATCGCCAAAAGACAATAAAAAATAAAATACATCAACAACAAAGATAATAAGAAACAAAAGTTCATACCTTTAACCTCTTGATTTGATTTAATGAAGAATAAAAGCTAGAATAATTCAATTTTTATCTACAATCAAATAACAACAAATAATTAATTAATACATATTGATCAAACAATTAATATATGTATATACAATAATTCATATGATATATACATGTTACTAAAGTAATGTTTGAATAGAACGAATAGTGAATTGAATTGAAGAAACAGAGGCTAGGCTAGCTAGGGTTTGCAAAGAGAAAAAAATAATTAAAGAAATGGGATTTTCCTAGAGTTTTTTTAAATATGATAAAAACCCTTTATTTATTTGAGCTAGGTTGTTATGCTCGCACAAAAAAAATCTATTTTTTTGAGCTAGGTTGTTATGCTCGCACAAAAAAAACCTATTTTTTTGAGCTAAAATTTGTAAGAGCTCAAAAAAAATCATTTTTTTTAGCCATATAGCTCAAAAAAACGTGGGTGTAAGTTTATTTTGCTGATTTTTGGGCGGTTTATGTGTCCAACCGCTTAAATTAATAATTTTTGAGCTCAGAAAAATCATAATAGTGTGCGTTCCTTCGGGTCCCTACGCACCTAAGGCTCAATGCCCTTGCTACCGTGATATGAAGAACCCCAAGGGCAGGGACAAGTGCCCTTAAATGTATATAATCTCACTATTTAGTATAATTCCCACCCTTATATTTTGTTTATCAGTTTTATAATCTCACTATTTAGAATAAATGTCTTCGGTTTTGCGAAGGAAGAATGTTGTATTTTGTACGTTGTGAAAATAAATTAGTGTTATGTTCATTTCGAATAAATCTTGTTATAATGTTTGATTGGTTTTTACCCTATCAATAAACTTTATTCAAAAGATGTTTATCTCATTTAATACGCTATTGTAACTTTTTGGATCCGTACTATGGTTGTGGGCCTGTGGCCGATTGCAAAACTCCCACGGGGCGAATCAGGCCAACGAATCGGGTCGGGATATTGATTTTGAAGAAATAGTTCTCATGAACCAAGTGATTCAAAGTGGATACCATCATATCTACATTGCTTCTTTGATAAACGGAATATAATTACAAGTTAAATAAAGAAAAACATTACATTTCTAAATTTTGAATTGGGGTAAAATACCTCATTGGTTTTTATGGTTTGCAGATATTGTAAGTTTGATCCCTAGACTTCTTTAGTTACAAACTTGGTCCTAAACATATACAAATTATTACTAATCTGTTCCCTTTGATTCATTTTTCATGATCAAGACAGTTCTTGCCATGGATGGCCGTTAGTATAGAACATTAAGTCTGCTTAAAATGACTATTACACCCCGATGCTAAAAGACAAAACGCTTAAAAAAATTAAAAAATAAATAAAACTTTATGTCGGCCCCACCACCATCTCACCCATCTTCTTCCCCACTGTGTGGGCGTGGAAATCTCCCACAAAACCACCCCTGCTTGGCGTTTTTCATGGCGTTGTGTGGGGGGCAGGGGATTCTTCACCGGCGTTAGGGCAATTTGGTTGATGATGCGGCGCGAGTTGATTGGTGGTTTACGACAGGAGGTTTGTGATTGGATAGTTTTTTTTATACACTAGGTGGGGCCCTTACCACGCCCAACACCACCCTGTGCTTTTTTTACCATGCTCTCTTTTTTATGTGGCTGCCATATGGCGTTTAACACACTCTCTTCATGCCCTCCACACCGAATGGTCTCACCATCTTGTTAACAAACACCACCACACCACCATCATTTTCCCGAAACACCACTAATACTATCTTAACGATGCTATCTTACCAGCTTATGTCGCCCCTGTAACGTTCATTTTCATTGATTTCAGCGCCACTACGGGTGAGACCAGCGGCAATCGGAACCCGACAAATAACAGTGAGGCTTCCGGTGTTGAACCACGACCAAAAAATAATGCCATTAATTCCGATTTTGACCTTTTCAAACTTAAATACCACTACGTGAAACTCTGATTACCCGAGACATTTCCCGAAACCGCAGATGAATCCAAAGAAGAAGGAGATTTACCTTGTTTCACCGACCAAGAGATGGCATTGGCGGAGGCTGTTTCTACTTTTTTTTCCATCAAATAAAATGAAATGATTAAAAACCCAACAAAGGGAGGTGGAGGTGGTGTTTCATGGTTGAAGAAGTGAGGGTTGGGATGGGCCCCACATGGATTTGATATTAATTTATGATTTTTTATATTCTTTTTGTTTTATCTTCAAGGGTAAATAAGTAATTGAGTAAATTACAAAAATCGTAGAATTTTTTCCTAAACTAATGTTAAGGGAAAAATTATTTATCAAAATGGTGTTCTTTGAAAACTATTTACCAAAATAAAAATAGTGTTTTCTTGTTTGTATTTGCCTTTTTTTTAACCAACATATTAACATTTTTTCTATTTCTATTGAATTATTCAGGTGTCTATTTTTTATGCTTTAATTATTTATATATTTTTTTTCAAAATGAATGAATAGGAATAAATTGCCATTTCACCCTATCCTCAAAAAGTTTAATTATTCGTTCTCGTTTTTTTTGCCACATTTCTTTTGCATTCAAATATAGACATGCTAATTTAATATTAGAAAATTTTCATATGTTTTCGATAACCACATGAAATATGACATATTTCTATGGTGAATTTATTCATTTTTTAACAAGAAGTACAAGTGTAAGAAATACTAATGTATCGAAGGAATTCAATATTAGCGGGTGTAACGTTTAACGGATGTCACGTTCATCTGTTATTAGACATAAATGTCTAAATGGAAAACTCATTCGATTTAAATGGCAATTTATTCATATTGATTCGTTTCATACTCGTTTGTTTAAATTAATGGACACAAACAAATGTAAACGAAAAAAAAAAAACGTTCACGAACGTAACTGGACGAACAAAACATGTGTCTACGAACATAAATGAACTTCATGCCATGGACGGTTTATTGATCGTTTGATTCATTTAAAGAGCTAGTGTCGATTGAAAAGAAAACATAAAATCAAAGAAATAAAAAATTATTGGGTTGATTGAAAAAATATTAATAATAAAGAATAAAAAAAATAAATACTTGATTAATTCAATAGAAATATTAAATCAAAGTTTAATATATTGATTAAAAATAAAAGAAAAATAAAAAAATAAACAAGAAACACTAATTTGGTAAATAGTTTTCAAGGAACACCATTTTGGTAAATAGTTTTTCCACCAACACTAGTTTGGAAAAAAAAAACTCCCTTTATGTATGTCACTTATTGCAAACTGTGTCCTTTATCTTCAATAATTACAAAAAAAGTACTTGATGCTTGCAAACCCTTGCAAGTTATGTCTTTTAGCCCTAACTCAGTTAATTTTTTGTGGTTAAATTTGACCAAATAGATCTCACATGAGGGTATTATGGTCATTTCACTCTTATGCGGGGTCCATTTGGTCAGATTTAACCACAAAAATACCCTCATGTGGGGTCCATTTGATCATATTTAACCACAAAAATTAATTGAGTTAGGGCTGAAGGACATAATTTGCAAGGCTTTGCAAACATCGAGTATGTTTTTTTGTAATTATTGAAGACAAAGGACACAGTTTGCAATAAGTGACATACATAAAGGACGATTTTTGTAATTTACTCTAATTAATTTAACACATATTTAACTAAAATTTAACGACGTTAGCTACTAAGAGTATTCACATCCATACCATCATATTTTTACCATATATTAAACTAAAAAACACAACATTTTCTCTCTCATTTTCAATTAAATAATCTTTTCTGATACTTTTATCATTACATTTTCTCTCTCCTTCACTCACAACCACTTTTAAAATATATTAAAAAATTATAGAGGGTGAACAATGTCCCTTCAAATATACAGATGAACAGTAACATTTTCTCTCTCCTTTACTCACAACCACTTTTTATACTCTTTATATTATAAAAACTTCACTCACAGATTTTGATGAAATGGATGTGAATACTCTAAGGACCATCCATTTTACGACCATCAGAACCAACTGTGTACTTATTAAAAAATGAGGACCAATTGTGTACAATCTACAAGCCATATGGAATAACCAGGCATTTAACTAACTCTTTTGAATTGTAATTAAAAAAAAAAAATGCATGCAATTTGAAGAAACAAATCCTGAAAGGATAGTTTCGGATCATGCAGAAGTCCTAAAATAGAAAACTAACCACACTTCGTCTTCATCCAGAACGGCAAAATCGGGTAAATTCGTTAGAAAGGGTCAGAGACCTCGGTCTCGGAACTACCCTCCGACACTCAAGTCAGTATAAGGTTCATCATAGAAAAACATAAGCAATATAGGTGAGAATTGATACGTGGTCGAAAACCGGTGATCGTAATTGCTTAATTTGATGGTTTTACACAAGTTTTAGTTTCGAATGGTCTACTTTTGATTAGGTATGTGTTTTGTAGGTCTAGCAGAGTTTAAGGAGCTTTTCGGGAGCTTTACGGGTCACCGGAGCGAAACGGAACCACCGGGACGCGGAACGGGTCAACCGGACTCAAGAAATGGACGAAACAGAAAATCAAACTTCTGGGCACCGTCGCCGACGCCCATATGGGCCGTCGCCGACGGTTGACACAACTTTCCGTCGCCAGAATTGTCTGTAGACAGCGAGATAAAGCGTCGGCACCAAGTCAGTATCCACGGACCGTCGCTGACGGGGCATCAGGCCGTCGGCGACGGCCCTCCAATGTTGCTGCGCGGCTGTTGCGTGTTTTGGGGTCAAATAACAAATGAAAGAGGGTTGTTTGGGAAGGAATTCGAGAGTTACACAATATTTTGAAGTTTGAACATCATCTTGGAGCTAATCTCATCATCTTTCACCTACCATTCATCTACCATCATTCCTACAACCCGAATCAAGAACGATAGCAACATCAACTTCTTGAATCGAAAGCCTACTTCCATCAATCCATCAATCCACTCAACCACTCACCATCATCATTCATCCAAAACCCTAACCTTCATCATTTACCATTCTACAAGTTCCAAGATGATTCAATTCAAGCTTCCATCATCCGTTGATCGTGCCATTTTCACCATGAGCGGCTAATTTCTTGGAGGTTTCACCCCGGTGTAGGTTATTGTAAGTCTAGGGTTTAAACATTGTTCTTGGTTTGAGTTTGTGACAATTTGCTATTTGATTTTGAAGCTTATGACAATTGTCTTGCATTTGTATTGAATTCATAAATTGTCGAGTGAAGATTAAATTTGACTTTATGAAATGTTTATGTGCAATTATGCCTTGTCTAGGTTAGAGTTTACATGTTCTTGGTAACAAAGTGCATTGTGGTCCGTTATTTATAACGTTGATAGCTTTTGGAACCTAAGCCTCGTGACACTAAATCCGTTAATCATTTGCAATTGACTCAAACCTAAAACGTGTAGAAACCCTAGGATTTCAATTACCGAACCGGGTGTGAACCTTGTTTTCTTATCATTGTTCAATCAATCAATTTTAATTCTTGCAATTTGTTAATCACTAGTAGTTAATCCATTCAATCATTTTAGTAATTCTAATTCACATCTTTCAATTAAACAAAAATACAAAAACATATCATAGCAAGCTTCATAAGTGTGACATCTTTTCATAATTCAATCGAATCCATTCGCAAACCACATACTCTTCGTGGTTTGACCCCTTACTACCACTAGCTATTTGTTAAGGGTAATTTGGGACTATAAATATTATCTTTGACCGGAGCGCGACATTCTGATCAAATTTTGGCGCCGTTGTCGGGGAGTGCGTGCGCTTTGTGTTTGGATTATTGTTTGAATTTGCGTGATTATCTGTTTAAGTTGTTTAGTTTCTTTTTGCCCTTTGTCTTTTTCCTTGTTACGCGGGTGTGTTACTTGTGCAGGTTACAGGTAGTGCATACATACGCGAAACTCCGGGAAGACTTCACCGTTAGTCTACTCCGGGAAGACTTCACCGTTAGTCTACGAACCGGAAATCGAAAGAGTAGCAAGAAGAAATCGAGCAAGCCGGTTAGAGGCAACACTTGCTTCTAATCAAACCAACCAAACACCACAACTCACACCGACCATTGAAACCGATTCAATGGCAAACCAAAATTCCAACCAAAACTTCAACCAAAACCCGAACCAATTTCAATACCGAAGCAACTTCAATCCCGCCCAAAACGTCCAACCTATACCTCAAGAGCAACCGGGTGGTAACGTCAACGCTAGACCACCCACACCACCTTTCAGAAACCAAAATCCCAATAATAACCAAAGAACACCCCAACAACAAAACCTTCATCGACAAGCTTCTTTACCCATCAACCTTGATGATCGGAATGTCAATTCCGATCATAGAGGTAATCGTGATCGCGGCAATCCCGCGAATGAAGACCCATTTTTCAACATCGATGACTTGAGGAATGCAATCCCCGATGATGAACCTTATAGTGTTCCCGGTTATCAATCGCCGGAACATGTAAGCATTCATACAGAAAATTCGGATGATGGGGGTTACTATGATGATCGAGCGGATGATGATGAAGATTGGGGATACATAAATCGAGGTAATGGCTACAACGCAAGAGGATATGAAGATAAAGAATATGGCTATCAAAATGCCAATTATGTTGGGGATGACGATTATGGTTATGGAGACGGAAAAAATGATGGGTATGAGAACAACCGTCAACCACGAAACGACTGTCAACAGAACCGGAATGGTGGGGGTCACAACAATAACAACACTGCTCACCATAACCGGATTCCTCGTTTTGTGGGGGGTGGCAATCAAAGAGGTAACCAAGGTAGGAATCAAGGAAGGGATGAAAGAAGGGATGATAGAAGGGATGAAAGAAGAAATGATAGAAGGGACAACCGAAGGGTGGTTGATCAAGAAGTTAACGGTCCCCATCGTCATCAACAACCTCCACGGGGAGTGAATGATCGTTTTAGGCCGGTTGTCACCGAGAACGACTCAAGAGGAGGTTGTTTGATTGTAAACCAAATTACATCAACATACTTCCTCATTTTAATGGAAGGTCTAACGACGAACCGTACACACATTTGGCGGAGTTTTCTTCCATTTGCAGCACTATCGGGGGGCATAACTTCGCACTAGAGGAGGTCAAACTTCGTTTGTTCCAATTTTCGTTGAAAGACAAAGCGAAGCAATGGTTCCTTACACTTCCAGCCAATAGCATTCGCACATGGGGAGAAATGCAACAATCTTTTCTAGACGAGTATTATTCAATGGCAAAGACCGACGATGCTCGTGATGAAATTAGATCTTTTCGCCAATTATAGGGCAAACCATTGCATGAAGCCTTCATAAGATTTAGGGAGTTGATGCGAAAGTGCCCACATCATCAAATAGAGAAGTGGGAGTTGGTCAAGTGTTTTGTACGGGGTCTAGACGACAACACATGGAACCGACTTGAATCAACGAGCAACGGGACCCTTCTAAGCAACCATGAAGATGATGATTGGGAGTTCTTGGAGCGAATGAGTAAACGGTCGAAAGAGAAAGAATCGGCCGATCGAGCTAAGAAACATCCCATTTCCCGGTCACTTCCCGATCTTGACTCTAAAGATCGGATTTCTACCTTAGAGCGGGAAATGGATCGAATAAAGAAGAAGGAAGTGAACACGGTGCAATTTGAGGTGTGTGAAGAGTGTGGTGATCTTGGACATAGAGCGGAGCAATGGCTAACGGGGTCGAGTGACTACACCGAGGAAGTCAACCAAGTGTATGGAGATCGGAAGTAATATGACATGAACTCCAACACTTACCATCTGGGCTTGAGAAATCACCCTAATTTCCGGTATGGTAATGCCTCAAATCAAATGAACCCGAATTTTCAATCGGGCAATCAAGGAGGTCAAGGTGGGTCATCGTACAATAATCAGCAAGGTGGTAACCAAGGGGGTTACCAAAGGAGTTACAACCAAAGTGGTAACCAAGGATATCAAAACCGTAAAGGCAACTATCAACGGGGTTACAACCAAGGTGGTAATGGGGGTGGTGCATCTAACTCCCAAGGTGATAATTCGATTAACTCGAAACTAGATGCTATCATGAACACTATGAGCACTCTCACCAACTCACATCAAGAACTTAAAACGGAAATGCGGAATTCAAACCAAGAAATTAAAATTGAAATGCGGAAAGAGTTTGAGGTGAGGGATAAATCCCAAAAGGCATTAGAGAAACAAGTGGGGCAACTTGCTCAAGAGATGGCTCAAATTCGTGGAAGTGGAGGAGGACTTCCAAGTGATACCACAGTGAACCCTAAGCATCAAGGGTCAAACTCTAGGAACACACATGAGGTACCAATTAATAAAATTACTTTACGTAGTGGTCGATTCCTAGATAACGATGTTGAGCCACCACCCGAGTTTGTTGAAGGGGTGGTGGAAGATGCGAGTGATGATGAAGGTCAAAATGGTCAAACGGGTCCAAAGAAAAATAATGTTAAAATTAATAATACTACACCCGTTGTGACCATTCCCGTCCCAAAAGCTAAGGAAAAGGGTGTGGAGGTTAATACCGCCCCTTATCCCGAAGCCTTGTTGGGACCATCTAAGAAAGTGGTAAACAAGCGAGGCCCACAACAAGAAGAGATGTGGGAAATTTTTAAACAAGTCAAAATCAATTTACCACTTCTAGATGCAATTAAGCAAGTACCTTCATATGCTAAATACTTGAAGGAATTATGCACCCAAAAACGGACTCACAAGTTTCCTAAGAAACTTGATTTGACTGAAAATGTGAGTTCGATTCTTTCGGGTGCACTTCCACCAAAACTTCAAGATCCGGGGGCGCCCATTATTTCAATAAAAGTTGGGGAATTCAAAATGACACGAGCACTTTTGGATCTTGGGGCAAGTGTGAGTATCTTGCCGGGTAGTTTATACGACCAATATGATTTTGGTCCACTTCAAGTGTCTAACACCACCGTGGTGTTAGCCGACTTGACCCCTAAACTACCCCGTGGGATAGTCACGGATGTAATTGTCAAGGTCGAGGACTTTTACTATCCGGTGGACTTTCTTGTATTAGATTATGTCTCTTTGGACCGAACCAAGCAACCAACGGTGATCCTCGGTCGACCATTTTTGGCAACATCGAATGCCCAAATTAATTGCAAATCGGGCACGGTCGACATGACTTTTGGTAACCGTCGGTTGTGGTTAAATGTCTTTTCGGGTTTGACGGATCCTCTAGTTGGCGATGAATGCTATATGGCGGACATGGTTGACGAGTGTATACCTCTATGCGACACTAGTGTCGAAGAGGAAAACACAATAGAGGAATGTTTTATGTTTGACAGGTTACAAGGAGAAATGAATCGAAGCATGGATGAAGAGGTGAGAGAGTTGGAGGTTATGGCGGCAAAGGAAGGAAGGCCCACTTGGACACATCAAGTGGAAAGTCTTCCGGAAACCATTGATACAAAGTTGAAGCCATCGTTGGAAGAGCCTCCGGTGTTGGAGTTGAAGGTGCTACCCAAGCATCTTAAATATGCTTATGTGGGTGAAGGTAGCACGCTCCCGGTAATTATTGCATCTAACTTGACCGGGGAGCAAGAAGAGAAGTTGATGAGAATTTTGGTCACTCATAGAGCCGCTATCGGGTGGACCATTGCGGATTTGAAGGGAATTAGTCCCTCGGTAGTAATGCACAAGATCATCACTGAAGATGGCATGAATCCTTCTCGTGACACGCAATGGAGATTAAATCCAAACATGCGAGAAGTTGTCAAGAAGGAGGTATTGAAGTGGCTAGATGCGGGTATTATATACCCTATTTCGGATAGCCAATGGGTGAGCCCAACACAAACGGTTCCTAAGAAAGCGGGCATTCAAGTCGTCACAAATGACGTAGGTGAAGAGGTCGCCACTCGGCCGGTAACCGGGTGGCGTATTTGTATTGACTATAGGAAGTTAAATGCTGCAACTTCCAAAGATCATTTCCCTTTACCATTTATTGACCAAATTGTTGAGAAATTGGCCGGACAAAAATTTTATTGTTTTCTGGATGGTTATTCCGGATACAATCAAATTGCTATACATCCGGAAGACCAAGCAAAGACTACTTTTACTAGTCCATATGGTACTTTCGCATTTAGGCGAATGCCCTTTGGACTTTGTAATGCCCCTGCCACCTTTCAAAGGTGTATGACGAGTATCTTTTCAGATATGGTGGGGGAGTCTTTGGAAATCTTCATGGATGATTTCTCAATATTTGGGTCATCATTTGATGCATGCCTTGACCAACTCGAAAAAGTTTTGCAAAGATGTGTTGAGAAAAATCTGGTTTTGAGTTGGGAAAAGAGCCATTTTATGGTTCAAGAAGGGATTGTGTTGGGGCATGTCGTCTCGAGTCGTGGGATTGAGGTGGATAGAGCAAAGGTGCAAGTCATATCCATTTTGCCTTATCCTACAAGTGTTAAGGGTGTTCGGTCGTTTTTGGGACACGCGGGGTTTTATAGGAGGTTCATAAAAAGCTTTAGTGATATAACAAAACCCCTATGCAATTTGTTGTTAAAAGATAAAACATTTGATTTTGATAAAAATTGCCAAAACGCCTTTAACATTTTGAAGAAAAAGTTGGTTGAGGCCCCAATCATGCAATCACCGAATTGGTCTTTACCATTCGAAATTATGTGTGATGCAAGTGATTATGCGGTGGGGACCGTATTGGGTCAAAGGGTAGATAAGAAACCGGTTGCCATTTACTACGCAAGTAAGACTCTTTCGGATGCACAATTAAATTATACAACTACCGAGAAAGAGCTACTTGCGGTGGTATATGCATTGGAAAAATTTCATGCTTATATATGGGGTACTAAGGTCATTGTTTATTCTGACCATTCTGCAGTTAGGTATCTCATGGACAAGAAAGATGCAAAGCCGAGGTTAATCCGATGGGTTCTCTTGCTACAAGAGTTTGACTTGGAGATTAGAGACAAGAAAGGGAGTGGGAATGTGGTTGCGGACCACTTGTCTCGATTGGTTGTAGAGGAGGATTCTTCCCGTGAAGAGATCAATGAGAACTTTCCCGATGAGCAAATTTTAAAAGTTGGAATATTACCATGGTATGCTAATATTGTTAATTATTTGGTTACAGGTGATTTGCCGGCTCATTGGGATAGAAGGAAGAGGTTGCACTTCCTTTCTCAAATCAAGTACTACATGTTGGAAGAACCAGACTTATTCAAGTTTTGTCCGGATCACGTCGTTCGAAGATGCATACCCGACGAGGAGATTCCTAGCGTCTTGATGCACTTGCATTCATTTGCTTGTGGGGGCCATTTCAGAGGTCACAAAACCGGGCACAAAGTGCTCAATAGCGGTCTTTATTGGCCGACTATTTTTAAGGATGCTTTTAATTTCTCTAAAAACTGTGTAGAGTGTCAAAAGTGTTAGGGGGTATTTCTAAAAGGGATGAAATGCCCATGCAACCGATCCTCATTGTAGATATTTTTGATGTGTGGGGGATTGATTTCATGGGCCCATTCCCTAATTCGCATGGCAACTTATACATCTTGGTGGCGGTCGATTATGTTTCTAAATGGGTCGAAGCGATTGCCACCAAGACGAATGACCATACCGTTGTTTGCAATTTTGTACAAACAAATATAATTTCTAGATTTGAGATTCCCCAAGTGATCATTAGTGATGGGGGATCTCACTTTAAGAATTTTAACTTTGGCAAACTCTTGAAACGGTATGGTGTTGACCATCGAATTGCTACCCCTTACCACCCACAAACAAGCGGTCAAGTGGAGGTTTCCAATAGGCAAATAAAAGAAATTTTGCAAAAGACTGTTCGACCCGACCGAAAGGATTGGTCGACGAAGTTGAATGATGCTTTATGGGCTTATAGAACGGCTCATAAAACACCTATTGGAACTACACCTTATCGCTTAGTTTATGGGCGAAATTGTCATTTACCGGTTGAACTCGTGCATCGTGCTTGGTGGGCTATTAAAGAGGTTAACATGAAATATGACGATGCAGGAAAAGAGCGAAAGTTAAAGCTTTGCGAGTTGGAGGAGCTTAGGGAAGAAGCATATGAGTGCGCCTCGAAGTACAAGGATGATATGAAGAAGGCACACGACGCGAAGTTGAAACCGAAGGAGTTTGAAGTGGGTTAAAAGGTTTGGCTTTACAATTCAAGGCTTAAATACTTCCCCGGTAAGCTCAAGAGCAAATGGATGGGCCCGTATGTGATTACACGGGTCGGAAAGCTTGGAGATGTTACAATCAAGGACCCGAAGGATGGGTCGAAGCAAACGGTTAACGGGCATCGCCTTAAACTGTTTCATGAGGGTAACATTGAGAAAAAGAATGAGAATGTGGAGTTGGTAAACTTCGTGGTAAGTGTGCCAACTTCTGAGGTCAACTGAAAGGACCGGTAACGAATTTTGTAAAGTTATGTACAATTATTTAATTGTTTGTGTTTTTGTGTTAATCGTTCTTGCTTCGTACTAATCCTCTTGATTGTGTGAAGTTCGGATATCACGAACGGGTCTTGAAGACAAAAAGGTATGTTTTAAGACTTATTTGTGTGTATTAGGGACAATACACGACTTTTCGGGGGGTGGTAGGGCCGTTAACGGTTTCCGTGTTTTTAAAATTTAATTTATAAAAATTTACAAAAAGATTTTTAATAATTTTTAGTAATTTTTGATGTACATAGTCCTTTTATAAAAAGTTCATAAAATTCCCTCTAATTTTAAAAAAAAAAAATTGAAAATATAAAAAGTGAAGATCGAAGAGCCGTCGCCGACGGCTGGACTCTTCGTCGCCTACGGCCCTCCAAAATCCCCGTCGCCCACTTTTCTCCATAGGCAACCACTTAGGCCATCGCTTGAATTGATCATTTACACATGCCGTCGCCGACGGTGATGAAGCCCGTCGCCGACGGTCCCTGAATTCTCAGCCGACGCTGATTCGGATCTTGGGTCTTATTTCGAGTCAACTTAATCATATAACCATAATAGCTTGACCCGAACTTTGTATTGTCCACACACAAGACCCGAAAACATCATTGATACTCCCTAAACATCTAAAAATTTCATCAAATCAGTACCCACACGTCCTCTCTCCTGCCAATTCCATCTTCTTCCCCAAACTTTTCTCTAGAACCCTAAAGCTTCAATCGTTCATAACTCCTTCGATTCTCACCCAAATCCAGTGATTCTTGAGCCTAATTTGTGTAGTTTTTCAAGAGGAACAAAACCCCCATAACGGTTTCCATCAATTCTTGCTCGTTTGCAAGATTTCTGGGTGTGAGTTTTTAGGGTTTTGAAGAGTGTTCATCCAAGTCTCTTGTTTTGCACTTGTTCTTAGTTCTTCTTGTTATCTAACATCAAAGGTATGAACTTTAAGTAAATTTATGCATGATTTTCATATGTATTGTTGATTTCTTCCGAAATTTTAAGCTCATTGTTTAAGAGTAGGTTGTTTATCATAATGTATGATGTTTTAGCGTAAACTTAAGAATGTTTACTTGATTTGGGAGGGATTTGAGCATGCTTTAGTCTTGGTGATGTGATTACACTAGATTTTTGCATGATTGAACATAGTTGTAATGTTGAATATTGTTGAAACCATGAAATTTTGATAAATCTTGTGAACAAACATGCTAAATTGATATAGATGTTAAAATGAGCGACTTTGGAAGTTTAAAAAGGCGATTTTACATCTAAATATTGATTGAAATTCAACATTGCATATTATGTTCAAAGTTTGAGATTATTTGAAGATTAGGGGTATACTAATTGTTGTCTTGTCTTTTGATTGTAGCTATATTTGGAAGAAGCAAGAAAGCAAAGACCTCCGGGCAAGGCTCGTCTTCGGGAGCCGGTTCAGGCTCGGGGCAATATCAAAGGCGTTGGGAACAGTTAAGTAATGTTCAAGAAGGTGATGGGCAACTTATTCAACAGGATTGGGATTGGGAGGAGGTAAAGAATAGTCAGTCGGCTTCGGTATGGAAAGACGAGAAGTTGAAGGCTCTTTCCCGATACCGAAACAAGAGATAGGAAGCTAAGATGTGGAAAATGAAGATGGTTACGGGTGTTTCAAAGCCCGTACCTAAGAGGGCAGTGTGTGAACGTACGGTGGATGTCGAGGAGTTTCGAAAGATCGACATAGTGCAAAAGTTTGAAAAGATTGGTTGGGAGCGAGTGATTGACTGGTGCGAGGATATCACCACCCGGGTATATTTGGGGGCTGGTTGTGAATGGCTATCTACTCTCTGTTTCGAACATTCTGATAGGCCAGCTCATAGGTGGCAGTTGATCGGCAACATTGGCAAAAACCAAATGATCATGTCATTCGAGCATATTAATGCTATTGCGAGATTTGACTCACTTGGGGTTGAAGCCTATGACTACTACGGGTATGATCAGTTTTTGGACAATAAAAGAAACGACACTGATCCGTTGAGACTGTTAGAGGACACACTGCCAGGTTCCGGGGGTGCAGGGGAGTTGAGAAGCGATTTGTCTTTGATGGGAAAAATACTCCAAGGCATTTCTTTAGAAAATATTATGGTGCGGTATGGGGACCGCGGTAAAGTGAAGGCACCCGACTGTCGGGTTTTGCATGCGTTGTTGTATGGGACGCCCAAGCTATCCTGGCGTCAAATTGTGATGATCAATACATGGGATACAAGGGAATCATTCAAGCGGAAGATGATCCCTTATGCAAGGTTGATTAGCGCAATGATTCTGCAGCAGAATGCATTGCCTCAGGAGTCACTGTGGGTGTCTAAGCCCATCGATCAGTTCAGCTTCGCCACCATTAGGCGACATTGGAAGATAACGGTGAAAGCTTTTGGTCATCTTTACACGGTTGAAGATGAACAAGGAGATAGTTACCGATTTAATGAACAGAGAGAGGGTGATGAAGAGGGTGATGAAGAGGGTGATGAAGAAGAAGGCGATGAGGAGATGCCGAATGTTGAGGAGGAGACGGATCCTTCCGGTCCGTGAGGTCCGAGGCGGAGGTATAGGAAGCAGCACAGGGAAATCTCTGCTAATGTGGCAGACTTTGTGAACCAGAGGCAGATACCGACATACCGGTTTTGGACCCGTGGGCAACAAGCAGTTTACGATAATGTATCGGCCGGCATTGGTGAAACAAGAGAATATCATGGGAGCAGAAGAGAATGGGAAGAGGCGCAAGGGGCGTACTCGCAAGAGCAATGGGGTTTTCATGCATCCTTTCGCGAAAGGGTGGAGAAACAGATGGAAGAACAACAACTACAACAAGCTTTACAACAGTCACAAATGGAACGCTTGTTACAGTTGCAAGAGGAAGAAAGGGCCCACAGACGGGCATGGGAAGAAGAGGAGGCTAGGCGCCAAAACGCACAAAGGGAATTGGACCAACGCCGATGGGGAGCGTTGGCTTTTTCTAACCAAATGGTGATTAATAACACCAAGGTGCTCCATGATCAAGAGCGCCATCAAAGGGATTATCAAGCCGGTCTCCCATACGCCGAACACTCGGGGTGGACCGATTACCCCAATCTTCCTCATCCACAAGGCCCATCCGATCCCACCCCTCATTGGCCCGAGGCAGTCGACTCTAGCTTCATCCCGATTCCTTACCAACCGCCGCCTCAAGGGGAGCAAAGTCCACTCGATAACTATAGGGAGATGTTTGAGGCCCTCACTGGTTATCAATACCAGCCAAACCCGCCAGTGATCCCTAACGAGAGATATCAGCGGTAGAGGTAAGGTATGTTTGTGTTGTTGTTGTTGTATATTATTTTTGCTTTCATTATTTCTATTCCGTATTATTTATTTTCGCCTAGTTAAATGAACGTTGTGGGTGTGTTCCCTATATAACCCTCACGAGACCTCTCGTCCTCCCAAGCTATTGGGGGGGTTTAAAAGGGCTTGTTGCATAAGCTAAATGCAACCGTGATTCCTACGAAAGTGAGTTAGGTTTATTGTTGTTGTAAATTATTTTCCACATAAATCAAAGTGAAATAACGTATAGCTTGGTAATGTTTTCATAAAAGTGGTAGAACTAGGTAACTAACAAATTTTAATGGTTGTGAGAAGCATGCTTCTACACAAGGGTTAAGATTTGTAGATACATTGGGTTCGTGGGACAATCGCTTTCATGAAGAGGAGAAGAGCATACGAAGAATGAGCTCAAAAACCAGGTGCATACGTTTCTTTTTACTTTTGATCTTTAGATTAGCAAATAAGTGGAATGTATTTTGTATTTTAATTTTCCGTGGTGAAATTTTTGGGGGAATTAGCCGTGTCACATCCCTTGTGCGTTTAATACTCTAGTTCTTACACATTGAGGACAATATGTACCTCAAGTGTGGGGATGGGGGAGCAGTAAAAATTTTAGATTTTGACCCGTTCATTTAAATACTACACATTGAGGACAATGTTCACCTCAAGTGTGGGGATGGGGGAAAATTTCAAAAAAATTTCGAAAATGTCTTGTTTCAAAAGCGGTCTTAAAGCACAAGTAACTAAGTCAACGAGGGATGTCACATCCCATTTGGTCTTTTGTCATGGTCAAGTTCAAATTAATAGCATGACGGGTATTTAGCGGGTGGTTATTTGGGAATAATCCGCCTAAGAAACTAGTCTTTTATGCATGTCACATACCATACCCTTTTAGATATGTGAGGTTTTGAGCCACTTTTATATCATAGATTACATACCTATGTTTCTTTGTTTGAGTGGACCATTAGTCATATATTGTAGAACTTGCAACTTTTGATACGTTTGAGACTATAGACCGAATACAAGCACGAGAATGATTAAGGCATTAGGTAAACCTTTTCTCTTAAAACCATTTATCTATCCTTACCCAATCAAATCCTCTAGTCGCCCATTTTGAGCCTAAACCTTTCGTTTGATCACCCTATAGCCCATAACCTTAAACATTTTTCTTTTAAACCCGTGTGATGAAAATTCGATTATAGGAGTTGTTTTTGTATAGTTGTTCTTGATTGTTTGCATATATGTTAAAAAAAATTGTAATTCGTTGAAGAAAAATACAAAAAGAAGTGTTAGTAGTTGTCGAATAAAAGGGTGAAAGATTATTGCCCATAGTTGGTGTTTATATTTAGTTTTGTTTAAGTTAGTGGTTTGTAATAAAAATCGAATTTTCATCGCCTTAGCCACTTTAAAATATCCTAATTCCTACCCTTAGCCTAGCCCCGTTACAACCCTTACAAAGACCTTATGACTTGTGCTTAGTATTCGTGATCAATGGTGGAGAATGATTGAGTTGCAAGCTTATGCGGGTATGTGTTCTAATCGGTTTTGAGTGAATATTCTTTGAAGTGCTAATACATTCTAAATATTAGCCAATTTATAAACCGAGTGGAGAGAACATTGTGAGGGATGTGCATGAATTGTTGGTTTCACGGGCGGGTTAATCTTGGGTAACCATTTGTGTATTTGAAATCACATTACCGTTAAATACATTGAAAATTGTAAAGGGTTTGAACTTTAGCATGACATTGGACCTTAACCTTCGTCTCGGGAATGGGGAGTGTATTCGTTGTTCGACCCACGTGAAAGTGAAAAACAGATTTGCTTGAGGACAAGCAAAAGACAAGTGTGGGGATGTGATACGTGGTCGAAAACCGGTGATCGTAATTGCTTAATTTGATGTTTTTACACAAGTTTTAGTTTCGAATGGTCTACTTTTGATGAGATATGTGTTTTGCAGGTCTAGCAGAGTTTAAAGAGCTTTTCGGGAGCTTTACGGGTCACCGGAGCGAAAACAGAACCACCGGGACGCGGAACGGGTTAACCGAACTCAAGAAATGGACGAAACAGAAAATCAAACATCTGGGCACCGTCGCCGACGCCCATATGGGTCGTTGCCGACGGTTGACACAACTTTCCGTCGCCAGAATTGTCCGTAGCCAGCGAGATAAAGCGTCGGCACCAAGTCAGTATCCACGGACCGTCGCCGACGGGGCATCAGGCCGTCGGCGACGGCCCTCCAATGTTGTTGCGCGGCTGTTGCGTGTTTTGGGGTCAAATAACAAATGAAAGAGGGTTGTTTGGGAAGGAATTCGGGAGTTACACAATATTTTGAAGTTTGAACATCATCTTGGAGCTAATCTCATCATCTTTCACCTACCATTCATCTACCATCATTCCTACAACCCGAATCAAGAACGATAGCAACATCATCTTCTTGAATCGAAACCCTAGTTCCATCAATCCACTCAACCACTCACCATCATCACTCATCCAAAACCCTAACCTTCATCATTTATCATTCTACAAGTTCCAAGATGATTTAATTCAAGCTTCCATCATCCGTTGATCGTGCCATTTTCACCATGAGCGGCTAATTTCTTGGAGGTTTCACCCCGGTGTAGGTTATTGTAAGTCTAGGGTTTAAACATTGTTCTTGGTTTGATTTTGTGACAATTTACTATTTGATTTTGAAGCTTATGACAATTGTCTTGCATTTGTATTGAATTCATAAATTGTCGAGTGAAGATTAAATTTGACTTTATGAAATGTTTATGTGCAATTATGCCTTGTCTAGGTTAGAGTTTACATGTTCTTGGTAACGAAGTGCATTGTGGTCCGTTATTTATAACGTTGATAGCTTTTGGCACCTCAGCCTCGCGACACTAAATCCGTTAATCACTTGCAATTGACTCAAACCTAAAACGTGTAGAAACCCTAGGATTTCAATTACCGAACCGGGTGTGAACCTTGTTTTCTTATCATTTTTCAATCAATCAATTTTAATTCTTGCAATTTGTTAATCACTAGTAGTTAATCCATTCAATCATTTTAGTAATTCTAATTCACATCTTTCAATTAAACAAAAATACAAAAACATATCGTAGCAAGCTTCATAAGTGTGACATCTTTTCATAATTCAATCGAATCCATTCGCAAACCACATACTCTTCGTGGTTCGACCCCTTACTACCACTAGCTATTTGTTAAGGGTAATTTGGGACTATAAATATTATCTTTGACCGGAGCGTGACATTCCGATCAAGAATAAAGTTAGGGTACACACAAAGAGAGAGAGAGAAGGGGGGGGGGACCATTTTTTCTTAAAGGTGGAGCCTCCTTTATATAGTGAACATATAGAGTTTTCCATGGGGTTCTATGCCTTTAGGCCTAAAAACCATTGGGCCATACCTATTTTCAAGGATATTCCTCTACAAGTCCCCCAGTTGTGACACTCTCGGATTATCCATATTTTGTAGCCCGATTTGTTTTCATATCCATAGTAATTTGAATTCTTTATTTCTTAAATAATCTTTAAGATTTTGATGTGTTGATACTTTCTTGAGACTTATATTGTTACATTTACTAATTCTTAATTTATACACAATTTATACACGTTATTTTATCATAAACATTCATTAAATTTATTTAAACGATGCGTTTTTGGACGAATCCAAACTTGAGGAACTAAAGATGACAAGGAAACAAAGTTTCTGAAAAGCTTACCTACCCGCACGACATGGGGAAGCCCCATTTACCAGATCAAGACTAGTCCTCGTGCCACGCGGAGGACCAAGCTGGTCTTTGGCAACCATTAACTTGCATTAAACTTAACTTTTAACCTCTAACGGTTTCATTTCATGTTATTCGAACTTGGTCATGTTTTTTGACTTAATTCCAACCGTTTAACACTATTAATGTTCAAATTCAAATTCCTTAATCAAGATCCAGTAAGTGTCACTCACCATCATCGATTCGCATGTTTTTTTATTATAATTGAGACCAAAACGTTTATCCTCCTACAATTCCTAAACTCTCTACACGAAAGACCCTCTCCCAAACTCTCAAATCCACTGTCAGTGTTGAAGATCAAAGTTCTAGGGCTCATAATTTCAATTTGCAAACTTGAACCGGTTTCTTGGCTGACTGAGGTAATTCTTGAGCCTAACCCGTGTTGTTTTTCATTCTCTAACAAATCCTTCTATCAAGTTCTGTTGGTAGAAGGTAATTGTAGCTTGACTAGAAATTCTTGATTCTAGAGTTCTTAACACTTTAAGGATTTTTATATTTTTACAAATTAACCCAGTTAACCTATTTTAGGATAATCTTAGATATGTTGGATGATGTAATTTCATTAATTATAACGCTAGTCATGCTTGTATATTTTTCTAGAAATTATTTCATTATAATTTAAATATTAATCTTTATATTTTGTTAGGATATTTATGCTAGAAAATTCATGATAACCATTTGCAGATTATTAATATTATTAATTTTCAGATTGTTATTGGGAATTATAAAATATAACTTTACAAATTTAAATGTAGGCTATACCATATTGAAATGTATGTTTTACACAAAATATATAATACTAATACTTATATTTTGTTAATCTATATTAATGCCTTTAGACTCTAGACAATTTACCCATAATATTTTTAATCATAGACTTAAGTAATTAAAATTGGCCTTTGAGAGTTTTGGGTAATTATAAAATTAAACTCATATATAGACATAAGTAAAGCTGGACAAATTGGGTATATATATATATATATATATATATATATATATATAATGGAAGGTTAACGTACATTACAACTTAACGAACATCACGTACGACAGATAATTACGCACGTTCATTTTAAAATCACGCACGTTATAACTCAAAAATCCAAAATCACGCATGTTGTCGTACGTGATGTACGTTAAGCCGTAATGTATTTTAAACTATATATATATATATAGGTACAAGATCAGGAGAAAATGCCCTAAAGTGTGAGAACGGTGATAACGCATCCCGGCCTAACACGTGGCGTGCGATATAATTAGGGCGTATGGTTTTGTTTTTTTACATTTTATCTTCCGCTTTTCTAATTCGGTGTTACATTACTGCTTCATTTTTGGCGTTTAAGATTTTTTGGCATTAACCAAATTCAATAATTACCTGGCGTTTTTAATGGTGTCATTGTATTAATCTTTTTGTTTTAGATAGTTAATATTTTTGGCATTTATGGCGTTTCCAAATCGTCGGCCATTGGAACCCCATTGTTTGTTCCAGGACTTTTTTAGGATGGACTTTTTAGGATGATGGCCCATTGTTTGTTCTTAGATTCGATGGCGTTTTAGACAAGATGGACCATTGTTCTATTATTGTTTATATATTTTTGGCGTTTTACAAGCGTAAAATAGTTATATTACAACCACAGGGGGAAAAATGGAAGCGAAAAAAATAAATTAAAAATCCTAATCGGATCTCTCTTCACAATCTTCACTATCATCAGTCTCTCTCTTCTTTAATACTACAAGCACTGTCACCAAATATATGACGTTTTTATGTAAAACTTAACAAACCCACCGGTCTGATTATTTTGTCTGCTCGTCTGTTGAAGTGGCTTTTGTGGATGTTGGGGGACATAGATCGATGAGATGTGGATGTGTTTTTCGCTTTGCTCTTCATCTTTGTAATCATCCCACTCTTCAGTGTCACTGATCACCTCTTCATCCAAGCCTTCTTTAAGAACAAAGAACACAAAATGACATATGATTGTCATCAGTATCTTTTTCTTGAAGATTTGTCCATATCATGCAGCAAAATCTTACTAAGTTACTCCCCTCACCTAACAATCCATTAAGTGAAACTTCACGAAAAACAATACTGAATATCCAATAAAGCATGTTAGCCATCTTTGATTTTTTTAAATTTTTGGCGTTTTACAGTGAGTGGTATTTAGAAATGTTGGCGTTTGTTTTTTTGGTGTGATCAAATGGAAGTTGCTGAGAGGTATCATTTTATAGGATGTCTTTTGGCGCGTAGTTTAGGCGGTGTATTATTATAATAAAGTATTCGTCGTTTCAGTTAACTGTTTATAATTATTTTTTTTGATAAGCTTTATCTCTGAACTTTGTAACACGTCCAATCTTTCGAGTTTGGCGTTTTAGATTTTAATATAATAAATGTTGTTAATAATAAAGTTTCCGTCACTTCAGTTTTACTGTTTTGTAGTTACTGTTTCTAGTTACCTTTTTGAGATTTTGGCGTTTTTTTTTATTTTTAATGAGGTTTTATATAAAGATGGCACTTTGTTCTATTTTTCTTGAACCTTGTTTTTTATACTTTTTTTGAGTTTTTTTATAATACTTGTCCAAAGTAATATTATTATAGTTTGGGAGTTTTGGGGCGTTTTATGGCATGATGGCGTTTTGACAAGCATTTGTGTAACACCCCAAAAACGGGTTTGGTAATCAAACCACGTTAATACTAAAAGACGGGTAAAGTACCGTTAGTGGTAAAAGTAATTCGGTATATGTTAGGATTTAAATAAATAAACCTAATATTAAATAAAAGTCGAACGAAAACTTTTGAGGAAATAAAAGTTTATAAACGGCCCGAGATAACGGGACTTAAAATAAACTGAGTCGTACCTTGAGATATAAATCTTTATATTATAAAATTTAATGTCGGATATAAATGAGATGAAATAACAAGGAATATATAACCTAGTTAATCAAAAGTCTTGTAGTAACATGCTAGTGAGTTAAAACACCTAAAATAAAAACCAAATGATAGTTGGAGGGTTAAAGGTGTCAAAATTGAAATAAGTTTGATTATAACAATAAAATTAAAAACCAAACACACATTAGTGTGTGTGTCTGGTCGATCAAACACAGGGGGCGACCAGGAGCTTGCTCTCAACCCTAGTTCATGCTAAAATTGATCAATTGAAGTTACAAATCCGACCCAAATCGAAATCCAAGCAAAGATTAGTGATCTCCTTTCAAAAGGGATCATAAGGTATGCGAAAATTCGTTATTTGATTCCATTCAAAATTCTGGACGAACAATTATAATCCGAAATTAGTGTTGCATGAATGTTGTTTGGATGAAATTAGAATGAAATAGTGTCTAGGAATAAACCCTAGTCATTAGATTGTTAAAATTTTTTGCTCAATGCTTGAGAATTCCATAATCACCATTGAAGGTGTTAAGTGGGTTTTGTAGAAACATGTTAAACACTAGGATTTTGATAGTTATTCTAGTGTAATTTGAGTTCTATGAAGTGATTTCAGAATGTGATGTGAAAAATTTACATGAACTTGCTTAATGGATGATTTAATTTGGCTACATGATTAGATATGAACTTGACAAAAGAAGTATAAAAATCTTACCCGCAAGGTGTTTTTTAAAATGCCTAAACGAATGTTCGTATGTCAAAATTTTGAATGAAATGCGTAAATTCCTAATTTGATTAATTAGGGGTGATATGTGATGATACAGATTCTAATCATAATGTGGATTTTAATTAATTTCACATGTCATATGATTAGAGGTAGTTAACTAGAAGAAAGTTAAATTAATCAATGATGAAGTCGAATAGTGATTTCGACATAGAAAATACGTAAGGTGGAATAGTCTTATTTGTTAATGACTAATCTAACCATCTTACGAATTATGATGATAGTTTGACACTCGACAAGCTAGGTGGAGACTTGGAGAAGAAACGAGTCAAACGTGTCACAAATGAAGGAAAAGTGTATTTGAACGCAAGGTAAGTGAAGCTTACACTTTACTATTAGATCATCTACTTGTTGTAGTTGTTATGAATAAAATGAGACGGTAGATTGATTATGGTAACCCGAGGCGTAACAATACGGGTTGGAATAAGTAAAGGTAGTAAAACGATGATTCGGCATGTGTAGGCCGAATAAACAAAGAGTTTTAAGAAACAATATATTATGGCATAAACTTAATGAGTAAAAAGAGTAGTGCGATAGTTTGGGTACGAGCGAGCGAACGAACAAACAATTGTTTTTGAAAAAGGCGCTCAAAAGCGTAAAACATGATGTGTCAAATGAATTAAGGAAAAGATGTTTTTAGCAATATAATTGAACGATGTAAACTGAAACAGATTACATGGACGAGATGCTAAACAAATACCATCTCATGAGGGTAAAATGGTTGTTAGACCAAGCGGGTTGAATGGTGATGATATCACCATTTGACAATTACGACTAATGATTTTTGTCAAGTATTATGATCACAGGATGAATAGCGTAAAGGATTACAGTGCTATTAATTAGCAATTTAATTGATGCGGTATAAATCGGGTCTATACGTTGACCCGAGCCAGGTATGCCTAAATGAATTTTATAGATAAAAGTGCAATTTTGGTCGAATAGATAGTAATGGTCCTTCGCCGTAATATGACGGACATAAAATTGACCAAAAAGCCCTTGATGGGTAAATCGGGCAAACGATCGTTAGAGGTTGTTTTAGAACGTATCTTATAATTTTGAAGTCCTTAGATTATGTATAGAAATTATAGGTAATGACATTCGTGGGTCGAATGTCTAAAAACGGGTCTTATGCGTAAAATGACGAACCGAAGGGTAGAAATTGGGATTTATGGGTTCCATATGTTAAATCCGCCATAAAACTAGTCGTGGTGGAACCTAAGCATATATTGTAGATGTGGAATAACGAAGTGTGAAAGAAAAGAGTTAGTTTAGACAAAATAGCTTAAATCCCCTAAACGGGTCAAAAGTGTTAAAAGGGATTTCAAGCCGAGAGCTTGAAATCCGAATTTTTGAAATAGTTCAATGTCGGGTTATAACTCCATATGATGGGGAATTAAATTACGAACGCGTAGGAAAAAGAATCATGTAAAACAGACATCTAGATCAAAAGTTATGAAGCTTTGAAGTTAGAATTTTGATCGAAAACGGAGCTGGGCAAATGCAGCAGCAAAGCTGCAACATTCTGTCGAAAATGGGGCGTGACTTCACGTGACGCCCCTTAGCGTAGGGCGACGCCCCTAAATTCCGAAATTTTTTTAATTTTGTTTATTTTGAACTCCGGTCTTGTTTAAACTTGTTTATAAGTTATCAAAACTAACTTTTTAGTTGGTTTTGATCATAGGTAAATGTCAAGGGTTCCCGGATGAAGATCAAGCTTGATGAAGAACCGAACACACGAGATTAAAGCTTCCACACGGCCTTACGTTGTAACTTTTAAACGACGAACCCAACTTCATTATGTTGTAAAACTTTTAAACTGTAAAAGTTTTTAATAAACCCGTATTTTTTATGTGATGTGTATATGTAAATGTAAACTAATTGTCGTGTTTAGTACTTAAACCCTTTTATAATATTAAGGGTGTTACAATTTGGCTGTGTGGCGTTTTTATTATATATGGCGTTGTTATTATATAACAATCAAATGAAATAGAAATTTAATATATATATATATATATATATATATATATATATATATATAAACAATTGATATTCCAAATCTTCACTATCACTAGTCTCTTTCTTCTTTTTTAATCATCTTAACTGGCTGTTTCGACTTTCGTATGATTCGTTTTGTTTTTTTGTTTTGTTTTTGAAGTAGCTTTTTTGTCGCCGTTTGGAAGTACAAAGTATGACATCAGCCTCTTTTTCTTGAAGATTTGTCCATCTCATACAGCATAATGTTATTGAGTTACACCTCTCAGCTAACAATCCATTCGGCGAAACTTCGCGTTCAATAATATTGAATATCCAAGGAACGATGTTTGATTTTTTAACTTTTTGGCGTTTTATCGAGAAAAAGAATGCCACTAAATAAAAGTACCTTAAATCTCTAAAGTTGGTCATGCTAAACTCAATAATGTTTTGCTGTATGAGATGGACAACATTGTTAATCCTCAATTAAGAAAGATGTTTAACAATGTTGTCCACCCCATACAGCTAAACTTTATTGAGAACAAAACTCAATAATATTTTTGTATGTTATGGTGTTATAAATTGGATGGATGTTGAGGATAAAGTCAATAAGATTTTACTAAATGAAATGGACAATATCCTCACTTAAGGATTTTGTCCATTACATTGAGCGAAACCTTACCGACAACCAAACTGAATATCAAAGAAACGTTTTGTTTTAGGGATTTTTGAAGTTTGGGTTTTTGGCGTTTCTAAGACGAATGGTATATATTAAATATGGCGTTTTGGTTTTTGTGTGTTTAATGGAAGTCTGAGATGTTATATATATAGGATGTTTTTTGGCGGTTGTTTTAGGCGGGATTTTATTATAATAAATGCTAGTAATTAAGTCCTGTCGTTTCAGTAACTGTTTGTTCAGCTTTATCGTTTAAAACAAGTTTGGTGTTTTATATCTAATGGCGTTTAGATTAGGATGGTGTGTGCTATGTAGGTTAAGGCGGGGGAGTTTAATGACGTTTTATTCTTGAGATGGCGTTTTGTGTAGAGAAGTCAAAAGACTTTTTTACCCTTAATGAAGCGCGCCGCACTAATAAAAGCGATGTTATTTACGAAAACGCCACCGCGTCATCTAGTCCATAGATTGTTTTGATCTGACGATCCATAATCGTTCTCACACTTTTCACTATTTTCTCTAAATCCTGACCCTATATATATGTATGTATATATATATATATATATATATATATATATGAGTTCATTATTTTACATGACTATTTATACGAAAAGATTTCAAGTTTTAAAAAACAACATAAGCCACAAAAGGTGGAAATTTTCAAATTTCGTAATATATGACAACATGTTTTACAACCATTTCAAAATCATGTTAACAAAAGTGGAAACGAATTAGCATTCTGAAAGTGTTCGGTTCCATGCACGGCTTGATCTTCATCCGAGTCCTTGATTTAAACTTTACCTATCAATATATTTTCAATCAACGATTAGTAAACACTTAACTGAACGTAAAAGTATTAAAATGAAAAAAATTAGTAAAATCGATGGGACATTCGAACAATGTCAAGGAAAAACATTTGCAGGAAATGTGCATTATATAAATGTGTGCACTATGCATAATTTTGCACCAAACTAATGTGTGCATGTGCACTATTCTTAATTTTGCACTAAACTAATGTGTGCATTATGTTGAAATGTGCACTATACTAATATGTTCACTATGCTGAATTGTACATTAAACTAATGTGTACACTATGCTGAAATGTGCACTATACAAATGTGAATGTGCGTTGTAGGATTGATTCCGATACACCGTTGACTGCGTAGATCTTGTATCTTGTGCGGAATCCAAGTATGAGAGTTGATCAGACAAGAACAAACTAATTATAATCTGTTTTTTTATTGATGATGTGAAAGTATACAACCACGAAAACTGGTAGACAGAGTTTCATTACTCTAACATCCAAAGATACAAATGAACAAGACCTAGCACCAATATATATAGGAGATCCTAGTTCGCACCAAATGAACATGCCCCATATGCGAGGATGGATTTCTATCATGGATCAAGACCTAATGGCGAACCAAGTGGGTTCGTGCGGACCTGCATATGCGTAGATCCCTGCGAATCAGCAAAATCCTAGAAATGTGCCCCTTTGTGCGAACCAGCATGTACACATGTGTATTCTTTAGTTCATTCCCTGTCTTGTCTCATCTGTTCAGCTTGATACGCGATTGACACAAGCAATAGACATATGCACTCACAGACCCCCCCTTGGATATTGCTGCAGTCAATCTCGTAGCTTGTCTTTATCAACTTTCTGAGTCTTCACAAAGCTTTGACAGATTCAGCACCACAGACTCCTCTTTACTCTCTGAATCCTCAGCTCCCCCTAACGACAAACTCTCTATCCAGGCTCCCCCTTGCTTTAAGCTTTCATGATCTAAACCTGGCTCATTATCAATTCAAAACACTTGTAAGAATATCTAGCCATTTTAGGATCGAGAACCTGGCTCTTTGAATATTTGATTACAAGACAATTCAAATAATTTGAAAGAATATCAATTCAAAATCAAACCCCTGGCTCTCGCAAACTTTATTTGACAACTAAAACTTATTTGAGATTTCTAGGATTGGTAACCTGGCTCTAAGCACAGATATTTGACAGTTAGATATGTAAAACCAGGATTACCCGACTCTACTCCCCCTAACAACTAACTATATATTTGACATTCAAGGCATCCAAAACCCTCACAGATAATCAAGTTCAACTTAATGACCTTGATTCATCTGATTATCTGCCAAGTTCAAATTAATGACCTTGGAGATTCACAAACTGTTTTTAGATTTTTCATTAAAAACCATCAAGTTTCAATTTAATGAACTTGTTTATTTTCTGAGACATGATCAGCATACTTAGATTTTGAAACTTAGCTTTCAAACATCAGTTGTCGAAACATAAAGTAAAACAAAATCTTTTTGTATTTTACAAAGTTTATGCTAAAACACACTCAAAATCTTTTTTTTTATAATTTTTCTTTAATGAAAGGCAATAAAGAAATATTCACAAACATATTTTTGTTGAGTTTGTATAAGACGATCATATTAGTTTATGACACATCACAAGCACCGTTGATCTATATAAACTTTGAGTTTGTCACATCCTTACTTATGCAAATTCCAAAATATTCATTGTTTTACCAAACGTATTCCTTACCCTACAACCTATTTTACATAAATCCCATATGCAAAACTCCTAATCATACCTTAAACGTTTTACCACCCAAATTTCAAAACTTCTTGAAATGCTACTCATCAACTTAATCTGTCTAATGAAACTCTTGCCCATAAATTTCATACTCGACTTAATCGCTATATACGCTCACATTACAACTTCATACTAAAGGCATTTATTCTCAATCGAAAACCCAACCAACTTTTCTCTCATGCTTATAGAACCTTGTAGATGTTATAAGTACATTTTTCTAGAACCCTTTCAAAATCAATAAATCATTTTGCCAAAACTTTTTCCAAAGTCACTAAGTTCAAGTTTGCTAAAATCCTTTTCAAGGACCAAAGCTTTCGTAAAATTGTGACACGAAATACTTTAATAAAGCAAACTTGTCATTTCCAAAAACCTTTTTCATACACCGCTCAATACACAATTTCAGTTTCAAAACACTTGGGCAAGGAGACTTCATGAGAACCGACAATCTTCGACTTACGTAAATTCTTTTGAAACAAGAGTAGCATTTCTCTTCTTTTTTACAAAATACACCCTGCATAACCAATAGATACTTTATATTCTTTGACATTCACAAGCTTGATTCTACCTTTCAATTCAAACTCAAACTATTTTGATTCGATAAACACAATGTTTTGTTCAAATAGATATACATGCATATCATCGTACACGTTTTAGTCGATATTGCACGACGATCACACACATATCATTCGTCTTACATACTCAAAACCCCTTGATCATTTTATATGCTTAAATCTGTTGAGTTAAAATTATACTATATACGTAATCATCACCATACATGCTTATACTTCTACTCATACTTATATGCATACTCATATGTATACTTATACTTAAACTTATACTCATACTTATACTCATACACATACTTGTATTCATACACATATTCATACATTCATATCTATACGTGAGCATAACCCGAGAGGTTCGCTCGCGTTGGTCTCATACGTACTTAAACATAAACATACATGCATACTACACTCTTACACGTACTCGTTTTTAATTTCAAACTTAATGAATACCCTGATTCATACACAACTAATACAAACTATGCGGATCATGTGACGATCAATATAATCACAGGTGCACACGGGATTATAGTGGTAGGCGCATGAGAAACATAGGGTGTACTACTATGTATGGTAAGACACGGAACGTAACATGACATCGAATAATGAAATGGACGTAACATGGTTAAAACATGGTGGATACGCCGCTGGTACTTCCTATATATAAGTGTTTTCACCATGTTACCAAAATTTCGTAAAATGCGTCATGAGAAATTCGGTGTTTTGCAGACCCTATTTAGACCCAATACACAAACTTTAACAACTCACAAACGCATTGCTAAACGCGCGATATCCGACTATCCACGACGAGACCTCATTCTTAACACATCGCTTTCGGTTATTATCCAACACACACAACATTTCTACCCTTACATTCCTCTACTAGATCATTCGTTCACTCTCGTACCCCCATTATTCCCAGTTATTCTTTGGCTTTTATACAAATCTCATTTACAATCAATTAGTTTAAATGTTTGAATCCAAAATTACTTACTTGCTTTTAGAAACTACCCTCCATTCTTTATTTATGCACGAACACACTTAGTTGACCTTTACCTCCAAATCTGTTTTATTTAAAATACATAACTTTCTCGCTCCTCACCAATAAACAACTTTCTATAAATCTGAGATTTATTAATGCACTTGAAACCAATGAAACTTTTCATATAATCTACTGTGCGGCCACACTTTTCATCAAAATACAAACAATTTTTCACAAGGAACTTCCTTCTTAGCTTATATATTTTAATACCTCTCCGCTGAGCCATGCGAGCTTGTTTAAAATCACTTTGCCTATACACACACATGTACGTTTTACTTATGCTTAATGCCTCAAATCATTTTTAGTCAAACGAACTCTTTTTACAAACCTATCATGTTGTTCCTCAACAATTTCATACATCTTCAACACATCTCAAACTTCCAAATCTCGATTTTAGCCAATCTTTCTTTTAGCCTAAATGCCTTTTTACAAAGTCTTCATCTTGAATAAATTTCAGGACGAAATTTCCTAAAGGAGGGAAGACTGTAACGCTCTGATTTTTCATGACTTTCCTTAATGGAAAACTTAACTTGTATTTCTATTTTGGAAGACTGTTCCTCTTGTGATCGTATTTCGTTTATTCGTTGTAAATCCAAGACTTTAATCGTAATGAAATCCATTGTTGTTATACAAATTATATCATACTTATTCGTGCATGCTTATATGTTTAAATTCGTTATACATTTGATACCTTATTCGTAAACGTATGATAAATTTACTAATACACATCTTATATACATGACTTATACGCTTTTCACTCATGTTTATACGTCATTAAACACTTACAAATACTTATTCATGATCTACACACTTATTTATATGTTTAGGTTACTTAAAACTAACTTATAACATGCTTTTACCCTAAAACATAACTTATATGAAAATACAAGGGCCTTATTCGTCAAAAAACAAAGTTTGGACACGGCAGAAGGCCGTCGCGCCCCGCGGAGGCCGAGCCTCTCTCCCGTCGTGGGCTGCCATAGTCACCGATCCGCAGAAAATTAACTTTCAGCTCCTTATTGGTTCGAATTGTGTTTATTTGGCCATTTAACTCACCTAACTACATTTATAACTCACCTTACTCAAACCCTAAACCCTCAACTATAAAACCGACCTCTTCCACACACTTTTACAACTTTACAAACACTTTAATCCTCTTAAATCACTCTCTAATATCATCAAGTTCTCATATTATAATCAGAAAGTTCAAGACTTTCTAAGTGAGTTCTAACTCACTTCTCTTATACTTTTCTATTCATTTCTTTCTTCTTAACACTTAGATAACCTCTAGGAAGGTTTTCACAAGATTACATGGGTAATCTAAGGTGAAACCTCACCATATTTGAGGTCCAAAGTGTAATAAACTTTATGTTTTGTGTTTATCTTCTTGTATGTTCATTTTTACATTAACAACTTGATGGAATCTCATTCTCATCAAGTTCACAATCAAGCCTATGATTGCGGGTTTGTACTAGGGTGATTACCATCAAAGTTATGAGTTCAAACACTCAATAATATTATGTTTATACATGATTAAACAATGATGAAAACAAGCACAAGTCATCATCTTCCATATGATGAACTTGTGGCTTGTGAAGTGTGAACAAATGGAAGCTTTGGCTTTCCAACCTAAGTTCCACTCCTTCACTGAAACCTTCTGTATGAACACTCTTGTGACTTGCAAGAATCAAAGTACCTTAGCCCCGTCTAGCTTTCCCCACTTAGTTCATTCGGTTCATGAGGTATGAGCACACCTTGGGTTATAGTGTACTTGGTCACTTGAACATTGTTAGAGTAGATTTACTTTCTTGTTATTCATGACCCTCCGAATCATCATTTTGATGATTTATGTAGTGGTGAATCCTTGATATTCATGACCCTCCAACCATCTTCATGATGGTGTGTGTAGTGGTGAATCATATAATGAGGTTTCAAACCTCCATGATTGACATACATGATGCTACATGTTAATACTTGATTGGACTTAGTTTTAGGATGTATTATTACTATATAAACTATAAGTAACTATATAAAAACATGGCTGAGTTGTGATGTTAATCAAGCTATGGTTAATCGTCATAAACCTAAGCTAACATATCCAAGGTTCTAGGGTACTTATTATGATTCCAATGGGCAACTTGGGACCCATGAAACCACTTGATATGGTCTTAAAAACAAACTCTTAGAACTTAGATACTAATTTCATATATACATACTTTTACAACTTTAAATTCCTAATTCCGAGTCTAAATATCCATAAACTCTAACACCGAACACATTCATTCTCCTATTCTCATTAACTCGTCAATACATGGATAATCGGAAGACTTAGCAATTTTGGGTTGTAACATGTTAACATATCAAAATACACAAATACACACAATATACTTTTATTCACTCAATCCATTATACATGCTCTTTGTTATGCTTAGGTTCATGCTAGTTTACATATATGCAATTTGTCATTAACTTAGCTAGCCCACCTTAACAATTATAACGCTATAGGAGTAGCACACCACCCGACGGGGTTTTGTTAAGTTACATACTTAATGGTCTCGATCACTTCGGTATCGAGGGATGCCTATTATTATACATAACGGTCTTGTTCACTATTGTGGCGAGGGATGCTCATTATTCTTGTGGACACTCGGGTTTGACTTTTAGTTATGCATGCTAGTTTAACCTTATATACCAAATTGTCAAATGTTGGATTTGAGAAATACTTTTTATACTTACGCCATGTGTCTAAAACTAGTGTACTCGCCAATACGTTTGTATTTAACTATGCTTTTAAAACATGTTGCAGGTTTAATGATGACGTTGATGATGCATGGTACTTAGTAGGATGCATAGAAACACATTTTAAATTTTGTATACTTATTGTAATGTAATTCTTTTGTTTCAATGTATTTGATTTCAATCAATGTAATTGACTCTTTAACAATGAAATGAAATTCATTATTTAAATACTTGTCGCAATTTAGTGTTATGAGTAATGAACAATCTCGTTTTCGTCTCACTCCGATGTTTCCGCCATCGACATCTTTCCGCCAGTTGTAATCTTCAGTATTCATTAGTTTAGGTGGTTTTTGATGATTTCCATACACATTATCATATTTCAAGCTTTCGGAAATAGCATTCGATATCTTCTTTGATGTGGGTGTCGTTTTGGATGTAAACACGTTGTAAAACTCATTATAAAACTCTTCTTCCATGATCTTGAATACTTTGAGAATCACTTGCAAACAATCAACAAAAGATCAAACAACTTAGAAAACCAACAACTTGAAAAACCTAATTTGCGCGGATGGGTATTTATGTTGATTCGCGCGGATCAAGGTTTCTTGGTCCGTGCGAATGGACTAAGATTTGATTTGGTTAAATCAACAATCTAGGTTCATGCGAACCCACACTTCCAGATCCGTAAAACTGAGTTAAACAAAAAAACTGATCAATATTCACTTTAGATTCGCGCGGATGAACCAACACTTGATCCATGCGAACCCATGAACATATCTGCGCAAACTTTCAGCAACAATTTCATGATTTTTTCAAAAAAATTCAAGGATTTCGTTCAAATTTTGGTCTGAAACTTTGAAGAATTGTTTAAAACTTGATTTCGCACAATATGTTTGAAAACAAGTCGTTTTGAACTGTGAATTTACCGACGTAAATCTGAGATTTAAAGTTGAAAAAGAATGAGTAGAAGAAGAATGTGTAGAAGATGATGAAATCAGCTCTGAATTAGATGAATTTGGCTTGTTTCTTGAATCTTTAGTCCTTTCAATCAATCTCCCGCTCTGATAACACTTGAATGTGCGTTGTAGGATCGATTCTGATACACTGTTGACTGCGTAGATCGCGTATCTTGTGCGGAATCCAAGTACGAGAGTGGATTAGACAATAACAAGCTAATTATAATCTGTTTTCTATTGATGATATGAAAGTATACAACCATGAAAACAATTGGACAGTGTTTCGTTACTCTAACATCTAAAGATGCAAATGAACAAGACCTAGCACCACAATATATAGGAGATCCAGGTTCGCACCAAACGAACATGCCCCATATGCGCTGATGGACTTCTATCAAGGATCAAGACCTAAGTGTAAATCAAGTGGGCTCGTGCAGACCTGCATATGCGTAGGTCCGTGCGAATCAACAAAACCCTAGAAATGCGCCCCTTTGTGCGAACCAGCATGTACACATGTGTATTCTTCAGTTCATTCCCTGTCTTGTCTCATCTGTTAAGCTATGATACGTGACTGACGCAAGCAATAGACATATGCACTCACAAAATGTGTGCACTATGTTGAATTTTGCACCAAACTATTGTGTGCATTACGCTGAAATGTGCACTATACTAATATGTGCACAATGCTTAATTGTACACTATGATGAAATGTGCACTATACAAATGTGTGCACTATGCTGAATTTTGCAACCAACTAATGTGTGCATTACACTGAAATGTGCACTATACTAATATGTGCACTATGCTGAATTGTACACAAAACTAATGTGTACACTATGCTGAAATGTGCACTATACAAATGTGTGCACTATGCTGAATTTCACCAAATTAATGTGCGCATTATGCTGAAATGTGTAGTATACTAATATGTGCGCTATGCTATAAGTACACTAAACTAATGTGTAGACTATGATGAAATGTGCACTATACAAATGTGTGCACTATGCCGAATTTTGCACCAAACCAATGTGTGCATTACGCTAAAATATGCACTGTACTAATATGTGCATTATGCTGAATTGACACTAAACTAATGTGTATACTATACTGAAATGTGCACTATACAAATGTGTGCACAATGCTGAATTTTGCACCAAACTAATGTGTGCACTATGCTGAAATGTGCGCTATACTAATATGTGCACTATGCTGAATTGTACACTAAACTAATGTGTACACTATGCTGAAATGTGCACTATACAAATGTGTGCACTATGTTGAATTTTGCACCAAACTAGTGTGTGCATTATGCTGAAATGTGCACTATACTAATATGTGCACAATGCTGAAAATGTACACTAAACTAATAAGTACACTATGCTGAAATGTCTAGGTCGGAACTTGTTAGCTTCCAAACCGTTCTTTTGGTTCGGCGTTTTACCCAACCGACCCATTAGGAGGTATTGAGCATTCTATTTCAATCCTCTCATATTCCTTACAACTTCACCCTTTCTCGGGATTATTAGTCTTATGTTTCACGCTCCCATCACCTGGTTTACATTTACACTTATTTGACTTGTTTCATCATTCTAGCAATTTTACCCAATTTATCCAATTTCAACCCCTTACCCGGGTTCATCACTGCTCGGTTCGCATTCCTGATACCCGGTTTACGCTCACACTTGCAATATAACCCAATATCCAGGCTTATTAATATCGTTATTTACGCTCCCGTTAACCGGTTTGCATTTCTACTCATTTTGACCCGTTTGGTTTGCTCTTGTGAATACCATCACTTATGAGAAAACTTTCCCATTCTTATAAACTCTTTCTCAACCATTTTAACGAATCAAGAATAATAACTAATAATTATAAATAACGATGCATAAAGCTACGTACCTTAGAGCTTTCCTTTGAGCCGCGTATCACCTCTGGCTTGATCACCTGACTTTCCTCTCGAGTCGCGTATAATATACAACCCAACTAATTATTATATTGTCATCGTGATGACCATTTCCACTATATTTGCTATTAATCAATTCATGTGGTCCATATCCAAGTTCCTCATACATTACTAGCAAATAAATTTTCACTTAGGCATTTCATCAAACACCTTAGTTAGCTTTATTAACTTCCTACACCCAATTTTTATTACATTATGAGCATACTTTCATTAGAACTAGATCAATAATGCAATTTCAACTAAAGAACATCATACATAGCTAGTTTATACACAAATTTGGGGTTCCTCATGCTAAGAACAACAACCTATTTCTCCTATAATCCATAGAACCCTAATATCGTGTTTATATCAAATTTTTCTTAATTTCAGCAAATATGATGTTTCTAAACAACTACATATCATTGATTTCACCATAATAACTACAACCCACTCAAGAATTGCACCATATGGAGTTCACCAAAATTCTCTACATCCCAAATTTTTTTAACATACCTTAGGATTTCCCTAGCTTAGTTGATCAATAAACTTGATTCATTCAAGGAATTCTAACACGTTTAACGTTTCAATTTAAAGGATTTTGATGATTTAGGGCTAGAAACTTGGTTCTCCTTCTTTTTCTGTGACAACCCGCGAAAACGCTCAACCGCACTAGCTTCTTCAGCGACTGTTTGCAAATTTCGGGATGAAATTTCTTTCAACTTGGGGATGATGTGACAACCCGAACTCTCGAGGTCAAATCCATTAGTTTCACATTTATATTTCAATTTATATAATGATCTTACTCAATGAATTTATTTTATACTTATTTAATTTATAGAAACCAAATCCATATCATACTGAGCCGACTTGAACCGTTTGAACTGAAGCATAGGTCTCGCTTGTCGAATAAACCCACTCGTATAACCTGAAACTTATGAGTCCCGAATCAGAGCATGATCATTATATTTTTATTATTAGTTGGTTTATTATATTCTTTTTATTAGTTGAAAAAATAATAATACAACAATAAGTGTTGCAGCAAATCGTTGGCATCTGCCAACAATTATATTTCATAGTTTTGTGGTTGAGAATAGCCATTTACGGCCATAACCTCAAGCCCAACAAAAAAAGTTTCCTTTTGTTTCTTTCTTTTGATCGGCCCAAAATTCCCCTTTTAAAGTTACGTAAATGTGCATGTATGTTATCACCACAGTTACGTAAATGTGCATGTATGTTATCACCACACCTCAAAACAAAACCCTAACTACCCACATTCAAATTTGCGAACCTGCTACCCTTTTCTTTGCTTCTGTTGACAACAAACAGTGCCCAAAAGACTTCAAGTTTGCCTTCAAGATCGCATGTAATCTCCATAGGTTGCTAGGTACCGCATCTTGGTTTGATTGTTTATGAATTCTAAACGTTGTATGTATGTTTGTCGATATTGAACTTAGTTTTTATGGCTGTGTTTGCATACCTCTGTTATAATATTGATGTTTACAAGGTTAACTCATAGCATAGAATGCATGAATATCAAGCATGATGTTTTGTGTTATTGTTTTGGTTTGTATGAACGCATAAAGGGTGTTTAGGGTTAATAATTTTGATGATCTTAGAGTTTAGTATGCTAAATCAGATGAAAGTGACATATAACCTGCTGTGAATGATTGATTTTGGTCGTAGGATACATGAAAAACATTTTAAAACAAGTAATGTTTCGTTAAGCGATTTTTTGCAGAAAATACACCAATTTCCGCAGTCCTTTTTGGGACTTCAACTTATTGAAAATCTATGTTTTCTGAGCCTAAAATAAATTATTCGGAAGTAGCTTTCAAACCGCAGTGATTTCATATTTTTTGGATAGGTCTATGTATTTTTAACGGATTAAATCGTAAAAATGCTTTAAGCTATCATTTTCTGCAGAAAATACAGCTCACGTTTTGTGTCATAACTTGGTGTGTGTTTAGTTTAGATCATGAAATTTATGCTGTAGATAGCCTTAGGCGTCCGTGCAAGCCTCCAACTAGAATTCCGTCAATCGGATAAACGTAGATTTTTAAATAAATAATTCTGCAAACAGGGTCAGATTACGACGAATCTGATCACTGTTTGTTGCAAGATTTTTCACGAAAAATCCGTAAGGAGTTTGGTCACCAAATTTTTACACAATAGTCGATGCTCCGATTGACACGTTCTGTATTTTTTTGGGAATTTTGCTATACACGACTGTTCTGGATAACACTCCAAAAACTGTCCGAAAATGCACTATATTGCTGAATTTTAATGAAGAGTATTTTGAACCTTTTTGTGACACTTGTGTTGTCGCTAAGCTATGTCCTGATTGTAACACCTGTGCCTCCACGGCCATCAAACAAATACTGTATCACTGAAATATTGTATTTCATACTTGGGACATGTACAAATATGTGTATCCCTTGCACATTATCAATTCTTGTTCGATTTCAAGCTTTAAATCCCTTTCTAGAAGGTTATACGCGCACTGATGCGTAAATATAACCCGTTTAATGCAACGAACGCTCCGGAACATCAACATATACTTAACATACCTTAAATAACCCTTACATAACTTAGAAATAAGTTTTGAAGGCTTTGGTATGGCAAAAACAAGTTAATTCGCTTAAAGGGACTAAACTTGACAAACTGCGAAAGTATGCCAATTTGAACTGTAACGAACATTCCGGAACATGACCATAAGTTAAACATACCATAAATATCCTTTACATAGCTTAGAAATAGGCTTTGAGGGGTTCGGTATGCTAAAATAAACTTTTGGGGTCATTCAGAGACTAAAAGCGTCGAAAAAGTGCACAAGTTTGCATTTTCGCGCATAACTTACGTTCTGAATACATCCGGACATCCAAAAATTTATGTAAGCACTAAAATATTTTATTTTAGTGTTTGGCATAAGAAAAATACATTCGTCACGCCATTTGGATCATTTTTCGCGCTTATGCGCATTCCGTCGTAATTAACCGAACAACGTAACCGTACGGCTAAACGAACCGACACCCGAGATATTTTTGAACACATTTTAAGTTCCCTATACATTAACTTCATTTTAGAGCTTTGAAATGGGGTTAACGGGTGTTAAACGTGTCAAAAAAACGCATCGAAAACCAAGTTTTGAGGTTGCAGGGACTGAAACTGTAAATCTGCCAAACTAGGTCCGTAACCAGGGGCCAGATGCAGCAAAACGTTTTTTTTCAGCTTTTAACAGCCCTTAACACTCCCCAAAGGCCAAGTGCCAAGTGTCAAACTCTTATGGTGGATGGCAAATGAGTTACCACAACTTTCCAACAAGTGTACGGCTTAGATCGTGCCCCCTTTTCAAAGATATGATCCTAACGGTGGACCGAAATCTATAAATACCCATCACATTTTCACTCATTCCTCACAAGAATCTGATCAATTGTGCTCTAAGTTGAAACCTTTGTTTCATACCTGAGCTATTTTGATCTAGATTAGCATTCGGGGACCCTTCGTAAGTGTTCCTTCGTTCTTTTATTGCTTTTCGAGTCCGAAAGTCAAACTTTGTTTGGCTTTCTGCATTGACCTGTTTATGGTCAATGTGAAGTTCGTTGAACTTCGCAACGTGATTGTAATCACGATGGTTATAGTCCCTTGTGACTATGCCTACTGATTACCACGTTGTCTAGGGTCGTAAGGGTAAGCGATCTAATAAATCGCTTATACCTTCGAACCTGACCCATTTGGTCGATCATTAGGATCCGACCAAACACATTAGGTGACCATAGCATATAGGAATAACCTTCCGAGGTTATACCTTATGGTCGCTTCATTTAAGTAGTTGTATGATAGGTAGTTTATATGCCTTAGGTAAATTACCAAAATACCCCTTTGATGCCAAAATTCGTTTTAAACATATGTAACATAACTTTTGACATCTAAACTGATTTGACAACCATATTAGACATGTTAAGGCATATTTTACTTGTCATAGGACTAGTTAGGCATTCCAAACGCGTTTTACGCGAACGACGCGTTAAAGTAGCATAATCTACCTAAACGGGTCGTAATGGGTCACAAACACTTAGGTTAAGTTTTGTTTTAGTATGTGGGCTTTGTTAAATCATATTACACGAGTCTCCATACTCGTTTGGTTTACGAACCCTCATTCTATCCGATCCTCCGATATTAGGTCCGGTTTATTAACATAGTTACCTATATTAGGTGCCGTTTGATTCCGTGATCTCTAGCATTGCTTGGTGGTTATCTTAGGACTTCTGAGAAATCTCAAGTGAATACATAGACCCCTCTTTTACTGTTTTCCAAACATTTTGGGGTGGAACACATGTGCCTACTTGTTACTTCCGTGCTTTCCATGTTTTCACATCATATACTTGCTATGTTCATTAGTACATTTATAGTACATGATTTCATTGTCTTACATTACATTTTATGCTAAGTATGTCCATTTAGTTCATACTTAGTACATCGTTTCACATCACATCACATGCTATGTATGTTCATTTGTTGCATACTTAGTACAGTTGTTTTCATCACATGCTTACATTTTGATATGATATTTGGATTGTTTTGATGGATTAATATACATTCATTAACACCGATCACGCCGTTCGTTAGTAGGTAGTGGTACCATAGGAATTGACAACTCCCGTTCCTGAAATCCTGGGTTTGTTTGGATTGGAAGGAATGACCGAATTCGATATACATAACTTAGATAAACCTTTAATTTGTTTAAGGGTTTATCGCCACAGTCTCAAGGCTTGGATGTATGCATTCTCACAATACCGCATATATATTTGTATCAGTATAGCATGCATTTCCACAAAACATAGCTTTGATTTAAACCGTGTTTTACTTCAATACTTTGTTTTTGTGCATATGGTTTAGTTGATATATTTCACTAGCCATACATATCATTTTGGTTACACATTACATTATTTACATTTGACACATAAACATTATTGACATTGGTTACACATTACATGATTTACATTTGACACATAAGCATTATTGACATTGGTTACACATTACATGATTTACATATTGACAAATTATTCAATACGTTTGGCAATTGGTTTAAACATAGACATCTTACATTGGTGGTTTGTTTGGGTAAGTGATTTGAGTAACGAGGCGTGTGTAATATGATACAAGCATGGTGGATACGCCGCTGGTACTTCCTATATATAAGTGATTGTATGGTATTACATATCGTAGCGTTATTTGAATCATTTCAATTTGGACATATAACATTTTATACAAATAACATACTTTTCACAATACAGTGTTTTACAAACAACTTAAATTATAAAAACTCATTTTTATATGGCTATTCATTTAACCATACATTATTCTCTTACTTATACATATCATCTGATCTTATCGTTTTTCAAATGATTTACAAGACAAATCAAATTACAAGGTTCATGACTAAACATTTTCTTAAACAATAAGTCATGAATCCTATTTTCATAAACCTATGTATCTCACAGGCATTTTTATGCTGACGTACCTATTTTCACATGTGTTTCAGGATATGATGCATAGGATTTGTCAAGATACACTTAGGCGGACTTGGGCCTTAGCGACAATAAAAGATGCAAGACTAGTTATTTATGTTATGTTTCTTTGATTGTCAAGACATTGTAACTACTTTAATCAATAAAACAATATTTCAATTTCCATGTGTTATGAAACAATGATTCTGTTACAACACTCCCCGACGTTTTCCGCCACGTTTTGTTGTTCTACGTGGTCGGGGTGTGACAGAAAAGTTGGTATCAGAGCTCATGGTTATAGGGAATTAGGTTATTAGTAATGCTTTGACCTAGTCTATAACCTTCCTATGACCCTAACGCGAGTTTACTTGCGTTTAGTCATAAAACAATACTGTCACCTATCCTTAGGCGACAACCACAACAAGAACATAAATTTCAAAACCGCTTTGAAAACTAATCATCTGTTCTAGAATGATGGATTACTAGGTTTTGAACCCTCTATTGAAAGGGTTTGAACCCTCTGTTATATGGTTTTGAACCCCTTTGAATTTTCAAAGATCTCGTCAAAGTTTGGGTCGTATAATGTGAACACGTGCAAACTGGAAGAGTGAATGCCTGTACCCTGAGTTTTCTGTCGAAGGCTAGAGTGTTCGTACAAATCCGCAGTATCGGACCAGTCACTCTTACCTGGGAACTCTTGGGGTGAGTGTTGGCGGACTTGGGCCTTAGCGACAATAAAAGATGCAAGACTAGTTATTTATGTTATGTTCCTTTGATTGTCAAGACATTGTAGCTACTTTAATCAATAAAACAATATTTCAATTTCCATGTGTTATGAAACAATGATTCTGTTACAACACTCCCCGACGTTTTCCGCCACGTTTTGTTGTTCTACATGGTCGGGGTGTGACAGAAAATTTGGTATCAGAGCTCATGGTTATAGGGAATTAGGTTATTAGTAATGCTTTGACCTAGTCTATAACCTTCCTAGGACCCTAACGCGAGTTTACTTGCGTTTAGTCATAAAACAATACTGTCACCTATCCTTAGGCGACAACCACAACAAGAACATAAATTTCAAAACCGCTTTGAAAACTAATCATCTGTTCTAGGATGATGGATTACTAGGTTTTGAACCCTCTATTGAAAGGTTTTGAACCCTCTGTTATATGGTTTTGAACCCCTTTGAATTTTCAAAAATCTCGTCAAAGTTTGGGTCGTATAATGTGAACACGTGCAAACTGGAAGAGTGAATGCCTGTACCCTGAGTTTTCTGTCGAAGGCTAGAGTGTTCGTACAAATCCACAGTATCGGACCAGTCACTCTAACCTGGGAACTCTTGGGGTGAGTGTTGGCGGACTTGGGCCTTAGCGACAATAAAAGATGCAAGACTAGTTATTTATGTTATGTTTCTTTGATTGTCAAGACATTGTAACTACTTTAATCAATAAAACAATATTTCAATTTCCATGTGTTATGAAACAATGATTCTGTTACAACACTCCCCGACGTTTTTCGCCACGTTTTGTTGTTCTACGTGGTCGGGGTGTGTGACAGAAAAGTTGGTATCAGAGCTCATGGTTATAGGGAATTAGGTTATTAGTAATGCTTTGACCTAGTCTATAACCTTCCTAGGACCCTAACGCGAGTTTACTTGCGTTTAGTCATAAAACAATACTGTCACCTATCCTTAGGCGACAACCACAACAAGAACATAAATTTTAAAACCGCTTTGAAAACTAATCATCTGTTCTAGGATGATGGATTACTAGGTTTTGAACCCTCTATTGAAAGGTTTTAAACCCTCTGTTATATGGTTTTGAACCCCTTTGAATTTTCAAAAATCTCGTCAAAGTTTGGGTCGTATAATGTGAACACGTGCAAACTGGAAGAGTGAATGCCTGTACCCTGAGTTTTCTGTCGAAGGCTAGAGTGTTCGTACAAATCCGCACTATCGGACCAGTCACTCTTACCTGGGAACTCTTGGGGTGAGTGTTCACTTATAGGCGAGCATGTCTTCAATCATACATTAATATGATCCGTTCACTTTGATTAGTCACCACCTCATTTGTTTGCCTTAGGTAACAAACAAATGATCGCAAATTCTTATGCATTGCCATTCTGTATTGTTTATCCGATGACGTTTCACTTGTTTCTTCCTATGTCTTTCATTTTCTTCTAGAATGTCTCTCCATTACGATGACGCCCAGATATCCGAGCAGACTGCCAAATTTGCCCAGCGAATAGGCGAAGTAGTCCTGAAGACTGTCGAATTAGCTACTGCCATGTATCGTCTCCAGAATGAAGCCACTCAAGAATCATCAAAGGAGACGGAAGCCAAGCCTTCACCAAAACCGAAGAAACGTAAAGCTACAAAGAATCCCGCAGCGGTTGCACCAAAACAGGCAAGACCTAGCCAAGTGACGGCCCCACCAGCCAAGAAACCAATCAAGGGATCAAAGACCATGGATGAACGATCCCCTAAGAAGTAAAAAAAAGCGAAAGGCTTCTCAGAACTTCGCCATGGTCGCTCACAATGGTAAAGCCGTCCCCAACCAACCAGCTCAACCCCCTGCTAGGAAGCCATACAACGGAACTGCACCCTTGTGCAACCAATGTAGCCTTCATCATCAGGCTAGCGTGAAGTGCCGCAAATGCCAAATTTGTGGACTTATAGGTCATACGGCAAGGGTTTGCCCAACTACAGCAGTACCAGATCAAACAAGACCCGTCCGGGTGGCAACACCACCTGTTAAGAAGCAATACAAGGGAACAGCACCAATATGCGACAAATGTAATGCACACCACTTAGCTCACCTACAGTGTCGTTTGTGTGCATCATGTGGGCGACTCGGTCACCTGGCAAATGCTTGTCGATTTACCCCAAACCAAAGTGGTCCAAACCAACCACAAGCCAATCCTGCTCAAGCTCGCTTTCCGCCTGGATCGTGCTACAACTGTGGCGAGACAAGCCATTTCAGGAACAAATGCCCAAAGCTTGCTAATGCAAATCCAACCCTTGGATGAGCATTCGGCTGAACAAAGGATGTTGCTGTCTTATGCCTTGGTTTCTTTTGTTTTCATGTATTGTGAAACAATATGTCTCGTTCATAAATAAAAGTTGTTGTTCGCAATTCTGATATACAAGTATAATCACATGTGTTTATGGCATTTCCCTATAATACCTGTATTAAGGAACTATGTTCCTTACAAACTACTCTTGTGATTCTCTCTTTCAAATGATCGCTCATGATTCCCTCAAAAATTTTAAGTACTCGTTTCATTCTAAGATACGAATTACAGAAAATAAAGTGACATTATGAGTAATCATGCTTCTGCACATCAGTACCTTTGAATCCTTGGTTAGATAACTAAGGGTATTTTCAAAACTCATACCCACTACGTTTTGATTTTTCAACATACACAGTACAAGTATTTCAAAAACAATCTTCATGATCTCAAAACATTACATATAGTTTGAAAACAAATTTTTTTCAAATGCATTGTCTATGTTATTTCAAAAACATTGGCTATGTTTTCAAAAACAACCTTCATAATTTCAAAATGTCTCATATAGCCTGAGAACAATATTAATACAATATATTTTCTTATTAAGTGCATGATTTCAAAAGCATCATTCATGTTTCCCAAAGACCTTATACATAATTCCATAATTCATCTCGCATAATTTTAAAACACTTTTATAAATATGCTTACCTAGTACACCTACTTTATGATTTCAAATGTATTATATATAAGGTTTCAAAAACATTGAACACATTTTTTTTAAGAACCCCATGCATAGTTTTCAAAAATATTTTCCTCATACATTGACTTAGCCTTCAAATTCCGCTTCATATGTCGCCTTGACATAGCTAGCATCTCAACTTCATAAGCATTTTACTTCATGTTTTGATTTAAGCACGTCCAATGCAAGGTTTCAAAACAGGTTTCAAAACATCTTCAACTTCTAAAATCCACATGGGATCTTTTATCTTCACATTTAGACCCTTGTGGATGATTATCATTCAAATCAGAGTCCTTGATTGGATTCCTTATGTACCTAAATTCGAACATTTCGGTTCCTTATAATCGAAATCGAATTTTTCTTTTAAAAATCTTTCTATCTTTATAGTTAGATTCTTGATAATGTTTAAAGTACCAAATGAAATCCACGAGATGGATTCCTAGTGTGCTTTAAATACATGCGCTCTGTTAGCAAAACAAATTAACAAATTAAAGATCTAGATAAACAATCTTTGTGGTTATATGACTATGTGTTTATGCATCTTGTGTTTTCTTTTATGCATTTTGGGTTTTTGTATACTCTGGATATTCGTTATCCAAATCCTCGTAGAATTTTTCATATCTTCATATGAGGGATTCGTAGTAGGATATTCAAAAAGGTACTACCTTAATTCCTTAATGGGCTTCTATGTAATAGTTAAGACCCTTGGATTATATAGTACCACTCCATGATTCATAAGAGACCCTTTTAGTGGTCTAGTAAAAAAGATTGATTCAAAAATCTGGTTAAGAATGACATGTGATGATATAAGCTGAAAAGACTCCTTGCTTGTCTATTAAAATCATTTATTGATTTAATAAAAGGGACCCTATGGTGGTCTAGTCACACTCATCACAGGTTTGTTCATTGGTTTTCCTCTACACATTATAAAATAGACTGTGTGAACTATGCAAGGAATTGTCTAATTATGGACGCGTACATAATTATGAGATTCAGTGCACGGTAACCACAGTAAGATTTATTATGTGTAAGAACCGATAGTGACAACAATAACAAAATGAGAACGATGTAATGGAGGTACGATGGACGCACCAATATATACTTGTTTATAAGTATCCCTCTTACATTGCAAGCATGATGTTATTAAAGTTACTAGAAGTTCAGAACACTAACCAATGTTGTTCGATCTTTTCAACTTCATGTTTTAAACTCTCACAAGTTTCCTCTAAATAAAATTTCGGGACGAAATTTCCTAAAGTAGGGGAGACTGTAACACCTGTGCCTCCACGGCCATCAAACAAATACTGTATCAATGAAATATTGTATTTCATACTTGGGACATGTACAAATATGTGTATCCCTTGCACATTATCAATTCTTGTTCGATTTCAAGCTTTAAATCGCTTTCTAGAAGGTTATACGCGCACTGATGCGTAAATATAACCCGTTTAATGCAACGAACGCTCCGGAACATCAACATATACTTAACATACCTTAAATAACCCTTACATAACTAGAAATAAGTTTTGAAGGCTTTGGTATGGCAAAAACAAGTTAATTCGCTTACATGGACTAAACTTGACAAACTGCGAAAGTATGCCAATTTGAACTGTAACGAACATTCCGGAACATGACCATAAGTTAAACATACCATAAATATCCTTTACATAGCTTAGAAATAGGCTTTGATGGGTTCAGTATGCTAAAATAAACTTTTGGGGTCATTCAGGGACTAAAAGCGTCGAAAAAGTGCACAAGTTTGCATTTTCGCGCATAACTTACGTTCTGAATACATCCAGACATCCAAAAATTTATGTAAGCACTAAAATATTTTATTTTAGTGTTTGGCATAAGAAAAATCCATTCGTCACGCCATTTGGATCATTTTTCGCGCTTATGCGCATTCCGTCGTAATTAACCGAACAACGTAACCGTACGGCTAAACGAACCGACACCCGACATATTTGTGAACACATTTTAAGTTCCCTATACTTTAACTTCATTTTAGAGCTTTGAAATGGGGTTAACGGGGCTTAAACGTGTCAAAAAAACGCATCGAAAACCAAGTTTTGAGGTTGCAGGGACTGAAACTGTAAATCTGCCAAACTAGGTCCGTAAACAGGGGCCAGATGCAGCAAAACGTTTTTTTCAGCTTTTAACAGCCCTTAACACTCCCCAAAGGCCAAGTGCCAAGTGTCAAACTCTTATGGTGGATGGCAAATGAGTTACCACAACTTTCTAACAAGTGTACGGCTTAGATCGTGCCCCCTTTTCCAAGAAATGATCCTAACGGTGGACCGAAATCTATAAATACCCATCACATTTTCACTCATTCCTCACAAGAATCTGATCAATTGTGCTCTAAGTTGAAACCTTTGTTTCATACCTGAGCTATTTTGATCTAGATTAGCATTCGGGGACCCTTCGTAAGTGTTCCTTCGTTCTTTTATTGCTTTTCGAGTCCGAAAGTCAAACTTTGTTTGGCTTTCTGCATTGACCAATTTATGGTCAATGCGAAGTTCGTTTGAACTTCGCAACGTGATTGTAATCACGATGGTTATAGTCCCTTGTGACTATGCCTACTGATTACCACGTTGTCTAGGGTCGTAAGGGTAAGCGATCTAATAAATCGCTTATACCTTCGAACCTGACCCATTTGGTCGATCATTAGGATCCGACCAAACACATTAGGTGACCATAGCATATAGGGAATAACTTTCCGAGGTTATACCTTATGGTCGCTTCGTTTAAGTAGTTGTGTGATAGGTAGTTTATATGCCTTAGGTAAATTACCAAAATACCCCTTTGATGCCAAAATTTGTTTTAAACATATGTAACATTATTTTTGACATCTAAACTGATTTGACAACCATATTAGACATGTTAAGGCATATTTTACTTGTCATAGGACTAGTTAGGCATTCCAAACGCGTTTTACGCGAACGACGCGTTAAAGTAGCATAATCTACCTAAACGGGTCGTAATGGGTCACAAACACTTAGGTTAAGTTTCGTTTTAGTATGTGGGCTTTGTTAGATCATATTACACGAGTCTCCATACTCGTTTGGTTTACAAACCCTCATTCTATCCGATCTTCCGATATTAGGTCCGGTTTATTAACATAGTTACCTATATTAGGTGCCGTTTGATTCCGTGATCTCTAGCATTGCTTGGTGGTTATCTTAGGACTTCTGAGAAATCTCAAGTGAGTACATAGACCCCTCTTTTACTGTTTTCCAAACATTTTGGGGTGGAACACATGTGCCTACTTGTTACTTCCGTGCTTTCCATGTTTTCACATCATATACTTGCTATGTTCATTAGAACATTTATAGTACATGATTTCATTGTCTTACATTACATTTTATGCTATGTATGTCCATTTAGTTCATACTTAGTACATCGTTTCACATCACATCACATGCTATGTATGTTCATTTGTTGCATACTTAGTACAGTTGTTTTCATCACATGCTTACATTTTGATATGATATTTGGATTGTTTTGATGGATCAATATACATTCATTAACACCGATCACGTCGTTCCTTAGTAGGTAGTGGTACCATAGGAATTGACAACTCCCGTTCCTGAAATCCTGGGTTTGTTTGGATTGGAAGGAATGACCGAATTCGATATACATAACTTAGATAAACCTTTAATTTGTTTAAGGGTTTATCGCCACAGTCTCAAGGCTTGGATGTATGCATTCTCACAATACCGCATAGATATTTGTATCAGTATAGCATGCATTTTCACAAAACATAGCTTTGATTTAAACCGTGTTTTACGTCAATACTTTGTTTTTGTGCATATGGTTTAGTTGATATATTTCACTAGCCATACATATCATTTTGGTTACACATTACATTATTTACATTTGACACATAAACATTATTGACATTGGTTACACATTACATGATTTACATTTGACACATAAGCATTATTGACATTGGTTACACATTACATGATTTACATTTGACACATAAACATTATTGACATTGGTTACACATTACATGATTTACATATTGACAAATTGTTCAATACGTTTGGCAATTGGTTTAAACATAGACATCTTACATTGGTGGTTTGTTTGGGTAAGTGATTTGAGTAACGAGGCGTGTGTAATATGATACAAGCATGGTGGATACGCCGCTGGTACTTCCTATATATAAGTGATTGTATAGTATTACATATCGTAGCGTTATTTGAATCATTTCAATTTGGACATATAACATTTTATACAAATAACATACTTTTCACAATACAGTGTTTTACAAACAACTTAAATTATACAAACTCATTTTTATATGGCTATTCATTTAACCATACATTATTCTCTTACTTATACATATCATCTGATCTTATCGTTTTTCAAATGATTTACAAGACAAATCAAATTACAAGGTTCATGACTAAACATTTTCTTAAAAAATAAGTCATGAATCCTATTTTCATAAACCCATGTATCTCACAGGCATTTTTATGCTGACGTACCCATTTTCACATGTGTTTCAGGATATGATGCATAGGATTTGTCAAGATACACTTAGGCGGACTTGGGCCTTAGCGACAATAAAAGATGCAAGACTAGTTATTTATGTTATGTTTCTTTGATTGTCAAGACATTGTAACTACTTTAATCAATAAAACAATATTTCAATTTCCATGTGTTATGAAACAATGATTCTGTTACAACACTCCCCGACGTTTTCCGTCACATTTTGTTGTTCTACGTGGTCGGGGTGTGACAGTGATAAATGCATACATGATAGTTAGCATTGTATGATAAAATGTGCTACGTGCTAGATACCTCGTGTTTCCGCGTGAGCACACCCACTAACCCTTAAACGGTAATCATGTTAGGACGTGATTGACCAGTTCCACCTCACGTGTTTCTTTCCATAACTTAATCTGCCAAGCTAATCTAAGGTGAGTTCACACTTTTTATAAAAGCATGTGTTACCTGTGGTTTGGGAATGGAATAAACAACAACTATCTCCTTGTGTGGGATACCATTACGTATTCTCCTTGTCCCCCTCGGGTGGGACAGCAAGTTAATTTACTATTATACTACATGTATTAAGCGTACTAGACAGAAACTCTATCTGAAACTCCCTACACATTTTATACCGATTAATCGTCGGGCCAATGGCGAATGGGTTATTAGTTGAATAGCACTATTAGGTTTGACAAGCCTCACACCGTGCCGTAGAGGACGGGCGTGGACTAATATACTTGGGCACTTAGTCAATGATGATAGACATTGACTCGGGGCACTAAACATAACTACAGTCAGTAGTCGGTATGGTGTGGGTCTAGTGGTTTAAAACAATGGGGTAGCTCCCCATGACATGTTTTTATAAGAACAAAGTAATTTAACAAACTTATGTTTTTGGAACAACACTAAACAACTGTGAACTCGCCAACTTTATGTTGACACCCTACTGCATGCTTTGCAGATCTACAGGTACAGCTGCGGACGGGCGTTGCAAATGGATGGAGTGTGTATGGTTTGGAAAGTGGTACGTTTTGTATATTTGTTTAAATTGTGGTTTCTAACCGTGATGAGTTTATTTTACATTTCCGCTACAAATATAAAGTACATTTTAAAACTTTAAACTAAATCACCAATCGTATCATTTGGAATAATTTACACAATTCGTAAACGGTTCAGAATAATTAGTGACTGGATCCTGGGTAGTCGTACGCCTCGTGGTAATACTCCACATGTGGAAATTTTGAGGGTGTGACACTTTCATTTCTCCCGGTCGACACACACACACACACACACTAAGTGTGTGTTGTGTTTTTAATTTTTGTTTTTAAAACCCAAGTTTCCTTTCTGACAGCCTTGGTCCCTCAGGTTTGGTTTTGATTATAAAATTTTCAACTCATTGTCCTATTACTCATTTTCATGTTACTAACTAGGTTAATTATTCCTAGTTATCACACAGCAAATATTTATATGTACAAGTTTATATGTATATATATACATTTATATTTAAATAAACTTTATATTTTTTTTGGGTGTTACAGTGGGTTTATTGTAAAAAAAAGGTTTTTTTTGTGGGAAATGTAAGAAGTGTTCTAAACCCTTAGATCTTGTAGTTAATGGTTGAGATAAAAAGGGCTTAAAATGTAAATTATATTTTATGTTTTTACCAATTTGGCTAGATTAGGGGTAATAGTGTCTTTTTTATATTGTATTGTTTAAATAAAGAAATTGTCATCAACGTCCATGCACATGCAAGTTTCAACCGTCTTTTTAAAACGTCAATAACTTTTTATACGTAACTTTTAAAAAAAAATATACTATAATAACAAGCGTTTTTTATCTCTAATATGTGTACCATATTGCTATACTTATATAGAAAAAAAATTACGTTTCAGTCGGATGTCTTAGTCCATGGTGTTTTATTCGTGTTAATATAATATGGTGTTTTAATTGTTTTGTGATTCAAGGCATGATGTTTGAAATATCTGGAAACATTGTATTGTGATTCAATTCATGGTGTTTTAACATCTGAAATCTGAAAACATTGTATTGTAATTCAGGTCATGGTGTTTTAACATTTGGAATAATTCTATTGCTATTCAAGTCATGGTGTTTTAACATCTGGAATAGCAACACAATCATCCACAGATGGTGTTAAAACACTGTGAATTGAATAACAATACAATCGTTCCAGATGTTAAAACATGATGACTGTATTACGATTCAAGTTGTGGTGTTTTTGAAATCTATAAGGTGTTTTATACCTGCAAATTAGCAAAAAACATTCTAGATTTTAAAACATCATGGTCAGTTATTGATATGTAAAAAAAGAATTATCTCCTAAAATAACTCCTAAGTGGTTACAATCTATTCTATAATTAAATAAGTTTTTGAAATTAATTACCTTATTACCCTTAATCTATAAAATTAAATAATGACTCATGTCATCTCCATAAAATTTCTCATATTTCTCACAAACTTCATCCTTTTTACAAGAGCCTGAATACATATATATATATATATATATATATATATAGGGGAAGGTTCATTTGAGAAGAAATTTAATGTGAGAAGAAAAAGAAGAAAGGGCATAATGGTAAAACATTAAATAGTTTATAACTCCCCCTATTAATTATGTTATCTCTCATTAATAAAGCAAAAAACATTTTATTCCTACACATTTCAAAATTTATGCTACATATATCTTACACTTTCCGAAATTTACCCTACGCATATCTAAATTTATCATACACATTTAAGAATTTATCCTACACATACTAAAATTTATCCTACACAGGTCGAAAATTGTCCTTTATCCTAAGTTATTTTAACTTGAAAGAGTATATTTAGAAGTGAGTTACAATTTTAATTAGTTAGTTAATTAATTAAAAATAGAAATTTACCTATATGCACTTATTAATAACATTAAATACACATATTAAATGAAGTAAAATGGAGTATTTCTATTGGTTTAAAACTTATTCTTTTTATTCTCACAAAATTTTTCTTCTCATTTAAACCCTCCACTATATATATATATATATATATATAGAGAGAGAGAGAGAGAGAGAAAGTATAATGAACAAAAGGCCTTATCGAACATTATCGTACGCGACCAAGTGTATAACTTGCGTAATTACAATTTTGATCAAAATAACGTGCGTGATTTTGGATTCCATGCATGATTATAAAAAAAAAACTAATCCCATGCGTGATTATGTTTTCCCATGCGTGATTATATGTTCCATGCGTGATTATACCCTGATCCGACGGTTACTGTAACAACTCTCATCAAAAGTTATATTTATTTAATTAAACTGTCCAATAGGAAACCCTAATTGAGAAACCCAAGTGATTCTGTATAATCCCTAAAATTTTCAGAACATTTGGAAATCAGGATTAGGGCCCCTAAAACTAAGGGGAGGGTAAACCCTAGTTATATTTATCTACTTAAAATGCTGTCAAAATTAGAATTTTACGAAGTTGTTGACTCAGCAGGCCTATACCAGTGACAAGCCTACCCTAGTCTACTTTGGCTTCCCAGGCGACACGCGACAGAGACCATGGTCTCCTTCGCGACACGCGGGGGGGGGGGGGGTGCAAAATTAGGGTATAAATACAAGGGCTTGGGACTTGAACTGTTTGCATATTACGACGATAAAATTCGTTACGTACAATCACTTGTATACTGTTTTCTACAAAAACACACACTGGTCACGAAGTGCTGCCACAATTCAGGGTAATAACTCGATCGCTGCTACGATTCAATGTCCGATCGATTAAACTATCCAATGGATGTTTAAGTGCTGCCCACATTAGGGTTTATGCTTTGTCATTCGTCGTTAAATCAATGGATGTTTAAGTATCGCACTTTGTCATTCGTTGTGAAGGTTTTAATCTCGTGAGTTATCGTAAATGTTGTATTAAGTTACTAACCTAGTTTGTGTGCCTGATTATTTAAACTAGGTTATCAAGGCTAATCAGTAGGATAAGCTCTGTTAAATCTGCAATGTGATTCATTCTCTTTTTATCAAATTTGTTTACAAAAGCATGTTTATTTTCAAAGTTATAATTACAGGGATTAAGTCTTTGTAATCACCATATTACAGCCGGTATGTGGGGTTTTGTATACATTACTTGATAATCTTCACCATTGGACAACGAGTTAGCCAATGGGTGATATGACCATAGCCACAGAAACGAGTCGAGTGACAAATACCGAGGGTAGTTGGTTGATATCTGAAACATTATAATTGCTCTTAATACTGTAAATTATAACAAATGTGTCGTTTTAGTAAATAGAATGATTCACTCAGTATTTCCCGCTGACAAAACCTTTTTCAAACATGTTTCAGGTGATCTGTTGTGATCCAGGAAAAGTGCCATGAAGCACTATCAGCTTAAGGAAGTGGCTCAGTATAAAATAAAGAAACATGTTTTGTAAAATAAAAGATTTCTTTGTGAAATCTCAATATTGTAAAGTACCGGGTTTTATCCTGAATTGTGAAATAAAATAATCGGGAAATATTTCAGTTTTAAAAAGATCCTGATGAAACTTCCGCTGTTAATTAAATACCACGGGATTTCTGTCCCGCGGCTCCTGAAACGGGTCAAACCAGGTCGAGGGCCGTGACAGAAATAAGGTGTTATCAGAGCCACTGATCTAAGCCTATTAAGTATTTAGAAATACTTAATTTTACTGATTGCCAATTATGTGATTATGTGTTTTATTAACTGATTATTTGTTAATTACAGTATGGGTAAACAAAAGCTGTCAAACATCTATCTTAAACTAGATAGGTCATCCAACGAGAAGGGAAGTTCATCCCAAACAAAACCTTATGTAATTCCTGAAGAAGGAATATTTGTCCGTAAGGCACATTACGAGGAACCACTTTCTCCTAATAAAAGAAGTTTGATTATTAGGAAAAGTCAGGAGGAAATAAGGAAAAATCGAGAGAAGAAAGTTAAACAAGAAACCCATGACTTAATCAATAAATCACCTTGGGAGGACAAATTAGATGAGAAATGGGCAAATCTTTATATGCTAGCCACAGTAGCAGAAAATGCAAATCTCTAAATACTCAAAAAGTTTTAGCACTTTTATTTTCCAAAAACCTTATTTAGTAAAATAAGTTTACAGTAAATCGTAGTATAATTTACTTGTCAGTTGTTTTATGTATGCAATAATATTTACGGGTTATCTATAAAATTTTGTTATTTTATTTTAACATTTGGTATATATTTTGCATATATGCTAAACAGCATGAATGAGATATCAGAAGGTTTAGAAAATCTTAACCTCTATCCCGTTAAGATAGAAGTTTCCAAGGAATTCACCGGTTACTTCGCTGATAAAGAAGAACCCATGGAATTTCAATCCAAACCACTGGCAAAACCTAAACCCAAGAAAAGAAGCAGATTTGTGGGCTGGAGGCATGTACGAAGGAAAAAGCCAGCAACAAGAAAGGTTACTACAACTGAAGAACCAAAAGACAAAGGAAAAGGGGTAGAAATTGAGGAAAATATTAATCAAGTAGAGATAGAAGCTGAGAAGAGTTTTAAGCAAACAGAAAGAGAAATCGGAGAAAGTTCTAGGCAGAAACAGAAAATGACTCCTTGGGAAGTTTTAGATCATAAACTAGTAATGAGTGACCTCATCGGACCTGCCGATGGAAACCTTGAACCAGCTAATCCAAACCTTATATTTACTGAAGAAGATCTTTTCAGCTACCCACTAGAAGTTCCAATACCAATCAATCTGGAACCTGCTATTCCAGATCCTATTGTCCAACCTCAACCACTACCCATAGAATTAGATGAATGGTGGACAACTGATTGGCAATACCAAAATCTTTTAAACAACCCTGATACATTGTTTCCCACAAGTTGACCCAGAACCTCCACTATATCCAACTATGAGCCCGGAGAATCTGACTGAACTTCGTCTTTGGGGCGAAGAGTTAATTGATGCAGGAAATAGGATTAGGGATATTGGAGAAAGAGTTACTTGGAAGTATAATGAAAGGGAGCGTCGTTTTTAAGAAATTAGCTGACCAGATAATGGGAGTTTGCAGGAATATTTGTTAATAAATAATCATAATAAACAGTATGTGTAATAACTTAACAATAAAACGTTGTATGATAATCGTGTGTACGAGGCATAATATAATATATAAAAAAATGAAGCTTGTGAAATCGATAATTTTGGTTATAAATATTAATGTGATTATGTGCCAACTATTTTATTATATTTTTATTTATACTAATTATTTATATAAAATTAATTATCAGATGGCAAACATTGGTAACGAACCAGTAAATGAGGTTAATCAGTCTGAGCAACATCCAGGAGATCAATATATGACTAGACAAGATATTGAAAATATTGTTACTCAAGGGATAGCCAATGCTATTCCAGCCATTGTTGCTGCTGTAAAGAATCCAATCGAACCGCAACAAATCGTTCCTAGTAAACGTATTTCCGAAGATAACTTCAGTAATAGTGTAAACGGAGGCAATGATCATGTTAATCATAATGGGGAACCACATCAAGCTCCATTACCTAAGAAAATGAAAACTGCAACGCCTGGTTGCACTTTCAAAGAATTTCTTGCTTGTAAACCCACTGAATTTGTAGGCAATGAAGGAGAAACTGCATCACTGTGTTGGTTAGAGAAAACCGAAGCAGTTATTGCAATAAGTAAATGTGCTAAAGATGATCAGGTCATGTACGCATCAAATCTCTTCAAAGGAGGAGCACTCGAATGGTGGAACACTGTGTTACAATCAAAATGAAGAATGATAGCTTATGCCATGAGTTGGGAATAATTTAAGGGTTTAGTAGAAAGAAAATTCTGTCCCGAGTATGAAAAGGAACAGATGACAAATAAGTTCCTAAATCATCGGATGATGGGTGTAGATTGTCGCGGTTATACTTCGACATTCTTTGAATATGCTAGAGTAGTACCAACGTTGGCTTCACCAGAACCGGTACTCATTTCTCGCTACATTTGGGGACTGATTAGTGAAATCCGCAACATCGTTAAAGCTGCGAGACCTCGCACTATTGACGATGCAGTGGAATTAGCTAATACCTTAACTGACGAACTAGTACGCACCCAAGATGAAAACAGGAAGAAGGAATTAGCTCAGAAAATTACCCAAGGATTTCGTACGGGTAATAATAGCAATTTCAACAGAAGAGGAACGGGAAAATCCTCAACTATGCCATTCTGCAAGAATTGCAAAAGAAAACATTATGGAAGATGTAATGTAACCTGCAATTTTTTCAAAATGGTAGGACATCGGGAAGAAGAGTGCAGAAAGAAAACAACGATCTGCTATAACTATGGAGAAAAAGGACATTTTAAACCAGAATGTCCTAAATTAATCAAACCAGCAGACAACAAGACCAAGGCGACCGACGGAACTATTAAGAAGAATGCCAGGGCATTTCAACTAACCACTCAAGAAGCAGAACTCATCCCAGATGTGATAGCGGGTACGTTCTTAGTTCACAACATTTACGCCAAAGTATTATTTGACTCTGGTGCAAACCAAAGTTTTATAAATACTTCATTCTGCCAAGCTCTTAATTTACCTTTAACCAATATTAGGCAGATTTTTACAGTTGAAACGGCAGACGGAAATTCAGTTAAAATAGATAAAGTTTTGCAGGAAGAAAATATAGAACTTTTAGGACATAAATTCTCTGCAAAACTATTACCGATGAAGTTAGATGAATTTGATGTTGTATTAGGAATGGATTGGTTAGTAACCAACCATGCTCGAATTTTGTGTGATCAGAATTCCATAGAAATTCAATCACCCACCGGAGAAGTAATTAGGATTACAGGAGATAAACCACGTAAGCCCATGAAGTTCATATCAGTAATGAAAGTTGCGAATTATGAACGAAAACAACGAATAGTATATATGATTTCAGTAATCATTAGTACTAAGGGTAAAGAACTTAAGGAAATTCCCGTAGTCTCAGAATATCCAGATATATTCCCAGAAGATTTACCGGGATTACCTCCGGATAGGGAAGTAGAATTTAGGATTCATCTAATTCCAGGAACTACACCGATAGCCAAGGCACCTTATCGGTTAGCACCCACAAAAATGTTAGAACTAAAAATGCAATTAGATGAATTATTAAGTAAAAGATTCATACAACCTAGTTCATCCCCATGGGGAGCGCCAGTATTATTTGTTAAGAAAAAGGATGGTTCAATGAGAATGTGTATCGATTATAGAGAACTGAATAAGGTTACAATTAAGAATCGATACCCATTACCTAGGATTGATGATCTGTTTGATCAACTTCAAGGAGCTAGATATTTTTCTAAGATAGACTTACGCTCCGGAAATCATCAATTGAAGGTACAAGAAGAAGACATACCTAAAACTGCTTTCAGAACTAGGTATGGTCATTATGAGTTTACAGTCATGCCCTTTGGGTTAACAAATGCACCTGCTGCATTCATGGACATGATGAATAGGATCTGTAAACCATATTTGGATAAATTTGTAATTGTCTTCATAGACGATATACTTATTTATTCCAAAAGTCAGACAGAGCATTGTGAACACCTTCATGCACTCTTAACTTTGTTAAGAAAAGAAAAACTTTATGCCAAATTCTCGAAGTGTGAATTTTGGTTGCAAGAAGTGCAATTCTTAGGAAACATGGTGAATCACGAAGGTATTCACGTAGATCCTGCTAAAATAGAGGCAATTACCAAATGGAAGATTCCACAAACAGCAATGAAAATTAGAAGTTTTATAGGTTTAGTTGGGTACTATAGACGGTTTATTAAGGATTTTTCCAAGATAGCTGTTCCATTAACTAAGCTAACCTGTAAAGCGGTTAAGTTTGAATGGGGACCAAAGCAAGAAGAAGCCTTTAGAATATTAAAGCAGAAATTAACAAATGCACCAATCTTAGCCTTACCAGAAGGAACTGAAGATTTTGAAGTTTACTGTGATGCTTCAAAATTAGGATATGGATGTGTGCTTATGCAACGCAAAAAGGTGATTGCATATGCTTCAAGGCAATTGAAAAAGCAAGAAGAAAACTATACGACTCATGATTTAGAATTAGGAGCCGTAATTTTTGCCCTTAAGATTTGGAGACATTATCTTTACGGAAGTAAATTTACTGTCTACACAGACCACAAAAGTTTAAGATACATATTTGGGCAAAAAGAGTTAAACATGAGACAAAGAAGATGGATGGAAATCCTAAGTGACTACGACTGTGATATTCAGTATCACGAAGGAAAGGCAAATGTAGTTGCAGATGCCTTAAGTCGTAAGTATTATGAGAAACAACGACGGGTTCGTGCTCTCAGATTAAATCTACAAATAGATTTAATGGAACAATTGAAGAATGTTCAAGCTACAGCAATCAAGGATGATGCTGAAGGAATGAAAGGACGAATCAAGGAATTAGAGAAGGGACTGATGGAATTTGGAGATTCCACAAAAGCAGAATTTGGGTACCGAAACAGGGAGAATTAAGAAATAAGATTTTAGAGGAAGCTCATAAATCTAGGTATACTATGCACCCAGGAAACAATAAGATGTACCAAGATTTAAGAAAGAACTTTTGGTGGATAGGAATGAAAAAGGATATAGCACGATATGTTTCTAAATGTCTCACTTGTTCACAAGTTAAGGCAGAACATTAGAAACCCTCAGGTCTACTACAACAATTAGAAATGCCTGTATGGAAATGGGAACTTATAACAATGGATTTTGTTACTAAGTTACCCAAAACCAGAAAAGGTAATGATGCGATTTGGGTAATTGTGGATCGATTAACCAAATCAGCTCACTTTTTACCAATGAAAGAAACCTTTAGTATGGAAAGGTTGGCAAAATTGTATGTAGATGAAGTTGTATCCTTACATGGAGTTCCACTCTCCATTGTTTTGGATAGGGATAGTCGTTTTACTTCTCATTTCTGGAAAAGTTTCCAGCAAGCTATGGGAACTCGACTAAATCTAAGCACTGCATATCATCCCCAAACAGACGGACAAAGTGAAAGGACGATCCAAACTCTAGAGGACATGCTCAGAGCATGTGTAATAGATTTTGGTGGGAATTGGGATGATCATTTACCATTAATTGAATTCTCCTATAACAATAGCTATCATCCAAGTATTGAAACCGCCCCATTTGAAGCACTGTATGGAAGAAAGTGCAGAACTCCAGTTTGTTGGGCAGAAATAGGAGAAAGTCAATTATCAGGTCCTGAAATAGTGCATGAGACGACTGATAAGATTACTCAAATTAAGGAAATACTGAAGATGGCTCGTGATCGTCAGAAGAGTTATGCAGATAATCGACTCAAGCCACTTGAATTCCAAGTGGGAGACAAAGTACTATTAAAAGTTTCTCCTTGGAAAGGAGTAGTTAGATTCGGAAAGAAAGGAAAGCTAAGTCCAAGGTACGTAGGACCCTTTTCAGTAATCCAACGTATAGGACCAGTTGCTTATCGTTTACGATTACCAGAAGAATTATCTGGAGTACATGATGTATTTCATGTATCCAATCTCAAGAAATGCTTATCAGATGAATCACTGGTAGTATCTCTTCGAGATATAAAGGTAAACGAAAAGTTGAAATTTGTTGAGAAACCTCTTCAAATTAAGGATCGAAAGATCAAGTTTCTCAAACACAAACGACTAGTTTTAGTCAAAGTCAGATGGGATTCAAAGAGAGGAGCTGAATATACTTGGGAGCTGGAATAAGAAATGAAGCGAAAGTATCCTCACTTATTCCAGTAAATCTCGAGGACGAGATTTTTATTAAGGTGGGGAGAATGTAACAACTCTCATCAAAAGTTATATTTATTTAATTAAACTGTCCAATAGGAAACCCTAATTGAGAAACCCAAGTGATTCTGTATAATCCCTAAAATTTTCAGAACATTTGGAAATCAGGATTAGGGCCCCTAAAACTAAGGGGAGGGTAAACCCTAGTTATATTTATCTACTTAAAATGCTGTCAAAATTAGAATTTTACGAAGTTGTTGACTCAGCAGGCCTATACCAGTGACAAGCCTACCCTAGTCTACTTTGGCTTCCCAGGCGACACGCGACAGAGACCATGGTCTCCTTCGCGACACGCGGGGGGGGGGGGGTGCAAAATTAGGGTATAAATACAAGGGCTTGGGACTTGAACTGTTTGCATATTACGACGATAAAATTCGTTACGTACAATCACTTGTATACTGTTTTCTACAAAAACACACACTGATCACGAAGTGCTGCCACAATTCAGGGTAATAACTCGATCGCTGCTAGGATTCAATGTCCGATCGATTAAACTATCCAATGGATGTTTAAGTGCTGCCCACATTAGGGTTTATGCTTTGTCATTCGTCGTTAAATCGATGGATGTTTAAGTATCGCACTTTGTCATTCATTGTGAAGGTTTTAATCTCGTGAGTTATCGTAAATGCTGTATTAAGTTACTAACCTAGTTTGTGTGCCTGATTATTTAAACTAGGTTATCAAGGCTAATCAGTAGGATAAGCTCTGTTAAATCTGCAATGTGAGTCATTCTCTTTTTATCAAATTTGTTTACAAAAGCATGTTTATTTTCAAAGTTATAATTACAGGGATTAAGTCTTTGTAATCACCATATTACAGCCGGTATGTGGGGTTTTGTATACATTACTTGATAATCTTCACCATTGGACAACGAGTTAGCCAATGGGTGATATGACCATAGTCACAGAAACGAGTCGAGTGACAAATACCGAAGGTAGTTGGTTGATATCTGAAACATTGTAATTGCTCTTAATACTGTAAATTATAACAAATGTGTCGTTTTAGTAAATAGAATGATTCACTCAGTATTTTCCGCTGACAAAACCTTTTTCAAACATGTTTCAGGTGATCTGTTGTGATCCAGGAAAAGTGCCGTGAAGCATTATCAGCTTAAGGAAGTGGCTCAGTATAAAATAAAGAAACATGTTTTGTAAAATAAAAGATTTCTTCGTGAAATCTCAATATTGTAAAGTACCGGGTTTTATCCTGAATTGTGAAATAAAATAATCGGGAAATATTTCAGTTTTAAAAAGATCCTGATGAAACTTCCGCTGTTAATTAAATACCACAGGATTTCTGTCCCGCGGCTCCTGAAACGGGTCAAACCGGGTCGGGGGCCGTGACAGTTACGCTTGTCGCGTATGTGATGTACGATAAGGCTTTTTGTATGTTAACCTTTTCCCTAGATATATATATATATATATATTTAGGATAATGATCCGTTAGGAACTACCCTTTATTGCGAGAACCGTGAGAAACAATCTGAACACAATAAAAAATACCTAAAAAATTAAAAACACAAAAAAAAATATTTTTTTTATAAAAAAAACGCTATATTTCGTCAATAAAAAATCTGAATAACAGTACCGCTCCGATGCACATGTACAACGGTACTGTTGTTTTTTTAGTGACGAAATTTAGCTTTTTTTTATAAGAATGGTTCTCAAATAAACCTATACATATATATAATGTTCGCTTTAGGCATTCAAAACGGTTGAGTCGTCCCTGTATATAGGGGATGGATCATGAGAAATCATGTTTAAATGAGAAAATCAAAATAACTACCAAAAAAAGCCTAAAAACACACTAATTTCTTTTTCACTACAAGAAAATGGGGAAATATAGGCGACACCAATAGCAATAGCCGCTATTGGTCGATCCGGAATATGGTGTCCTAGATTAAACCCCAACCATCCATTTTTTATGTTGATCTAACGGCTGGGGTTTAACCTAGTCAATAGAGGCGACACAAAAGTCCATTAGCGGCGACGCGTGTCGCTATTACCTTTTCGCAGAACAGCAAGCTAAAAGCGGGATTTCTTCCCTCTTTCCCTTTCCCCCCAATCCTTTCATCTCTCCCACCGAAAAAAAAAAAAAAAACAAATCGCGAAAATAACCTCAAGTTCACAATTTCTTCTCCCAAATCTGTTAGTATTGTTAGTTTGTGTCGATTTTCTTCGTCAATTTGTTATATATTTGTTAATTTGTTTACTTTTTTGTGTATGTATGTGTGTTTGCTAGAAAATTCCGGCCACTCACCTCATCTCCGACGTCACTACCACCTTTTAGGAGCTTCAAATAAGGTTAGTTTTCTTTTAATTTTGTTCAAGATGAGAAATTGTGTAATTTTTGGTTAATAAGTATATTGTTTGTGTATATATGTGTATGTTATTAGGAGGATACACTCCTAAATTGCCCAAATTGGTTAGTGTATGTGTATTGTTTGTATATGTCATTAATGTATGTCAAAATGTATAATGTATGTGTATCTGGTGAAAATGTGTATATATAAGTCTATGTACGTTTGTATGTAGGTGTATGTAAGCATGTACATGTGTATGTTAGCATGTACATGTGTATGTTAGCATGTAAGTATGTATAAATTATGTGTATTTGGTGAAAATGTGTGAATTTTATTATGTATGTGTGTGTCTATGTGAATGTGTATATGTAGGTGTATGTTAGTATGCAAGTATGTATAAATTATGTGTATTTGGAGAAAATGTATGTATGTTAGTATGTATGTGAATTATGTAGGAACCGTTCGCGTAATAATAAATAAAATAAACAAATTTTATTAAAATGATTACAATACAGAAAGCTAGAAAGACAAACTACTATTACAACTGAAATAAAACAAATACAAGAATGGAGTAGAAGACAGAATTGACTGAGGCACGTGTAAACACGCTTCCCTTAAAACAAATTCCGAGTCTCCCAAGAGTACTCGTTTTGTTTCCCAGGGTACAACAGCCGGAGCAGTAGTACTGCCGGAGTTCGCCTACAACCCGAAGGTTACCTTGAACTTGCAAGAGAAAGATAGAGAATTTGTAGAGAGAAAGTTGATGTTGCTGTTGTGTAGCTGGTGATCTCTACTGCTGGGTATGGAGCTGTATTTATACAGCTCCTAAGTCGAAACAGTCAAAAACGAATTAAAGAGAGGTTTAAATTGCATTAAACGTCTTCAATGCAATTTAATACGTCATTTAATTCTCAGTCAAAGCTTATTAACTCGTCAGTTACAAAGCTGGACTGAAACTTCACTGTCATTCAATGCTGGAAGCTTCTGCGTGCGCGCGCGCGTAAGCCACACTGGTGCGCGCGCGCCCAGGCGTGCACGCCCATGCGCGGTGCGTCCTCTTGGCTCACTGCCATGCGCGCGTGCGCCACGTCACCGTGCGCGGTGCGTCCTCTTGGCTCAAGTCCATGCGCGAGCGCGCCACACAGTCGCGCCGTATTGGCTCACTCTGGTGCGCCGCGCACGACACAGCAGGACCCATGCACCATGCGCGCAACCGCGCGCCTCCGTGCCATGTGTACTCGCGCGCGCATGCGCATGACTGCCACGTCATGCGCTGCATTACCTACCACTTGGTCCTTGCAACCCTTGTGCTCCACCACGCGCACGCGGTCAAAAATTACAAAGGCGGCTCTCAAGCGGGTCGCTGCGATGCGAGCGTGCGAAGTGCAAAGTGCGCCATCAAAGCGCCACATTGCGCCTCATCGCCCACGCCACGCGCGCGCGCGCGAGCGTGTGCGAGTGCGAGTTAGGGTGCTCCGCACCCTTCGCGAGGACACTAGTGTGTGCTTCCATGAAACAATAAGGATGGAGAGTTCCCACTTAAATACCCCTTTAAGTTCCATCTCTCATCCGATGTGGGACAAGGTGCTACTTTCCCTTTTGTTTCAGCATTGAATGTTCGAAACACCCAACTTTGAGCATCGATATCTCATTCATCTTAGCTCGGTTTTGGACGTGGTTTAGTTCGTTGCGAAGCTCTTCCAACATAGAACACAAACCCACAAATAAATATATAAAACCCGCTCATTTTATTATATTTATTTCTAGTCCAAAATAGGAAAAAATCATTTTCCTATATTTGTGAAAAATGTTATTTTCACCTATTTTTCCAACAATCCCCCACATGAAAAATGCTATTTTCATCAAATTTCCAACAATCCCCCACATGTATGGAAATGGATCTTTTCCTTACACTTTTCAACGATAAACTTCGACAGTTGAGTATTGCAAGATAGGTAGGTTGAAGCCTTTGAACCTTCTTTTGTGAAGCGCACTTAGCTTACTAGCGGTGTGTAGACGCGATGTCCTTGAACATACCCCCATTTGTGTAAACGACAATACACTTCACACAATACTCTTCCTGGTTTGGCCAACTCCTCATTGTCGTGTCCTATTATGGTCCTGGAACACTAGCCTGGTTCTGCGAGAGCTCTAGGATTTGCGCACCCCACAAATCCATTTGAAGCGACCCTACTTCACTCTAACATAGGTGATTCCTCTGAATCATTAAAAGCATCATGGTTATTTGATTTCCCGTAATCGTTAACCTTAATATGCTTAGCCTCACTTCAATGTCACTGATTGGAATGGACTAGGAAGTATAAATAACTCCCTTTTTAATTAGTTTGGGGTACTCCCCCACTGTGACTCCGTTTGGTAATATGATTAAGTTGTCCTATTGAACTTAGATCTTGGGATCTCCAGTCAACTAAGTTAGGTTTCCCTCATATTCCCATTTACCACGGGCTTTAGTCCCATTCCTCTTGATGACGTTTCTACTAACTCTCTGCTTAAGCCTTTTGTAAACGGGTCCGCAATGTTATCCGCTGATCTCACATAATCAATTGTGATAACACCCGTTGAGAGTAGTTGTCGTATCGTGTTATGTCTACGACGCATATTCCTTGATCTGCCATTGTACATCAAGCTTTGAGCTCTACCAATCGCTGATTGGCTATCACAATGTATACATATGGCTGGCAAAGGCTTTGGCCATCTTGGAATATCTTCCACGAATTGACGTAGCCATTCCGCCTCCTCGCCTGACTTATCCAAGGCGATAAACTCGGATTCCATTGTGGATCTTGCTATGACCGTTTGCTTGGAAGACTTCCAAGCAATAGCAGCTCCTCCAAGTGTAAACACATAACCACTTGTTGATTTGGAATCTTTATTATCCGATATCCAGTTTGCATCAGTGTATCCTTCGATCACTGCTGGTTGTCGGGTATAATGCAATCCATAATCTCTTGTGTATCTTATGTATCTAAGCACCCTCGTGATAGCCTTCCAATGATCCGCGCACGGATTGCTGGTGTATCTACTTAGCCTACTCACCGCGTAAGCCAAGTCGGGTCTAGTACATGTCATTAGATACATTAGACTGCCAATAATTCTTGAATACTCTAACTGAGCAACTCCATCTCCCTTATTCTTCTTAAGATGTTGGGAGGTATCAACTGGAGTTCGAGCTACACTCGTATCTCCCGAGTTGAATTTTTCAAGAATTTTATCCACATAGTGAGATTGACTTAACACAAGACCATCTTGGGTTCTTATGATCTTTACCCCAAGAATCACATCCGCTAAACCCATGTCTTTCATGTCAAATCTCGCTTTTAACATGCTTTTAGTAGCTTTGATAATTTTATCATTACTCCCAATGATAAGCATATCGTCTACATAAAGGCATAAAATCACATAACCTTCATTTGTGTCTTTGAAATAAACACATTTGTCGCACTCATTTATTTTGAAACCATTGTCAATCATGACATGATCAAACTTTTGGTGCCATTGTTTTGGTGCTTGCTTCAAGCCATACAAAGACTTGACGAGTTTACATACTTTACCCTCTTGACCTGGGGCGGAGAAACCTTCAGGTTGCTCCATGTAAATCTCTTCTTCTAAATCACCATTTAGAAATGCGGTTTTTAACATCCATTTGGTGAACTTCCAAATTTCTTAAAGCCGCTATAGCAAGAACCAATCTAATCGAGGTTATGCGCGTCACAGGCGAGTAAGTATCAAAGTAATCTAGACCTTCCTTTTGTCTAAATCCTTTAATCACCAACCTAGCCTTGTACTTATCAATACTTCCATCAGTTTTCATCTTCCTTTTGAATATCCAACGATATCCAAGTGGTTTGCAACCAGGTGGAAGATCTACTAACTCCCAAGTATGATTTTGCAATATAGAATCTATTTCATTTCTTATTGCTTCTTTCCATTGAGGTCCTTCTGAAGAAGAAACCGCTTCGCGATATGTATTGGGCTCGCCCTCAACCATATAGCTAACGAAGTCTGGACCGTAGGATTTTTCAACCCTTGGCCTTTTGCTTCGCCTACGGTCACTTTCTTCAACCTCAGGTTGTTCATGTGTCTTATCATGAACTACCTTATCGACTCGTCTAGATGAGCTTTCACCTACTTCAAAATTAGGTGTTGATGACGTTGTATGTGTTTGTCTTCTCAAAGGAAACACATTTTCAAAGTAAGACACAACGTTAGGATTCACCTCCATGATAGTGTTTACGTGTACATCAGGATTCTTGGACTCATGTACAAGAAAGCGATGTGCACTACTTTGATGCGCATACCCAATAAATATGCAATCAACAGTTTTGGGTCCTATCCTAAGAGCCTTAGGAGGTGGTACAATCACCTTTGCTAGGCACCCCCACACTTTCAAGTATTTATATGAAGGCTTTTTCTTTTTCCATAACTCATATGGAGTCTCGTCTCTCTTTTTCAATGGTATCTTGTTCAAAAGATAATTGGCCGAGAGAATGGCCTCCCCCCACATTTCCTGGCTCACCCCAGAACTTATCAACATGGCGTTCATCATTTCTTTCAATGTGCGGTTCTTTCGTTCCGCCACGCCATTTGATTGTGGAGAATAAGGAGGTGTACACTCATGTACAATGCCACTTTTTGCGCATAAATCGGCAAAAGGTGCAACATATTCGCCTCCTCGGTCGCTTCGCAAAGCTTTTATCTTCTTTTTGAAGTTGATTCTCAACTTCATTTTTGTACAAGATAAATTTACTTATTGCTTCATCTTTACTTTTTAGTAAATATACATAGCAATATTTAGTACTATCGTCAATAAACGTGATGAAGTACTTATTTCCACCTCTTGTGGGTACCGCTTTTAAATCACAAATATCAGTGTGAATTAAATCAAGGGGTTCGGTTATTCGTTCAACCGATTTCGATGATGTTCTTGTAAGTTTGGATTCTACGCAAGTTTCACATTTATAGTGTGAATCAATATGGAATGTTGGTATACAATTTAAATTGATTAAACGGCGTATTGAATTAAAATTAACGTGACCTAATCTACCATGCCATTTATTCGAATCAGAAAACTCAAGCATATAAGTAGAAGTAGTAGCAATTTTATTCATGTTTTTCTTGACTGCCATTACATTCAATTTAAACATACCATTTTGGGCATAGCCCTTGCCTACATACATTCCTCGTTTAGTTAGTACAAATTGATCGCTCTCAAAAACTAAACGAAATCCAAACTTATTAAGCAACCAACCCGAGACTAGGCTCTTGCGCAAGTATGGGACATATAACACGTTGCTTAAAGTGAGCTCCTTCCCTGAAGTCCACTTCAAAATCACCGTTCCTTCACCCTTGATGTCCGCGGTGGCTGCATTTCCCATGTACAGCTTCTCATCTCCCGCAAGCTCCTTGAAGGTGGTAAAAAGGCTCCTATCTAGGCACACATGACGGGTCGCTCCCGTATCAATCCACCATCCTTTTGGAGTGTTGGTCACAGCATTGACCTCATCCAACATTGCGGTTTTGTCGGAAATCATTGCCACAAAAGGCATTCCGTCTTCATCCACCATGTGCGCGCGCTCACGCTTTGGTTTCTTGCATTGGTTAGCCCCGATGGCCCGGCTCGTCACAGTTGTAACAAGTCCCTTGGAACGTTGGAGGTTTCTTTTTCACAACCCCTTTCTTCGGTCCAAGTTTGCTAGCCTTTGCTTTCTCCTTGTCCTTCTTCCCCTTACCCTTTGCGCCCTTAGAGGATTGCCCATGCTCAACCAAATTTGCGCTAGCAGAAGTTTGCGCCTGGCTGCCTTTTAGGGCAATTCTATTGCCCTCTTCAATCCGAAGACGAACAATAAGGTCCTCTAAAGTCATCTCCTTTCGTTTGTGTTTAAGATAATTTTTAAAATCCAACCAACCAGGAGGTAACTTTTCAATCATCGCTGCCACTTGAAATGTCTCGCTAAGTGTCATGCCTTCCGCAAAGATGTCATGTAGTATAATTTGGAATTCTTAGACTTGATTCATAACACTTTTAGAATCAACCATTTTGAAATCCAAAAAAACGGGCTACCACAAATTTCTTTGTGCCAGCATCCTCCGTTTTGTACTTCTTGTCCAAGGCATCCCAAAGTTCTTTGGAAGTCCTTGACATTGTAGTACACGTTATACAATGCATCCGAAAGCCCGTTTAACACATAGCCTCGACAAATAAAATCCGAGTGCTTCCAAGCCTCTACCGCGCTCAGAGCCTGAGCGCTGGTCTCCCCTTCCGCAGGTTGGGGAGCGGATTCAGTTAAGAACCTCGCAAGGTTCATGGTGGTAAGGTAGAAGAACATCTTCTGTTGCCACCTCTTAAAGTGTAGACCCGAGAACTTCTCGGGCCGTTCAGCGTGATTGGCCACTGTGGACGCTCCCACAGTGGTGGCGTTAAGGGGGGTTCCCGTCACAACATTTGTGGTGTTGTTAACGTTGACGTTGTCGTTCGACATGCTGGAAAAATAAAAAATTAAAATTTTTAGTCAAAAAATTCTGATTTACGCACAAACCAGAAGGAAAGTACTAAATTTTAATTTTACCACAAAATTGACTGTTTAGGCTTCTAAGTCCAACTTTGAAGACCAAAAACAGAAATTTTTTAATAGTTTTAGAACTTACTGATTGGCTTCTAAGTCCAACTTTGAAGACCAAGTCAGAAAGTTTTAGCAAGTTTAGGACAATTTCTGAAGAATCAAAAAATGTTTTCAACCAAAGTCGCTCCTTTGAAGATGTAAACAAAAAAAAATATGTTCTTAAAACGCAAACTGAGTGAAAACAAAACTTGTTTGAATCACAAACAGAATGGTTTTGATTACACGAACGGTTTTAAAAAATTGTTTTAAGATTGTAGGAACCGTTCGCGTAATAATAAATAAAATAAACAAATTTTATTAAAATGATTACAATACAGAAAGCTAGAAAGACAAACTACTATTACAACTGAAATAAAACAAATACAAGAATGGAGTAGAAGACAGAATTGACTGAGGCACGTGTAAACACGCTTCCCTTAAAACAAATTCCGAGTCTCCCAAGAGTACTCGTTTTGTTTCCCAGGGTACAACAGCCGGAGCAGTAGTACTGCCGGAGTTCGCCTACAACCCGAAGGTTACCTTGAACTTGCAAGAGAAAGATAGAGAATTTGTAGAGAGAAAGTTGATGTTGCTGTTGTGTAGCTGGTGATCTCTACTGCTGGGTATGGAGCTGTATTTATACAGCTCCTAAGTCGAAACAGTCAAAAACGAATTAAAGAGAGGTTTAAATTGCATTAAACGTCTTCAATGCAATTTAATACGTCATTTAATTCTCAGTCAAAGCTTATTAACTCGTCAGTTACGAAGCTGGACTGAAACTGCACTGTCATTCAATGCTGGAAGCTTCTGCGCGCGCGCGCGTAAGCCACACTGGTGCGCGCGCGCCCATGCGCGGTGCGTCCTCTTGGCTCACTGCCATGCGCGCGTGCGCCACGTCACCGTGCGCGGTGCGTCCTCTTGGCTCAAGTCCATGCGCGCGTGCGCCACGTCACCTGTGAGACTATACGAGCGCGCCACACAGTCGCGCCGTATTGGCTCACTCTGGTGCGCCGCGCACGACACAGCAGGACCCATGCACCATGCGCGCCTCCGTGCCATGTGTACTCGCGCGCGCATGCGCATGACTGCCACGTCATGCACCGCATTACCTACCACTTGGTCCTTGCAACCCTTGTGCTCCACCACGCGCACGCGGTCAAAAATACAAAGGCGGCTCTCGGCGATGCGAGCGTGCGAAGTGCAAAGTGCGCCATCAAAGCGCCACATCGCCCACGCCACGCGCGCGCGAGCGTGTGCGAGTTAGGGTGCTCCGCACCCTTCGCGAGGACACTAGTGTGTGCTTCCATGAAACAATAAGGATGGAGAGTTCCCACTTAAATACCCCTCTTTTTTTTATTTTTTTTAATGTAAAAGTTCCATCTCTCATCCGATGTGGGACAAGGTGCTACTTTCCCTTTTGTTTCAGCATTGAATGTTCCAAACACCCAACTTTGAGCATCGATATCTCATTCATCTTAGCTCGGTTTTGGACGTGGTTTAGTTCGTTGCGAAGCTCTTCCAACATAGAACACAAACCCACAAATAAATATATAAAACCCGCTCATTTTATTATATTTATTTCTAGTCCAAAATAGGAAAAAATCATTTTCCTATATTTGTGAAAAATGCTATTTTCACCTATTTTTCCAACAAATTAGTATGTTAGTATCTAGTATGTACGTATGTATGAACTATGTTTATGTTTAGGTTTGAAAAATAAATTATGTTTAAGTTTGATAAATTATATGTTTTGATGAAAATGTGTGTATGTAAGTATGTAAATGTGTGTATGTAACTATTTTATAAAGTATGTGTTAATGTGTGTATGTATATCTGCTAGTATGTATGTGTGTATGTATATCTGCTAGTATGTATGTGTATGTAAATGTATGTATTTGATAAAGGCTTGTTGAAATCTTTATTTGCATGAGTTACACTTGTTGTACTTTTTATTAATTGTATTTGATAGAAGTTGTGATATGTGCATGTTTTTTTAGGAAATATGTTTTCTCTATGGTTTATGCTTGTTTATTTGATGGCCGATGTGGTCCCTCGGGGACATGGCGGCGACGGAGCCGGGGATCGTTCATTTCCGGATCCTTTTCACCTCGGGACCCACGAGACTGATGGTAAATATTATTATTAATTATTTTTGGTATTTTTATTACATTAATTATAGATGTTGTCATTAATTAATTTTAATTTTAATTACAGCGGTTCCTGCTAGGAGAGTAAGAGTAAAGACAAATAATGCAAAGCTTTGGAATAGGGTTAAAGCAGAGAGGCCTATTTCTATTCAGTTTGAAAGAGAGGCAACTTATACCCCTGTTGGTGAAAAAAATGATCCATTTAAGCAGGAGGCGGGTATGTACATGTGGCGCACTATATCGTTCGAAAAAATGGGTTGGCGCAATGTCAGACAATCACCTAGGGATGCCATAATTAACCACCTAAAGGTAAATAAGTTAAAATACATATTTTATAAAAGTAAACGGTTGTAAACGCATTCGTTTAACGGCTGCGAATGGGCCGTAAACGCAGCGGTTTAACGGCTGCAAATGCAGCTGTTATCCGCTGCGTTAACGACCCGTTCGCAGCCGTTATACGGCCTTAAACGCAGCCGTATAACTACTGCGAACGGCCGTAAACGCAACGGTTTAACGGCTGCAAACGAAGCGGTTATCCGCTGCGTTTACGGCCCGTTCGCAGCCGTTTACGTAAACACAGCGGATAACCGTTGCGTTTGCAGCCGTTAAACCGCTGCGTTTACGGCCCATTCGCTGCCGTCGGCCGTATAACGGCTGCGAACGGGCTGTAAACGCAGCGGTTAACTGTTGCGTTTGTAGCCGGTTATCCGCTGCGTTTACGGCCCGTTCGCAGCCGTTAAAAGGCTACGTTTATGGCCGTATAACTGCTGCATACGAGCCGTAAACACAACGGTTTAACGGCTGCAAACGCAGCGCTTATCCTCTATCACCTGACAACGGTAGCTGCATATGTGAAGCTAGTGCATCACGGTCAAGTTTGCATATGATGCTACCTATGAATATTTTGCATGATAGAAACAACTAGCTAACTAGGTACATGTTTTGAACCCTTGACTTCTGAGATAAGGTTATATGATATAACTCGCAAAGCTAACAGTTAGTCATGTTCAAGTTAACAACAAATAATAACTTATAGTTATACAACTACAGGGAAATTAAAAAACCATGTTGAAATCAAAATCACCTTTACCTCTACAGGAGTTATATTCAAGTTAACAACAAATAATAACTTGCAGTTTTGGAACAAGTTGTTTCTATGGAACAACGCTGCCAGTTGTCCCAGTGATTGTTAATTTCTTCATCACAAAAGTTAGCTGAATCATTGATGGATCCAAAATATTTACATTTTTAAATGGAAAAAAATACAACCACTTGTATCGATGCGTGTCAAAAATAAGCACGAATTAACACTAGAAGTTGAATTATAAAAACAGACCTTTCTTTGCAAATGGTGACCATAATGAATTTTATTATATTATAATAATGAAATATCATATTATATATGCAAATAGACACAGTATCTCTGAAATGTGGCTGAAAAAAATTTAACTAAGTACGTTAATGCTCTTTCTTGACTCGATATGCATCGCTCCTTTCAATATGACAATGTATAAATAATTTTATATCTTTTTTGTTAAATGAAAATCAAATATTAGGATATATCATATTTGTGTTTGCAGCCGTTAAAACGCTGCGTTTACGGTCCGTTCACAACCGTTAAACGGTTGCGTTTATGGTTGTATAACGGGTGCGAATGGGCCGTAAACGCATCGGTTAACTGTTGCGTTTGCAGCCGGTTATCCGCCGCGTTTACGGCCCGTTTGTTGCCGTTGAACGGCTGCGTTTACGTCCGTGTAACGGCTGCGTACGGGCACGTAAACACAGCGGTTTAACGTCTGCAAACGCAGCGTTATCCGCTACCTTTACGGCCCGTTCGCAACCGTTAAACGACTGCGTTTATATCCGTATAACGGCTGGGAACGGGCCGCAAACGCAGCGGTTAACTGCTAGCCGTTAAACCGCTGCGTTTATGGCCCGTTCGCAGCAGTTAAACGGTCGTAAACACATCCATTTAACGGCTGCGAACGGGCTGTAAATTTTTATAACAAATGTTTTTAACTTCTATAAATTTTTATAACAAATGTTTTTAACTTTTCTCATTCAATTGCTAGGAAAACTTCAATTTTTATGAGGTGGAACGCGATTATGAAGCCCAGAACTTGAAGGACGACATCAAGCATGTGTTCATGAAGCGATACTCTGGCCGCAAAATTTTGGCTAAAAAGAATTTCTTAAAAGTGGAGGGTACAATGATGTTGAAAGAGCAAAGGCGCAACCCCCCCCCCCCCCCCACCTAGAGGTGTACAAATCGGTTTTTTTCAAAAACCGGTTTCGGTTTTTCACCCAAAATAAAAACCGGTTTTTTTTTATAACAGGTTCCGGTTACTAACCGGTTTTTGAGGTCCCAAAACAATAACTGGTATAACCGGTTGGGACCGGTTTTTCCCAAAAAAAAACCGTTTTTTACGGGTTTTTTAATAACCGGTTCGGTTAATAACCGGTTTTTGAAGTCAAGAATAGTAACCGGTATAAAAACCGGCGGTTAAAAAAAAAACCGGTGAAAAAAAAAACCGAATTCGGTTTTTTTTTCCGGTTTCGGTTCTAAAACCAGTTTTTTTGTAAACCTCTACCCCCACCCGAGGATATGCCTAATGAAAACTGGCAAAAAAACTATTGATTGTTTCTTCGACCCAAAATATATAGTAAGATGTGAGGCTAACACAGTCGTTCGCCAGCGCCAAAAATTCCCATACCGCGGGGGGACATCGTCATGCAGTAGCACCGCCTACAAAAACGTAATGCTTTATATATATATGGAGTGAATTCCAAGGATTGTCCTTTATCTTTATACCAATTTTCAGACGTTGTCTTTTATGTTCAAAATTGACGAATTTTGTCCTCTATGTTTTCATATCATGCACGTTTTGTCCTTTAGGCCTAACACAATTAGTTTTTTCAGTTAAATTTGGTCATATGCTTTGCACATGAGGGCATTTTTGTCAATTTAAAGGTAAGTTCAACAGCGGATTTACAACGCAAAGCTTCTGAACCTTTGAATTGACAAAAATGCCCTCATGTGCAAAGCTTTGCACATGACCAAATTTAACTGAAAAAACTAACTGGGTTAGGCCTAAAGGACAAAACGTGTATGATATGAAAACATAAAGCACAAAACTCGTCAATTTAGAACATAAAGGACAACGCCTGTAATTGGGTATAAAGATAAAGGACAATACTTGAAATTCACTCTATATATATGTGTGTGTAAGTGTGAGTTTATTTAATGTCTAATCTAATTTTTAAGGTTAAATACGGCTTGAAACGACTCGATACGTACCGAAAAACTCACATGTGCAAAGATGGGAATTGGCTTGACACGGTAGCTGAGCGGAATTATGTAAGTATTTGAAGTATAATATTTATATATATATACATATATATATATATAAATATATACATATATACATATACTTATATATATACTTATATATATATATATATATATATATATATATATATATATATAGGGGACCGCTAAAATGAAAACCACCTTCAGTTGTAAGAATCGCGAGAACCAGTTCCTAACCACTAGATCAAGAAGATGGATGGATATGTAAGTATTTAAAGTATAATATTTATATATATATATATATGACCGCTAAAATGAAAACCACCTTCAGTTGTAAGAACCGCGAGAACCAGTTCCTAACCACTAGATCAAAAAGATGGATGAATGAGATTAAAAGTAACTAAAATTAATATTAAATACATTTTGTCTTATTATATCTTTAATATTTTAATACAAAAGGGTAGTTTAGTAAATTACTCTTTTTTGTCTTTTTGTCTTTATTATTTTTTTATTACTTTTTTGTTTTATTATATTATTTTTTATTTTTTAAAAAGAATTTTTTTATTAAAAACATTTTTTGAATTCAAATTTTTTTAACGAAGACAATTATTTTTGCGCGCCGGTTTTTGCATGCCGGTTTTACGCCCGGCTTTTTCAAGCATCGTTTTTTTTACAGGTCGTTTTTGCACGTCGTTTTTTACGCTTGGCTTTTTCAAAGCGTCGTTTTTTAACGCGGCGTTTTTTACGTCCCGTTTTAACGCGGCGATTTTTACGTCCCATTATTTTTCGCGGCGTTTATATTCGCCGAATTCACGCCCCTTGTTTACGTCCCGTTTTAACGAGGCGTTTTACGTTAAACTTTTTACGTTAAACTTTTTACGTTTTAGTTTTTACGTTAAACTTTTAAAACTTTTACGTTTTACGTTAAACTTTTTACATTTTACGTTTTTACGTTTTACGTTAAACTTTTTATGTTTTACGTTAAACTTTTTATGTTTTACGTTAAACTTTTTACGTTTTACGTTAAATTTTTTAAACTTTTTACATAAAACTTTTTACGTTTTACGTAAAACTTTTTACGTTTTATGTTAATCTATTTACGTTTTACGTTAAACTTTTTACGTTTTACGTTAAAAACTTTTACGCCAAACATTTTTTTACAGGCCCGTTTAAAAACTTTTTTTACGCCAAACATTTTTTTACGCCTGGCCCTGATATGTGAAAAAAAAACAATATCATTAACATTTTAACCTGCAGATCCAAAATTACTAACATCTCACAAATCACAAAACAAACAGTTATCAAATTCAATTAAACAAACACCACTCCCAAATTGGTTTCCAACAAAGATCAAAATTATATGAACTTGAAACCAAGTAATTTAGAAAACCCATAACAAACTTGGTCTAGTTCTTTTACATTCGAATCAAAATTTCAAAAATATGTAAAAGATTAAAAGTTAAAAACCCCCAAGAACACTAGCTTACTTACCAATTGAACAATCCAAACTCTTACAGGCTTCAGAAGAACACCTTCAACAATTGACAAAACCAAAACCTTCAGTGACCACCCATTTGAAACCCATCACCACTTGAAAATCGACCACCACATGAAACCCATCAAAACCTAAACTTACACCCCATTCTTTTCTCCTAAATCAGTGACCACCCACTTGAAAACCATCACCACTTGAAAATCGACCACCACCTGAAAACCATCACCACAGAAAACGAACAAAACCGTAACAAATCGGAAGCTAGGGTTTCATTGGACCAAAATTCTCACAAATTCTCTACAAATTCTCTGTGTAAATGTTGAATCAGTGAGAAAAACACTTGTTGATTCCTCCATCGCCGACTCTTTCATCCCCTACCCAAACCATTAGATCTACAAACATCGAAACCACCGTCGTGAGCACCGTCAATGGCGATGGTGGATCTGGTGAAAACCCATACACTGCAAGAGTGTTTTCCCCTGCTTCACCTCCACCGAAACCTCTAACCGTCGCCGTACACCGCTCTGTTCAACAAGACTCGAGATCCGCTGCTGAAACAGACGTGGAAGATATAAAGTGGTGAGACTTGAAATTTCATGAAGATTGGAAATTAGAGATAGATCGACGGTTTTTTGATGTTTAGTGTTCTTGAAGATTGATTATGTAATTTAGAGAGAGAGATATTTTTGGTGTTGTGTTTCTTGAATATTGATTATGCAAATTAAAGAGAGAAAGATGATGCTTTTTGAAATGAATATATGAAATAAAAAAGGAGAGAGAGATGATGTATTAAAGACAAGATGTATTAAATGAAGAGAGAGATAGAGATTGGACATTTGGGGTAAATGACCATAATACCCTTTGAGTTGTCATATTCTGATTGATTGAGAGTGGTTCTCGCGGTTCTTACAACTGGAGGTGGTTCCTATTTTAGCGGCTCCCTATATATATAGTGTAAGGTTCATGCGAGAACCGCGAGAACCAATGTGAACACAACAAAAAATACCTAAAAAAAACCTAACCCCCACCCCCCAAAAAAAACCTAAACCGCCCCCACCCCCCAAAAAACCTAACCCCCACCGCCTCCCCCCCCCCCCCAAAAAAAAAAAAAAACCCTAACCCCCCCCCCCCCCCCCCACCCCAAGCTAAAATGCTAAAAACTAAACCCCAAAAAAAATCTAAAAAAATAAAAAAAACACACAAAATTTTTTTACATTAAAATCGCTACTTTTAGTAGAAAAAAAAAATTTAATTTTTTTTGCTACTAAAAGTTGCGATTTTATTATAAAAATATTAAAAAAAAACTCTTGTGTGTTTTTAGCTATTTTTAGGTATTTTTGGTTGTGTTCACATTGGTTCTCGCGGTTCTCGCAATAAAGGGTGGTTCCTAACGGATCCTTCTCCTATATATATATATATATGGTAAGGCTCATTTGAGAACCACCTTTATTGTGAGAACCATGAGAACCAATGTGAACACCAAAAAAACCTAAACCCACCCCCCCCCCCTCAAAAAAAAAACCTAACTCCCCCAATAAACCTAAAAAAAGAGTAAACTTCCGTTTTGCTCCCTGTGGTTTGGTCGATTTAACGGTTTTGCCCCAAACCTTTAAAAATAGCAATTTTACTCCCTGATCTATAAAGCTTATCTCTATTTCCCTCCCCGTCCCTAATGTCATCCAATTCAACTGTTAAATTCTTGTCACATGTCCCTCACATGAGGGGCATTTAATTCTTTTCCCACTCAAACTTATTAATTTCCCTATTTAATGCTAATAACCTCTGCATCATAGATTCAAACTCTTCTAAAACCCTAATAAACTAACTGTACAGATAAAACAAAAATTCGCAGTCGTAAAGTGATACAAACCGTTCGTTTCCAGAGGCGAATGTTCATATGAACTACAACTTACACACTCATTGATAATATCCTCTATTTGAGAGCTTCAAACTCTTCTAAAATCCTAACAAACTAACCGTATGTTTCTAGATGCGAGATTGAGAACCGCAAGCAACGAAGTATGATGAGCATCATGATTTCTAGAATACAACATGAGAACGAGCAGCTGTCCGGCAGATGCGAATCTGGAGTGAATTTGATCGGAGGAAATGTGGTGGCGAATGAGGCTCTGAATCTCTCTGGCGGCCTGAATTTTAACGGTGAGATCTTCGGCGATGAGGTTACTAGAGATTTGATGGTGAGATCTCCGTCGATGAGGTTACTGTAGATTTGATGGTGAGATCTCCGGCGATGAGGCTACTGGCGAATGAGGCTCTGAATTTCGACTGTGAGATCTTTGGCCTGAGTGTTTGTTTGTAATTGTTGCGAGTGAATGGACCCGAACAGAGGATTGTGAAGTGGTAATTTGAGGCCATTTTGTTCATGTTGTTGAAGTATAACTGAAGAAACACAGAACTAATTACGAGGCTAATCAGTTTGGTTTATGTTTCAACCTTAATGGTTAATCTTCTTATGGTTTCCTGAGCTCCTTAATGACCGTGGTTATCTGCAAAACAAAACACCGTTACTCGTTAAGAGGGGAATGTGGGGGTTTCCCTCTTAACCGGGCTCCGACGTGAGAATAAGCGACTGCTTTTGAGAGAATTTAAGTATTAAGTGAGAGAGTAGAGGGAATGGAATGTTTAACCTGTGGAGTGAGGTCTCTATTTATAGCCGGAGTAGTGTAAGAGGGTGTGGGCTGATGGGCCTTGGGCCGGAAGGCGACTACATGGGGGATATGCTCTTTGTCTCACTGGTGTCGACCGTTAGTGGCCTCTAGGAGCTTTACGGAGCTGGCGCAATGTGATTGGAGCCACGTGTCACTGTTGTCGGCCTGACCGCCCTTCTGCCATTAGCAGGTAAGTGGAGATCGTGAGGCAGTTGTCTCTGCCCTGTGATTGGTGCCACAGAGGCGTCCTTAAGTACTTTTTGTCTCCTGCATGTCAGACGATCGTGGAGCACGATTGCGCAGGATTAGAAGGACCCTGATTGGCTCTTTTATTCTGCCACTTGTACCTTGTGTACTATCTGAAAAGGCCTTCGCCGTAGTCACGCATGAGTCTTGCTTAGCACGTTACTACCTCGCGCGAGGCATGGTCTTTCAGATATTCTTTTCAAAATGCTAAGTGTTGCTAATTGGAGCTTCTCATTGTTCAGGACTCGCGGGAGGTTAAAGATAGGAAGTTTTTTGAATAAGGAGTATGGTCACGCGCGCAACCCTTACGGAGCTGTGCGCGGCTTTTTGGGACCAAGTCCCCCCAGTCCAGTGCTGCACCATGCGCAAGGCAAATGGTTGGAGCTCTGGACTTAAGAAAATGAAGTAGAAGGATGCTTCTGGCTTTGGTAGACGGCGCGCGTGTAACTTGTTGGTTACTACGGCGCGGCTACCAGGCTTGTTACTGGCTTTGTTGTTAGCTTTTACCTGAAGTTTCTGATGACTTTGGGCGGGAAAAACCTCGAAATTTGAATTTCTGACAGGTTGGTGAAAAAGTCATGGTTGGTGATGCTTGAGTTGACCTCTGACGGTTGTCATCAGCTTGTCCCTGACGAATCGTATTTCCGTCAGAGAGTGAGGCCCACGCGCGCGTGGTAACCGTCACTCCGGGAAACCCGCCTTACGTGGCGTTTTCTGATTGGCCTTGCTTGCGGCGGCCTCGGCACGGTTACCCATCGCATTAAATGCGATGGGTATATATATCCGAAGAGACGAGAGGTTTTATCACTTTTCTCTTCTACTATTCCTTTATTTCCTCTCGAACTTCTTTGAATCTACAAAGTTTGAAGAACACGGTTGCAGATTATCAAGCTTGTTTCCAGTATATTCGAGACCTTTGTTTATCGATGGCTGAAGAACAACATGAAGATAATCCCGGAGAAGAAGGTCCTGTACCTGTTCTCCGGTGGGATTTAGGGCTTTTTGAACAGCTATCACGTAGTTTCCAGTTCCCACCGGAGTGGGATGCCCGGTACCCCGGCCAGAACCAGACGGCCGCTGATGCACCACCGGGGTACATCACTTTGTTCGAAGACTTCTTTCATCAGGGCAACTTCCGGTTGCCGGCGATGAACTTCATGGCTCATATTCTTAAATATTATGGGTTCCATATATCTCAAATGAGCCCACCCGGAATGGTTCGGGTTCGATATTTCGAGTTCCTGTGTTGGGCTCATGGCATAGAGCCAACTGTTGATAGATTTCGGGTGGTGGTTCCTATTTTAGCGGCTCCCTATATATATATATATATATATATATATATATATATATATATATATAGGGTAAGGTTCATGCGAGAACCGCGAGAACCAATGTGAACACAACAAAAAATACCTAAAAAAACCTAACCCCCACCCCCACCCCCCAAAAAAAACCTAAACCGCCCCCACCCCCCAAAAAACCTAACCCCCACCGCCTCCCCCCCCCCCAAAAAAAAAACCCTAACTCCCCCCCACCCCAAGCTAAAATGCTAAAAACTAAACCTCAAAAAACTCTAACAAAATAAAAAAAATAAAAAAAACACAAATTTTTTTTACATTAAAATCGCTACTTTTAGTAGCCAAAAAAAAATTTAATTTTTTTTTCTACTAAAAGTTGCGATTTTATTATAAAAATATTAAAAAAAACTCTTGTGTGTTTTTAGGTATTTTTGGTTGTGTTCACATTGGTTCTCGCGGTTCTCGCAATAAAGGGTGGTTCCTAACGGATCCTTCTCCTATATATATATATATATATATATATATATATATGTATGTATATATATATATGGTAAGGTTCATTTGAGAACCACCTTTATTATGAGAACCAATGTGAACACCAAAAAAACCTAAAAAAACCTAAACCCACCCCCCCCCCCCTCAAAAAAAAAAAACCTAACTCCCCCAATAAACCTAAAAAAAGAGTAAACTTCCGTTTTGCTCCCTATGGTTTGGTCACTTTAACGGTTTTGCCCCAAACCTTTAAAAATAGCAATTTTACTCCCTGATCTATAAAGCTTATCTCTATTTCCCTCCCCGTCCCTAATGTCATCTAATTCAACTGTTAAATTCTTGTCACATGTCCCTCACATGAGGGGCATTTAATTCTTTTCCCACTCAAACTTATTAATTTCCCTATTTAATGCTAATAACCTCTGCATCATAGATTCAAACTCTTCTGAAACCTTAATAAACTAACCGTACAGATAAAACAAAAATTCGCAGTCGTAAAGTGATACAAACCGTTCGTTTCCAGAGGCGAATGTTCATATGAACTACAACTTACACACTCATTGATAATATCCTCTATTTGAGAGCTTCAAACTCTTCTAAAATCCTAACAAACTAACTGTATGTTTCTAGATGCGAGATTGAGAACCGCAAGCAACGAAGTTTGATAAGCATCATGATTTCTAGAATACAACATGAGAACGAGCAGCTGTCCGGCAGATGCGAATCTGGCGTGAATTTGATCGGAGGAAATGTGGTGGCGAATGAGGCTCTGAATCTCTCTGGCGGCCTGAATTTTGACGGTAAGATCTTCGGCGATGAGGTTACTAGAGATTTGATGGTGAGATCTCCGTCGATGAGGTTACTGTAGATTTGATGTTGAGATCTCCGGCGATGAGGCTACTGGCGAATGAGGCTCTGAATTTTGACTGTGAGATCTCTGGCCTGAGTGTTTGTTTGTAATTGTTGCGAGTGAATGGACCCGAACAGAGGATTGTGAAGTGGTAATTTGAGGCCATTTTTTTCCTGTTGTTGAAGTATAACCGAAGAAACACAGAACTAATTACGAGGCTAATCAGTTTGGTTTATGTTTCAACCTTAATGGTTAATCTTCTTATGGTTTCCTGAGCTCCTTAATGACCGTGGTTATCTGCAAAACAAAACACCGTTACTCGTTAAGAGGGGAATGTGGGGGTTTCCCTCTTAACCGGGCTCCGGCGTGAGAATAAGCGACCGCTTTTGAGAGAATTTAAGTATTAAGTGAGAGAGTAGAGGGAATGGAATGTTTAACCTGTGGAGTGAGGTCTCTATTTATAGCCGGAGTAGTGTAAGAGGGTGTGGGCTGATGGGCCTTGGGCCGGAAGGCGACAACATGGGGGATATGCTCTTTGTCTCACTGGTGTCGACCGTTAGTGGCCTCTAGGAGCTTTACGGAGCTGGCGCAATGTGATTGGAGCCACGTGTCACTGTTGTCGGCCTGACCGCCCTTCTGCCATCAGCAGGTAAGTGGAGATCGTGGGGCAGTTGTCTCTGCCCTGTGATTGGTGCCACATAGGCGTCCTTAAGTACTTTTTGTCTCCTGCATATCAGACGATCGTGGAGCACGATTGCGCAGGATTAGAAGGACCCTGATTGGCTCTTTTATTCTGCCACTTGTACCTTGTGTACTATCTGAAAAGGCCTTCGCCGTAGTCACGCATGAGTCTTTCTTAGCACGTTACTACCTCGCGCGAGGCATGGTCTTTCAGATATTCTTTTCAAAATGCTAAGTGTTGCTAATTGGAGCTTCTCATTGTTCAGGACTCGCGCGAGGTTAAAGATAGGAAGTTTTTTGAATAAGGAGTATGGTCACGCGCGCAACCTTTACGGAGGTTTGCGCGGCTTTTTGGGACCAAGTCCCCCCAGTCCAGTGCTGCACCATGCGCAAGGCAAATGGTTGGAGCTCTGGACTTAAGAAAATGAAGTAGAAGGATGCTTCTGGCTTTGGTAGACGGCGCGCGTGTAACTTGTTGGTTGCTACGGTGCGGCTACCAGGCTTGTTACTGGCTTTGTTGTTAGCTTTTACCTGAAGTTTCTGATGACTTTGGGCGGGAAAAACCTCGAAATTTGAATTTCTGACAGGTTGGTGAAAAAGTCGCGGTTGGTGACGCTTGAGTTGACCTCTGACGGTTGTCATCAGCTTGTCCCTGACGAATCGTATTTCCGTCAGAGAGTGAGGCCCACGCGCGCGTGGTAACCGTCACTCCGGGAAACCCGCCTTACGTGGCGTTTTCTGATTGGCCTTGCTTGCGGCGGCCTCGGCACGGTTACCCATCGCATTAAATGCGATGGGTATATATATCCGAAGAGACGAGAGGTTTTATCACTTTTCTCTTCTACTATTCCTTTATTTCCTCTCGAACTTCTTTGAATCTTCAAAGTTTGAAGAACACGGTTGCAGATTATCAAGCTTGTTTCCAGTATATTCGAGACCTTTGTTTATCGATGGCTGAAGAACAACATGAAGATAATCCCGGAGAAGAAGGTCCTGTACCTGTTCTCCGGTGGGATTTAGGGCTTTTTGAACAGCTATCACGTAGTTTCCGGTTCCCACCGGAGTGGGATGCCCGGTACCCTGGCCAGAACCAGACGGCCGCTGATGCACCACCGGGGTACATCACTTTGTTCGAAGACTTCTTTCATCAGGGCAACTTCCGGTTGCCGGCGACGAACTTCATGGCTCATATTCTTCAATATTATGGGTTCCATATATCTCAAATGAGCCCACCCGGAATGGTTCGGGTTCGATATTTTTGCGACAACCATGCGTGGCCCTGCATGAATGCCGCAAATTCCTTCATGAATCTCCCTTATCAGATAACTCGCATCCTGGGGGTCCACGCATCGCAGCAGCGGCCCCAAGAAGGACTTGCGGTATAAGATACCACCATTCATTTCATATTGCAGAGCCTTGTTTTGAACTTTCCTTGCCTCTGCTTTACTCTCAGGGAGTATTCCTTCTTGCAAGTATTGGATGATAGGGGTCATCCAGGATGGCTGCCCTATCTCGATCACGTTGACTTGTCGTAGCAAGACTGAAGGATTCTTGAGCACTTCGATCCTTACATCTTTGGCGAGATGTTGAAAGGAGGTTGAAGCAAGCTTGCTCAAAGCATCAGCTGGTTTGTTTTCAGAGCGGTTGATGTGGATTACTTTGTGAGACTTGAATTGTTGAAGCAACTCTTTCTCCTGCTCTAGGTATAGGGCCATAACTTCACCCCGTGCATCGTATATACCGTTGACTTGGCTGGCTATCAAGAGTGAGTCAACATGTGCATGTAGGTTTTTAGCTCCCATTTTGATGGCGAGGCGCAAGCCTGCCAGAAATGCTTCGTATTCCGCCTCGTTGTTGGTGTTTTTAAAATCCAACTTGATGGCGTAAGTGAATTCAAGGTTTTCAGGGCTCACTAAGCGCAATCCAGCTCCCGCGCCGTCCTCATTTGAGGCCCCATCAGTATAAAGCGTCCAAGTCTCATTTGTCGTGTCTTTTTCGGGAGTCTCCACCAGCTCACAATCTTTGATTTTCTCAACTGGGACTTCTGTGATGAAGTCTGCTAGAACTTGACCCTTGATGGCTGGGCGCGGCCGGTATAGAATGTTGTGGCCCCCCAGCTCGATGGCCCATTTCGCTAACCGCCCGGATGTTTCTGGTTTTTGAAGTATCGTGCCGATATGGAAATTGGTAAGTACGGTGATCATATGCCCTGTAAAGTATCTGCGCAGCCTTCGAGAGGCGTGTAGCAGCGCAAGCACCAATTTTTCCATCGTGGAATATCTCGTTTCCGGGTCAGTAAGTACCCTGCTGACGTAATAAATTGGAGTTTGAACTCCATTTCTTTCCACCAGTAATACCGATCCTACTGCCTTATCTGAAGAAGATAAATACAGTACGAGTGGTTCTTTTTCAAACGGTGCAGTCAGGGTAGGGAGCTCGATTAAACATGCTTTCATCTGCTGAAAAGCCTTTTCTGCTTCAGGGGTCCACCTGAATTCTTGTTTTTTTACACAGTTGCGCAGAGTGCTGATAAAAGGATATGATTTTGCGGCGTGATTTGACAGAAAACGGTTAAGCGCGGCTAGACGGCCGGCCGTTGCATTTCTTTGATTGTTCGCGGCGACGACATTCGCTCTATTGCTTGGACTTTGTCCGGATTCACTTTAAAGCCACCGTTTGTGACTATGAAGCCTAAGAACTTCCCTTCTTCCATGCCAAACGAACACTTGGCTGGATTTAGTTTCATATTGACACTGCGCAATGAGTTGAATGTTTTTTCAATGTCCTTCAACATTTGGTCCTCTTCAGGACTTTTGACCACCAGATCATCAATGTAGACCTCAATATGCTTCCCGATGTCTCCCGCGAAGGTCTTGTCCATCAGGCGCTGGTACGTGGCGCCAGCGTTTTTGAGGCCGAATGGCATCTTCGTATAGCAAAAAATCCCCAGATCAGTGCGAAAAGCCGTCCTGTCTTCATCCTCGAGCTTCATTTGAACTTGATGGTACCCCTTGTAGCAATCCAAGAAGCATTTCCATCTGTATGGCGCGAGAGAGTCTATCTTTTTGTCGATCTCAGGCAAAGAGTAGCAATCTTTAGGGCATGCCTTGTTGAGATCGGTGTAGTCAACACACATTCGCCATCCTCCACTAGACTTCTCTACCATCACGGGGTTCGCAACCCAGCTTTGATAACGTACCTCTCGCAGGATGCCGGCTTTAAGTAACTCGCATACTTGCTCATTCATTGCTTTCGTTTTGTCTGCCCCTAAGCTGCGCCTTCTTTGGACTTTCGGTTCAACAGAGGGGTAGGTGTTTAAACAGTGTTCGGTAATGTCGCGCGGGACTCCGGTCATGTCAGCCGGGGTCCAGGCGAAGATGTCCATGTTCTTGAACAGGAGCTGCTTGAGACGAGTTCTGGTATCTGGTGAGATTGCGTGCCCTATCGTCACCGTTTGCTCTGGGTACTTGCGATTTAAAACCCATTTTTCGGGCTCGGTAGCTGAAACCTTCGCCGCTTTTGTTGGGCGCATCTCTTCTGTTGACATCACTTCCTTTTTTGCATAAACGATTGCCACCCCCGTCTTGGTTGGGAAACCAATCGCTGAGTGGGGGGTGGAAGTTATCATATTCCGCTCACCTTGTGTCTCTCACCCGATCAGCACATCATGTCTTGACTTAACAGGCATCACCATGAAGTTAACGTTTGTTGTTCTTGAATGCTTCCCGTCGGAGAGTGTGACGGGTAAGCTAATTTGGCCTAGCGGGAAGACCATTTCATTGCAGAACCCAGACAGTGGGTAGTCGACTGGTTCGAGTCTCGCTTTGTCTTCGTCGTCGAAATGGTTAAAGCATTGTTCATAGATGATGTCTGCTGTACTCCCTGGGTCAATGAAGACGTATTCGGTTTCGTAATGGCCGATGATACCGGTGATGACGATGGGTCGTGTGGCTCGAGGACCCCCGCGCACCACCGGGAAAATGACCTGCTGTTCCTGCCATGAAGGCTCATAAGGTCTCTTGCCTTTTTCTTTCGCGCTATACCTTCGTCCATTGACCATGTGTGTCTCTAGGCGTCGGACTTTCTTGTGATTTCCTTCATCGTGGCGATGGAGCTGTCGAGTTTCTTTGCGCACGTTTTTCACTAAGTGGCTTAGCTTTCCGTTCTTTAGCGCTCTCTCGATCTCTTGACGCAAGCTGTAACAATCATCTGTCAAGTGGCCCGTATCCTTGTGGAAATCGCAATACAGATTGGGGTCTTGCCCCTTTTTGTTCGTCATTGGTCTTGGCGTCTTAAAATCAGTGTTGTAAAAATCGTTAGGCGCTAGTCAGGCGGTGGGGTACCGACTAGCGATTAATCGGGATTAATAGGGATTAATCGGAATTAATCGGATTGAGATTTTTATATGTAATTTTTAGTTACATATATACACACACATTTTTATATGTGTTTTTTTAAAGTAGACATGTTTTAACCCCTCATTAACCCATTTTTTTAAGTAATTGGAAGGAATTTATATGGTATGGTCAAAATGTGGCCGACATCTAGCCAAAATTTGGCCAGAATAGGACCACCATTCAGTGCCTAGCTATTAATCGGCAGTTAATCGGTGAACCTCTGATTAGTGATTAATCGGCGACTAATCGGAGACTAGTCGAGATTTTTACAACCATGCTTAAAATCATGGTTCTCCGTCATTAGCACCTCTTTTGGTGTCTTTATGAGCGGAGTCCAATGCTTGTCACGATTATCGTCTCGGGCTGCCTTTCTATAGCCGATGCGATCGATAGTATCTCGCGCGTCTTCCTTATAGCGGGATCGTTCTTCATAACGGGGTCGTTCATTATAACCGCTGGAGTGGTTGGCCTTCCACCCAGGGTTCTTGCCTTTGTTGCGTCTGTTATCGTCGCGCGAGTGACCCCCTTTAGAAAATCTATCTTTAGAACGGTAGCTGTTGTTTCGTGCAAGTGACTCTTCAGTTTGCGCGACTATCTTCGCGGCTTCCATGAGTTTATCCCATTCCTTGGGCATTCCATCTTTCCCAGTGATGGTTCTAATTAGGCTATCGCAGCGGATAGCTTTCTTGAAATGGCAGCGCATGAGTTGCTCACTAACGCCACCGATTTCCAGGCACTCTTTGTTAAAGCGAGTGATGAAATCTTCCAAACCCTCATTATCTCTGCGCCAGATGTCTTCAACCTCGGCTGTGTCGCGCTGGTATCGTCGTTGTTGGCTAAAGTGACTCATAAACTGGGTCCTGAAATCTACCCATGATTTTATCTTTCCCGGAGGAAGGCTGTCAAACCAGGCGCGAGCAGCCCCGGTAAGCGTTTGGATAAACAGATGGCACCACATATTCCAGTTCCCCATGCAACCGACGCTTGTGAAAGAGCTGACGTGATCATCGGGATCAGTCAATCCGTTAAACTTTCCAACTGTCGGAGGTAACTTTTCTTTTTTAAGCGGCGCAAGCGCTATCTTCGGAATGAACTTCGAATGCTCTACGGCTTCAGCTGGCCGGTAGGCGAGGCGAAAGTCTTGCTCTGCCTCTTCGGTGTATCCCACATGTTGCCTTGGTTTGTAGTATTCATGATTCCTTTGTAAACGATTGAAGACCGAAGATCCTTCATCGTTCTCCCAAGTTGGATCATTTGGGTCAGTATCTTCCCATTCGTCGTTCATGTTGCGCGGCGTAAGCCGGCTATGAACTGGGACTCTTTGGAAGTTTGACGGATCGTCATAGTAGCTTTCAGTTTCTCCCCGTGTGTCGCGCGTGTCCTGCACGCTTAACCTTCGGGTGGGGGGAGGTCTGTTAACTCTTCTTTGGACGTTTTGCGGTGATGGCATCTGGCGCGGCCCGTGACTGGGGCCGGTTGGTGTAACCAAGGATGGTTCTGCCGTTAAGACTGCTTGCTGCGCGCTCAAAGATTGATATGCCTCGTTAATGGTGGCAAGTTGCTTGGCATACCATGAGGCTGGGGTTTCACCCTCTGGTAGCCCTAGTAGCGCCGAGATATTCTGAGGTGGAGCTGGGTTTGAAGGTCCAGCACCATTGTTTCTTGGGGTAGTTTGAGTAATGCGGGTGAAGCTCCCGCGCGGACCCCCAGTGTTGGCTACTTCGACTTCACCAACTTCTTCGATGTGTTGAGGTTGGGCATTTAGATTACCCTCCCCCAACGCTGCATTATGGTTTTCACCGAAACCAACGAACTCGGGAACGATTCCTTGACCAGCCATGGTCGAAGGAAGAAAAACAATGAAAAACTCAGGAAAGAAGAAGATGAAAGTGGTTTGTAGAAAAAACCGGTGGGCGCCAATGAAGAAACACAGAACTAATTATGAGGCTAATCAGTTTGGTTTATGTTTCAACCTTAATGGTTAATCTTCTTATGGTTTCCTGAGCTCCTTAATGACCGTGGTTATCTGCAAAACAAAACACCGTTACTCGTTAAGAGGGGAATGTGGGGGTTTCCCTCTTAACCGGGCTCGGGCGTGAGAATAAGCGACCGCTTTTGAGAGAATTTAAGTATTAAGTGAGAGAGTAGAGGGAATGGAATGTTTAACCTGTGGAGTAAGGTCTCTATTTATAGCCGGAGTAGTGTAAGAGGGTGTGGGCTGATGGGCCTTGGGCCGGAAGGCGACAACATGGGGGATATGCTCTTTGTCTCACTGGTGTCGACCGTTAGTGGCCTCTAGGAGCTTTACGGAGCTGGCGCAATGTGATTGGAGCCACGTGTCACTGTGGTCGGCCTGACCGCCCTTCTGCCATCAGCAGGTAAGTGGAGATCGTGGGGCTGTTGTCTCTGCCCTGTGATTGGTGCCACATAGGCGTCCTTAAGTACTTTTTGTCTCATGCATGTCAGACGATCGTGGAGCACGATTGCGCAGGATTAGAAGGACCCTGATTGGCTATTTTATTCTGCCACTTGTACCTTGTGTACTATCTGAAAAGGCCTTCGCCGTAGTCACGCATGAGTCTTGCTTAGCACGTTACTACCTCGCTCGAGGCATGGTCTTTCAGATATTCTTTTCAAAATGCTAAGTGTTGCTAATTGGAGCTTCTCATTGTTCAGGACTCGCGCGAGGTTAAAGATAGGAAGTTTTTTGAATAAGGAGTATGGTCACGCGCGCAACCCTTACGGAGGTTTGCGCGGCTTTTTGGGACCATACCCCTTCAATAATAGAGAATTTGTTAAAGAAACATTAGGGTTTGAGAATTGGGGATGATGAAGGTGTGGGGAATGGTGTAGAAAGAGAGAAAGTGTGTTAAAATTAAATATGGATATTAATAATTTTGAGTTGAAAAAGACTAAAACGCCCCTCATGTGAGGGGCATGTGACAAGGATTTAACAGTTAAATTGGATGGTGTTAGGAGCGGGGAGTGAAATCATGAAAGGCTTCAGAGATTAGGGAGTAAAATGGCTATTTTTAAACGTTTGGGGTAAAACCATTAAAGTGACCAAACCACAGGGAGCAAAACGAAAGTTTACTCTAAAAAAACATAAACCCCCCACCCAAGCTAAAATGCTAAAAAGTAAACCTCCAAAAAACGTAAAAAAATCTAAAAAATCAAAAAACACAAAAAAAAAATCTAATTTTTTTTGCATTAAAATCGCTACTTTTAGTAGCCAAGATTTTTTTTAAATAATTTTAATTTTTTTTGTAACGAAATAGCGATTTTTTTATAAAAAAAATACTAAATTTTTTTTGTGTGTTTATAGCTATTTTTACTAGGGGTGCAAACGAGCCAAGCCGAGCCCGAGCTCGACCAGGCTCTAGCTCGAGCTCGTTTAACATATGAAAGCTCGAGCTCGGCTCGATTTGAACTTCATTTCTAAAGCTCGGCTCGAATGTAATTTTTCAAGCTCGAGCTCGGCTCGGGCTCGATTCGTTTAGTATTTCTTAATTATTTTTTATTAATTATAATTATTGTTATACATATAATTTAGTTATTTTTTATATTTATATAAATGGTAAATATTATTATTTAAATATATGTTTAATACATTAATAAAAAATATATAAAAAGAAAGCTCGTTAAGGCTCGCGAGCCGGCTCGAGCTCAATAAGCGAAGCTCGGGCTCGTTTACTAAACGAGCTTGTTTTTAGGCTCGGGCTCGAGCGCGAGCTCGTTTAAGCTCTGCTCGTTCGAGCTTTTTTTCGAGCCGAGCTCGAGTAGCTCGCGAGTAGCTCGGCTCGTTTGCACCCCTAATTTTAACGTATTTTTTGTTGTTTTCATATTGGTTCTCGCAATGAATGGTGCTTCCTAACGGATCCTTCTCCTATATATATAGGGAGCCGAAAAAATGAAAACCATTCCCAGATGTGAGAACCACTCTCAACCAATAAGATTATGCCATTTATACACTATTATTTTAAACCTAAAAGGTTATTTTGGTAATTTAACCAAAATGTCAAATCTTCTCTCTCTGTCTCTTGTCTCTGACTAATTTAAAGTCTCACCACACTTTTTCATTTACATCAACCCCTCCCCCAAAGTTGATGAACTCGCCGCCGGTTTCTCTCTCTCACTCGGAGGCGGTGGTGGCGGTGAAAGATGGGTGAAGGGGTGGTTGTTGTGGTGGGTTAGGGGAGGCAGTGTGTCGAAGGCGGTGGTGGCGGTGGATGGTGGGTAGAGGGGTGGTTGTTGGAGGCGGTATTTGTTCTTCTGCACTTTCCGGCGACCTGAGGTACTGTGATGAGTTTTTTTAAGCTCAATTTTGTTTGATGGGGTTTCTTGAATTTTGTTTTATAGATGGTGAAAATATTTTGGGGGAGGGGGTGGTTTGTACCTTCTGTTCTCCTTTTTGTGTATTTTTGATAGTTTGGGCTGAAATTAAAGATATGGGGATCAAGTTGGCAATGATAGGTCGAAAAATTTCTTCCGACAATTTGATGACGATGGCCTGGCAAGGACGGTGGAGTGTAGGTTTTTGACCTGCAACTCCACTTTGCAGCCATGATTTATGGAAACTTTTGAGCCAATCCCCGTTTTTTTTTTTCAAGATCCTCATAAGCTTTTGATTGTTGTTGTTGGTGTTTATATTTTTTTTCCAGTCGATGATGATAAGTTCAACGTATCTGAGACCCCTACTGAGTCGCGATTTTTGGTTGAGTAGAAAAAAAAATTCTAAAAAAGTTTTTGTAAAAAATGTTTTTTACAGCCGTAATTTTTTTTTGTAAAAGATGTTTTTTTACAACCCGTAAAATTTTTTTGTAAAAAAATGTTTTTTGTAAAACGTAAACTTTTATATAAAAAAATTTTACCCCGTAAACCGTAATTTTTTTTTTTTTGTAAAAAATGCCTTTTTACATCCGTAAATTTTTTTTCTAAAAAATCTTTTTTACAACTGTAAAAAGCGGCGCGTAAAAACAGAGAGTTAAAAGCGGCGCGTAAAAAATAACGGCGAGTAAAGACAGGGCAAAAAAACGGCGCGTTAAAAACGGGGCGTAAAATACGACGTGTAAAAAACGGCGCGTAAAAACGGTTCGTTAAATACGGCGCGTAAAAAAGGGGGCGTAAAACGAGGGTAAAAAAAACTGGGCGTAAAAAACACGGCGCGTAAAAAATGGCGAGTAAAAACGAGGCTTGAAACATTGCGCGTAAAAAAACGCCGAGTAAAAACGTGGCTTAAAAACGGCGCGTTAAAACGGGGCGTAAAAAACGACGCGTTAAAAAGACGACGCGTGAAAAAGCCTGGCGTATAAACGGCGTGCAAAAACGGCGCATAAAAAATGACGCATGAAAAAGCCGGGCGTAAAAACGGTGCGCATAAAAAATTGTCTTTGTTAAAAGATATGAATTTAAAATGGTTTTTAATAAAAAAAAATTTGTTTAAAAAAACAACTAATATAATAATACAAAAAAGTAATAAAAAATAGAGTTAATTGCCCGGATAGTCCCTGTGTTTTGCCATTTTTTCACCTTTAGTCCACATCTTTTCAAAATAGCATGTATAATCCCTGTGGTTTAACAAACTGTTACTCGGATAGTCCCTATAATGGATGGACGTTAAATAATTCAGTTAAGTGGGTGCAAAATTACAAAAATACCCTTAGTCCATCTCTCTCTCTACTCTCTCTCTCCTTTATTATATCTAACACCATCATAAAATACCCCAAACTGCCATATCATCTTCATCAGCATCATCTTCATCATCAGATCCCCACAATCACTATATCATCTTCATTATCATATCCCAACAACTTAAAACCCCAGATTCTTTAAACAGTAACAAAAACCCTAGGTCTTGTTCACCACTTTCATTGTTTCGCTTATCAACACTCGATTTAGAAGGTTCCAACATAGATTTTGAAGGTTATGACTTACACAATGAAGGTTCCAACTTAGAAAATTGAAGGTCCTGACTTGGAAATTGAAGGTTCTGACTTATAATATCTCATGGCGGCAGCATAACAGCCTAGCTTGCGGTGGTGGTGGTGGTTGATTTTTTGCTCCGGGTTTACTAGGTTTACACGTTAGTGGCGCTAATGGGTTTACTCCCATGACACGCCAGAGCTACTCCGACGACACGCCGCCGTTGTCCCTGCTTTCGGTGGTGGTGGTTGATTTTTGCAACTTAACAATTTGGTTTGTAGATCTTAAACGCACCAACTGATATGAGTAAAGTGATTAATAGTGGTTTGTTGTTTGTTTTTTTATTTCTAGTTTGATTAATTGCTACCTTACATAATCAAATTTGCGAAAAGATTCCTTTCCAATACCATTCGTTACAAAGTATTGGTGACAAATTGTGTTTATTACTTCTCTCGGTTGTCTTATAAATGGGAAAGAATTCTATTGAGTTATGTGTTGGGTCATCAAGATCACTTCCTTATTATTTGATCTAATTTTTAGAATAAGTGTAATTGTTATTATGGGTGAGAGAGGGGGGAGGGAGATGGAACAAGGGTATTTTTATAATTTTACACTCACTTAACTGAATTATTTAACGTCCATCCATTACAGGGACTATCAGAGTAACAGTTTGTTAAACCACAGGGACTATACATGCTATTTTGAAAAGGTGGGGACTAAAGATGAAAAAATGGCAAACCACAGGGACTGTCCGAGCAATGAACTCTAAAAAATAATAAAGACAAAAAGACAAAAAAAGTAAATTTACTTAACTACCCTTTTGTATTAAAATATTAAAAACATAATAAGACAAAAAGTATTTAATATTAATTTTAACTACTTTTAATCTCCTCCATCCATCTTGAAGATCTAATGGTTGTAAAGTGGTTCTTTCGGTTCTCACAACTGGGGGTGGTTTTCATTTTAGCTCCCCCTATATATATATATATATATATATATATATGTAGGGAGCCACTAAAATAGAAACCGTCCCCAGTTGTAAGAACCACTCTCAACCAATCAGAATAATGGGTATTTTAGTCATTTACTCTAAATGTCAAATCTCTCTCTCTCTCTCTTGCATTTAAAGTCACCAGACTTTTGTCACATCTCATCTCCTCTCTCTTAAATTTAAAAACTCTCATTTCTCTTAAAATCCTTCGTCCCTACCCTCTCTCTAAACTAAATGCAGAGAATTCACCCCTAACCTCTCTTCAAACCATAACCCACCACCATATTTCATCATCTCTGATCCCCCTCTGTAAACCCCCAACACCCCCTGTTCTAGATTTAACGGTCGGCCACCACCGTTTGGTGGTGGCGTACGGCGGCGACAACAAGAGTGACGGAGAGAGATTGGGGAGAGAGAGAAAGAAATTTCCGGCCACAGTGGTGACGGCAACACCGCCATGGAAGGAGCCAACGACGACAGAAACATCAACAGCGGCTAGTACCTTTCGTTTCAGGTGGTTGGGGTGGTCCGACGGCGGCACTGCCGCCGGAGCCATGGTGGTCCGACGGCCATGGACAGAACTATATTATAAAGATTTAGGGTGTTTCTCATCCCACTCTTCTGATGTTGTTTCTCATCCCAAAAAGCGACGAAAGTTAGGCTTCTTTTTCTCACATCATTTGAGTTTTAGGGTGTTTGGATCCACTGCAAAGTGGTAATTTTTTGAAGTTGCAATAATTTTTATATGTATGTTTTAGCAAAGGTGTACTGATCTTGGGTTTATTCAAAAAATAGGGTTCAAAATGGGTAGAAAATTGTTCTAAAAATGGGTTTGAACTTGGATGTAAAAAAATACATCACTGTTAAAAGTATACAAGAACATGAATTATAGTGCGTAAATAGAATTTGATGTAAAAAATCTTCGCAAAACCTTTTACAGCAGCTTAAAAAAAAGCTGGTCAGCCGCGGTTCGGGTGTGGTTCGGGTCTCGGTCAAAGCAGGTCAAAGCTGGTCAGCCGCGGTTCGGGTGTGGTTTCGGGTCTCGGTCAAAGCTGGTCTCACTTCACCACCGGTCAACAGCAGTCAACCACGGTCAAAACCAGACCCGGTAACAATTTAAACAATGCGAAAATCTTGTTTATATAGTTATAGATTTTTAGTTATACGCGACCCGAGCTCGAACCGACTGGATTAGAAATTTGTTATGTTTTAACATTTCGACGAAAACTATATATATTGATAATTGTGATTGGTTTATTGTTGTATTTTAAAAAAATAAATCGACACTTAGTTGTGCCCGATTTTCAAAAAATCCATTATACGAAACATTTATACTTCCAACGTCGGTTTTGGGGGTGGCCCGACGGTGTTCGCAGCGGTGGTGTTGGAGGTGGTGGCTGTCTAAAAACTTTTATGTAAAAACTTTTTAACGTAAAACGTAAACTTAATACGTAAAACGTAAACTTTTTAACGTAAAACATAAACCGTAAAACCTAAACTTTTTAACGCAAAACGTAAACTTTTTAACATAAAACTTAAAACGTAAACTTTTTAACGTAAAACGTAAAACGTAAAACGAAAACTTTTATGTAAAAACTTTTTAACGTAAAACGTAAAACTTTTTTATGTAAAAACTTTTTAACGTAAAACGTAAATTTTTTTATGTAACCTGTAAAACGTACAACGTAAAACGTAAACTTTAAACGTAAAACGTAAACTTCTAAGTAAAACGTAAAACCTTATTATGTAAAACGTAAAACATTGTGTTATGTAAATTGTAATACGTAAAACGTCAAAAAAGTTTTCGTAAAAAAAATTTAAAACCGTAAAAAAGAGTTTTCGTAACAGAAAAGGTTTAAAACCGTAAAAAAAGTTTAAAAACGCATGTGTAAGAAAGGGGGCGCAAAAAACGACGCGTGACAACGGGGCGCAAAAAAATGGCTCTTAAAAACCGGGTGAAAAAACGGCGCGTAAATAAGGGGCGTGAACACGGGGCGTAAAAACGGCGCGTAAAAACGGGATGTAAAAAACGGCGCGGTATAAAACGGCGCGTAAAACCGGGCATTAAAAACAGCGCGTAAAAACACGGCCGCAAAAACGGCGTGAAGAAAACGGGGTGTAAAACGGGTCGTAAAAAAACGCACGTAAAAAATGGGGGAGTAAAAAAACGGCGTGTAAAACGGGTCGTAAAAACGGCGCGTAAAAACGGGACGTAAAAAACGGGGCAAAAAATGGCGGGTAAAAACGGGACGTAAAACACGGCGCGCTAAAAAACGGTGCGTAAAACCGGGAATAAAAAACCGCACGTAAAAACCCGGTCGCAGAAACAGCGTGAAAAAAACGGGGCGTAAAAAAACAGCGCGTAAAACGGGCCGTATAGACGGCGCGTAAAAACGGGACATAAAAAGGGACGCTAAAACGGCGCGTAAAAACGGGATGTAAACGGCTTGTAAAAACGTGACGTAAAAAACGGTGTGGCAAAAAACAGTGCGTAAAACCGGGCATAAAAAACGGCACTTAAAAACCCGGTCGCAAAAACGGCGTGAAAAAACGGAGCGTAAAACGAGTCGTAAAAAAACGCGCGTAAAAAACGGGTGGTAAAAAAGCGAGCGTAAATTTTTTTTTATCAAAAAATCTGATTTAAAAAATGTTGTTTGATAAAAAAATATGATTTAGAAAAAAAACAATTAATGCAATAGGATAAAAATGTAATAAAAAACAATAAAATTAATAAGACAAAAAAAACAAAATTACTTAAATACTCTTTTAAATTAAAATATTAAAGACATAATAAGACAAAAAGAATTTAATATTACTTTTAACTACTTTTAATCTCATCCATCTATTTTGAAAATCTAATGGCCAGAAAGTGGTTTCCGCGGTTCTTATAACTGGAGGTCGTTTTCATTGTTGCGGTCCCCTATATATGTGTGTGTGTGTATATATATATATATATATATATATATATATAGGCTAAAGATAAATAGAAAACCCACTTTAATTTAGAAAACCCGGGAAACTCTAACCTCCCGATGTTTAAAAAAAAAAAATATACACATGTTATATACATGTTTTTAAGGTATTTGGGCCAAAAAAATCAAAAAAGCGCCGAGTAGATATTTTAAAAAAAAATAAACAAGTTTTGGTGTAACACGTGTTACAAATATGTCAGATGAATGTAACACGTGTTACACCAAAACTTGTTTATTTATTTTTTAAATATCTACTCGGCGCTTTTTTGATTTTTTTGGCCCAAATACCTTAAAAACATGTATATAACATGTGTATATTTTTTTTTTTTTAAAAACATCGGGAGGTTAGAGTTTCCCGGGTTTTCTAAATTAAAGTGGGTTTTCTATATATACTAACCCTATATATATATATATATATATATATATATATATATATATATAATCATCTTCGTAAAATACAACTGGCTTTAGAACAAAAGATTATGGGTCAAAACGAACGTGTCGAAGAAGACGTTAGTTGTCAACCCCGAGTGAGGTTGCCTCGTTTCAAAAGGTCTTGGGTGATCAGCAGGGATGGCTCCGAGGGATTGGGCATAAACCTTCCAAAACGCCCTACGATGTTGGTGCGTAGTCTCAAAGTCAACAACATTATTCCGAGGTATAAGCTATCTTATTTTACTTTGGTAAATGTTAGGTTATATTAGTAGATTAGTTAGGAAATTGGTAACTTTGGTATATATTATTGTAACACCTCGAAAATTTGTGTTCAATAAAATAACGACACCTGTCATGTAAGACAAAAGTGTTATAAACCCGGATCTAGTTAAAGATGTAAGGCAGGATTTAAACGTGTCGTCATGTTAATTTATACCTCTGAACGACCTCATTATGAATCCCAAGACCCTAACATATATTATAAACATCAGTTATACTCAAATCCGGTAACTGCTAGCAATGATTGATTCCTATTTTTGCAAGAATGGAATCCTATGAGGATATGCACGTCAAACCTTCGTTTATGGCTTTTCGTTATAATCCAAGACAATATTACATAATGGTAGGGTGCACATAACTATTCAAGCATGATATAAAGGCCCCATACTGATAATTCATGACCCAAAATCGTATTACACTAGTTGCCTGTTCGAAGCTTGAAAGGGCAAAGATTTTTGCCCCTGATAAAGGGCTTACGGACCGTTAAGGACCCCCTTACTGTCCGTAAGGCTTTGCCAGCGACAGTAAATTGGACAGCAGCATGTATAAACGTTATAACCGACTTAAAAAGATATTTTCCACTTCCATGGGCGACCCCTACATGCTTTTAGACCTTAGGGACACTTGTGGATGATCTATGATCAGTTGTAGCATTGTTTGTCATGATCACAAGCCATTAAAATCACTATAAAAGGCCCTCATGTTGCAACATTTTGATCATGCCTTCCATCTGCATTTGTGGAACTTCCTGGAGCATAAGATCAGTCCCCAAGCATCTCTAATCATGCATTAGACCTTGGTAAGTATCCTTGACCTTCCTTAATTGAGTTTTGCTTAGTTATTAGCTTAAAAGTCAAACGTCGTAATTAAGGTTTGACTTATCGATCAATCACTAATGGTTCAATGTTTAGTCAAATTAAAGGTAGTTATAAGTTGGTAATTATGTGGGCATTAAACCCTTAAAAGGGCACCCTCTGATTCCCGTCCTAACTTAGTCATTTGTCGGGTCAAAGTTGTTTATAAAAAGTCAACATAAACTTAATTTGCGAATTAACATGTAATTAGCAATGTAGAAGGCATGTAACCTATTTTACCACTCATATAACTTAGTAATAAATGTAAGAACATGTCTAAGCATGTTCGACCCGACAATTTTCTGTTTAGACCCGGTTCGGAACCGAAAGTCGCAAAACTTTGACTTTTGCTTTGACTTCAGTTCTGACCTGATTTAGTATGAATTGAAAATGCCTTAGAGCTTCCTTAGGACCAGGTTACATGATAGTATAACCCTCTGTGGTTGGTTCGTTGATTGTCTGATTCGTTTACATGTTTCCGTTAATTTCTTAATGTTGACAATAATGCCCTTTTGACCATAAAACGAGAATTTTGGAAATATGAGAGGACAATAATCTTTGTTACTGATTTATAAACATGTCCCTAAATTTTCACATCAGTTGGAGGTTTAGATTAGGAGTTATGCTTAATAGCATAATTAGAACGCTTTTTGTTAATTAAACGGCGCAATTAGCATAAAGCCTATCTAAACCCAATTTTTGACACCAAACCTTTTACCCACTGATGTAATATAATATTTTGGGATTTTTGAAGATTTTTAATTATTTTTAACCTGCTCATAACCTAAGGTTATGGCGTTGATTCTGTAAATACCGATTATACCCTTTTTGTTTATAAAATGAGTTCTACATAGTATTTTGACACCAATCCAATTGCTACTGATTTCATATAATAAATGAAGTATTTTGAACTTTATTACCTGATTAGAAAACTCAGATTTCCTGTATAACCCGGAAATCGCTTAAAATGGCTTTTTACGCGTATTAAACACCTAGTATGGGTTTAAAACCATTTTTGTCATATAAGACTTATCACTAACTGATATAACCTGATAAATTAAGTTATTTCACTGATTTATTCAGACCCGAATCTCAGAATTACATTTAAGCTTATTTATAATCTTTAAAAATGACCAAAATACCCCTACGAGGCTTAAATTGAGATTAAACTCGTGTTGGGCATAATGGAAGGTATCTTACTGATATCACAACCTATTTAAGGCATATTAACTCAGGAAACCTGTAAATGACTCTCATGGTTATCCGTTACGCCTCTTGCGCGTTCGGTTCGGTTTATGTAACTAGTTTGCATAAGTTAGCCGAAACGGGTCGAACCTTATCGTTTTTATCTCAAAATCCAGAATGTGTTTAGTTTACCCATATTATACAAGTCTTCAAGCTTGTCGGGTCTAAATCACATTCTATCCCGGTCTTCGCTTAATCGTGCGTTTAAACCGTATCTTTCCTTAAAACTAACCGGTCTAAGTTTAGGCTTAATTAAAGACCCGTTAGGATTCTAATAGGTTATTATAAACCTTCGTTCCAGAATAGGACACCCGGTAAAAGCTACACGCACTTGCTATTTGTGATTGATACTTGCAAAGGTAAATACTTTTGACTTATTTTCCCTTATACGGGCTTGGGGTACGGTATATAAAATACCGCTTGGTCGGGCATTGAATCTTTAATCGAATACAGGTTAAACCATTGATATGCTCCGTTTTGAAATGTTTTGTTTGCTTAAAGCCTTTGGGGGGTTAATGACCATGTCCCGGATAACCTTGGCATCATTTTACGAAATGGCCACGACCTAAGTGCGGGGTGTAGGCGTACACCCGTCAGTGCCTAAAATAATAATGTGGTGTGTCTATTGATCTTTAACCCGGTCTACGGATCGGGCTACTGAACGCATAAGGAACATGTAATTCTTTTACAAGATTTTATTCAAATAATTATCCCAAGTTATAAAAAGTTTGTGCCACGTGCATTCAAATCAATTTTATTAAACCTTTTCTAAATGAGTCAGTTAATTGTATTACCAGTGTAAACTGACGTATTTTCCCAAAAAGGTTAAGTGCAGGTACTACGCGAACTAGGCTGGCTTTCTCCGAGCGTCCACAATAAGTCTCACAAGCTTGGATGTCAAAACTGTTGAACAATGTTTCCATTTTATTTTGATCCACCTGTGGATTATTTTCAACTATTTGTGATACTTGATATTACAATTATATTCGGTTGAAATATATCTATCTTTTGCTTCCGCTGTGCATTTAAATATTGTGTTGCTTGACTGTAATGTTACCAACCACGTCACGATACTCCCCACCGGGCCCACCGGTAATACGTGGAAATATCAGGGTGTGACAAATATGTTACCACAATGTTAATATTCTAATTTGGGTTTTGATATATTTTTATCGTAGGAATTTGTTTCGGGGTTATTCCAAACCCCGTAGTTTTTGAGCCGCCTTGAAGACTATCTCAGATCGAGGGGAAAGCAACTTGTGGACATTGATGATGACATTTTCGATAACGAGGAAGACGAAGGCATGTAGTTTTTCATGTTTTAAATGATTAACTTTTAAGTATGCATGAACATATAATTATTGTGTTTATGTAGTTTGTTGTGTTTATGTAGTTTGTTTGTGTGTTTTTGAAAACGTGAAATCAGCAGGTTTTGTATATTCGTTAAAGCCGGGAAATATTGTAAAAGTAGCAAAAATATTGAAAAAAAAAGACTTTTAGCAGCGACATGTCGCTGCTAATACTCATCAGGTAAGAGCGATGAAGGTCATTAGCGACGAAGTGTTGCTGCTAAAGGTAAACCACTAATAGCGGCGACACGGACCAATAGAAGCGACATGTGGTCAATAGCGTCCTATCAATAGAGGCGTTACAATAGCGACGATATGTCACCGCTATTACCAATAGCGGCGACGATCCAGATCATTAGTAACGACAGACGTCGCCTTTATTGCCCCGTTTTCTTGTAGTGTTTTATAATTTTTTTTATTAATAATCGCTATTAATTTTTCTTTTAGTTTTCTCATTTAAGAAGTCGAGAGCCCATCTTATTTTAGTTTCAATTTATTTACTTTTATGCACAGTTTGGCCCCGAAAGAAGTGGATCACCACTGCTTCATGGTGATTCAGTAAATGAGCTGCTTGAGCTCTCAAACTCAGTGTACACGAAGAAATCTCAATGAATAACGCCAAATGCAATCTTTTTTACATCAAAAGGGTATATTTGGAAGTCAAGAATCATAAAGCTTTTCAAAACAAGATGAAAAAATCATCAGTTTTGTTGGCGTGTTTAAAGATTTAATGATGCTACCATATTTGTTGGTGCTCTATCATAAAGCGTAAAATAAAGCATAAAATTCAGCACCAAAAAAGTTATTTTGTACTAGTGTAAGATTCAACCATTAGTCGGAGAACCTAAATTTTGGTCGGAAAAGGTGCATTGATGATCCTTCGATGAATCCCTTGGAAATAATCATCTGTGTTCAATTAGTAAGAGCATTACGCACAACTAGTTACCAACATAGCTTCACCCATAGTTTTCCAATGGAATCATCCATACGACTCACAGAAGATTAGCATACAAAATTCATCATTCTATACAATTGACAAAAGAAATATATATCTAATCTAATACTAATAAAAGAATGAAGTTAATCCCAAATGGCATTCTCTCGTTTCATTTACTTTTATCTAATGCCATATGACATTCTCTTATTTAATTTATTTATATACTAAATTAAAACTATAATGTATTAAATTAATCTATAAAATTATTAATATATAATATAATATATTTAACAATACATCTATACTATATTATAATGCATGAGGCAAGAGCATTTTAAAATACCCAAAAAATAAGAACTTCCCCCTCCCCTTTATTATAGAAAGACCCCTAAAATAAGGGTAGTTTGGTCTTTTAAACACTATTTATTACACTTAAATCCCTAATGTTTTAACAAAGTTATAGATAATTAGTTACAATTCACCCCTCCACAACAAACTTATAATTTTTTTACTTATTATTGACATATCTTATAAACTATATTGTTTAAAAAAATCCAAAGATAGCATGACGACTTACACATTTTTGTCGACGTTTCGGTAGTTATCTTGTTCAATATCGACGCACAGATTAAAAGGTACAAGTACATAATGCTTTAATGTACAAGTGATTAAAGAAGAAAATAACAACTAATAATCTTTTTCCTTTTAAGATACCCAAAAAATAAGAACTTTTCCTTTTTAATTTATATATACACCCTCTAAAATAAAGGTAAATTAGTCTTTTTAAACAATAGTTACATTTTAACCCTTCATCTTAATTAGATTTTAATCCCTTGTTTTAATGTATAACGCATTAAACCTATCATGTTAAGAAATATGTAAATTACATTCGGCTCCATCTTTTGTAACTTCTAAATTTTGAAATAAGGTTACCAAATTAGAGCTGAAATCTATACTTTCTCTCACCACTTCAATCGATAGAAAGAGAAACAAAAAGGGAGAACACGCAAGAGCGATATAGAGAGAGAAATCTGAGGGTGGCAGCGGTGGTGCTACGGCGGCACCAGCCATACTCCGGCGCAGTGAAAACGGATTGATCATGCGAGTGGCGGTGGTGATGATTCGGTTACAACCTTCCATACGGTGGTGACGGTAGTGGTCCTCAAGAGCCACATAACCTTCACCGGTTCCAAGGTTAAAATGAGGAGGAAGACAATGATAGAAAACCCTAGCCGCTTCCTCTGGCGATGGTGGCTAGGGTTTCGGCGAAGACTCCGTGTAACACCTTGTAAAATCACGTCCAATAATGTATTGACACATGTAACAAACCCTAATAAAGTCAAACGTTGAATTTAAGGGACTAATTTTTCGAAAAATCGAAAACTTTGAATGCGAAAGGACTAAAAGTGTCAACGTGCTTAGTATAAGCCTTCGAATGATGTTACACAGCGTTCCTATTCACATATGAGCCACTTGTTGATCAAGATTAGACGTTTGCGTAATTAATTGAAAGTTTGCGTGATGAAGGGTTAAAAGCGTCAACATGTTAATTCTTACCTCTGAGTGACCTTTTAACAAACCGAGAGCTTCATGATGGTTGATTATACTCTCGGGGATGCCAAATATTTGCCATCTAAGGCTTTTATGCCTTTAAGTGACGTTACGCGCAACTTTGCAAGTTTAAGGGGTTAAAAGCGTCAATATGTTTAATTATACCTCTGAATGACGTTTTTACAAATCCGAAGCATCGTGATGTTTAATAATACTCTCAAGAATTCCTAATATGGATTAGATAAGGCTTCGATGTTATTGAACGATGATATGCGCAAGTTTGCGCATTAGATGGACTATTTGCGTCAAACTGCAAAAGTTTATCGATTCGTATGGTATCGAACCTTCCAGGATATGATCATAAGTGAAACATGCCCTAAATATTTACATAGCTTAGAAATAGGCTTAGTGGTGTTTGGTGCGCAAAAATAAACCTATTTGATCAATAGGGACTAAAAGCGTCAAAAAGTGCATAAGTTTTCATTTTTGCGCATATCTTACGTTCTAAATATATTCGGACATCTAAAAATTTATGTAATCATTAAAATATTTTATTTTAGTGATTGGCATGATAAAATTCCATTCGTCGCGTAATTTGGATCGTTTTTCGCCTACGTTCGTGTTTCGTCGTAATTAACCGAATAACGTGATCGTACAACCAAACGAACCGACATCCGGCATATTTTTGAGCATGTTTTATGTTCCCTATGTTTAGGAATCATTGTAGAGCCTTGAAAATGGCTTAACGGGCTTTAAACATGTCAAAATGGGCCTTAAACACTTGCAGGGGCCAAAGCTGTAAATAAGCAAACTGTTTGCTGAACTACAAGTGCATCAGATCAGCAAAACAGCTGATTTCAATCAGCAGCTGGGTTTTCTTGTTTTTCAAATGGTTTTTAAACAATCTAGGGGCTGTTTTGGGGCACCCATGGTATTATAAAACTATGGGCACACTTGTAAGGCCAAGATCGAAGCTCGTTTATCGATGAACGATCCTAACGGTGGCCCGAAAACTATATATACCCCATGATTTTTATTTGCAATTCACACTTGATCTGATCATATTCTCTAAGTTGGAGTTATACACTTTATACCTGAGAATTTTTAGATCAAACATTCATAGGTTGGACCTCTTGTAAGTATTCTTTCGTACCTTTGTACGTTTTTAGCACAAAAGTCAAACAGTGTTTGACTTTCTGCTTTGACCAGTCAATGGTCAACACGAAGTCCGTATGAACTTCGTAAGATGAGCGTAATCACGATGGTTATAGTCTCTTGTGACTATACCTCCTAATTACCACGTTTGCTTAGTTAATTGTCGGGTCAAGTAATTAAAATAAAAGTCTAACGAGTCGGTTTTTAAATAAAATTCATAACTAATGATGTAAAGGCAATAAAATCAGTTTTGTCACTTTAATAACTTGGTAAATATTAATTGAACATGTCTAGGCATGTTCAACCCGACAATTCTGAGTTTAGGCTCGGTTCAGAACCGAAAGTCGCAAAAGTTGACTTTTGCTTTGACTTTCAGTTCTGACCCGATTTAGCTTAGTTGTGTTATGCCTTAGGATTTCTTTAGGACCATATTATATGTTAATATAACCCTCTGAGGTTATACAACATGGTTCCATAGAAATCCTAGTTCGTTGCATGTTTCTGTTAAATGCTTAAAAGTTGACCATTATGCCCTTTTGATATTAAAACGAGATTTTTGAAAATGTTAGAGGACAAAAACCTTTATTACTGATTTATAAACATGTCCTAAAAATTTTACATCAGTTTGAGGTCTAAATTAAGAGTTATGCTCAATATCGTAAATTGAAGCCTTTTTATTAATTAAACGACATTTTTGGCATAAAACCTATTTAAACCCAAATTTTGACACCAAACTTTCTACCCACTGTTAAGATATAATATGTAGGGATTTTTGGAATTTTTTTTTTAAATTTTAAACTGATCATAACATAGAGTTCTTGCATAGACTCGGTAATTGACGATAATGCCCTTTTCACTAATAAAATGAGTTTTACACATCCTTTACATATCAAACATTTTTCTACTGATTTTATATATTAAATAATTTATTTTAAACAGTAAAGGCTGATCAAAATCTCATATTTCCTTAATCAACTCGAATATCGTCAAATACCGACTTTTATGCGATTTAGGCGCATAGTATGGTTTAAAACCATATTTGGCACCTAAGGCTTGTTACCTACTGATGTTATGAATAAATTTTTATACTTAAACTATAAGTAAAAGTTTTAAACTCATAATTCCAAATTTGACCCTTAAAACATATGTGAAATGACCAAAATGCCCTCTCGGTGCATAGTTTGGTCATAAAAGATAAATTTCACATATATATGATATCTTACTGATATAACTTGCAAAAATAAATATTTTTACTGATCATTTTAGACCAGAACCTCAGATTGTTATTTAACCTCTTTTATAATCTTTAAAATGACCAAAATACCCCTACGGGGCTTAAAATGATTTTTAATCCGTTTTGGGCATAATGGAAGGTATCCTACTGATATCACAACATATTAAAAGCATATTAACTTGTGGAACTTGTTCATGACTCATTTGGTTACCCGTTATGCACTTTTCGCATTCGGTACGGTTTATGTAACTAGTTGCATAAATTAACCGAAACAGGTCAAACCTTATCATTTTTACTTCAAAATCCAGAATGAGTTTAGTTTACCCATATTATACAAGTCTTCATACTTTTCGGGTCTAAATCACATTCTAATCCGGTCTTCGCTTAATCTTGCGTTTCGAACCGTTAACCTTTCCTTAAAACTAACCGGTCTAAGTTACAACTTAAATAAGACCCGTTAGGAATCTAATTATAAAACATTCGTTCCAGATTGAGAGCCCCAGTAGAAGTACGTGTGCTTGCTGATTTGAACATACGGCTGAGAATAAAATTACATTTTAGCTCTGGTAAATACATTTAACTTATTTTCCCTATACGGGCTTGGGATACGGTATTATAACAATACCGCTTGGTCGGGTATTGGATGTTTAATCGGATTGTGATTAAATTATTGAGGTAACCCGTTTTAATCTGTCTTGTTTGAAATAAAGCCTTTGGGGGTTAATGACCATGTCCCGGATATCCTTGGCATCATTATTAAGAAATGGCCACGTCTTAAGCACGGGGTGTAGGCATACACCTGACAGTTGCGTAGGAAAAACGGTATCTCACTCTCTTGTGGGCCTATACTTGTGGTGTGTCTGTTAATCTTGACTCGGTTTCTACACCGGGCCCTGAATGTATAACGAACATATAAATCTGTATACAAGATTAGTTTTATATAATTGTTCCAAGTTATAAAAGGATATTTGTGCCTTGTGCATTTAAATCAATTTTCATAAATGTTTTCAAAAGAGTCAGTTAATTGTATTTACCAGTGTAAACTGACGTATTTTCCAAAAAGATTAAGTGACAGGTACTGTACGTAATTGGCTGGGAGCTCAGGGCGTTAATAAGGAATCTTGCAAGTTCTAAACATATAAAGTCTGTTGAACAGTGTTATTTTTTTGTTTTAATGATCCGCCTGTGGATCCATATACAACTGTTGTGTAATACTTTATTATACTTTCGAATCGGTTTGTATTATTATTACTTTAGACTTCCACTGTGCATTGAACTGTGATTATTTGACTATGATGATATCAACTACGTCACGATACTCCCCAGCAGGCCCACCGGTAATACGTGGAAATATCGGGGTGTGACAGGTTGGTATCAGAGCCAACATTGAGTGAATTAAACACTAGCCTTTTGTGTTTAATCTCAATGACACAGTAGCACATTCCTTGACTTCCGAGTCTAGACATGAACTAGGAATGATCTCATCCCTGTTATATGTATGCATTGTTTTCGATATTTCTGTATCTCAGGATCATGTCGCCGAGCAAGCTACCTTTGGTGGAAACTCTCAAGACCCGAAGACTAAAGAATGTAAGCTTCATACCACAACTCGAATTAGCATACGACCAGTATGAAGAAAGGACTCATATCTCTTACCTCCAAGTCTTGGAATCCCAAACTTGGTTTACACCTGTCCTGACCTTATTCATGATTCGTATTATTCATTAACCATAGAATCCTTGAGTTACTCTTTCTCTAGAGCAAGGTGCGATTGTCTAGACACCTATACATGCACGACGTGCACCCTTAGGCATGGTCATGCCTATAACTAAAGAAGGAAAATAAAGTAGACAAAAGGACAAGACACGACCGTGCATATATGGATTCTCCCAGCCTATAAATAGTGGCCCTCATCCCATTCCACATAATCATCTCTCACTTTCCACTCACATACTCTCTATTCTACCGAGGTCATTGGAGTTTAGGATCACTCCACAAAATCACTTGTAATAGCTTAGTTTGAGATAGAGAGAGAAACTTGTAATTAATAACCTTTAATAAGTTATTGATTCTTATACTTGATCCATCAATCATTTTCCATGATCAAAGCTTGACAAGTTTGTATAGCCATTCGTGGCTAAACTTTTTTTATTGCTTGGGTTGTAAATGTAGCTTGGTATGAATTAAATGTTTAATCTTTCGCAATGTGGTGTGTTATCTTTTTGACAATTATTTCTACCCTTCTTTTTTGTTAATGGGATTTGTTCTTGAGTTTTGGTCTTTGTCTTGTGAGTATTCTTGATAACTTTAGTAGTGTGAAGCCTATTAGTACACTCATGGTGTGTAACAACCCATATAGTAGTAGGATCCAATTTTGATAGTGGTTGACCCATTTGTGTTTTACACATCTTGTGATTAACCCTTACTTATCAAGAATTTCATTGGGGCATGTATGGTCTATATACTAGGCCTCAATGATGAGCCAAAAATTGGTTGAGTGACTTGTCTAACACAATCCAAATATTAGGCTTTGGCACGGACCAAGAGTTGGTAAAATCATGTTAAAATATATATGTCTTTATATAGATATAGAGATAGGGTAAAATGAGAACCACATTAGTTGTGAGAACTAGGCCATCCAAAAGGTTTTTCTAAAATTTTTTTTCTCAAAAGCCATAAAAATAACTCTTGTTTCCGCAAAAAAAAAAAAAAATTAAAAAAAATGTCACATACCCACATTTACATGAGGCGTAAAAAATATTTATTTTTGTATAAAATTTACTCCAGCGCGTAAAAAAACTTGCATAAATCAAAACTACTGACTTGACAATTTTTTTTTTACTTTTTTTACAGATGTGTTTATAATATTTTCATCTATGTTTGTGCAAAAAAAAAAAATTTGCCCAACTCGCGCGGGATCAAAAAGTTCTCACGGTTCTCACAACTCGTGATCGTTTTCATTTGAACCAAGCCCTATATATATATATATATCTTGTTATTATAATGCCACTTATTAAATAAAGATCAATTACCCTTACTTAGAACAAGTCACATTAGCAACATTACCACCAAGTAAATATACCTTTGTTGGACCCGAAAATGGACCATGATTATAGAGGTCACGAGGTGTAAGTAGAAGAAGAAGAGTAGTCGGATGTCTTTAAACTAGACCTAGGTTGGTGACTCTATAAACGAGCTTTCCTCTAGGCTTAGGGAATGGGTGTTCAAAACAATATTGGATCCGAATGGGAACGTTGAATGCTATAATGCTATACTGGTTGCAAAGGGCTACACTCCGAAAGAGGTAACTAACTATCAAGAGACCATTTCACCTATCTCTCAAAAATATTAATTAAGGATCGTTATGGCCGTATATAAGTGTAGTAATCTGGCTGGTAACTGTCACTTTATCAATTCTGTGAAAAAACCCAGGTGTATGTTAAGTATACAAAGGTAAAACCGATATATGTTAGCATGTTACATAAGTTTAGCATACTTATGGTCTTAGCGGGTTTAGTAAGTGTGCTATCCTTAGCATACTTACCAAAATAGCATACGTAGCACCCTAAGTGGAATTAGGGAGAAATAGAGGGTTTAAGGATTTGTGTGATGTATGTGTGTGTCATGTGTTGCATTAAGTCGAGCATTACAAGTGAAACACCTCGTAAAATTGTGTCGAATAATACAATGACACATGTTGTGACAACCTGAGATCTCACAGGTCTTTCCCCGACACGTTACTTGTTATAATTCTGTTTTTGTAATTTGTTTGTGTTATTTGTTGGTGCTATAATATGTGAATGATTGATTAAGATAGTGTTATGTGTGGTTGATATTAAAACTTAGGATTAATTTCTATTGCATGTTCTTCATCATCTTTGCCTGACTTCGATGAAACCCTACTTGATGAAACATGGGGTTTCGCCGTCATCTTTGTCCGACGAAACATTGGGGTTTCGTCATCACCCTTACACGATGAAACATTAGAGTTTCGTGGGAACTGTTCGCCGTTTGGGCTACCGGCCCAAGTAAAGCCCATATACGACTCAATCATATGTTATTTGTGTTGCATATATGTGCGTGTAACACCTCGAAAATTCACGTCCTATAAAGTGTTGACACGTGTCATATGTTTAAAGGTGTGAAAGAATGTGTTGAAAGGACTAAAGTTGACAAACATGAAAAGTATATGAAAATATGAGTTCTAAATGTCAACAGTGAATAAATATATGGTATATTAACCCTACATGATGCTTATATCACCAAACGAATAAATCATGGATCATACGAAGCTAAAAGTGAGAGATTACAAACTACAGGGGTCAAATGTGTCAACATGTTTAAGTTATACCTCTGAGTGACCTTTTGACAACCCCGAAGCTTTGTAACAGTTAATTATGCTCACTACAATGCACGATTAAAATTTCATAAAGTTTCGTTATCGTATGAGAAAGTTATGATCAAATTCGTGTACGAGGGGTTAAAGCGTCAACGTTGAAAGTTTGGACCTTTCGGGTGACAATAAAGTTAACCGGGGACTAAACAAAGTAGGTAAATGTCTTAAAGCCCTTATATGTCAATTTGGAGGGTTCGAAGTGCAAGAAAATAACTTAATTGACCTTTCGGAGGACCAAGAGCCAAGGATGCAAACTGAAAAAGAGGTTTTTGTGCCTGATGTCAGGCTTACGGACCTCAACATTGGGGACCTTGAGGTCCGTAAGGTAGTGCCCAGCAACAGAAAACCGGCTGTTGCCAGTTTAAACGCGAATTTCAACCTTTAAATGATTTTCCTCATCTCCCTTGGCCCCTAAACAATCCCTAAACATCTAGGGACACTTGTGGATCAGTTGTGGTAAGTCATAGACTTGTGTGTCAACCTTTTGTGGTGTTCTTGATCACTATATAAAGGCTTCATGTGCAACAAGTTCTTCACACCATTCATCTGCACATTTGGGGCATTTCTGGAGCTAAGGATCTTTCTCTAAGCATCACATTTCGTGCATAGGACTTCAGTAAGTTTACTAATCCTTTCTTAATTAAGTTTTAGCTTAGTATTAGCTTAAAAGTCAAACCGTCATAATTAACGGTTGACTTTAAGATTAATCACTAATGGTCCAGTGATTAGTCGAATCAAAAGTAGTTATAAGTTGGTAATTATGTGGGTAATAAACCCTCAAAAGGGTTCCCCCTGATTCCCACTCTAACTAGGTCAAATGTCGGGTCAAACTTGTATTTAAAAAGTCAACAGAGTAAATTACAATTTATGCATAATTAGCAATGTAGAACACATACAACCTGTTTGATCATTAATATAACTTGGTAATTAGTGTAAGAACATGTCTAAACATGTTCAACCCGACAATTTCCTGTTTAGACCCGGTTCGGAACCGAAAGTCGCATAGTTTGACTTATACTTTGACTTTCAGTTCTGACCCGTTTTGGTATGATTTAGAAATACCTAAGAGCTTCATTTGGACCAGGTTACATGCTAGTATAACCCTCTGTGATTATACACCTCGGATCATTAGTTATCCAATTAATATGCATGATTCCGTTAATTGCTCATATGTTGACCATTATGCCCTTTTCACCTTAAAACGTGATTTTTGGAAATATAAAATAGTAGAAACCTTATTTACTGATAAATAAACTTGCATACAAAATTTGACATCAGTTTGAGGTGTAGGTTAAGAGTTATGCTCGTTAGCGTAAAATTAAAGCTTTATGTGAATTAAACGGCGTATTTAGCGTATAGCTTACTTAAACATACTTTTTGGTATCAAAATTAATACCCACTGATATAATATATTATTTGGGGATTTTTAAAGATTTTTAATTAATTTTAGGCTGAGCATAACTAATAGTCGTAAGCTTAATCCGGTAATTGTCGGTTTTGCCCTTACGGGCCATAAAATGAGTTTTACATATCTAAACGACTCCAAACCTTTTGCTACTGATCACACTTGATAAATAAATCATTTTAAGCCTTCTGGAATAATAAAAATATCCGCTTTAAGTATCGAACCCGGAAATGGCTTTTAATCGCATTACTAAGCGTTTTAGCGCATAGTATGTACTAAGACTATTTTTAAACATACAAGGGTGATACCTACTGATATTTGAGGCAAATTATAATATTTTAACAGTAAGCAAAGGTTGTTAAACTCAGACTTCAGTTTTGAGCTTTTCGGCTTATGTGAAATTACCAAAATACCCCTACGGGGCATAGTTTGGTTATAATTGATAAATTTCACATATATACTTTACCCTACTGTTATAACTTAGTAAAATAAGTATTTTTGCTGATTATATCAGACCTGTAACTCAGGTAAATACTTAAACTCTTTTATAACATTGAAAATGACCAAACTACCCCTACGAGGCATAGTTTGTGTTTAATTTCGTTTCGGGCATAATAAAAGACATCTTACTGATGTCACAACATATTTGAAGCTTATTAACTTAGGAAACCTGTAAATGGCTCATATGAATACCCGTTACGCTTATTACGCGTTCGGTTCGGTTTATGTAACTAGTTTACATAAATTAGCCTAAACGGGTCAAACCTTATCGGTTTTATCTCAAAATCCAGAATGTGTATGAAATACCCATATTAAGCAAGTCTCCAAACTTGTCGGGTCTAAATCACATTCTATCCGGTCTTCGCTTAATAGTGCGTACGAACCGTATCATTGAAGCTAACCGGTCTAAGCTAAGGCTTAATTAAGGACCCGTTAGAAATCTAATAGGTTATTATAAACCTTCGTTCCAGAGTAGGAGCCCAGTAAAAGTACTTACATTTGCTGTATTTGATTGATACTTTGCTCAGGTAAATACTCTTAACTTATTTTCCCTATACGGGCTTGGGATACGGTACTATAAAAGTACAGCTTGGTCGGGTATGTAGTCATTTAAATCGGATTGTGATTAATGTATTTACATAACTCGCTTTGTTCTGTATTATTTGATGTATGGCCCTTGGGGGTTAAATGACCATGTCCCGGATATCCTTGGCATCATTTTACGAAATGGCCACGACCTAAGCACGGGGTGTAGGCGTACACCTGACAGATGCATTATGTAAAAACTGGTAATCCACTAAAGGAATCAACCATGTGGGCACTATACCTGTGGCGTGTCAGTTAACTTAAACCGGCAAATAAGTAAAACTGTATACAAGATTATATACAAATAATTGTCCCAAGTTATAAAGATATTTTGTGCCGAAGTGCATTCAAATCAATTTACAAACTCTTTTCAAAATGAGTTAGTTGAGTTGTATTTACCAGTGTAAACTGACGTATTTTCCAAAAAGGTTAAGTGCAGGTGCTAGACGAAATAGGCTGGCTACTCCAGGCATCATTACTCAAGTCTCGCAAGCTCTAGATGTCAAAGTCTGTTGAACTATTGTTTCTATATTATCTTCGATCCGCCTGTGGATCTTTTACTTTCCGTTGTAATGCTGGATATTACTTATATTCGGATTGTAATATATTTCTCTTTTGCTTCCGTTGTGCATTTATATAGTTGTGTTGTTTGACTATTATGTTGCCAACTACGTCACGATACTCCCCACCGGGCCCACCGGTGACACGTGGAAATCGGGGTGTGACAGGTTGGTATCAGAGCCAACACTGAGTGAATTAAACACTAGCCTTTTGTGTTTAATCTCAGTTACACAGTTGCACATTCTTGAGTCTAGACAAGAACATAAGACTAATCCAAATTCGTTTCATTGTCTTTTAATTACTTCTTTGTTATTTTTCTGATTAGCCCTTGCAGGGGCAAGTCATTTTCTTGAAGAAGTGCCGTTTAGGGCAAACATATATTTGTTTAAATTTTAAAGAACGATTATGTTTAAAATATCATTCCTATATTATAAGATCTACCATTATAATAAAATGGCAAAAATCTAAAAAGGACAAGACCTAGCTCATGTGTCGTTTTAAGGCAGGGCCAAGACGGTAGTTCCACAATTAGATTCAGATCCTTATTAACATTGCAATTTAGAAATTGTTCTGCGTTAATTATTAAAAAGAATCTAAAGAGTAAAACCTAGCCTAAATGTCATTATGGACATGGCCTAGATGGTAAAACTTATTTAAGAGATTCGAATTTTTGTTAAACATATAAAAGCATATTAACATGCTTGACAAAGTGTGATACGATAAAAATCACGTAAGTCATTTTTAATTGGGTTGTTCTAAATCCCCTTATTTATATAATCATCCCTTATGGATGAAGTGCCCACGGGCTATGATTAACGTCCTCTGAGACTAAAGACAGTGGTAGCTTACGACTCCCGGTCAAGAAAAGGTATTGAACTTTGATTCAAACCTTAATGCCTCGATTCTCCGAAATCATGGCTTATAAATTAAACTTGTCTACGTGACTAGGCCTTTTGTGCTATTATTAACTTATAATTTAGGATTATGATAAAGATCCTGAACAATTTTTATATTTAACAAATTAACTAAAATGTGTATTAAGAGCATGGTTAATAAATCGTTTAAGAACGATAGTACTGTAAGGGCTTCTAAATATACCTTGCCCTTATTTTTCTTTTGTAGCAACTAAGACTACATGGCTGACTCTGACGAGATAAACAATCATCCTTTGGAAAACCGCGATGATAATGATAGGATTAATATAACCAAAGGAGAGCTTCATTCACTGATTAACAAAGCTGTATCTAAAGCTGTAGAAGAACAATTTAAGGAGTATAGTGGGACGCATAGTCGAGCCTCATCTGTACCCCACACTAAGTCTGTCCCTAAGACTCATTCAGAGCCTCATAACAAGCCGCCCTCTAAGAAAGAGGAGCCAAAGAAGGATGATGACCGACATTCATCAAATGAACACAGTGTTCCATCCAAGAAGATAGCGTTCGATAATGAACCATGTACCAAGTCTTGTACCTATAAGTACTTTGTTTCCTGTAAACCCCGAGATTTCACTGGGGAGAAAGGAGCAGTAGATTGTATGACCTGGTTGGATGAAATGGACACAGTGGTGGACATCAGCGGTTGTGCTGAAAGGGATGTAGTAAAGTATGTATCCCAATCGTTCAAAGGAGAGGCACTGGCATGGTGGAGGTCTCTCATTCAAGCTGCTGGGAAGATCCCGCTCTACAACATGTCATGGGAGCAGTTTGTTACCCTCATTATGGAAAACTACTGCCCTCAACATGAGGTCGAAAGAATTGAATCTAATTTCTTATCATTAGTGATGACAAACTTAGATTGCCAAGCTTACCTCACCAGTTTCAATACCCTGTCCAGACCGGTTCCTTACCTTGTAACACCAGAGCCCAAGCGAATTGCTCGCTTCATTGGGGGTTTAGCCCCAGAAATCAAAGCCAGTGTTAAGGCTTCAAGACCTGCTACATTTAGGTCAGTAGCTGATCTCTCTTTGTCCCTTACTTTAGATGCGGTCACGTTGAGATCGCTAAAGAAATCTGAAGAAAGTAAGAGGAAGCGTGAGGATGATAACTCACGAGGGTCAGAGAAGAAGCACAAGGGAAACACTGATTCTAAGAAGTTTGGGTCTGGAAGGAACAGTCAGCGAACAGAGGAAAAGCCAAAGTGCACGACTTGCCAGAAACGCCACTTTGGAAAGTGCAGACTTGAGTCCAATTCTAAGTCAGGAGCACCTGCATGTGGGATATGCAAGTTTAAAGAGCACAAGTCGATAGAGTGCAAGAAGATAAGAGATGCCACATGCTACAACTGCAATGAGAAAGGGCACATTAAGACCAACTGCCCTAAATACGCCAAGAAGCCTGAAGAGGCCAAGAAGACCAATGCCAGGGTCTTCAGAATGGATGCCAAAGAAGCGGTTCTAGACGACAATGTGATTACAGGTACTTTCCTTGTAAATGATGTCTATGCTAGAGTGCTTTTTGATTCAGGCGCTGATAAGTCTTTCGTTGATAATAAGTTTTGTGAACTACTGAAATTACCTGTCAAAACCTTAAGTGTGAATTATGAGGTGGAGTTAGCAGATGGCACACTAGAAACCGTCTCAACTGTTTTAGATGGATGTGTTATATCCATTAAGAACCACTCTTTTCCTCTGTCTCTACTTCCCTTTAAGTTGGCCGGTTTTGACATAGTTCTGGGTATGGACTGGTTATCTCATAACCAGGCCCAAATCGTCTGCAACAAAAAGCAGGTAGTGATAAAGACTCCGTCTGGTGAATCACTTACCATTCGGGGAGATACCCAGTATGGGCTGCCTGAGCAGGCGACTATGCTCAAGGCTTCAAAGTGTTTAAAGAAGGGTTGTGTCATCTACATGGCACAAGTGATTATTGATGAGCCTAAACCGAAGTTGGAAGACATCCCTGTCATTTCTGAATACCCCGAAGTGTTTTCGGAAGATCTACCTGGCTTACCATCAGATAGGCAAGTGGAATTCAGAATTGATATCATCCCCGGAGCAGCACCTGTTGCTATAGCACCTTACAGGTTAGCACCAACGGAAATGAAGGAGTTGAGGACACAACTGGATGAATTGCTAGCTAAAGGTTTCATTAAACCTAGTTCGTCTCCTTGGGGAGCACCAGTCCTTTTTGTCAAGAAGAAGGATGGATCGATGCGTCTGTGCATCGATTATCGGGAACTTAATAAGGTCACGATAAAGAATAGGTATCCATTGCCCAGGATCGACGATTTGTTCGATCAATTGCAAGGGGCAAGTTATTTCTCGAAGATTGACTTGAGGTCAGGCTACCATTAACTGAAGGTTAGAGATGAAGACGTACATAAAACTGCATTTAGGACTCGTTATGGTCATTACGAGTTCCTAGTGATGCCTTTTGGGCTCACTAATGCACCTGCCGCGTTCATGGATCTCATGAATCGCGTTTGCAAGCCGTACTTAGATAAATTCGTCATCGTTTTCATCGACGACATTCTTATCTATTCAAAGAACCAAACTGACCATGAGAAACACCTTCGCTGTATTCTCAAACTCCTGCATCAGGAGAAGCTCTATGCCAAATTTTCTAAATGTGAATTCTGGCTTCGAGAAGTCCAATTCCTTGGACATGTGGTGAGTGAGCGTGGTATCCAAGTGGATCCCGCTAAGGTTGAAGCTATTATGAACTGGCAAGAGCCAAAGACGCCTACGGAGATTCGTAGCTTCCTGGGATTGGCAGGATATTACAGGCGTTTCATCGAAAATTTTTCAAGGATTGCTGCACCCCTAACTTCCTTGACTAAGAAGAAAGTAAAGTTCGTTTGGGGCACTAAGCAGCAAGAGTCCTTTGATATCCTAAAGCAAAAGTTGAGCAACGCCCCGGTACTAACATTGCCAGATGGAATAGAAGATTTTGTGGTTTACTACGATGCATCTCACACTGGTATGGGGTGTGTGCTTATGCCGAAAGGCAAAGTTATTGCCTATGCATCACGACAGTTAAAGGTGCATGAAAAGAATTACACCACCCACGACTTGGAATTGGGTGCCGTTGTATTCGCACTAAAACTGTGGAGGCATTATCTTTATGGAATCAAGTGTCTGATCTATTCTGATCACAAGAGCCTCCAGCATCTGTTTAATCAGAAGGAATTAAACATGAGGAAACGCCGTTGGATGGAAACTTTAAATGATTATGATTGTGAAATAAGATACCATCCCGGCAAGGCGAATGTAGTCGCCGATGCCTTGAGTCGAAAGGAGAGGGTGAAACCCATCCGAATCAATGCCAAGCGCATGGAGATAAAGAATAATTTGATTGAAAGGTTGTTAGCTGCACAGAAGGAAGATGTGTTGGAAGCTAACTATCCTAATGAAAAGCTAGGAGTAACTGAGGAGCAGTTATCTCTTGGCAAAGACGGAATTCTAAGATTAAATGGACGAATATGGGTTCCAATTTATGGAGGACTTCGAGATGTCATCCTCCAAGAAGCCCATAGTTCCAAATATTCCGTTCATCCTGGAGCTGATAAGATGTACCAGGATCTAAGGGCAAACTATTGGTGGATAGGCTTGAAAAAGTCTGTAGCCACCTATGTAGCTAAATGCTTGACATGTGCGCAAGTCAAAGCCGAGCATCAGAAACCGTCTGGTTTGCTACAACAGCCTGAACTTCCTACTTGGAAGTGGGAAATGGTAACTATGAATTTCATTACCAAGTTACCTAAGACAAGGAAAGGAAATGATACAATATGGGTTATAGTTGATAGACTGACTAAGTCAGCACATTTCTTACCCATCAAGGAGACTTATAGCTCCGACATGTTAGCCCAGTTATACGTGGATAAGATTGTAGCCTTACATGGCATACCTGTGTCTATTATCTCTGACCGAGATACTAGATACACGTCACATTTTTGGAAGAGTTTCCAACAATCTTTGGGCACACGTTTGAATTTTAGTACGGCTTACCACCCTCAGACTGACGGACAGAGTGAGCGTACCATCCAAACATTAGAAGACATGCTACGAGCATGTGTAATTGATTTAGGTGGTAGTTGGGATAACCACCTACCCTTGATTGAGTTCTCCTACAACAATAGCTACCACACCAGCATAAAGGCTGCGCCTTTTGAGGCCTTATATGGTAGAAAGTGTAGAACGCCAGTTTGTTGGGCGGAAGTCGGAGATGTCCAATTATCCGGACCAGAGATAGTCTTTGAAATGACGGACAAGATTGTCCAGATTCGTGACCGTCTCAAAGCTGCCCGAGATAGGCAGAAAAGTTACGCAGATCCAAAGCGTAAAGCTTTTCACTTCGAAGTAGGTGACAAAGTGCTGCTTAAAGTATCACCCTGGAAGGGGGTGATACGATTTGGTAAGAAAGGCAAGTTAAGCCCGAGATACATAGGACCTTTCGAGGTTATCGAACGTGTCGGGCCAGTTGCCTACAAGTTAAACTTACCTGAAGAGCTCAGTGGAATTCACAATATGTTCCACATCTGCAATCTAAAGAGGTGCTTCGCTGATGAATCACTAGTGATACCACATACAGATGTGCATATAGATGAGAGCTTGAAGTTTGTGGAAAAACCATTGTCGATTGAGAATCGACAGGTTAAGAAGCTTCGAAGGAAGCATGTGCCTATAGTAAAGGTAAAATGGGATACCCGTAGAGGACCTGAATATACGTGGGAAGTTGAATCCACGATAAAAGAAAAGTACCCTCATTTGTTTCAGTAAATCTCGGGTCGAGATTTATTTTAAAGGGGTGAGGATGTAACACCTCGAAAATTCACGTCCTATAAAGTGTTGACACGTGTCATATGTTTAAACGTGTGAAAGAATGTGTTGAAAGGACTAAAGTTGACAAACATGAAAAGTATATGAAAATACGAGTTCTAAATGTCAATAGTGAATAAATATATGGTACATTAACCCTACATGATGCTTATATCACCAAACGAATAAATCATGGATCATACGAAGCTAAAAGTGAGAGATTACAAACTACAGGGGTCAAATGTGTCAACATGTTTAAGTTATACCTCTGAGTGACCTTTTGACAAACCCGAAGCTTTGTAATAGTTAATTATGCTCACTAGAATGCACGATTAAAATTTTATAAAGATTCGTTATCGTATGAGAAAGTTATGATCAAATTCGTGTAAGAGGGGTTAAAGCGTCAACGTTGAAAGTTTGGACCTTTCGGGTGACAATAAAGTTAACCGGGGACTAAACAAAGTAGGTAAATGTCTTAAAGCCCTTATATGTCAATTTGGAGGGTTCAAAGTGCAAGAAAATAAGTTAATTGACCTTTCGGAGGACCAAGAGCCAAGGATGCAAACTGAAAAAGAGGTTTTTGTGCCTGATGTCAGGCTTACGGACCTCAACATTGGGGACCTTGAGGTCCGTAAGGTAGTGCCCAGCAACAGAAAACCGGCTGTTGCCAGTTTAAACGCGAATTTTGACCTTTAAACGATTTTCCTCATCTCCCTTGGCCCCTAAACAATCCCTAAACATCTAGGGACACTTGTGGATCAGTTGTGGTAAGTCATAGACTTGTGTGTGAACCTTTTGTGGTGTTCTTGATCACTATATAAAGGCTTCATGTGCAACAAGTTCTTCACACCATTCATCTGCACATTTAGGGCATTTCTGGAGCTAAGGATCTTTCTCTAAGCATCACATTTCGTGCATAGGACTTCAGTAAGTTTGCTAATCCTTTCTTAATTAAGTTTTAGCTTAGTATTAGCTTAAAAGTCAAACCGTCGTAATTAACGGTTGACTTTAAGATTAATCACTAATGGTCCAGTGATTAGTCGAATCAAAAGTAGTTATAAGTTGGTAATTATGTGGGTAATAAACCCTCAAAAGGGTTCCCCCTGATTCCCACTCTAACTAGGTTAAATGTCGGGTCAAACTTGTATTTAAAAAGTCAACAGAATGTGTAAATTACAATTTATGCATAATTAGCAATGTATAACACATACAACCTGTTTGATCATTAATATAACTTGGTAATTAGTGTAAGAACATGTCTAAACATGTTCAACCCGACAATTTCCTGTTTAGACCCGGTTCGGAACCGAAAGTCGCATAGTTTGACTTATACTTTGACTTTCAGTTCTGACCCGTTTTGGTATGATTTAGAAATACATAAGAGCTTCATTTGGACCAGGTTACATGCTAGTATAACCCTCTGTGATTATACACCTCGGATCATTAGTTATCCAATTAATATGCATGATTCCGTTAATTGCTCATATGTTGACCATTATGCCCTGTTCACCTTAAAACGTGATTTTTGGAAATATAAAATAGTAGAAACCTTATTTACTGATAAATAAACTTGCATACAAAATTTGACATCAGTTTGAGGTGTAGGTTAAGAGTTATGCTCGTTTGCGTAAAATTAAAGCTTTATGTTAATTAAACGGCGTATTTAGCGTATAGCCTACTTAAACATACTTTTTGGTATCAAACTTAATACCCACTGATATAATATATTATTTGGGGATTTTTAAAGATTTGTAATTAATTTTAGGCTGAGCATAACTAATAGTCGTAAGCTTAATCCGGTAATTGTCGGTTTTGCCCTTACGGGCCATAAAATGAGTTTTACATATCTAAACGACTCCAAACCTTTTGCTACTGATCACACTTGATAAATAAATCATTTTAAGCCTTCTGGAATAATAAAAATATCAGATTTAAGTATCGAACCCGGAAATGGCTTTTAATCGCATTATTAAGCGTTTTAGCGCATAGTATGTACTAAGATTATTTTTAAACATACAAGGGTGATACCTACTGATATTTGAGGCAAATTATAATATTTTAACAGTAAGCAAAGGTTGTTAAACTCAGACTTCAGTTTTGAGCTTTTCGGCTTATGTGAAATTACCAAAATACCCCTACGGGGCATAGTTTGGTTATAATTGATAAATTTCACATATATACTTTACCCTACTGTTATAACTTAGTAAAATAAGTATTTTTGCTGATTATATCAGACCTGTAACTCAGGTAAATACTTAAACTCCTTTATAACATTGAAAATGACCAAACTACCCCTACGAGGCATAGTTTGTGTTTAATTTCGTTTCGGGCATAATAAAAGACATCTTACTGATGTCATAACATATTTGAAGCATATTAACTTAGGAAACCTGTAAATGGCTCATATGAATACCCGTTACGCTTATTACGCGTTCGGTTCGGTTTATGTAACTAGTTTACATAAATTAGCCTAAACGGGTCAAACCTTATCGGTTTTATCTCAAAATCCAGAATGTGTATGAAATACCCATATTAAGCAAGTCTCCAAACTTGTCGGGTCTAAATCACATTCTATCCGGTCTTCGCTTAATAGTGCGTACGAACCGTATCATTGAAGCTAACCGGTCTAAGCTAAGGCTTAATTAAGGACCCGTTAAAAATCTAATAGGTTATTATAAACCTTCGTTCCAGATTAGGAGCCCAGTAAAAGTACTTACATTTGCTGTATTTGATTGATACTTTGCTCAGGTAAATACTCTTAACTTATTTTCCCTATACGGGCTTGGGATACGGTACTATAAAAGTACTGCCTGGTCGGGTATGTAGTCATTTAAATCGGATTGTGATTAATGTATTTACATAACTCGCTTTGTTCTGTATTATTTGATGTATGGCCCTTGGGGGTTAAATGACCATGTCCCGGATATCCTTGGCATCATTTTACGAAATGGCCACGACCTAAGCACGGGGTGTAGGCATACACCTGACAGATGCATTATGTAAAAACTGGTAATCCACTAAAGGAATCAACCTTGTGGGCACTATACCTGTGGCGTGTCAGTTAACTTAAACCGGCTCTTCTAACCGGTCCTAATGGACGGCAAATAAGTAAAACTGTATACAAGATTATATACAAATAATTGTCCCAAGTTATAAAGATATTTTGTGCCGAAGTGCATTCAAATCAATTTACAAACTCTTTTCAAAATGAGTCAGTTGAGTTGTATTTACCAGTGTAAACTGACGTATTTTCCAAAAAGGTTAAGTGCAGGTGCTAGACGAAATAGGCTGGCTACTCCAGGCATCATTACTCAAGTCTCGCAAGCTCTAGATGTCAAAGTCTGTTGAACTATTGTTTCTATTTTATCTTCAATCCGCCTGTGGATCTTTTACTTTCCGTTGTAATACTGGATATTACTTATATTCGGATTGTAATATATTTCTCTTTTGCTTCCGCTGTGCATTTATATAATTGTGTTGTTTGACTATTATGTTGCCAACTATGTCACGATACTCCCCACCGGGCCCACCGGTGACACGTGGAAATCGGGGTGTGACAGTGCGGCCGTTATCTTTTAGCAAAACCCTAATCCCCGTATCATCTCTCCTTTCCTCCTTCGAACCAGACGACAAACCTTTCTCGGCTCAAGCTATCCTTCGATTCCATCTTGATTAAGGTTAGCATATGTTTCCCGAATGCTCTGTCGATCTACTTGTCATACGTGGTTGTGTGAATTCTTAGTGTGTTAACAGTATTCATGATTTGGATTATATGTTAAAGGTTAGTATGTTAACAGTATTCGTGTATTGGATTCATGGGAAACTTATGTATGCATGGCAAGGCATCTGTAAAACGAATCCTTGTGGAACTGATGAATTGGCAGTGATGTGATGTGATCTGATTGATTATGATTCTTAGTGGCATGATTAGGGTTAACGATTAGATGATGATTGAAACATTGTGCATTAAAGAATATTGTAACTGCTGAATATTGTAACTGCTGAAACTCACATGTCGACGAAACACACACATCACGACGAAACCTGAGTGTTTCGTCAATGGGGAATCATGACGAAACCTGGGTGTTTCGTCAACGAGGAATCATGACGAAACATGGGTGTTTCGTCAAGAGGGTAAACAAACACAGCGAACCAAGTTGATTCTGTTGATGGATGATTAATGTTATAGAAATCATGGTACTTACTGTTAACAATAATTGACTATGACCAAGGAGACATGATCTAGTTCTTACGCATAGTAGACTTAACTGTTAGGCATTGTTACAGAACATACGAGTGAACTGTGGATGTGAATGAGTTATTTAACTACTATTTGCTATTCGGTGATCGCTGATTTGATACACACTATGACTTTTATTGATACGTGAACCTTGAGAATGTGAAACTGATTACGCATATATGAATACCGTAGGCTTTGACTGATTTAGTGTGTGCGAGTAACTAATCATACCGAGCAAATCAAGGTGAGTTCACTACTCTTGAGCATGCGTCCCGGTGGTTGGGACAGTCAGTGGGTATCCCGGGGAGGGATAAGTCTTTCGGGTAAAAACTGGGATGTTGGATAATACTCTCACCCTATCACTCTTAAGTCCCATATTTTGGTTACCGGAGAAGTAACGGGGTATTAGTTGGTAGCGCTACTTAGGTTTGGCACCCTCACCCCATACCGGAGAGGACGGGTGTGAACTAATGACCCAGTCATGCCCAGTGCTTTGATAGGAGCACTGGGGAACGAGCAAAACATACATCAGGAACCGTCTTGTTCAGTGTCGAGATATTATCAACATTACTTTCGGATTTGTTAACAAACTGGATTAAACACTTTGTAATTAAAGTTTTCGAAAAAAATGTGAACTCACCAGCGTTGTCTGACACACTTGTTGCATGCTCGCGGGTCGTTAGGTGCAGTGAATGGGGAACTTGCTATCTGGATGGCTGGAGTGGTCATGGTCATGTCACTGAGGATTGCTTGAATGTTATTTAAACACTATTACATTTGGTTTTGGGAATACCTTGAACATTATTTTGTTATTTGCTTCTGCTGAATCTGATAACACTTGTTTGACAATTATGATTGCCTAATTTAATAAACATAAACTTGATGATTTACTATTAGTTTAATGTGATTGGTGGCTGGATCCTGGTACGTCACACACCCAGCGGGTTTTCCGCATGTGGTATTTTGGGGGTGTGACACATGTCCACTCTCAAATATGCCTAATAATATGGACGAGAGGGACTAATATTGTTAAGATGTGGAAATTATAAATGTGGAGGGACTAAATATGAGAATAACTGAGCACAAAATAAACTTGCCTCAGGCTTCGCCGGAGATATTAATTGGGGCAGCTTCCTCTAGGGCTTTATTCTCACGTTTCACCCACCTCTCACCATTCCACCACCACCAACCACCTCTGTACACTCACCACCTCCTCCTCTCGCCGCCGTCCTCCACCACCACCACCGCATCTATAAAACGTCCTCTTACCTCCTCCAATCTAATCTCCGACGTTGACGGCGGCAGAGTATCAAATGAATTTGTATCAACTCGACATAATGTCTCCTTTGACCGTGAATTCTCCGTCATTGCGAACGTTTTGAAGAAGATCGAGCCGTTCGATTGTTCCGTGATTTCGAACGACGTTTCTGATGGCGCGAAGGATTCGGTGAAGCAGACGATTTCGACGATGCTAGGGTTGCTTTCATCGGACCAGTTTACGATTACGGTTAGAGTTTCGTAACGTCCTCTAGATCGGTTATTATCATCTTCGTTTATCACAGCGTAAATTGCAGTTAGATGTAGTTTTGTTTGTTTTTTAAAATTTTGACATTGTTCTGATTTTTTTAATTATTTAGATTTTTTTAGTTTTTAGTTTTTTTATTTTTTTGTGAAGTCAACGTCTAGAACACTCGATTAGGACGAATAATCTGACTGTGATGCTCTTTTAGAGTTACCCATTTACCTAGCGTAACACCCATGCTGATCGACGATTTATTTTAAATAGATATCTTACAACCCATCCTGACCCATCCTTAATTATTTCCTCACCCATCCTGACCCATCTTCATTTTCAAAATGATCCATCTTCAACCGACAACACACCCCTAATCTCCGACGAAGAAGTCGCCTACGAATCCAACGAAAAGATCATAATCGACGACCTTGATGACACATCCGATTACACCTTCACACCACCCTTTTCATGGAGGAAACTATGGTTGTTTACATGTCCAGGGTTTTTGATGAGTATTGTGTTTCTAGATCCGGGCAATTTGGAAGGGGATCCTCAGGCTGGTGCTATTGCAGGTACTGCTGTTTGTCGACTTGAATGAGTTGTGTTTCCGGCTACGTGGAAGCATTTGTCAGAGCTTTGTTAAGAGGAGTATGATAAGTGGACCAGATTGTTGTTGTGTGTTATGGCTGACATGGCGTTGATTAGAGCTGATATTCAGGAGGTGATTAGGAGTGCGATGTTAAACCTAGGGACTATAGCTGTAATTTTATAGTAACGGTATTTTTGTCATTTCACATCCTCTTAACTGGTAAAATAACTGACGTTAGGCCTAGGGACTATCCGGGAACGAAATTGCAAAAGTTGGGGACTATAGCTATACTTTTAGAAAGTTAGGGGCTAAAGGTAAAAAAAGGGCAAACCACATTGACTATCCGGACATTTAACTCTATATTAATACTAATATATTATTTATTATATTTTATCTGATATTATTATCATTAATATATGATATTGTATTGTAGTATTGTATTATAAACAACTTCAATATTTAAATGATTTAAAGATAATTAGGTTCTTATGTCCCTAATTCTGGTCATTCACAGGTTCGGTCAATTCAATCGGAGAATGAAGGGGTAAGGTCCCAAAAACCTCATAAAAAAGGATTTGAGACCATACCACAAACCAATCTTTTTAGCTTTCCGACCTTGCGCGACCGCGCATTGGTCTTACAAAGAAGGAGAGGTCAGCAATCAGTAATTTATAGTCGCGCGCCCAAAGGAAAACATAACTCCTTGCGCCTTCTCCCGTTTACATAGGATTAAAATCCTTTACCTCCGCCTAAATATCCAAACTTGGATATTATTTTACCCAGACTTGGGATTTATTTGTCTGTGCCTACACAGCAAGGTGTCACACCAGATTACAGCAGTAATCTTCTAGAAAGAAATACAATCGTGCACCACCCAGACGGTTATAACCGTCTGGACACGTGTCATCACCACAAGCAACCCCAAAATCACAACGAAGGCATGCAATTGGAGAGTAATCTCCACTTAATCACTTTCCACGTGGCAATCCCCTAGCCATAGATCAAACCACGATCCGTGTGCATTCACACCGGATCGATACAACTCAACAATTGGATCAAAGAACTTAACGGAAGAAAATATAACCGCTACGGCGTTAGCATCTTCCGTCATCTTTTCAATAACAGGTTTTCCCTCCCAAACTCCCGGTTATAAATAAGAGAACTGTTCAGGTAAAAATTCAGATCACTCTCACTTCTCAAATACTTATCTTCTCCGTTACCAATACTTATTCTCACGCCGGAGTCGGGTCAAGGAGAGAACCCTCTTCTCCCCTTGACGAGGCTAACGGTGTTCTTTTTTGCAGAACTACCGGAGAAGAAATTCCATTGCAACTGGATCAACCGAGAGAGAGCTAACCCTTTTATGCGGATTCAAACCCCCTAACTATCTCGGTTCCGACCATTTAGTTAGTGTTTCTTCAGAGAACATCTCCACCTTTTCATTTATAACTCTAATTTCCAGATCTATTATCAAAATGCATATCAGGATTTCAAAATTTTAAAAATAGTCAATATCAACCTATCCATGTTCATCTAAATGACAATCTATAAAATCACCGCTAAAAACAATTTTAACTCTACCAAAGTATAGCGGCTTACCTTTATAACATACCATAAAATACCATACTGCTGCTATTATTCTTCAATATTTCAAAAAATCTGAATATTTTCATAACAAAGGCATACTTGATACAAACGAAGTTGTAGGTAAAGTAAATGATCACCTATTTTCATTACCTCCCAACCAAAGAAAAAAATAACTAAGTTATGTAAATTGGTGTATGTGTCAAAATAATTCACTTGTGTAAATTTGTGCAACTATTGTAAAGTTAGATGATTTCTATATTTGGATCCGTGTAATACACGGGTTTATAATCTAGTGTTATTTATAAATTAAAGGAGATTGTCACGTAGCATTGATTGAAATTCTTTTTATTATTATTATTATTATTATTATTATTATTATTATTATTATTATTATTATTATTATTTAGTTTTGTATTTTTCGGACAAGATAGTCACGTGGTATCGACTGAAATACTTTTATTATTATTATTATTATTATTATTATTATTATTATTATTATTATTATTATTTAGTTTTGTATTTTTCGGGTGTTACACCTATGATAGATATGAGCAGGACGATTTTCTCGTATTCTTCCAAGTAATTGTCTTGAGGTTTGAAAAAATCAGCCATGTGAACAACTGCGTTTGAACTTTGAAATCCCTCTACGGCTCTAGATATTTGCTATTCTAAACTTCAACTTCCAGAACACCACATGGTTTCTTGCAGAACAAAGGAACCAAAGAGTTGAGTTTATGATCGCAAATCTAAGATTTTTTTATCCTTTTTTGGACACCTTAACAGAATTCAAGTCGGTAATCATTAAGTGCACATATGAAGGTATGTAGAGATCAGATACAATTAGAAAAAAAAAAAACGATAGCTAAAAAACGATTGTCATAAACGAATGGGCCCTGGTGGCTAAACACACACGGATGAAAACAAACTTGCAAGTTCGTTGAATTTGTTCAAAAAAAAAAAAAAAAAACACATTCGAATCTAGTCCTGACCGCTGCCTAGTGCCTAATTACAAAGGGAGAAAAAAAAAATTATCAAGAAGATACAGAAAATTATTTGCGCGTTGTGACCAGTGGCGGAGCCACACTTTAAACAACGGTGTCATCCGACACCATTGAATTTTGTGTAGCAAATACAACGTATAATAAGAAAAATTCGAGCGACACCATCGTTTTTTACGAGCGACACCATTGTGTTTTTACAAATGACACCATGGTTTTGTTTTCTTCTAAAACAATTACATAATAAACAAATTTATATTTCAAAAATTAAGCCCGGTTACTTAAATTTAATTAGTATAATTTAAATCATTAAAGGTCCATGCTTAATTTTTATTTTTTCTAATCTAGTAAGCATTATAGCCCCATGTCCAACTGGTTTTGTTTCAATTATTTAACCTAACAAGATGTTTGATGATTATTTGAATGATGCGTGCGCTTGTTTGTTATAATAAAAAAAGTTTTTTTTTTCAAGTTGCTATTGAAAACATTATGAATCGTTTTCAAAATATGAAAATGCGTACAAAGCAACTATTAAATGCATTTTATTATATATTTCAAATGACTTTGTAATTTTATTATGTGTTTTAATTCAATGAAATTTTACTTTTACTGTGATATTTGCTTTTATTATGTGATTTGACCCGACTAGATCCGAACCGATCCAAAAAAGTTCGACTCCGGGTTACCAAAAACCGGGGTATCAATAAAAAATGACACCATAAGAAAAAATTTCTGTCTCCGCCACTGGTTGTGATTTGTGTCATACATTTATGGCTGTTTCGGTGTGAACATAAGTCAAAGGCTAGATGTCTTTTTTGAACAAAAAGGTTGTTTTAGTAATTTCCCAAAAAAACATCCCACTTTCCCCCTTTCTTCGTCCCAATCGCCTTCGGGTTCATGTTATATAAATAGGCGCATTAAGTGCTAATAGACTCACCAAACCCACAAAACATGAATAACTCTCGTTCAGTGTTCCTCTTAGTTCTCGCTCTTTCAGTTTGTGTTTCATTTGGAGCATTGTCTTCCATTTTCGATGTTACTTCAACTTCCGAAGATTTCATAACCTGTCTCCAATCCAACTCCAACAATGTCACCACCATCTCTCAACTCATTTTCACCCCGGTCAACACTTCTTACATACCCGTTTGGCAAGCTGCAGCCGACCCTATTCGGTTCAACAAATCCTACATTTTTAAACCATCGGTCATCGTTACTCCCACCGACGAAACCCATATCCAAACCGCTCTTTTATGCGCCAAGAAACACGGATACGAGTTCAGGATCCGGGATGGTGGGCATGATTTCGAGGGCATCTCATACGCCGCGAACGCTCCGTTTGTCATGCTAGATCTCGTCAACATGAGGGCTATAGAGATCAACGTTGAAAACCGGACCGCGCTGGTCCAGGGTGGCGCTTTGCTTGGTGAGCTCTACTACACTATTTCACAGTTAACCGACACCTTGTATTTTCCAGCTGGTATTTGGGCTGGAGTCGGTGTTAGCGGGTTCTTGAGCGGTGGTGGGTATGGAAACCTTTTGAGGAAATATGGGCTTGGTGCCGATAATGTTTTGGATATTCGTTTCATGGATGTTAATGGAAACATTCTTGATAGGAAATCGATGGGTGAAGATTTGTTTTGGGCGCTTCGTGGCGGTGGTGCTTCCAGTTTCGGAATAGTTCTCTCGTGGAAGCTGAGGTTGGTTCCAGTCCCGGAAAGAGTTACTCTTTTCACGGTGAATATAACTCTGGAGCAAGGTGCTACGGATATTTTCCATAAATATCAATACGTGTTACCAAAATTTGATCGTGATTTAATGATCAGAGTTCAAATTAACAGTGAAAATATTGGCAACACCACCAAGAAAACCGTAAGACTATTGTTTGACGGTCTTTATCAGGGCAATATTGACACGTTGCTTCCGTTGTTGAACCAAAGTTTTCCGGAGCTCAATGTGACACGAGAAGTTTGTAAAGAAGTACGAATGGTCCAGACCACCCTTCAATTTGGAGGCTTTACCACCTCCACCCCGCCCGAGGTTCTTGCAAACCGATCAGCCATCCCCAGGCTGAGCTACAAAGGCAAATCAGACTATGTCCGGACTCCAATTCCCAAAAGCGGGCTCAGAAAGATATGGAGAAAGATTTTACAAAATGACAAGTCAGAGACTCTGTTCATGTACACGTTTGGGGGAAAGATGGAGGAGTACTCGGAAACAGCAATCCCGTATCCTCATAGAGCTGGAGTGTTGTACCAGGTTTTCAGGAGGGTGGACTTTTTAGATCAGCCTTCGGACAATACCGCGATATCGCGCAGACGGTTAGCTTGGATCCGAAGTTTTGATAAGACTTTGGAACCGTACGTATCCAGGAACCCGAGGGAGGCTTATTTGAACTACATTGATCTTGATTTGGGCGTTGGAAGTGCTACATATGAAGAAGCAAGTGTTTGGGGGGAGAGGTACTGGAAAAGAGAGAATTTTAAGAAGTTGATTCGAATCAAGGCCAAAGTTGATCCACAGAATTTCTTTAGACACCCACAAAGTATACCAGTGTTCTCAACACCTTTTTCAGATATGTGAAACTAGTTCATGGTTTTGTTTTTTTTTTCTTGAATAAATTGGTAATAATTAGGAGTTGAGATCAATTTCTTTTGTTTAGAGCCTTATATACCAATAACTTATTTTTTTTTTTTAAATTCCTATGAAGTTTTAATCAAGCTATTATATATATTATATATATATATATTGTTGATGAACTACAATGAATAATAACTTTATTTTTATAATAATATATAGCTTTTCATTATTCTTTTTTTTAATATATTCTATATATATAGTATTAATTCATAAGATACGGAGAACAGTAAACTTTAGATGACTTCTACATATATGGTCCATTAGGTTTCTTATCTTACTTTTTTTACCTTCTAGAGTTTGTCAACAATTGAAGCTTGACTGTGGTGAAGAGCGGTAAACTTTAGGTGGTGTCTGCATACGATCCATTAGGCTTTTTATGTTGTTTTTTTGGTAATTTTTAAAAGTAAACATGTTTGATTTTTATTTTTATTATATACATGTTAAATAAAAGTATTTATTTTCTCATGAATGATTTACAACTTTTCTTGGTTAATACAAAATTTATCATTATCATATATATTAGTAAAATTGATTGTCCATAAAACGGTTTAACCATTGATACATGCATACCACAACCGGGAATATTTGTTTTTATGGTTTTCTGAAGGTATTACTATAGAATATTTTTTGATAATGTAAACTATAGCCAAAGCTATACCAAGTACCGGAATCGTACCGAAAGTGTAACGAACCAAACCGATATCGACCGAAAGCTCGCAGCGGAGCGCGAGGACGTCTGCTAGTTATAATAGTTTACTATTATATTTAATTTTAATAACATTTTTTTAATTTTTTTTCTTTTTTATAACATATATTAATTTATCGATTAATTTACTACTTCTTCAATAATTTACGTTTATAACTTTTTTCTAAAAACTTAAGTACATAGTTGTGCTTGATTTTTCCCTAACATTCCGTTATAACTTTTGTTAAAAACGAAATTATACTCAAAATAAAGCATTTATTTGTTATCATAAAACGGTACGATGATATACTAAGCCGTTCTAATGATTTGGCTTTCTAAACAATATGCTTTATTTTCAAATCACGTTTGTTTTACATTATCATTTGCCCGGTTTCGCCGCAACGCGCGACGTCAATATAAACTAGTTATGTACTTAAATTTGAAAGACAGGTCCTTTTACGATATACTAGTATTTAGTATTTGCGCGTTGTGATTCAACACTATTAAAAATGTTGAATCACGCACGAGTACACTATTAACTCGCAAACGCTTTTCCCTTTCTCTTTCCACGCTACCAGCAACACTCCTTCAACACCGCTAACACTAACACCGTACACAGTTGTTACCACCAACACCACCAGGCCGGCTGCAACCACTACCTCCACCAAACAACTGCTAACAACAAAACCACCAGACCAGCTGGTAGCTACTACCACCACCACCACCAACACCAATTTCACCACTGCTACCACCAACCCCACCTGCACCGCCGCTACTTTACCGCCACCACGCCACTACAATGGGGCAACCACCTGTGATAGGTATACAAACCTAGTAAATTTTAGGACTTGTATGTGTTCATATGATATGTGTATGTATGTGTTTGGGGATATATCGTGTATATATGGGTTTGGATTACGTATAGAATATTTATGTGTGTATGTATTTGTGTAGGTGTGGATATGGATATGGATATGTATTTGTATGACAATTGTACGTCTGTGTTTGTATGTGTATATGATATGTATTTGTATGTGCTGTGATATGTATTTATACGAGTATGCATATCTACTATATTTATTTATATGTGATGTAATGGGTGTGGTAAGTATTTGTATGATAAGTTTATTATATGTGAATGGTTTGTATGATAGGTGTACACTATGCATTTGAATGTTTATTGTACGTAGTTGTATTATATACATTTATTTTTTGTAATGTATTTGTAAGGGTAATTATGTATTTGTATAATAAGTGTATGATATTTATGTGTATATATATATGTCGTATCTGTATATGTGAAGGTATGTATTTGTATGTGCATGATCATTATGTGTTTGCATTTTTTTATGTAGGATATATACGAATATTATTTTATATTTATTTCAAATTTTAGTTTCCTGATATTTTGTTAATTAGTTTCTCTTTGGATTATGATTCCTATCATATAAATAGGATGTCTAGGGTTATTGTTTATTTAGTTTTTAATTTAACTGAATTAATAAGAACTTTGTTCTTGAACCTTTTGGTTCCTTTTTAAGACGTGTGGTTTATCAAATGGCTCTACGTGAAGGCGAGTTTTTTCTTGTTCGAAGAGTCGACGACCGAGGCATCGACAAAAGCACTGGTGATTCACGTGTTCGTGAAGATCGATTAAACTGTGACCATAGATCCGCCGGCTGAGGCAACGAGATCAGAAACCATGATCCACGGGATATTATTAAGATCGAAAAACTCTGAAAACGAGTTCGAGATCTTGAAGAGATCAGACGGCTTCGTCAAAGAGTCTGAGATCTTGAAGAGAACAGGAGACTCCGTCAACGAGTCCGGGATCTTGAATTACAACGGGAGATGCGCGTTAAGGAAACTGAATCGGGAACTATCTTCTGGGACGATGAGAACGAGGAAGAGAAGCATCCTTTCGACCATCCCTTCTCTCGGTTCTATGAGCCAACTTGTCCCAATCGCAAGATGAGTCTAAGTATGATGAAGGGCCCATGTTTGATGAAAATGGAAGTGATTTTGACGAGAATGACTATTTATTTGTGAATCGGGTTCTGGTTCACTCTGTTGTTCATGAACATTCGGGATTACGTGTCCCAGATGAAACACGCACGGAAGTTTTCATAACCGTGGGAGATATGCTTCATAGTTATGTTCAGTGGCCCAGACAACATCTAAAGGTAAATTTTTGTTTTATATTTTACATTTTACATTATATTTTAGCATATCAATATTTACTTGTAATATTTATGGTTAAATTGTAGCTTCTGAACGGAGATGCACAAAGCAAATCAAGTACCTCAAGAATGCCTCGAGTCACGGATCACCTTGTCATAAAAGTTCTACGTCACAATACAAGCCGATGACACCACGAAGACTTCAGATTATCATCCACATGTAGTTTATACTGATTTAGATTTATTTGTGCATCTTATAACACCTTTTTTTTGTTATTTTAGCTTGAAGCCGGCCTATTTCTACAAATCCAACCTTCGGGATATGTAAAGCAACCTCAAGGCAGTTATATGAGTTTGTTAACTAATTAAAAACTTATTTCTATAAGAATCCAATATATGTATATGTGTGTATATAACTTCTAATAAAGCAAAACCATCTTAGGCCACATGGCATGTACTTAGGCTGCTTGATGCCACGTGGCATGTGATGGTCTCCTCTTTTTTCCAATTGAGCGCCAATACCAATATCTTATGTGACTCTTCTTTTCCTCTCTTCTTATAAAACATTATTAACATCCCTCTCTGTTTCAAAATCATATGTTCGACTTCTCTCCAATCTTCTTCCAAGAATACCAATCGGTTTCCATATCTAACAATGAATTTTGTCAAGGAAGCTACATATATAAATGATTACATATTCTTCAGTTTCTTCATCTATTTCATCTTTTTGTTAAATCGATTTCAGAATTCTGTCGATCGATCTCCAAATTTGTAAGGTGCGTTTCTAGATTCTTTCTTTAATCATCCTTTATGTGTTCGTCCGTTGATTTTTTGTTTTTAAAGTATGGTTATGTTATAGAAATTGATAGATATTGATGTTTATACGAAACCCTAAATCCGATTGTCATGGAAAATCGGTCTTATTTTATTTGATTATGTAAATTCGTCTGTTGATTTTATGTATTAAAAGTATGGTTATGTTATAGAAATTGATATTTATACAAAACCCTAAATTCGATTGTGATGCAAAATATGTTTTATTTGATTTGATTCTGTAATCTATGAACCCTATTCATGTATATGGATTGTTACTAAAAATCCATATGTTCGATTGTTAAGGATGATTGGTTTTTCTTTGATTCGATTTTTTCAATCTGTTGATTTGATCTGTGGTGTTGATTTGTTTAAGTTTATATCATTGTTATGAATGATTGTTTTTCCTTTGATTCGATTTTGTTTATATGTGTTTTTGAGTTTGATTCATTGAGTATTTTAACTTGAAATCATTGTTATTCATTATTGTTTTTTCTTTGATTAGATTTTGTATATCTGTTGATTTAATTCTGTTGTGTTGAACATCAACCAAATCTGTAATGTGTGTTTATTACATTCTTTGTTAAATCATCCGTTGTGTGTTCGTCCGTAGATTTTGTGTATTAAAAGTATGTTTATGTTTATAGAAATTGATAGATATTGATGTTTATATCAGATCGTTATGATAGACATGTTTTATTTGATTTGATTCTATAAATATGAAACCTATTCATGTATATGGATTGTTATTATAACATATCCGTCACATTGTTGTTTTGTTCTTATTTTGATATTTTATAATAAATATCATCTGATTTGGTTTGTTTATGTAACCTGTGTTTGTAGGTTTTCAATATGGCTGAAACTTCATCAAGGTATTTTTTGTTTTTCTTCTTCATTAGATTTTTTATTTTATCTTTGAATTTATGTGGTTAATATGTAGATTTTGTACAAAGTTTTGTTAATTATGTTAATTTTTTAGATTGTTGTGATTTGTTTATTATATATTTCTGTTTAATTTGTTTATTATAACATTTTCATCTTATTGTTTTTTGTTTTCATTTTTTTGTTATTCTGTTATTGTATAAGATCTGTTTTGGTATGTTTATGTAAACTTTATTCGTTTATCATCTGTTTTCGTATTTTTATGTAATCTGTCTTTATATTCGTTGTCCGTTTATTGCTTATGCTTTCCGTCTTACTGAAATGTTTGTTATTTTGTTAAATTCCTTATGTTTACTTTTTACCTACAAATTTCTGTTATCTTAATTTTGGATTTCTATTAGATTTCCTGTGAATAACATCTTGATGTCATTGATTTTATGTTTTGTTTTTTTTATTTTTTATTATTTTCTTATTATATATGATGTGATGCTGTTATTATGTATGTTATGTGATATGTGTGTTTTTATTCATTATCTTTACATTCTTTACTTTTTAACTTCTTTCTGATATTTTTCAAATAGGGTATAAGTTATGTATTTTGATTTGTAGAATTTGTATTCTTTTTTCATATTATCATTTGTTTCGAACAATAACATTAACATGTTAATGTTTATTAATATCTTCTTTTTTGAATCAGTATCAGAGATCATTCCTTCTGTAGGCATATGAATCAAGCAGACGAAGTTCTACTGGTAATTGATAAATTCTTACATGAATTAATTATGTTCTTTTTGTTGTTATCATGAAAGACAATTTATTATTATTGTATTGTTTATATATTTTAATTATAATTATAATTCATTTTGGATTTTTTGTTTTATCAGGCGATTCCTTCTGACGCTGCGTGCAAATTGAGGGGTACGAATAAAGCGCCTACAAATGTTCTGATACAAACTGAGGATGGCCGAACGTTTAATGTTTGTTTAAGCGAAGCAAAAGGAAAGCTTTTCTTTTTCAATGGTTGGTCGAATGTTGTCATACATTTACGACTAACCAAAGGATGTTTGGTAATCTTCAATCCCGTAGATTGTACTATATTCAAACTAACATATTTCCTTGATGGTGTGAGTCGTAGCTCTTTCTGGACATATCTGGTATCCACAACATCTCACTTTATTGTAAGATATTTTTTACTTTCTGTTTTTTCTTAATATATTTACGTTTTCTGAACTGATTAGAAAACTAACATTTTTATTATTTTTGTTATCATTCCTACAGGTCATTCCTGAGTGTATACTACCCAAGTGCTATGATTACACATCAAATGATATAATTTCCACTATATATATAGGCAACAAAACGTTTCACATTAAGATTGAAACGGATGATGGTAAAGTCGGTTTTACCAATGGTATTAATGTAATTGTTAGTCAGTTACAATTGGAGGCCAGTTGTTATTTGTTATTTACAGATTTTTTTGGTAAAAACGGTGTTGAAAAGAATTTTGCTGATGTAGATGTCGAGGAGGTAAGTATACATTTGGCTACTTCTTTATATATTTAATATATTGTTAATCTAATAAATGTTATATGTAATTTGCAGGCTGTAGTTGCACCTATCGATTCTGTACATGATGTTTCTCCGATTTCATTTGCAGCGCTGGTTTGTCGATTTCTCACATCTAACTCCCACCTAATTGCCTTAAACACCCAACTAACCCACTTTAATGCCTAACCCTAACCTCCACACTATAAATACAAGTATTCCACAATACCTTAACACTTTACACTCCCTCAAATCACTCTCAAATCCTCTCAATTCATCTAAAACTTCCAAGTTATGGCAGATTCATACCTTTCCTCAAAACAGTGAGTTTTGAGCACCTTTCTTCTACTTTTTCTCATGTTTTATTGTACCAATATACTTGGATGACCTTCAAGGATGTTATCCAAGATTCACCCAGGTGTAATCACGTGATACATCACTTACATAAGGCTCCAAAGTCAGATTTATTTTCTGATTTACATAAATTTATGCAAACTCACTTTTCTTCAACATTTCTTCTCTTACAAAGCTTGGAACACCTCTAGGAATGTTTCCACAGGTTTACCATGGTAAACCAAGGTGGAATAGCACCATTTTGAGGTCCAAACTTTCTGTTTTGGAAGAAGCTTGGTTAAGTTTTACAAAACTTAACTTTTCTACTTGAATCTTGTACCTAGCAACCTCCTAAATCCATCAATGGTTGTGGAACTTGTTAGAGTCAATTCTTACAAGTTTAGAGGTACAAACAACCTCTAAACTTTCTGTTTTATTAGGATTCCATACAACCCACAAGTGTTGAAGTCACATAAGTTTGCCATAGTTCATATGGTGAGACTTATTTTTGATGCAAGTGTGAACTTTGGATGCTTTGGCAATCCTAACTTGATTTCACACCTCACTTGATGATTTACTTGATAATATACTATTTAGTTCCTTATTTCTTGTTATTCATGACCCTCCAAATCATCCTTATGATGATTTGTGAAGTGGTGAATCATATAAAGAGGTTGAACCTCCATGCTTGACTTACATGATAATATATGACAATCTATGATGGACTTATCTTAGATTATTAATATAACTATATAACTATACATATACATATATATATATATATATATATATGAACATGGCCAAGTTGATGATAATAATTGGTTTATGGTTATTCATCATAAGCTAGGGCTAACTTATCTACGATTCTAAGTCACTCATTGTCGATTCTAATGGGCAAACTATGACGCATGAAATCACATACAAATTAGTGTCACTACGAGTAGTTAGACTAGATAATACTTTTATGAATACATATTTTTGTACTTTAAATTCTAAATCCCGAATCTAATAACTCCATAAACATCATGTAACCTTACCATTTACTCCGTATTCACAAACAACTCGTCACAAACGGATAATCGGAAAGCTTTGCAATAATGTGAGTATACTTGACCCTTTTTACGCTTTAATGCACTTATGGGTGTAACATGTTTCAACTATCAAAATTCACAATACACATAATCAAACATATTCAATCACTCAATCCGCCAAACATGCTATTTGTTATGATTAGGTTGTTTATGCTAGAATACTTTCATGCACTCTATTCGTCATTAACTTAGCTAGCCCACCTTAACAATTATAGTGCTATAGGAGTCGCATGCCGCCCGTCGGGGTATTGTTAAGTCATTATACTTTACGGTCTCGTTCACTTTGGTGACGAGGGATGCACATTATTCTCTTGGACACTCGGGTTTAGCCTATAGTTATGCATGCTAGCTTCAACTTTGTATATAAAATTGCCATGTTGGATTTGAGACAATCTTTATACTTATATGCTAGTACTCAAAACTTGTATACTAGCCAATACTTTGTATTGAACTATACATTAAAACATGTTCCAGGATTATGATGATGATGATGCACGGAACTTAGTAGGATGCCTAAAAACTCATTTTAAACTTTAAATACTTGTTGTAATGTAATTCATTTTGTTTCAACTTGTTGTATTCGATTTCAAACAATGTAATTGATTCTTTTAGCCATGAAATGAAATTTATTATTAAATACTTGACGCAATTTAGTGTTATGAGTAATGAGCAATCTATTTCATCTCACTCCGATGTTTCTGCCATCGGTTGGGGTGTGACACTTGTTGACTACAGAGAACACCAAAGAGCAGCTCCTAATCTCCAGAAAAGTTCCAAGAGAGTGTTTTAGAGTGAATATGAATGTGTGATAAAAAATAATACAATGACCACCTATTTATACTAATCTAAAATCTTTCAAATCATGCCAAGTGTGTCCAGGGGCTTAAGGAGGAGGATTAGTGGCAGATGAGGCGTGTTCAATGGAGGGAGTGTGTGCCAAGAATCGCGACTTAGGTGGCATGGAAGCAGGCTGCAGCTGCCAGTAGCTAACCCGCTGTCAGCGAAGGCCTTACGGACCGTAAGGCCTTTGCCTTGCGGTCCGAAAGGACTTTAGGCGCATTGCAGATTTGAAACCCCTTACGTCCGTAAGGGTTACCCCTTGCGATCCGTAGAGGACATCCGGAAATTGAAATTTATACGTTTTTGCAACTTTAGTCCCTCGACTTTGTTTCTTTCACCTTATCGACGATTTTGGTCCCTCTCCTTCCACAAATCAGAATTTATATGCAGAGTTTGGACACATGTCACGTTATAAGGCCACACGTAATGGTTAATGCCCTATACGGGGCATTTCTCGCTACATCAACATTGTAAGGCGATATGTAATGGTTAATGCCCCCTACGGGGCATTTCTCGCCACATCAACATTATAATGCCCCTTATAAAAATGTGTAATAGTTAACTCTCCATAATGCCCCCATTCCATCATTACTTTCCAATTTTATTATCCTCATTGGGCGTTATATTAGAAATGTCAATTTCTCTTCATGCCAATATAAAGCCCATGTGTATGATGTTGGGGGCATTATCAAGCCAGTTCACGCCCTATAATTACCATTACTCATGATCTAACTTGATGAAAAAATACAGAATGCTACATGGGTGTTGTTTATTAAGTGATTACAAATGAAGCCTTGAATGTTTATTTATACCATGGCTTCATGTTCTAGATACCTTGTAATTTAGAAATGGTCCAATTGTTGAGTGATACATAGATATTTTCAAGACTTTTCAAAATGAATCTAGGGTCTTTCATGGCTAATTTTGTTTTCTAGATTAAAATTACGTTACTTGTAAACTGTAGTGTAATTATTATTACTCTCATTTCTTATAGGTCGGTTTTACTGCAGGAGTTCATCATCGGTCAATTATGTGAAAGAGAAATAAATAATAGAAAGAGATATTGAGTAACACGTGTCCTTGAGTTTGTGGAGGATATATATATAATTATACACATTAAATATAATTTGGTTATAAGACTAAATAATAATTGTATGTCTACATGTGAGGGAACATATGTGATAAATAAATAATAACTATTAGGGTTTTCTCACGCTACACAATGGAAATTCGGTCGGTTTTGATTAAGTTTGTTATGGTAGGTATGTTATTAGTGATCGGTATAACAACCAAAAGAGATAACTCAAATCAAAATAATGAAATGATAAACGACGTCACTTTATTATATGTAAAAATACTAAGCCATAAGAAAACTTTGATAACATGTAAGTTTGTGTTTCAATTACTTTTTCTTTTTAAAATTAGTTCTTAGATGTCTAGGATAAATACAACCCTTGCATATCGATCCTCCAACCTTGTTAATTATTATTATTATTTAGTTTTGTATTTTTGTTACATCTACTATATACATGAGCAAAATGATCACCTCCTGTTCTCCCATCCCATGTAATTTGTCTTTAAGGTTTGAAAAAAACCAGCCATGTCAAGACTGTGTTTGGTATCCTCAACTTCAACTTGTTGAACACCAGATAAGGAACGAATGAGTTGAACATATTATCGCAAATCTTAGTTTTTTCTCCTTTTTCGACACCTTGGCAAAAGTAGAGTCGGTAATCATTGAGTGCACATACAAAGTTTTTTGGAGATCAGATACAATAAAAAACAAACGATAACAAGAAAACAATTATACATATGTTTATAAAATATTGATGAATAGTGTTTAAAATATTTTTTTATCCTAAAGTAGAAAAAACAATATATTAATAATTGATCACATGGTTACAAGTGTTTATCAACTGTTAATATATATTCGACTGTAATTTATTATTCTATTATACCACTAAAATTATTATTAACTTTTTCAACCTATGCAATGTATGCTTCTAACTCCTAATATCTTTTTACTAATCTATATTTTATCAATTTACTTGTGTTGCTTGCCTTATAAAAACTAAATCCGTAGTTGTGTTTGATTTAATTTCTTGACGTTCATAAATAAATTTTGTTGAAAACGGAGTTTTGTTTGAAATAGAGTCTTTTTTATTTTGCAGGTTAGCTCAAATGTCTGCGTCATAGCAGTATCTGTTGGAAATTTGTGATACATATGATTATAAAATATTGATGAATAGTGTTTAAAATATTTTTTTTATCCTAAAGTAGAAAAAACAATATGTTAACAATTGATTCCAAGGTTACAAGTGTTTATCAACAATTAATATATATTCGACTGTAATTTATTATTCTATTATACCATTAAAATTATAATTAATTTTTTCAACCTATACAATATATGCTTCTAACTCCTAATATATTTTTACTAATCTATATTTTATCTATTTACTTGTGTTTCTTGGCTTATAAAACCTAAATCCGTAGTTATGTTTGATTTAATTTCTTGACGTTCATAAATAAATTTTATTGAAAACGGAGTTTTGTTCGAAATAGAGTCTTTGTAATAAACGAAAGGTCCCTGGCGGCTAAGCACAAGGGGTTGAAAATAAAACTGCAAGTTGGGTGAATTTGTTCAAAGAAGCACGCTGAAAGTGACTAATTTTGAAATCGAGTCCTTACCGCTGCCTAATTACAAAAGGAAAAATATATTATAATCAAATCAAGTCCTGACTGACTGCCAACGATGTGGTGGTGGAGTGTTCTAAGGGACCCAAGTTTAATTCATGCTCTCTCCATTATTTTCTGCGGCATCTAGTGATAATGGGAGACTAGTCGAGTAGGCGGATATCGCTAGTTCGATCCTTGAACTGAGCGGGTTTTGCCTCACCGCACTGTCGGGCCTTCGGGCGAGTGTTCACGGGCTTCGACCCTAGGTGTGGGTTTTCCCCGGTTCGAAGGCAAATGTATCTCGATGTAATGAATTTCTTGAAAAACCTATTAGAAGGATTCGTTGGCCGTTAAAAAAAATCGAGTAATGACTGCCTAATTACAAAAGGAAAAATATATTATAATCAAGAAATATAGATAATTAAATAATTATTTGCGCGTTGCGACTTGGTTCTGCAAATGACATCTGTCATTTAATTAATGGCTGTTTCGGTGTGAAGATAAGTAAAGGCTAGATCACTTTTTTTTATCAAAAAGGTTGTTTTAGTAATTTCCCAAAAAGGTAACCCAATTTCCCAGTTTTTTCGTCCATACCGCCTTCTCGTTCATAAATAGGTTCTTTGAATGCCAATAGACTCACCAAACCCACCAAAACATGAATAACTCTTGTTCAGTGTTCTTCTTAGTTCTTTCTCTTTCTTTTTGTGTTTCATTTGGAGCATTGTCTTCCATTTTCGATGTTACTTCAACTTCCGAAGATTTCATAACCTGTCTCCAATCCAACTCCAACAATGTCACCACCATCTCTCAACTCGTTTTCACCCCGGTCAACACTTCTTACATACCCGTTTGGCAAGCTGCAGCCGACCCTATTCGGTTCAACAAATCCTACATTTTTAAACCATCGGTCATCGTTACTCCCACCGACGAAACCCATATCCAAACCGCTCTTTTATGCGCCAAGAAACACGGATACGAGTTCAGGATCCGGGATGGTGGGCATGATTTCGAGGGCATCTCATACGCCGCGAACGCTCCGTTTGTCATGCTAGATCTCGTCAACATGAGGGCTATAGAGATCAACGTTGAAAACCGCACCGCGCTGGTCCAGGGTGGCGCTTTGCTTGGTGAGCTCTACTACACTATTTCACAGTTAACCGACACCTTGTATTTTCCAGCTGGTATTTGGGCTGGAGTCGGTGTTAGCGGGTTCTTGAGCGGTGGTGGGTATGGAAACCTTTTGAGGAAATATGGGCTTGGTGCCGATAATGTTTTGGATATTCGTTTCATGGATGTTAATGGAAACATTCTTGATAGGAAATCGATGGGTGAAGATTTGTTTTGGGCGCTTCGTGGCGGTGGTGCTTCCAGTTTCGGAATAGTTCTCTCGTGGAAGCTGAGGTTGGTTCCAGTCCCGGAAAGAGTTACTCTTTTCACGGTGAATATAACTCTGGAGCAAGGTGCTACGGATATTTTCCATAAATATCAATACGTGTTACCAAAATTTGATCGTGATTTAATGATCAGAGTTCAAATTAACAGTGAAAATATTGGCAACACCACCAAGAAAACCGTAAGACTATTGTTTGACGGTCTTTATCAGGGCAATATTGACACGTTGCTTCCGTTGTTGAACCAAAGTTTTCCGGAGCTCAATGTGACACGAGAAGTTTGTAAAGAAGTACGAATGGTCCAGACCACCCTTCAATTTGGAGGCTTTACCACCTCCACCCCGCCCGAGGTTCTTGCAAACCGATCAGCCATCCCCAGGCTGAGCTACAAAGGCAAATCAGACTATGTCCGGACTCCAATTCCCAAAAGCGGGCTCAGAAAGATATGGAGAAAGATTTTACAAAATGACAAGTCAGAGCTTCTGTACATGTACACGTTTGGGGGAAAGATGGAGGAGTACTCGGAAACAGCAATCCCGTATCCTCATAGAGCTGGAGTGTTGTACCAGGTTTTCAGCAGGGTGGCCTTTTTAGATCAGCCTTCAGACAATACCGCGATATCGCGCAGACGATTAGCTTGGATCAGAAGTTTTGATAAGACTTTGGAACCGTACGTATCCAGGAACCCGAGGGAGGCTTATTTGAACTACATTGATCTTGATTTGGGCGTTGGAGGTGCTACATATGAAGAAGCAAGTGTTTGGGGGGAGAGGTACTGGAAAAGAGAGAATTTTAAGAAGTTGATTCGAATCAAGGCCAAAGTTGATCCAAAGAATTTCTTTAGACACCCACAAAGTATACCAGTGTTCTCAACACCTTTTTCAGATATGTGAAACTAGCTCATGGTTTTGTTTTGTTTTTTCTTGAATAAATTGGTAATAATTAGGAGTTGATATCCACTTCTTTTGTTTAGAGCCTTATATACCAATAACTGTATCTTTTTTTTTAAATTCCTATGAAGTTTTAATCAAGCTATTATGTACTTAAATATGAAAGACAGATCCTTTTACAATATATACTAGTATTTAGTATTTGCGCGTTGTGATTCAAGACTGTTATAAATGTTGAATCACGCACGAGTACACTATTAACTCGCAAACACTTTTCCCTTTCTCTTTCCACGCTACCAGCAACACCCCCTTCAACACCGCTACCACCAACACCGTACACAGTTGTTACCACGAACACCCTACACAGTTGTTACCACCAACACCGCCAGAATGTCGCTACCACCAACACCACCAGGCCGGCTGCAACCACTACCTCCACCAAACAACCACTAACAACAAAACCACCAGACCAGCTGGCAGCTGCTAGCACCGCCACCACGAACACCACCTTCACCACTGCTACCACCAACCCCACCTGCACCGCCGCTACTTTACCGCCACCACGCCACTACAATGGGGCAACCACCTGTGATAGGTATACAAACCTAGTAAATTTTAGGACTTGTATATGTTCATATGATATGTGTATGAATGTGTATGGGGATAGATCGTGTATATATGGGTTTGTATTACGTATGGAATATTTATGTGTGTATGTATTTGTGTAGGTGTGGGTATGGATATGTATTTGTATGACAATTGTACGCCTGTGTTTGTATGTGTATATGATATGTATTTGTATGTGCTGTGATATGTATTTATACGAGTATGCATATCTACTATATTTATTTATATGTGATGTAATAGGTGTGGTAAGTATTTGTTTGATAAGTTTATTATATGTGAATTGTTTGTATGATAGGTGTACACTATGCATTTGAATGTGTATTGTACGTAGTTGTATTATATACATGTATTTTTTGTAATGTATTTGTAAGGGTAATTATGTATTTGTAAGATAAGTGTATGATATTTTTGTGTATGTGTATATAGATGTGTGGTATCTGTATATGTGTAGGTATGTATTTGTATGTGCATGATGATTGTGTGTTTGCGTTTTTGATGTAGGATATATACGAATATTATTTTATATTTATTTCAAATTTTAGTTTCCTGATATTTTGTTAATTAGTTTCTTTTTGGATTATGATTCCTATCATATAAATAGGATGTCAAGGGTTATTGTTTATTTAGTTTTTAATTGAATTGAATTAATAAGAACTTTGTTCTTGAACCTTTTGGTTCCTTTTTAAGACGTATGGTTTATCAAATGACTCTATGTGAATGCGAGTTTTTTCTTGTTTGAAGAGTCGCCGACCGAGGCATCGACAAGAGCATTGGTAATTCACGTGTTCGTGGAGATCGATTAAACTGTGGCCGAAGATCCGCCGGCTGAGGCAACGAGATCAGAAACCGTGATCCACGGGATATTATTAAGATCGAAAAACTCCAAAAACGAGTTCAAGATCTTGAAGAGATCCGGCGGCTCCGTCAACGAGTCCGGGATCTTGAATTACAACGGGATATGCGCGCTAAGGAAACTGAATCGGGAACTATCATCTGGGACGATGAGAACGAGGAAGAGAGGCATCCTTTCGACCATCCCCTCTTTCGGTTCTATGAGCCGACTTGTCCCAATCGCAAGATGAGTCTAAGTATGATGAAGGGCCCATGTTTGATGAAAATGGAAGTGATTTTGACAAGAATGGCTATTTATTTGTGAATCGGGTTCTGGTTCTCTCTGTTGTTCATGAACATTCGGGATTACGTGTCCCAGATGAAACACGCACGGAAGTTTTCATAACCGTGGGAGATATGCTTCATAGTTATGTTCAGTGGCCTAGACAACATCTAAAGGCATATTTTCGTTTTATATTTTACATTATATTTTAGCATATCCATATTTACTTTTAATATTTATGGTTAAATTGTAGGTTCTTAACGGAGATGCACCAAGCAAATCAAGTACCTCGGGAATGCCTCGAGTCACGGATAACCTTGTCATAAAAGTTCTACGTCACAAATACAAGCCGATGACACCACGAAGACTTCAGATTATCATCCACATGTAGTTTGTATTGATTTAGATTTATTTGTGCACCTTATAACACCTTTTTTTGTTATTTTAGCTTGAAGTCGACCCATTTCTACAAATTCAACCTTCGGGATATGTAAAGCAACCTCAAGGCAGCTATATGAGTTTGTAACTAATTAAAAACTTATTTCTATAAGAATCCAATATATATATATATATATAGGAGGAATAAGTTAAAATGAGAACCACCTCGAGTTGTAAGAACCAGCGAGAACCACCCCCGCGGGGGGGCGTTGACCACGATTTTTTTTTTACAACTAGATGTGTATATTTTAACACCCTACGTAAAGTTTGGGTTTAAACGGCGCGCCCGAGGGGGTAGTTTTTTACGCCCAAAGTTTGGTTAAAAAAAAAAGAAAAATTAAAAAAACCCAAACTTTGGGCGTAAAAAACTACCCCCTCGGGCGCGCCGTTTAAACCCAAACTTTACGTAGGGTGTTAAAATATACACATCTAGTTGTAAAAAAAAATCGTGGTCAACGCCCCCCCGCGGGGGTGGTTCTCGCTGGTTCTTACAACTCGAGGTGGTTCTCATTTTAACCTTCCCCTATATATATATATGTGTGTGTGAGTGAGTGTATGGTAGGAGTTGGCTACAAAGCCAACTTTTCCTACAAAGTGTAAGAAGCATTCTTCATTTGACATGTGGTATTTAGTTATTTTATTCAAAAGAGCATAACTGTAATTGCTTAATTATTTTAATTTTGGAAGATTTTTTCTTCTAAATCAAAAATAAGATTTTTATGAAAAGTGAACTGAATACCATCTTTGAATTCAAATATGATAGTTATCTTTTATACTTAGATGATCACCATTTTACATTCTTAGTTTATTCGTTTTGGATTAAACTTGAAGAAATTCTTAACACTTGTTTTATCAGTTAGTTTTTGAAAAATAAAATTGAATACTATGTGTTGTGTTTTATTTCATTATGAGTGGAATGAGATTAATCATGAATAAATTCTTTATGTTGTAATAATCATGGTTTTGGATTAAATATGAAGAAATTCTTGACGTTGTGGTTAGACCTGGCAAACGGGTCGGGTCGGGCCGGGTCGGGTCATGGGTCAAAACGGGTTCGGGTTGAAACGGGTTCGGGTCAAAACGGGTCAATTAAAAAAAGGGTTGTTTTGGTTCGGGTCGAAACGGGTTCGGGTCAAAACGGGTTCGGGTTGGAACGGGTTTGGGTCGGAACGGGTTCGGGTTAGAACGGGTTTCGGGTCAGGTCGGGTCGGGTTGGTTAAAAAAATGTTTTTTTTTAAATGTTTAGCGGTATGAGAAGAGGTTCGATCATCCGGAGTGTGATTTGGAGACATCATCGTGTATACGGTGAAATTAGAATGAAATTGCAACGAATAGAAGGTTGTAGAGAGTTGAAAACGATGTCGTGTGAAGTCTATGAGCGAGCAGAAGCCATTGCTTGTTGGAGTTGCAGGGTTTGAAACGTGATTATTGCGACTTCGTGAATTAGATTTAGATAATCAGTTGAAGAATTTATTAGTTAGGAATTGGTATATTACTTTGCTTTTATACTCAGTAATCAGTTTTTGTACAACAACTTATAACTTGCTTCTTTAATATCTGATTGTTTTGGCCCTGATAACTAGAAAACTAAAACTAGTATCAGTATCTTGGTTTAAAAAGGTGCACGAGCCGCTCATAGACTTTCAGTTGAATCTCGTAAGCAACAAGACGAAGACAACAAACACTCCACCTGCGTTTCTTTTCCATCTTGGGCTCAGATCTCCGTTAGTAACCGCTGGGCCTGTTTAGCAATAACTTTGGGTTCGAAACGGTACTGGTTGAAACGGTTCCGAAAGGTTCCTGTCGAAACGGTTCGATTCGAAACGGTACTGGTCGAAACGGTATGGGTCGAAACGGTACTGGTCGAAATGGTACGGGTCGAAACGGTTCGAGTCAAAACGGTACGCGTCGAAACGGTACGCGTCGAAACGGTACGAAACTCGTTCTGACCCGAAACTCGTCTCGTGCGAAAACTCGTGTCGGCCCAAAACCCGTTGCGATCCAAAACCCGTCCCATCCAAAAACCAGTGTCGGCCCGAAACCCGACCCGAACCGACCCCGTTCCGACCCAAAACCTGCGTCGTGCCGAAACCCGTCTCAGCCCGAAACTCAATTTGAACTGAACCCATTCCGATCCATAAGTTGCCCCGTTTCTTTAAGACACTAACCCGCATCGACCCATTTCTTTAATGTTGTCGACCCGCTTTGACCCGAAAATAACAAGATGGAATTTCAAGTGACCCATTGTGACCCATTTAGTTAAAATATCTTACCCAAAACAACCCATATAATTTTAAAAGCAACCCAAATTGACCCACTTGGAAGACTTTGGGTCAAGATTGCCCCCTCTAGTTGTGGTTTATGAGTTATTTTTTGAAAAAAAAAATTAATAATTCTGTACGTTGTGTTTATTTCGTATATGAGTCTGTTACAATAAGCATAGAATTTAATCATGAAAAATTCTTGACGCTCTATTTTAGCTGTTAGTAACACACATAAAACACACCAGCGTCTCTTCTGAAATAAGTTAAATAACACATAAAACACGCCAGTGTTTTGACGTTATGTTTTAGCAGTTAGTAACACACGTAGAACACAGTAGTTTTGGAGGAGAGAAGGTAGAGAGAGAGAGAAACTCGCGAGAAAGGTGGGAAGTTATGGTATGATAGTTATTTCCTTATTTAAAAAAAGTTAAACGATACATCTACCTCCAATCAATTAAATTAGCCTATTTTTAAGACACATATATTACCAAAATGCCACCAATATGATCTCAACCATCAAACACACTCATCCAATGGTCAAGATCGCTTCCTACACTTTGTAAAAAAACACACTTTGTAGATTAACCACACCCTATATATATAATATATGAGTACTAATGTTCTTTTATAATTGTTTTAGTTAATGAATATGAACAACCTACAAACTGATTCACTAAGTTAATTTGAGTTGCATGATTTCAATCTTTAGCTAAATCCTAATCCCCTCCCCGAGCCGGAGCCGGAGCCCGAATTCGAGCCCAATCCCAAGTCCGAGCCCGAGCCTGCATTTAGTGATCCTCATGTATGTCTGGCCTTGGAAAGGATAAAGCTTAAGCCTCCACGAATTTGAGAATTAGTTGATCAATTACAAATTGGCGTTGGTAAGAACCATTACATTCGGGTCAATTCACCTGACGGAATGTACCCCCGACCTGTTTATGAGAACATCCTGTATTCCGATTTGTTAAACATGCTCTTAGAGGGTTGCCTTGTTGTCACAATATTACATTGGTTTGCCATGTAAGTTGCTATAATTGTTATTATATGGTATCATAACATGTTTAGATAGAATTGAATTTACTAACTGTCACAAATTTTTTTATGCATTTCTTTGAGTCGCCCAATTCTCGGTGTACTTGTTTCAATCCACAACAAATCACTGGATCCCGGTGTACAACACATCTTGAAGATGTTAAAAAAGCATAAAAGAAATACATGAGATTCATTCTAAAAAGGTGTTTTATCTTACACCATACTCAGCAGGTAATATAAATTACTCACCATACATACACATACGCATATAAATACATACTTAATATGTTCTATAATTATACAACTCTCCCGAAACCCTTAAACATGTCCTATATGTCCTAAAATACACACCGTATACGAAAAACAAACCCGATAAACCTTTATATTAACAAAAATCAAATAAAACAAAATTAAAGTGTCGCTCGCGGCCCGCGACAGGTAAAGGCTATTCCTTCGCGGGGCGCGACGACCTTTGTTTGCCAGACAAGTCATTGTGCCACGTGGCACATGACTCACCGAGGCTAGGCTGGTGACTGGCCAAGCCTATAGTCGATACACGGCTCCTCGCGGCCCGCGACAGGCTTACCCTGGGGCTTCGTGGGGCGCGACAGGGTGGACGATCAGCACTATATATAGAGAGTTCGACGTTCAGTTTCAATTGTTCAAAACTTTTAAATCCTCCCAACTTCTTTATAGCTAATATAATTCTCGAGAATTATACCCACTAAAAAGCGAAGCTCTGCCTCGTTGTAAGTATTATAACCCCCGGTTACGTATTAGCTACTCTACCCGATTGATCTAGAGCTCCGTAACGCATGTCGAGGCTCTGCCTGACTCAGTCGTTGGAGTTTTGTCTCGGGGGGAGGGTATAGCTAATGTAAAATTGGGTTATCTTACTAACACGTGTGCATTTTTTTAATTTAACAGATTATAACCAGGAAGTCACCAGCAGTAGTGTTATCTAAAATAGAAATGTGAGTCCATTCTCTTTTATCACAGTTTGTGAGTCATTCTTTTTTATAAATAAACTGTTTTTACAAAACCTCAATTGTTTTAAAGTATATTTAACAATGATTGAGTATTTGTAATTCTACAATTACTGCCGGTATGTTGGGGTTTTGTATACATTACTTGTTACTAATACTGAGAATAGTAACATGACCACAAGTCAGGATTGACAGTACCGTGGGTGGTAATTTGGTAGATGTAAACAAATGTAATTGCGGATGCCCTCAATACTGTAAAAATATAAAATTGTTTTGATTAAATTGGGATGCACTCACCAGTATTTTCCATTGACAAAATGTTTTAAAACGCATTTCAGGTAACAAAATGTGAAAGCCAAATAGAAGCCAGCTGGAGAGCACTGAAGGCTTGGAAAAGTGGCTATAAAAGTTGCCTAGATAATAAAGAAGTTTTATTTCAATAAAATAGGGTTTATCCCTATAAATATATTATAAATGGAAACTTGGTTTTACCCATGTGTTTATTATTTATAAATTGAGGTGTTTTTCTCTGATAAACTATTTTCTAACTACGGTCCTGATGTAAATTTCCGCTGCCAAATTAATTAACACCGATACCACTAAATCTGTGAGCTCGCGGCTGCCCGCCTCTCGGGGCAGGGGTCGGGGGTTGCGACACAAGAGTGGTATCAGAGCTACAACTACTAATTTGAGCCACATAAGTGTTCTGCTGACACCAAAATTTGTCAATTCTATTAGGAAATAATCTATGTGACTATGTGCATACATGTACATTGTTTTGTGTTATTTGACAATCTGTTAGTTTACAGTATGAGTGAGCAAGGTACGTCTGACGCCTACCGTCATCTAGATAGTTCTCCCAAAAGTGAAGGAACCTCGTCACAACCTACTACTTCGGGGTATTCTGCTGATACAGAAGAGGGGATTTTCATATTTAAGGCGCAATCCGAAGAACCGTTCTCTTCGAAAAAGAGAGGATGGTTCAGTCGGAGAGCACACGAGAGAAGAAAGAGAAAGAGAATGAGAAAGTTGCAGCAACAAAGGGCTTTAGCAGCAACCAATAGGGAAGTCAATGCCCAGACACAAGACTTAGTTAATAGACGTTTGGAAAACATCCATATACTAGCCACCACCACAGCAGATCCAAACCTTGACCAAATCATTGCACCACAACCATTGCCACTGTTTCCAACTCAACCAATTGAGATAGAACCTAATCCAGGAAATGAGTTTCCCATACCAGCCTTTGACGCTAACGAGATACCTAGAATCCTAGCACCCAATCCTTTAGCATATGATCCATGGAATGATGACCATAGGGAATACCAGGAACTTTACCCACAGGAAGACCCAATTCCAAACCCCATAGCCCAGTACACTAACCTTAATCCTTTAGATCCAAATTGGAATGCCGACCCGTATATCCAGGAAGTCTTAAACAATCCGTACTCATATGGAGAACCGTTACCTTTGTACCCTGACCCAGTACCCGCACCACGACTACCCATGAGTGACGAGAATGTGAAGGAACTCCGCACTTATGGTGAGGAACTGACAGAAGGAGGAGAGAGGATGAGAGAGATAGGAGAGAAGCTCCTGTGGTAATACGACGAGCGGGAAATGCAGTTCAACCCATAGTAATAATATATATATATATATGTATATGTATGTATATATATATAAATGCGTGTAGTTTGAAAAAAAATCAAATCAACTAAAATAGATAGCCTAATATCTATTGATGCATAATTAGTAGTATGTTTCAATTCCAGTTGTAGATTGTAATAGACATATATATGAAAAAGAGTAAATGTCGCAATGCTCGACAATTTTGATCAATTTGTTTGTTTGATTGTTTAAATTAATCTTATTCTGTGATATTGATACCTGATAAATGTTTGTGAATCTAGAGGGACAACGAAGGAAATCAGGAAAACCAGAATAATGATAATAATGAAAATCAAATAGATATAGTGCCATCCAAAACATAGTAGCACAAGGAATTAGAGATGCTATGCCCTATATTATTAAGTCTGTTAAAGAAGCAGAAAATAATAAAAGTGGAAGTAAACGAACACCTAGTGAACCAATTCACAGCGTGAACAATGGACCGCTACTCCAAATACCAATTCCAAAAAGAAGAAGAACCATGTCATATGATTCAAAGAATTCTGGTCTTGCAAACCAATAGAATTCTCTGGCAATGAAGGAGCCATTGCAGCTTTACGTTTGATAGAAAAGATAGTGGCACTCTTAAAAATAAGCAAATGTGCAGATGAAGATAAGATTTTGTTTACTTCTAATCTTTTTAAGAATGCAGCCTTAGAATGGTGGAATACTATCCTCCAGTATAAGGGAAGTGACAAAGCTTATAATATGGAATTGATCAACTTTAAGGAAATTGTTGAAAGAAAATTCTGTCCTCCCAATGAAAAAGAACAAATTGCTAATAAGTTCTTAAACCTTAGAATGACTGGAATAGACTGCAAGGGTTACACTACCATATTCTTCGAATATGCTAGAATAGTGCCAACCTTAGCTTCACCAGAACCCGTAATAATCTCCCGTTACCTCTGGGGATTAATTAGTGAGATCAGACACGTAGTCAAGGCAGCAAGGCCACAAACTATAGAAGAAGCAGCAGAATTAGCCAATACCTTGACTGATGAATTAGTACGTACGCAAGAAGAGAACCAGAGAAAGAACCTAGCCCAGAAACTTACCCAAGAATTTCGTTATGGAAATAACTATCGTGGGAAAATATAGGTTCTACCTCTGCACCTTACTGTAAGTCCTGTAAGAAGAAGCATTCAGGAAAATGCTCCATATACTGTAACTTTTGCAAAATGTCTAGACACAAGGAAGAAGACTACAGGAGGAAACCCAGCAACAAGCTATGCTTCAATTGTGGAGAGATGGGGCACATCAAACCAAATCGTCCGATACTAGCTCCAGCAACGAACAACAAAGCTACCAAGAATGCCCGAGCATTTGTTCTGACAGCCGAAGAAGCCAAGATGATTCCGGATGTGATTGCCGGTACGTTTTTAGTTAGTCATATTTTTGCTAAAGTATTATTTGACTCTGGTGCAAACCAAGTTTTATTAATACTTTATTTTGCAAAATTCTCAATCAACCATTAACTAAACTTCAACGAGAATGTTTGGTAGAAACGGAAAATGGAGAATCCATTAAGATTACTGAAATCTTGCAGGGAGCAAGAATAGAGATTTTAAACCATAATTTTATTGCTAACTTGTATCCAACGAATCTGGCTGGATTTGATATCGTATTAGGAATAAATTGTTTGGTAGCCAATCATGCCAGTATTCTATGTGATCAAAAGTTAATACAAGTAAGTTCAGCAAAGGGTGAAAAGATCACAATTAAAGGAGATAAGCCAACTAGGTCTACAAAATTCATCTCTGTGATGAAAACAGCAAGTTGTGCGAGGAAAGGATCACTAGTGTATATGATTTCTGTAATCATTAACACTAAAGGAAAAGAATTAAAAGATATTCCCGTAGTATCTAAATTCTCATATCTTTTTCCAGAAGAATTACCTGGATTACCGCCAGATAGAGAGGTTGAATTTAGAATTCACCTATTGCCAGGGACAGCATAATCTCTGAGACTTGAATATTGTTCATTGAAGTCCCCTTGCAATGCCTTAGTAGCTTTTAGTTTTGCCCTAAATGCCTACAGCATACAAATACATTAGAAAAACTCTTTTACCCTTAATAAACATACAAATTAATTTATAGATCTAACTCTTTTACCTTCATCTTGGAGACTCCAAGTTCATATTTTCTCCCCAGCTCCTCTTGGATACTTCTAACAGGAATATTAGGGTTTGACTCTATCTGGTTTAGAACCCACTGTTGGTTAGCTAAAAAAGTAGAAGTGAAAGGTTGTATTTTTCTGGATTGCAAGCACTTGTGATCTGGTTTGTAGGTTTTGACAACCCAAGTTTCATCATCCTCATCTAACTTTGACAGATAAAGTACCCAAGGACAGCTGACACTATTTAACCTAGCTTTTCTCTTGTCATTACACAACCCAATCCCCTTTTTTTCCCACTTGAACCACTTGAGTTGATTGGCCCACTAGTCATTATATTAGCATTGCTAGGCCCACTGTCAGGCCCACTGTTTGGCCCATTGTTGATTGGCCCAGTTGTGAATACAGGCACCTTGCCTTCACATACAACCCTAAGCCTCTTTTTATCATTTCTGATAAAAGATATTGCCCTCCTTGTTTCAATAGCATGTTTATTAATCAAGTCTTTTGCCTCTTTGGCAGTACCAAACATCTGACCCACATAGAACCTTACTTTTGATGTTGTGTTTTCACCTCTTTTTTTCTTTTTGAGTTCTTTAAGTTTCTTATGCCTTCTACACCTTAACTCCCCAGCTGAGTCTTCTGTCAGACTATCCAATGAATCATAATTTAAATTTTCACCAGCAAGAGGGTCATCATCACTATCATTCCCATCATTGTTACCAACAGATTCATTCACAGGACCCATAAACTCCTCACCATGGTCAACATTTTCATAGTAGTCTCTCATGTCAACAGCAGCATCTTCCATCATAAAGTCCAAGTCTGCTTTAAAATCACTATCTTCTGAGTCATCATCCTCACATTCAGACTCACCATCAAATGATCCCTCATGCTCACATTCAGCCTCAACCTCATTGTCAGGTTCATGACCATGCTGATTATCTGTATTGTCAACAGGAAAATCAGTAGAGAAGTCTGCATTTTCAATGTCATATGAAAACCCTCCATTGAATGATTCTTCATAAATGTTACCTTCATTGTCAGTACCCACATTTCCCTCTACTATACACACATTACCCTGTTCACTAACCATATTGCCCTTACCACTACCCACATTGACCTCATTGACCCCAGCCCCATCATTGACACCAGCCTCATCATTGACACCTGCACCCTCATGACCAGCCACATTACCCTCTAAAGAACCCACATTATCATGTAAACTACCCACATTACCCTCTACACTAACCATATTACCCTGAACTTGCATTCTTTTGTCAATATCTTCAATCCCATTCAGTCTGACCTCTACGTTCTGGTTACTAACTTCTACTCTGCTATTTGGTTCACTAGAACCCTCACCAAGCCTTAATTTTTTTTGCTACCTTCAACTTCTTTCTAGGTATATTAGGCCCTGCATCTTCTAGTTGTTCAATAACCACAGAAGTTGATTTTGGAGGGCTAAGGTAATCTGGAATCCGAGTAAAACCATGTTCTATAAACATTCTTATAACCTTGTTTGCTGCAACATATTTGTCTAAACACAAAACATCCGCATCATTTCCTAAAGGTGTCAAACCAGTGTCTAAATCTTGCCCAGGTATTTGAAAATGGTAGTAAATTTCAACATCTGGGATATAAATCTTGAGGTCCCTGACCATAAAATCTATCTCATGCACAGAAAACTCATCTATGTTGCAGTAGTCAACATAGCTAACCTTTCCGTCAACGTATCTTCTCCGTGGAGCCTTTGTGAAAATACCACCATAATACACTTTTAAAGTGAACAAGTTGTCATATCCTCCTGTTCGTTTGATAAATCAACAAAAAGAACATCAAGTTTGGATTTTTAACAGAATCAAGTTAGGGTTTTTGGATACTTACCATAGACATTTTCTGCTACAAACGCCTCTGTTGGACTCCTTATTCTCCAAGTGTTGTGTCTCCGTGGGTTTTGCGGATCATCGTCTTCCATTGCTGATTACGATTAGGGTTTGATCGGTGTCAATTTTGGGAATGATGAAGATGATCGCCACTGATAGAGAGAGAATGTGTGTTTGGTGATAAATGGGAGGGAATGCAACTGACAATGGTTTTAATGAGGTAATGGACGAAATTACCCTCACATGTTCAGCACATGACCACACTTAACGTTGCTAGTTAACGTCTGTTACACCCAGGGACTATCCGAGAAACAAAGTCATAAACCACAGGGACTAGGAGTGTAATTTCCAAACTCTGGGGACTATAACTGAAACTTTGCAAAACCACAGGGACTATCCGTGCATTTTACTCTTATATATATTTGCAATCTAACTTTTGTATTTATTTGTTTTTATCTTTGGAATGAAGAAGGGTATTTTGAAGAATCTCAAATTGAGAATTTAGTGGTAAATTTAATGTCGGGATTTATTAAAAAAGATATTTTGATCTTGTAAGCATTAGTTTGTGTTTCATACTTTTGTAATTCGATATACTTGAAGGGTTGTTTAATAATAGTTAACTTTTGTCATGAGCATTTGTATTTGTGTGTAATTGGAATTATATTGGGAAATATTACTAAAAATTCTAGAATTTTACAAAAATATTAAAAATATATTTTTTTTCTAGTCTTATTTTTTGGTGCTATGGAGATTTGTTTTTTTTTTTTTGGTACTATATAGATTTGATATTATTTGACACATGTTAGTTTCTAAATTGATTTTTGGTGGTTTGTTTCTACTTTCTAGTGTACCGGTTACCGTTTCAATTAATAACAAGTTACGGTTATACTAGTTGTTTTTTTGTGCACCTCTACTGATTATGATATAAAAAAAGAGAGATACATATGAGCTAATTTATGTATGCTTGTATGTGGATGATATCGTATACAAAAGCTCAAGTTGTGATCTTTTTTTTTTTTTTTGAACGGCAAATTTGGATTACTGACGGACCACTGGAGTATCATCGTGCCACCAGCAGAACCACCCGATCATATTCATCTCCACTAGACAATAATGCCTATACACCAATTCAGGAGGAAACCCAATAAATTTGGGAAAACCCCCTTTGTGGGAATCGAACTGATGACCTAATGGTCATAAGCTTTATCCCACCCCCAAGATACCACTAGGCTATAATGCCATGGGTATGAAAATTGTGATCTATGATGGAGTTTAACTATAAGTTGGTTGGAGTTAGTGTGGTAGACCAAAACTACAATAAATAAGAAACATTGGTATGAAAATTGCAAGACATTTGTATTTTGTAAAATATACCAATAACCATTAAACCACATGGATCAAAACCACAATTTACTCTATTTTATACTTTGTTGTACTCTTCTTTGGCCCGTTGCGTTAGCCTCTTGGGCCTCTTTCTTTTGAAGCTCCTTAACATTTATGATTTACCTAATAATTTATTGTCAAACTATAGATGACTGGTGAACTATTTGACAATTAAATTGGCCTGGGTTAACCCAATTAACTTGTGTCGCTACCGTGCATTTGAGCTTGCAGATGCCATATAATTTCATCACCAGCGAAAGTAGAATGCCACATGAGGATTAGGTGTTGAGTTCATCATGTTGTCCTTGTATATTCATATACAGGAGCCCGTCTTTGATATTGATAAACTTCCTAGTGTCTTTTTAAGTGTATATTTGTGAAAGAAGATGATATTTCAGGTTGATCAACCTTTTGCAAGTGGTGGCATTGTATCAAAAAAGTTTTGCAAGGAAATTTGGCATGCCATATAGAATAAGCCTGAGGATTATTAGGAAGAGAATGGATGGGCTGCAAAAACTACATACATGGACATGAGAAAGAAATGATGAGGCTTCCAGTGGCGGACTCAGTAATTATTTGCTGGGGTGCGGATGAGATGTTCCATCATATTTTCAATGGATGCAACCGGGTTTTTTTTGCCTAAAACATACACTAAATTTTTTTTCAAGGGGTGCGGCCACCCACCTTGGCCAAAGGATGGGTTCGCCCTTAGAGGCTTCTAATACAACATATTGGTTCTCGATTAATCAGTTATGTTACACATCAAAACCGAAACCGAACCACAAGTTTTGGTTAATTGGGTATGGCTTAACCGAACCATCAATTAATTGTTAGGTTCAATTAATTTGGTTTGGTTAAGTCACTTAATTCGATTATCGTTCTGTTAATTCGGTTATTTGCTAACCCCAATGTGTTAGCGTGTGTTGAAACCAACACAAAGTGAATATATACCGTATATAAGTGACCTCGTGGCTTAATCTCCTACTTCTTTAAGATTCTCGTGGGTTCATAAAAGTTTAAAAATAGAGAAGTTAAATGAGTTAGAATAGTGGGTATGCGGACGCTCATCCCCATGAGGATGAGCCGCCACGTCAGCGCCACGTAAGAGGGGCTTGCAGGGGATGGAACTAGGGGGTGGAGGATGGGGCCCCACAACAATTAAAAAATATAAAACTTTATTTGATTTTAGAGAGAGATAGAGAGAGAGGAGAGACAAAGATGAGAGAGAGAGAAAGAATTGGGCCCGTCATCATCGTCTTAGACTAGCCGGGTTTCACACGACGGGGCGAGGGGGCGGTGTGGGGGACCGGCGCCGGGCCTCGCCGGGCCTAAGAAGGCCCCCATACCGCTTGGTCTTAGAGATATCTTGCTATGTTTAAACAATTGGGTTTCGGATACTTTTAAGAATTTATAGAAAATTCTTGAAATAATAGGATAATCATGATGTTAATTGGGAGTTTTAAGTTAGACATTATAATAAGCATATGGGTGTTGAGGGAATTTGACCTAAATTGATTTTATGTGAGAGTTTTGATTTAGCCATTATAATCAAACACGGCGTTTAAGAAATCGATTAGTGAGTTTTGATGAAAATGCCCTAGAAAGTCATTTAATTGACTAAAGGAATTGAATTGTGTTTTAGTTAGTCTAAACGATTCATGTAGACTCTACTGACCAATTTCACCAAACCAAAAGAGTGTGATATGGTTAAAGTGTGACATGGAACAACTAAATGGGTTATTTTACATATTTGTTTTGGCTTCAAAAAATCAACAGTCAAAAGTATTAAGTAGAGGAATCTACACTCCAATTTAGGAGTTCAACTGAGGATGAATTTGGGATCCTCAGGTGTTTCGGGTTCAGTGGTTGTCTAAGTCGAGGAACTTTTTGGTCCTTAACGGGAGTCTAGTGGGGAGTAATCAATGTAGGATCGTTTTCACGACCGAAACAAGTCGTTCAGAGGTGTTCTTCTCAATACGAGAGGCGGAAACTAACGTATCGAGTTCGTTTCAGCTGAATTGCACAGAAAATCACTTTAAACTGTCTCTGTATTGATATCAAGTCGTTTTACAAAGCTGGAGACACTTCGGCAGAGCTTCGCTACCGGAATCCAATTGTTACAAATGACAAGGCACGACCTCGTATTTATAGGCAACCTTATTTCGCACGAAACCATCCAAACGATATCAGTTTCACACGAAATAGTCATTTCCTGCGAAATGACCAAGTGATTTCGTACGAAATGACTTACATGTCATTTCGTGCGAAATGCCCATAAACATACATTTCTCGTTTTCTCGTTCTACGTGCCCTGATCTATCTAAACAAATACAAGACTCGATACAAGACGAAGTCGACATACATGTGCACCAACAATCAAGGTATAACTGTTATAAATATTTATGCTCCCCACTGAGTGTCGGAGAAATTTGAGCTTTTGAGCCGTTTGTTGGAAGTTATTGGTGCTGGGGTTGGTCAATGGATTCTCCTGGGTGATTTTAACACTGTTAGAATCCTAGAGGAGAGGAAAACTTGGTTTTTAATAGTTCCTGTGTGAAAAATTTTAATGATTTCATTGAGTCGGCTGGTTTGGTGGAGTACAGTATAAAAGGTTGGATATTTACTTTGTTGGCGCCTAATTCCAATAACTTAGCAAGATTGACAGGATTTTGGTCTGCAATGATTTTTTCAATGTTTGGCTTGAAGCGTGTGTTAGAGCGCTCCCGATATTACATTCGGATCATTGCCCGGTGTTGCTAGTCACCAACCAGAATAATTACGGGGCTAAACTGTTTAGGTTTTTCAACTCTTTACTTGATAAGGAAGGTTTTGAAAATGTTGTAGTCAATGCAGTGGGGTCGTACGTCAAAAGGGGTGTTCGTCCGGATGTGGTCTTGGCGAACAAGCTCAGGCATGTCAGGAACATTGTTAAAAAGTGGAGGAAGGATCTTTGTGAAAAGGAAAACGTTGATTTGGTTAGGGATAAAGATGAATTGGATTCTTTGGACAAAGTGAGCGAAGAAAGAGACCTTAATGAGGAAGAAACATGGATTCTTTGGACAAAGTGAGCCCCTCCCCACGTAGGAGGGGCTTGCAGGGGATGGACCTAGGGGTGGAGGATGGGGCCCCACAACAATTAAAAAATATAAAACTTTATTTGATTGTAGAGAGAGATAGAGAGGGAGGAGAGACAAAGATGAGAGAGAGAGAGAAAGAATTGGGCCCGTCATCATCGACTTAGACTAGCCGGGTTTCACACGACGGGGTGAGGGGGCGGTGTGGAGGACCGGCCCCGGGCCTCGCCGGGCCTAAGCCGGCCCCAATACCGCTTGGTCTTAGAGATATCTTGCTATGTTTAAACAATTGGGTTTCGGATACTTTTAAGAATTTATAGAAAATTCTTGAAATAATAGGATAATCATGATGTTAAGTGAGTTTTGATGAAAATGCCCTAGAAAGTCATTTAATTAGCTCAAGGAATTGAATTGTGTTTTAGTTAGTCTAAACGATTCATGTAGACTCTACTGACCAATTTCACCAAACCAAAAGAGTGTGATATGGTTAAAGTGTGACATGGAACAACTGAATGGGTTATCTTTACATATTTGTTTTGGCTTCAAAAAATCAACGGTCAGAAGTATTAAGTAGAGGAATCTACACTCCAATTTAGGAGTTCAACTGAGGATGAATTTGGGATCCTCAGGTGTTTCGGGTTCAGGGGTTGTCTAAGTCGAGGAACTTTTTGGTCCTTAACGGGAGTCTAGTGGGGAGTAATCAATGTAGGATCGTTTTCACGACCGAAACGAGTCGTTCAGAGGTGTTCTTCTCAATACGAGAGGCGGAAACTAACGTATCGAGTTCGTTTCAGCTGAATTGCACAGAAAATCACTTTAAATTGTCTCTGTATTGATATCAAGTCGTTTTACAAAGCTGGAGACACCTCGGCAGAGCTTCGCTACCGGAATCCAATCGTTACAAATGACAAGGCACGACCTCGTATTTATAGGCAACCTTATTTCGCACGAAACCATCCAAATGATATCAGTTTCACACGAAATAGTAAATGACTTACATGTCATTTCGTGCGAAATGCCCATAAACATACATTTCTCGTTTTCTCGTTCTACGTGCCCTGATCTATCTAAACAAATACAAGACTCGATACAAGACGAAGTCGACATACATGTGCACCAACAATCAAGGTATAACTGTTATAAATATTTATGCTCCCCACTGAGTGTCGGAGAAATTTGAGCTTTTGAGCCGTTTGTTGGAAGTTATTGGTGCTGGGGTTGGTCAATGGATTCTCCTGGGTGATTTTAACACTGTTAGAATCCCAGAGGATAGGAAAACTCGGTTTTTAATAGTTCCTGTGTGAAAAATTTTAATGATTTCATTGAGTCGGCTGGTTTGGTGGAGTACAGTATAAAAGGTTGGCGATTTACTTTGTTGGCGCCTAATTCCAATAACTTAGCAAGATTGACAGGATTTTGGTCTGCAATGATTTTTTCAATGTTTGGCTTGAAGCGTGTGTTAGAGCGCTCCCGATATTACATTCGGATCATTGCCCGGTGTTGCTAGTCACCAACCAGAATAATTACGGGGCTAAACTGTTTAGGTTTTTCAACTCTTTACTTGATATGGAAGGTTTTGAAAATGTTGTAGTCAATGCAGTGGGGTCGTACGTCAAAAGGGGTGTTCGTCTGGATGTGGTCCTGGCGAACAAGCTCAAGCATGTCAGGAACATTGTTAAAAAGTGGAGGAAGGGTCTTTGTATAAAGGAAAACGTTGATTTGGTTAGGGATAAAGATGAATTGGATTCTTTGGACAAAGTGAGCGAAGAAAGAGACCTTAATGAGGAAGAAACATGGATTAAGGAAGAAGTCCTGAAAAATATTTGTGAACGTGAGTGTTTGGCGGCTTTGGACCTGAAACAAAAATCTCACTGTCGTTGGGGCTATAGAGGGGGATGAAAACTCCGCTTCTTTCATAGACTTATCAACAACATGAAGCGTAAAAATGGTATTCCGGGGCTAAATGTTGGTGGGGGTGGGGGGGTTTGGTCACCGACCAAAAGAAGGTTAAGAAAGAGATATTTGGCTTTTTCAGGAACCATTTTTCTGAAAAAGTTAAGAACAGACCTTTTTTGTCTTGCCCCGGGGTTAAAAGTTTTTGGCTGAGGATGCTAATAGGGTGTCGGAGCGGTTATCGGATAAGGAAATAAAAGATGCAGTGTTTGAATGTGGGTCAGACAAAGCTCCAGGTTCGGATGGTTTTAATTTTAAAATTTTGAAACATTTTTGGTCCTTATTTCAGGAGGAGTTTAAAAATGTGATGGACCATTTTTTCGAAACGGGGTCTATCGACGGTGGGTGCAGTACGTCTTTCATTACTTTGGTCCCCAAAGTTATCGATCCGACTGGGCTTAAGGACTACAGACCGATTAACTTAATTGGCGTGATCAATAAAGTTGTTTCGAAGATTCTAGCGAATAGGCTGAAAGGGGTTATTGGTAAAGTGATTTCGGAGTCTCAATATGCATTTGTTAGGGATAGATACATTCTGGACAGCCCTATGATCCTGAGTGAGGTCTGGTCTTGGCTTAAGAAAGTGGGTAATAAAGTGTTTATTTTTAAAATTGACTTCGAGAAAGCGTATGACAACGTTAACTGGAGATTCCTGCTTGAGATGTTGGCGCAGATGGGGTTCTCTACTCTTTGATGCAACTGGGTTAAAGGGATTCTTATGTCGGCTAGGTCTTCTGTCACACCCCCAAAATCCAAACGCGGAGTATCACCGCAGGAGGCGTGACATTACCAGGATCAAGCCACCAATCATATTGAACAATGTAATATAATAAAGATAAACCAAACACAATATAATTGGTGTCCAAAACAATTTAACCAAATTCAAGTATCAGCGGAAGCATAAAGTGTGAAACCAAATCATAAGTTTTAAATGTTCAAATGTTTCACATGGAACTCAACAGTCCATGTCCCACAACGACTCTTCCCCATGCAAGCACCTGCTAAGTACCTAATGACCAACAAAGCATGTAGTAATGAGTCAACAACAAAGTTGAGCGAGTTCACAGTTGGGTGTTTGTTTAAGTTATTCCAAAAACATAGTTTCCTTTAACTGGCATCCTTGTCGTGGGGGTTACCCCATAGTAGAAAACATGATTTGTTTAATCCCATTTACTCTGGCTATCCAGCCGTGGGGGCTACCCCATGTTTATACTACTAGACTCGTTACCATATCGACTACTGACATTAGTCATGTTTATGTACCCTTGCGTCAATGTCTATCATCATTGACGTGCCTAGTCCATTAGTCCACGCCCGTCCTCTGCGGCACGGTGTGAGGTTTGTCAAACCTAATAGCGCTATTTAACCAATGACCCATTCGCCATTGGCCTCGGCGATTAAGTCGATATAAAAGGAGGGACTTAGTGATAGAGTTTTGGTCTAGTCAACTTTAAACTGTCCAAGAGGACGAGGAATTTCATTCCTTAACCCGTACTGTCCTACCCAAGAAGGATGAGGAATCCTTATTCCTTAACCTATTCCCAACCCACCGGGAATTACCATGCTTTGTAGAAAGTGTGAACTCACCTTAGGTTAGCTCGGCAGACAAGCAAAAGGTCAATCGAGCTGCTTGGGTCAACCACGTCCTAACATGGTTACCATACAAGTCAGGTCTAGGTTCAAGTAGTGCACGTATGTTTACACAGATTTAACAAATCAAGAACACGTAACGATCATGGCATACACATAAGACATGTTAAATGATAACTTGTTTAGCATACACACGAAGCCCAAACATTACTTGGTCCAACATGTTGTGCGATCAGCACATCCTTGTGCGATCCACGACATGTTGTGCGATTCACCATAAACCCGGCCCAAACAGTCAAAAGACCAAACGTAGATACACGGCCCAATTAATAACAAACATGAGTCTTGTGCGGTCCGGATGGAATTGTGCGACTGAGAAGTCCTTGTGCGATCCGGATAACTTGTGCGACTGGGTTGGGCCATTCGGTCCAATGACATATATTAAGTCTAACTATTATGTGTGGCCCAAGACTTGTGCGATCGACACTGGCTTGTGCGATCCACATGTCTTGTGCGATCATGCAATCTAGTGTGGTACATAGTGCTTTAACAGTTGTGCCCCAGAATATCTTAGCTTGTGCGATTGGGAGCTTGTGCGACTAAGCTCTTGTGCGATTAAGAGACTTGTGTGGTCAGTTACATGTTTCCTAAAATTATGCGATCAATTACCTTGTTTCCCTTTATTTTGCAAGACTAATTCTAACAGTTTCCAACCTTTACATTGATCGATCAAATCAAGGGTTTTTAATTAATTCATTATCATAACAACTCATCACCATCTTCATCGAATTAACAATAGGGTTAACATCTAAATCCTTAACTCAGCAAGCAATAATTCTGGACAAAACATACTAATCATCCAATTTCACCACAGCCAATTTAACATGCATACAGTTTCATATCATCATTCAAATCATAGCATCATCAAACCCTATATTGATCCGTATATACTACACATGTGCGCCGATTATATGAACATCAAACCCTAACAGTTTACATCACAATCAATCGCCTATCATCCCTAAATCGTCATGTAAAACATATAAATCACATCATCATGTAATATGCTATCAGTAGTTAAAACGCTAACCAGTTAGAGAAGAGAGCAAGGATTGATCCGAACACAAAAGATTCGAGAGAAGGGGTTGTGGCCGTCGGCTTCGAGAGGAGAGAAAGAGAGAGTAGGGTTTGTGTTTAGAGTGTTTAACAAATAATGAGGAAACCAAACCTCACAAAGGTTTTGTGTTGGTTTATATAGGGGAGTAGGCCGAACCCTTTACATGGGCTGCCCCTTGGTTCGATTACAAAAGATGTGGGCCGAGGATTGTGTGGCACTAAAGCCCAATAGCTTGTGCGAATGGGTTCATGTTGTGCGGGTACGTTATACATACATATATTACACACATTCACATAACATGTAGCATTTATTCGATAACATCAACATATCAATAAATCGCATAGAGTTCATACACGTCACATTAAACACAAAGATAGGTTCTGAAATACGAGTTGTCACATCTTCGGTCCTGGTCAACGGATCGCCAACGTTCGTTTTTCAGTGTCAAAAGGGCATTCGGCAAGGGGTCCCCTTTCTCCTTTTCTTTTCCTTATTGTTATGGAGGCTTTCTTTTGTTTGATTTCTAAAGCTTGTAACTCAGGGAGCTTTAAGGGGATAAAGTTACCCAACGGGGGTCTGGTTATTTCACACCTCCTCTATATGGACGACGCCTTGATTATTGGGGAATGGTCGGAGGAGAATATTATTATGGTGGCGAGAATTATTTGGGTTTTTTTTATGCGTGCTCAGGTTTAAAGATTAACTTTCATAAATCTAATTTGTTCGAAGTTGGAGTTGGGAGTTTGAGGTTGCTCAGCTAGCTTTGGTTTTGGGTTGCAATAAAGGAACTGCTCCTTTTAATTATTTGGGAATTCCTTTAGGTGCCAACATGAACCGTATTCTAACTGGGACCTTATAGTGAAGATTTTCTCTAATCTCTTGGCGTCATGGAAGGCAAATTCTCTGTCAATCGGTGGTCAGTTGGTCTTAACCAAAGCGGTATTAGAAAGTTTACCCGTTTACTTTTTCTCAATCTCTAAGGTGCCGGTTAAAGTTGTTGAGAAATTGGAGTCTCTCATGAAAAATTTCTTATGGGGCGGTTCGGAGTAGTCCAAAAAAATGCATTGGGTTGCTTGGGATAAGGTGCCGCCATTCGTTGTCGTATCTGAGCAATCTTTTCTGTTGTATCTACTACAAGTTCTGGGCCAGTGATTTGGCTGTCGCCAACTTCCGCCCAGCAAAGAGGTGATCGGCATTTACGTCTGTACAATGCCTCAAACGGAGCGGCCTGGATGCTGCTGTGGTAGCTGTTATTATACGAAAACTCCACCAAAGGGAGGTGTCTTTCCCAACCATTGCCAAAATCGATTACACATGCTCGAAGCATGTCTTCAAGGGTTTGGATGGTGGGCTCAGACTGCCCATCCATTTATGGGTGATAAGCGGTGCTCATGTCTAGTCGTGAGCCAAATGACTTGTGCATTGCTTGCCACAGTTCAGAAGTAAAACGCGCATCACGATCGGAAATGATGGAGGTTGGCACCCCGTGCCTTGATACTACTTCCTTTAAGTAAACGTCTGCTAAAGTAGAGAACTTGTCTGTTTCTTTGATAGCCAAAAAGTGTGCGGACTTAGTCAACCTATCCACTATCACCCAAATAGTGTCATTTCCGCGTTGAGATCTAGGCAGGCCAGTAACGAAATCCATGGAAATTTGCTCCCATTTCCATGTCGAGATCTCTGGTTGTTGGAGCAGGCCTGATGGTTTCTGATATTCGATCTTGACTCTCGCACAAGTCAAACATTTGCTGACGTAGGTTGCTATGTTGGCTTTCATGCTAGGCCACCAATATGTAGTCTTTAAGTCGTGGTACATCTTATCCGAACCAGGATGTACTGAGTAACGAGACTTGTGCGCTTCATCCATCACAAGCTCGCGTAAGTTTCCATAAAGTGGAACCCAGATGCACCTTGTTACGTAGTAGGCGTCGTCTTCCTTTTGTTCTAACCGTTTCCTTGATCCTCGTAGGGACTCCGCCCTGATGTTCTCTGCTTTCAATGCTTCAACCTGAGCATCTCGTATCTGAGTGGGAAGGCTAGATTGGATGGTAAGTTGTAACGCTCGCACGCCCTTAGGTGTAGTATCCTTTCGACTGAGGGCGTCGGCCACAACATTGGCTTTGCCCGGATGGTACTTGATCGCACATTCGTAATCATTCAAGAGCTCGACCCATCGACGTTGTCGCATGTTTAACTCCTTTTGCTTGAAGATATGCTCAAGACTCCTGTGATCGGTGTAAATGGTGCACTTGGTACCGTACATGTAATGTCTCCATATCTTAAGAGCAAAAACCACTGCTCCCAACTCCAAGTCGTGCGTAGTGTAGTTCCTTTCGTGAACTTTAAGTTAGCGTGATGCGTAAGCGATGACCTTGTCACGTTGCATCAACACACAACCAAGTCCTTGGATGGACGCGTCGCAATAAACCACGAAATCGTCGGTGCCTTCAGGCAGTGAGAGAATTGGTGCGCTACAAAGTCTATCTTTTAAGTGATGAAACGCAGATTCCTGTGCATCACTCCAACGATAGATGACACCCTTCTGAGTTAGTGAGGTGAGAGGTTGCGCAATCTTGGAGAAATCCTTGATGAACCTTCTATAGTAGCCTGCCAATCCCAAGAATTGGCGGATTTCTGTTGGTGTACGGGGTGCAGGCCAGTTCCTGATTGAGTCAACCTTGGATGGATCAACGTGGATCCCATCCTCATTCACCACGTGGCCTAGAAAATGGACTTCACGAAGCCAGAAGTCACATTTAGTAAATTTAGCGTATAGATGTTCCGTTCGAAGAAGTTCCAAAATGAGTTGCAGATGACGCTCATGTTCCTCCTGACTCTTGGAATAGATCAGGATGTCGTCGATGAATACAATAACAAATTTATTCAGGTAAGGTTTGCACACTCTGTTCATAAGATCCATGAAGACCGCGGGTGCGTTTGTCAATCCAAAAGGCATAACCAGAAACTCGTAATGCCCATAACGAGTCCTGAATGTTGTTTTAGAGATGTCCTCGTCTCGGACTCTCAGTTGATGGTAGCTTGACCTCAGGTCAATCTTTGAGTAGAAACTCGACCCTTGCAACTGGTCGAATAGGTCATCAATGCGTGGAAGGGGGTAGCGATTCTTCACAGTCACCTTGTTGAGTTCGCGGTAGTCAATACACATTCTGAAGGTACCGTCTTTCTTCTTCACAAATAATACTGGAGCTCCCCAAGGCGAAGAGCTAGGATGTATGAAACCCTTTTCCAAGAGTTCTTGTAACTGCGCGGATAGTTCTTCTAGTTCAGATGGAGCTAAACGATAAGGTGCACGAGCTATTGGTGCTGCTCCAGGAGCTAACTCGATTTGAAACTCAACCTGATGATGGGGCGGAAGACCAGGTAATTCCTCAAGAAATACCTCAGGGAAGTCGCATACAATAGGAATATCTTCTATCTTCTTTTCCTTCGTGGAGGTGTCAGTAACGAGAGCTAGAATAGCTGTGTGGCCCTTACGCAAGCATTTCTGGGCCTTAAGGAAAGAGATGATGCTCACGATAGCACCACTCTTGTCGCCACGTGTAACACCTCGAAAAATTTATGTCCAATAATGTATCGACACGTGTCATGAGCTTTAAACATGTAAAAGATTACTTTAGAGGGACTAAAGTTGACAAAGAAAGAAAGTATGTGAATATAAGGGTTCAAAGTGTCAACAATGGATAAATATACTTTACTGTAATCCTACATGATGTTTATACCCTTAAACGAATGAATCATGGATCATACGAAGCTAATTGTGGAAGAAAGTGAGAAATTACAAACTCCAGGGGTTAAATATGTCAACATGTTTAAAGTATACCTCTGAGTGACCTTTTAGCAAACCCGAAGCTTTGTAATGGTAAATTATACTCACTAGAATATGTGATAAAAATTTCACCAAGTTTCGTTATCGTATGAGAAAGTTATGACAATATTCGTATACGAGGGGTTAAAGGCGTCAACGTTGAAATTTAAGGCTTTTCGGGTGATCACAAAGTTAACCAAGGACTTGACAAAGTTTGTATTTGTCTTTGAGTCCTTAAAAATCAAGTTAGAGGGCTTAAAATGCAAATTGGGAAGTTGAAACCACGTTTGGAAGGACCAAGGACCAAAAGTGCAAAAGTTAAAATATGTTTGGCTGGTTCTGGAAGGCCAGGCGGCCCGTGTAAGAGTGCCCTATGGGCTTACGCGGCCCGTGTGAGCAGTACAGCGACAGAATTCACCTGCAGGTGTCTGTCCAGGCCTGTTAACCGACTTAAAACCTTGTTTTCTTATACCAGGGACTCCCCCACTGGTATTTCATGCACTAGGGACAGATGGAACCATCTCATAACATGTGTAGACTTGCATGGCATGATCTAATGGCATCAAAACTCATATATAAGGAGCCCTTTAGTTGCAATATTGAGCACATTCATTTGCAAGCTTTACAACTTCACTTCTGGAGCTCTCTGGTCAGAAACCAAGATTCCTTAGGCTTCCTAATCGTGCATAGGACTCTTGTAAGTGTCCTCAACCCTTCTTAATTCAGTTTAGCCTAGTTAATTAGCTTAAAGTCAAACCGTCGTAATTAGAGTTTGACTTCATGATTATTTATAATTTTTCCAGTCAAATCACGAATTGAAAGTACCTATGAGTTGGTAATTATGTGGGTAATAAACCCTTAAAAGGGTACCCTCTGATTCCCACTTTAACTAGGTCAATTGTCGGGTCAAAGTTTATCTTAAAAAGTCAACAGAAAGCTTATTTTCAAATTAATGCATAATTAGCAATGTAGAACCCATACAACCTGTTTTATCACTAATATAACTTGGTAATTAATGTAAGAACATGTCTAAACATGTTCAACCCGACAATTTTCAGTTTAGGCTCGGTTCGGAACCGAAAGTCGCATAATTTGACTTCTGCTTTGACTTTCAGTTCTGACCCGTTTGAGCATAGTTTAGAAATGATCTAGAGCTTTATTTAGACCAGGTTTCATATAAGTATAACCCTCTATGATTATACAACTTGGTTCATTAGTTACCCGATTCATATGCATGTTTCCGTTAAATGCTTAAATGTTGACTATTATGCCCATATGACCTTAAAACGTGATTTTTGAAAATGTAAAAGAGTAGAAACCTTCATTACTAATTTATAGACTTGTCCCTAAAATTTGACATCAGTTTGAGGTCTAGATTAGGAGTTATGCTCATTAGCGTAAATGAAAAGCTTTTTATTAATTAAACGGCGTAATTAGCATATAGCCTATCTAAACCCAATTTTTAATACCAAAATTTTTACCTACTGATATAAAATAATATTTTGGGATTTTTGAAGTTTTTTATTTAATTTTAGGCTGAGCATAACATAGAGTTTCTAAGCTTGATTCGGTAATCGCCGGTTTTGCCCTTTTGGCCTATAAAATGAGTTTTACAAATTATTTTGATATCAAACCTTTTTCTATTGATCTAATATGATAAATAAAATATTTTAAGCTTTCTGGAATAATAAAAATATCAGTTTTTCTTATAAAACCCGGAAATCGCTTAAAACCGCCTTTTTATGCGTTTTAAACGCATAGTATGTATTAAAACCATTTTAGATATATAAGACTTGATACCTACTGATGTTTTAAGTAAATTTTTATACTTTAGCAGTAAGCAAAAGTTTTAAACTCAAATTTCCAGATTTGACCTTTAAACCTTAGGTGAAATTACCAAAATGCCCCTTCGGTGCATAATATGGTTAGAAATGATAAATTTCACATATAGGTTATACCCTACTGATATAACTTAGAAAATTAAGTATTTTTACTGACTACATCAGACCCGAAACTCAGAATCATGTTAAATCTCTTTTATAACCTTTTAAATGACCAAAATACCCCTACGGGGCATAATTTTAGTTTAAATCCATTTTGGGCATAATAGAAGATATCTTACTGATGTCACAACATATTTAAGGCATATTAACTTAGGAAACCTGTATATGACTCTTATGGTTACCCGTTACGCATATTTCGCGTTCGGTTTGGTTTATGTAACTAGTTTGCATAAATTAACCGAAACGGGTCAAACCTTATCATTTTTGTCTCAAAATCCAGAATGTGTTTAGTTTACCCATATTATACAAGTCTCCAAACTTGTCGGGTCTAAATCATATTCTATCCCGGTCTTCACTTAATCGTGCATTTGAACCGTATCTTCTTTTAAAACTAACCGGTCTAAGTTTAGGCTTAATTAAAGACCCGTTAGGAATCTAATAGGTTATTAAAAACCTTTGTTCCAGAATATGAGACCCGATAAAAGCTATTTCAACTTGCGGTTTGTGATTATACATTGCTCAGGTAAATACTTTTAACTTATTTTCCTTATACGGGCTTGGGGTACGGTATATAAAATACCACTTGGTCGGGCATGGAATGTTTAATTGTATGAAGGTTAAATTATTGAAATGTTCCGTTTAAATTTTTTTGTTTGCTTAAAACCTTTGGGGGGTTAATGACCATGTCCCGGATATCCTTGGCATCATTTTACGAAATGGCCACCACCTAAGCACGGGGTGTAGGCGTACACCCGACAGTGGATATATAAATAATAAGGTATAACCGCCGGTTTCGGGAATAACCCGCCGCGGGACTATATCATGTGGTGTGTCTGTTAATCTTTAACCCGGTGTCAATCCGGTCTAATGAACGTATAACGAACATGTAATTCTTTTACAAGTTTATATACAAATAATTATCCCAAGTTATAAAAATGTTTTGTGCCTTGTGCATTTAAATCAATTTTGTTAAACCTTTTCAAAATGAGTCAGTTAATTGTATTTACCAGTGTAAACTGACGTATTTTCCCAAAAAGGCTAAGTGAAGGTACTACTCGAAATAGGATGGCCTCTCCTTAGCATCAATAAGAGTCTCGCAAGCTTGGATGCATTTTAAATCTGATGAACTATGTTTCCTTTTTATTTGATCCGCCTGTGGATCTGTTTCAACTATTTTGTGATAATATTACAATTCATTCAGTTGAAATAAATCTATCTTTTGCTTCCACTGTGCATTTAAAATTGTGTTGTTTGACTATGATGATATCAACAACGTAACGATACTCCCCACCGGTAATACGTGGAAATATCGGGGTGTGACAGGTTGGTATCAGAGCCAACACTGAGTGAATTAAACACTAGCCTTTTGTGTTTAATCCCAGTTACACAGTTGCACATTCCTAAATTTTCGAGTCTAGACAAAGAACTTAGGACAAATCCTGAATTGTTTTATTTTTGTCTTTTATATATTTCCTTGTTGTTATCTTTGTTTATGTTGACAGGTTAAATCATGCCACCAAGATTCAACAGGGGAAGAGGAAAAGCACCAATCACAGGCCACGACCATGAGGCCGGGCCCTCACACAGACGAACCCCACCAGCCTCAATGAGTACGAGTCCTCAGGAGCATTGGAGGACGTATATAGAGCCAGCGAGGCGATCCGTCTCGCTAAGTTCGTCACCATCCTATCACCATTCCTACGGACCTCATTCTGAAAATGAGCCCTGTAACCCGCAGCCATCTTTCATCCCCCTCCAGAGATCCAGCCCTCACTATTCATTCGAGGACCCGACACCTGTCTTCCAAAGCCGGTTCAACCCGGCAAACTACATTGAAGAACCAGTGGGTTTTAACCCACTAGGAGCTGAAGACCATTTCCTAGGCGACCATGCGATGGACATGGACGAGGATACCAATCCTGTAGAGCCACCGTCCGGAACCCCTAACCATCCCATCGAAATTTCGGATGGGTCATCTTTTGTGGGATCACCTTATAATGGTCCCGACAGTTATGAGGAGAGGTTCAGACAGATCGATTGGGTGTTTACCCCCAGTTACCACAACTCTCCACAGCCGTAGCAGCCACAAGATGATCCCTCCGAGGATTCCCGTTTCTTAGAGGTCACTCCGCCACCACAACCAGCCCCGCAGCAGCCTCCGGAGCCACCGAGGCGAAGAAGATCGAACGCATGGATGTCCGTGCGACGAGGAGTGCGTATCAGCACCCCTCAACCTTCAAGTGGCAGCCACTACTCACCACTCCATGAAGACCCGCGGACGGGAGGTCATTCAAACCCCATCTAGGTTGTAAACTCTGCGCCTGTTGCGCCACCACTATTGGGCTTTGGTGACCTAACTCCTACATACGCCGGCTCAGCGGCGTATAATCCCTTTGTGCAGCCGGCCCACACCAATTACAACTACGCTAATGTCGACCCGTACCAGGCAGCGTGGGATTACAACGCTCTCCACCCGAAAGGATCCTTTGGGGTCCCATATCAAACCGGATACTCACACTATGGGTACCCACCTTATGGGTATCAACAACCACCGCCTCCTCAACCTCCGCTATATCAGCAACCCCCGCAGCCGCTAATGATGTCGCCACCGCAACATCAGGAAATTCTTCAAAGGATAAATGAGGTGCGGGAAGACCGAAGGCAAAACCGAGGAATGTTCAAGGGTCTGGTGAACTTGATTAAAGGGAAAAGCAAAAAGGATCATTAAATCCTTTGTTTGTTTATTTGTTTATTTAAATGTTTAATCATGTCCCTGCGTGGACATTTGTTTCTGTATTCAGCCCCTACATGGGCATGTCTTTCTGTATTCTGTCCCTGGGTGGGCATGTCTTTTTGTTAACCCCTGCGTGGGTATGTTGTTTCTGTTTAAGCCCCTGCGCAGGCATGTTATTCTTGTAGAAGTCCCGTTTAGGGCAAATCTGTACTTGGTTAATTTTGTAGTGGAATGATTTAATTTAAATTTTCATTTTGTTAAATTATATGCATAAATGTAATATGTGAGAAAAATGAAAAATAACGTTCCTTTTTTAAGACCTACCATTATAATAAAATAATAAAAATCTAAAAAAAAGGGGACAAAACCTAGCCATGTGTCGTTATAAGACAGGGCCAAGATGGTAATACCTCAAATTAGATTCAGGTCCTTATTAACACCTCAATTTAGAATAGTTCTGCGTTAAATATTAAAAAGAATCTTAAAGGTAAGACCTAGTCTATATGTCGTTGCAGACATGACCAAGATGGTAAAACCTATTCAAAAGGTTCCAATCCTTGTTAACATCTAAAAACATGTTAACACTCTTGACAAAAGTGATTCGATAAAATCACCTAAGTCATCCTTATATTAGATTCTCACAAATACTTTTTAAATTAAAACATCCATTAGGGATATAACGCCTACGAGCTATACTCATTGTCATATAAGACAAAAGACAGTCGTGGTCTTCGACCCCCTGTTAAGAAGAGGTAATGAATTAGAAATTAAAACCTCAATACCATGACCCTATAAAATCATGATTAAAATCTTAAAACCGTCCACGCGACTAGGCCTTTTTGCCATTAATATAATTTAATTATAACTAAGGATTACTATAATATCCTGAATATATATATGCCTAACAAATTAATCAAAATGGTTTCTTAAATACCATGATTAATAAATCATATAGGATGATAAAACTGTTACGGACCTCTGAATGAATTAAAATCATTATTTTATGTAGCAATCAAGCTACATGGCAGAGTCTGAGGAAATAAACAGTCACCCTCGGGAAAATCATGATACCACGAAGATCAACGTAACTGGTGCGGAACTCCAAGCACTGATTGATAATGCTGTTACCAAGGCCATAGATAGGCAGTTTAATGAGTCAAGTGGTACTCGAAGCAAGGCCTCATCTGTACCCCATTCTAAACCTAAGACTCACTCTGAGGCTCATGGTAAACCACCATCAAAGAAGAATGATGACGATCATCACTCCTCAAACCAGCATAGCGTACCGTCTAAGAAAATTGTATTGGGTCAGGAACCACGTACAAAGACTTGCTCCTATAAGTATTTCGTATCCTGTAAACCCAGGGATTTTACTGGGGAGAAAGGAGCAGTTGATTGCATGTCCTGGTTAGATGAGATGGACACTGTGGTAGATATCAGTGGTTGCGCTGATAAGGATGTTGTAAAGTTTGTATCTCAGTCATTCAAGGGTGGGGCACTAGCCTGGTAGAGGTCGTTGATCCAAGCTACTGGGAAGATCCCATTGTAAAATCTGTCTTGGGAGCAATTTGTGACACTGATTAAGGAAAACTACTGCCCTCAGCATGAGGTTGAAAAGATTGAAGCTAATTTCTTGTCATTGGTTATGAAAAACCTGGATTGTCAAGCCTACCTTACGAGCTTCAATACTATGTCAACATTGGTTCCGTATCTGGTGACTCCGGAACCCAAGTGGATAGCTCGTTTCATTGGGGGTTTGGCCCCAGAAATCAAGGCCAGTGTGAAGGCCTCCAGACCAGCTACTTTCAGGTCTGCAGCTGATATATCATTGTCCCTTACATTGGACGCGGTCAGGCAGAGATCGCTCAGAAACACCGATTCTGAGAAGAGAAAGCGTGAGGATGACAACTCACGACGGTCAGACAAGAAACATAAGGGAAACAATGACCACAAAAAGAGTTCTGGAACTAAAAAGGATGGTCATCAGTCAGGTGATAAGCCCAAGTGTAAGGTCTATAAGAAGCACTATTTCGGGAGGTGCATATATGAATCGAAATCCCAGTCACAGCCAAGAGTTTATGGGATTTGTAAATCCTCTGTGCCCAAGACCTTAGACTGTAAGAAAATCAAGGATGCTACTTGTTATAACTGCAATGAAAAAGGGCATATCAAGTCCAACTGCCCAAAGTTTGCTAAGAAAGCTGAGGAAGGGAAAAAGACCAATGCTAGGGTCTTCCAGATGAACGCACAAGAGGCGATCCAGAATGATAATGTCATAACAGGTACTTTCCTTATTAATGATGTTTATGCAAGGGTGTTATTTGATTCTGGAGCAGATAAGTCATTTGTTGATGATAAGTTTTGTAAGGCGTTAAACCTACCTGTTAGAACCCTAAGCATAAAATATGAGGTTGAATTAGCCGATGGCACCATAGGAACCACATCAACCGTGTTAGATGGATGTGTTATCTCCATTAGGAACCACTCTTTTCCATTATCCTTACTTCCTTTGAAGTTAGCCGGTTTTGACATAGTAATAGGCATGGATTGGATATCTCATAACCAAGCCCAGATTGTGTGTGACAAGAAGCAAGTGGTGATCAAGACTCCGTCTGGTGAGCCACTTTTAAATTGATCAAATTTAGTAGATGATATGATAATTTTAACAATTTTCAGGTACATAATTATATTTGTAATGTACAATAAAAGTATAAAACTTTATAAACTAGTTATGAACTATTAATTTTTTATATGGGACCCGTTTATATAAAGTGGGTGGCGCACCCACCCCCGAATGTTTCTGTTAAAAGTGTAAAATTTCCATTTTTTCATCTGAAAATTTTAAAATTATATAGGATTGTTCCCCCAATTATTTTGCCTAAATATATTTATACAATTTATAAATCGGGTCTCATGAGTTTCCGCCCTCTCGGAACTTTTGATCAAGCTCCGCCACTGGTTTATATAGTATACGGACAATTTTATGAAAAGATGCAATGCACAAATTTATTAATAGAAATCGGATCATGTGTTATTAGTTGGTATGAAAGTGTTATGGATGGTCTCGTTCCGTGAAATGTTGTAAAGTCAATAATTTATCTATCTTTTACTATGAATTTATCAACTTTTATAAGATAATAACAAGTTATAAAAGTAAAAGACAAACTAATCTTTTCTTTGTCTTATTAGCTACTAATATTGATTATTTGATTAACAACCAGTTGTTTAAAGAATACTAACATGCCAAATATGTGTTGGTTTATAGGAAATGCAATTCATTTTTTTTATAAAATTTTGAGTTACATTCACTACTAGGTAGGAAGCTTCGTGAGATACGATATTAGATTTACGATACACCTCCCCTCGGACTAAAATGAACCCACCCTAGTTTTCGACTACCCCACAAAACATATTCATTGTCCCTTATATTTAGTTTCATATATAAAGTAAATAATTTCAATTAAAAACCAATAATTTCCTTTTCAAATAATAATAATAATAATAATAATAATAATAATAATAATAATAATAATAATAATAATAATAATAATAATTACATCTAGATGCTTAGCAACAAAGTAAATATCAAGAACATATATATATTTTTTGAAAATTAAATATCAAGAATATATGATGTATCTATAAAAAGAACTTTATGATAAATAGGTGGATATAGCTTGTAATCTAGTGGTATAAAAGTGTAGCAATGTTTCAATCTAAGTGGTTAGAGGTTTTAGTCGTATATGAACATTACCATTAGTGTAGATTTATAAGTGCTTAGACTTAAGGTGTGTGAGTTACCACTTTAAAAAAAAATAGGCGGAGATGGAGCTCGGGTCGACATATATCACTAAGGCTGGTGGGTATGGTATAAATCTTTTATGAGTTTTATCACGCCACATTAGCGCCATGTCATATAGGGGGCTTTAAAACCCCCTCTTTTACTTGTATGCAATGGTTTAAAGCTCCTTTAAAACATCCTATTAAACAAAATATAAAAAAAATTAAATAAATAAAGATCAAATTTGATTGGTTGAAAAGAATGTACCCCATCTCTACATGTCAACGCCCAAGGAGTGGCTATGGGACGCTAAAATGCCTGATTTGGCCAGGGACACTATACCACACCCCTAGCCTAACATTAAATAAATCTATTAAAAAAAGATGAACCTAAATGTAAAATGCATGGCACAATTAATTATGATAGATACATAAGAATTTGGCAGTCAACATCTACTGGCCAATTTCACCGACGCACTCCTACTATAAATTCTCTTCTTCACCATCATCAACCAAACACACAGTCTTCATTGTTTATTGCTAATTTGAAGAAGAAGATGAAGGTCTCATTTGCGGTTCTTCTCCTCCTTGCTCTTCTCTTCACATCCGCCTACGCGATTTCCCCCGCCCCCTCCCCAAGTATTTCATCCATCCATCCATCCTCTTTAATCAACTTGTTAATAATTTGTCATTGTTTCTGATTACTTAATATAATGCAGGTAGATTTGGGTGCGATAAGAAGTGCGCGTTGAGGTGTTCGAAATCTGGATGGAAAGACAGGTGCCTCAAGTATTGCGGAATTTGTTGCGGCAAATGCAACGGGTGCGTTCCTTCGGGTCCCTACGCACCTAAGGCTCAATGCCCTTGCTACCGTGATATGAAGAACCCCAAGGGCAGGGACAAGTGCCCTTAAATTTATATAATCTCACTATTTAGTATAATTCCCACCCTTATATTTTGTTTATCAGTTTTATAATCTCACTATTTAGAATAAATGTCTTCGGTTTTGCGAAGGAAGAATGTTGTATTTTGTACGTTGTGAAAATAAATTAGTGTTATGTTCATTTCGAATAAATCTTGTTATAATGTTTGATTGGTTTTTACCCTATCAATAAACTTTATTAAAAATATGTTTATCTCATTTAATACACTAATGTAACAATTTGGATCCGTACTATGGTTGTGGCCGATTGCAAAACTCTCACGGGGCGAATCAGGCCAACTATTGATTTTGAAGAAATAGTTCTCATGAACCAAGTGATTCAAAGTAGATACCATCACATCTGCATTGCGTCTTTGATGAACGGAATATAATTTTGATTCAAAACATTATATTTCTAAATTTTGAATTGGGGTTAAATACCTTATTGGTCTTTATGGTTTGCAGAATTGCAGATATTGCAAGCTTGGTCCTACACATTATACAAATTATTACTAATTTGTTCCCTTTGATTTATTTTTCATAATCAAGACAGTCCTTGCCATGGATGGTCGTTAGTATAGAACATTAAGTCTGTTTAAAGTGACTATTATACCCCCGATGCTGAAAGACAAAACACTTAAAAAAATTTAAAAATACATAAAACTTTAAGTCGGCCCCACCACCGGTCAACGCCCACAAAACAACCCCTGGTTGGCGTTTTCCACGGCGTTGTGTGGGGGCAGGGTATTCTTCATCGACGTGTGGGGCAATTTGGTTGGTGATGTGGCGTGAGTTGATTGGTGGTTTGTGGCAGGAAGTTTGTGCTTTGATAGTTTTTTTTATACACTAGGTGGGGCCCTTACCACGCCCAACACCACCTCGTGCTTTTTTACCATGCTCTCTTGTTTATGTGAAACTCTGATTATCCGAGACATTTCCCGGAACCGCAGATGAATCCGACGAAGGAGATTTACCTTGTTTCACTGACCAAGAGGAAGCACTGACCCCTATAGTTCCGAGTTAATGACACTGGGGGAATAAGGATGATGATTTATTCATAAAACGCACATTTCCTTAACTTTCTTAGCATCTGTTGACAAAATCTCCATCGATTGAACAGTACCCTATACATTTTCTGGTTGAAAACTAACCTTCACAACAGAACCCTCATCTAGATACGCCTCTTTAACTAATTATTCATCACTTTTTTTAGCAGATCTTGTAAAATGGACAAGAGATGGCATTGGTGGAGGCTGTTTCTACTTTTTTTTCCATCAAATAAAATGAAATGATTTTTTTTAACAGCAACTTCACTTTATATATATATAGGACAAAGATCCGTTAGAAACTACTCCTTATTGCGAGAACCGCGAGAACCAATGTAAACACAACAAAAAATGCCTAAAATAGCTAAAAACACACACAAAAAAGTTTTTTTAAAATATTTTTTATGTTAAAATCGCTACTTTTAGTAGCAAAAAAAAAATTAAAATTTTTTTTGGCTACTAAAAGTAGCGATTTTAACATAAAAAATATTAAAAAAAAAATTTAGATTTTTTTTTTATTTTTTTAGGTTTTAGTTTTTAGCATTTTAGCTTGGGGGTGGGGGTGGGGGGGTTTAGGTTTTTTTTTTTTTTTTGGGGGGGCGGGGGTTGGGGTTAGGTTTTTTTAGCTATTTTAGGTTGTGTTCACATTGGTTCTCGCGGTTCTCGCAATAAAGGTGGTTCTCGCATGAACCTTACCCTATATATATATATATAAAGAGCCAGCAAGAAACTGGGGACAAACAAGAACAAAACAGAAAACGCCACAAAACACACATTACAACAAGCTAACAATATTGAACTCCATCCAGTCTTCCCATGCGAGGGCCTTCATCTTGGTCCTGTTGATGATCCAGGAAAAGACGTCCTCCTTGATAAGATCGACTGTCTTCTTAATCGGAACAAAGGAATCCTCAAACGTCTTTAGATTTCTCGCTCCCCAAATTCTCCAAACCACCGCCATACCAACCGGGTACACAGTGCGTCTCCAACCTTTACTTCCCGGGCTATCCTTCAAGATATCTATAAGGTCCTTCAAACTACTGCAATTGACAGGGAATTTGATATGCATCCAGGTTAGCACTTGCCACCAAATGCACCTAGCCCATAAGCAATTGAGGGAAATGTGGTCAGGATCTTCGGTCTGAATCCCGCACCGAGAGCAAAGGGTATCCGGCAAAGCAACACCCCGACGAGCCAACCCAGACTTCGACGCAACACTTCCCCAAATCGCCCGCCAAAGCAGAAAGTTTTGCTTCGGAGGAGCCAAAGAATTCCAAAAAAAATTCCCTGTTTTGAGTCGGTTCCCCCATACCGTCTTTAAGGATATCGGCACGAACCTTTTTGGCCGAGAAAAGATCTCCGGAATCGTTAACCCACTTCCATCTATCTCTTTTGTCTTCTAAAATAACTTGCCTCAACTTATTCATAAGCATCCCAATTTGCGCCCATTCCTCCGTAGAACTCGGGTCCCGGACCCACTCCCATCTCCACAATCTAAAGCCATCTACACAAGGAGCATAATCCGCAACTGATGCATTTTTTATTTTTGCTAAGCTGAAGATATCCGGGTAAATATCTTTTAGAGGCCAAGTGGATAGCCACGTGTCCAACAAGAACCGGACATTACAACCATCGTCAACTTCCGCAATAAGCTTCTCTTGAATACGAATCCCAAGCTTCAAGAGGTCCTTCTCCATGCATCCTATATCTTTCAAACTCCCGGGACCGTCTTCTTCACCGGGATTAACTTGGTCGTGTTTCTCGACTTGTGAATCGCACAAACTACCTTAGCCCATAATTGGTTAGGATCCATCTTATACCGCCACCACCATTTGGTCAACATAGCTTGATTAAAGTCTTGGATCCCCCCCCCCATACCCATACCACCTCCTTTCTTCGGATGGACCAAGAGGTTCCATCTAACCCAACGGATTTTATGACCCGACCCGGTTTTACCCCCGACAAAATCCCTGCGAATCTTATCAAGCTTGTTAATAATAGCCTTAGGAGCAGGAAAAAAAGAAAGGTAATAATATCAAGCTTGTTAATAATAGCCTTAATTCTCCCTGTTTAGGTACCCAAATTCTTTTCTTGTGGAATCTCCAAATTCCATCATTTCCTTGTTCTAATTCTTTTATCCTTCCCTTCATTCTTTCAGCATCATCCTTGATTGTTGTTTCTTGGACATTCTTTAGTTGTTCCATAATATCTAATTGTAAACTTAATCTAAGAGCACGAACTCGCTTTTGCTTTTCATGATACTTACGACTTAAGGCATCTGCAACTACGTTTGCTTTCCCTTCGTGATATTGAATATCACAGTCGTAGTCACTTAGAATTTCCATCCATCTCCTTTGTCTCATGTTCAATTCTTTTTCCCAAATACATATCTTAAACTCTTATGATCTGTATAGACTGTAACTTACTGCCATACAGATAGTGTCTCCATATCTTAAGGGCAAAAATTATCGCTCCTAACTCTAAGTCGTGAGTCGTATAGTTCTCTTCGTGCTTTTTCAATTGCCTTGATGCATATGCAATTACCTTTTTGCGTTGCATCAGCACACATCCTAATCCCAACTTAGAGGCATCACAATAAACTTCAAAATCTTATGTCCCTTCTGGTAAAGCAAGAATTGGGGCATTTGTTAACCTTTGCTTTAAAATCTTAAAAGCCTCTTCTTGCCTCGATCCCCATTCAAACTTCACTGCTTTGCAGGTTAGCTTAGTTAATGGTACAGCTATTTTGGAAAAATCCTTAATAAATCGTCTATAATATCCAGCTAATCCTAGAAAACTTCTAACTTCCATAGCTGATTGCGGGACCTTCCATTTGGTGATCGCTTCTATTTTGGATGGATCTACGTGAATACCTTCGTGATTCACCATGTGTCTGTAGGATCGTTGTTGGACCCAAAATGAGTCAATCAGAGGCGTTCTACTCAGAATTAAAGGCGGAAACAGACATTATGAGTTGAATTCAGCTAGATATCTCTTTTAACTGTCGTTTATATTGATCTGGAACAATTTTACAGCAAGACGACACTTCGACAGAGCTTCGCCGTCGGAAACACACATACATGAACTACTTGAAACGAAATCAGGTCAAAGCTATTTATAGGCTAGGTGATTTCGCTTGAACATGCTCAAGCGAAATACCATTACAAGCGAAATCTCCATCTCAAGCAAAATAACCAGTTCAAGCGAAATCTGTGATTTCGCTTGAACCTGCCATGACCTCTTCAAGCGAAATAAGCTCCTTTACTTGTTTTCTCGATCTTCGTGCCATGTGTAATGCAAGACTCGATATAAGACGAAGTCGACAGACGCATGCACCAACAGACTCCCCCTCAAATGTTGACGAGTCTTAAGTGTCGAGTCTTTAACGTCTTCAGTCTTTATCAGTCTGAACGAGTAAGCATCTTTAAGCTTTATCTCTTTCTTCCCTTCAGTATCAACAGACTCCCCTTGAACAATCTACTTCTCGGATATCTTCAGACTCCCCCTGTCGATTTACTAGGATCGCAGTCTGGCTTGTTGATATCTTAGAGTCCTCAGGTATCGGAACTTGGCTTTGTGCTCTTTCTTTAGGTTCAGGATTGAAACCTGGCTGCACCTGCACATTCTCTACCCAAAAATAAATTTCACAAATTTAACATTTGACAAATTTATATATACAAACTCCCTCTCAATATAAACCAGAATGATTTATCAATGATAGAAATCTCAAATGACCACTTGTCCTGAACAATATTCAAAAACTTTTCTCATTTAAACACACACTACCCTTCACCACATGCTCATCATGTTTAGCACTTGGAATTTTGAAAATCAGCTCTCCAACATCAGTCATCGAAAATCTTTTTGGATTTCTCAAAATTTATGCTAAAACACACTAAAATCTTTTTGGATTTTTTAATGAAAACAAATGCTGTAAAGAAATATTTACAGACAATATTTTTGTGAGTTTGTGCAAGAGGATCATATCAGTTTATGACAAGTCACGAGTACCGTTGAGCTTAGTTACACCTTAAGAATTAAATAATTCACTTAGATTGTCGATATACTGATCCACTTAAATTTTCACACAAATTTCAACAAATTCAGGATATGAGTTAGGTGTATTAAGAACTTAAACTCATTCATGTGCCCCACCTCTTGAATATACTCCCGTATCCAGGTCCCAATATTCAGTCTTACAGGTGAATATACCACAGATGATATCTGTAAGGGGTTAAATTGCGAAACCGTGAGAGCTTAGGTCAGAACTTCCGTTCAGCAGAGAGATGACGGCTCGACTTTTGGTGTGTCCCCTTTAGAGGATCTTTTTTACAACAGCAATGATTATCAATTTTATTGTCTCGTCATTTTTGCTGAGGGCGGCGCTATATTTCAAGCAAGCAGAAAGTATTCTCCGGGGACTAGGCCATTGCTTCCGAAAAATCAGAAGTCCCTGGATAATACCCCAGATATCACTGAGCATAAAGACCTAGTATCTCAGAAAGAGGGACCTTTCAAACGAAATTTCAGGGGTTACCTATATATCTAAGTAGTGTTCCCCACAAAATAAGCAAGTTTAAATTTAAGTTTATATCCCGAAAAAGCTTACGAAATGTGTAAAAACCTATCGGCATATCATCAGTGAGACCGTTTAACGCTATTTAAACATTACATTTCTTTAGCATACTGAAACTGTCTACTGATGTACTATCATTTCCTCTTTTCTGACAACAAACTCATTTTTGTATTTTATCATGTTTTTACCTTTTTCAAATTTTCAAATATTTTTGGATTTTCTGAAAAATTCTTACTCCCCCTAAAATTCAAAACCATTTAAGGAAATTTGAAAACAAACTGTACAAGTAACATGACAACTGATATCGAATCACTTCAAATCGCCATCCACTTGGCATAAACAATCAGAACTCCCCCTTACAACAAACTATTTTCTCATTATGATTTCAAAACACTTAAGTTTGTTTTAACTAAAATGATTTTTTCCGGAAAATAAGTTTTGTTGGAGTTACCACTTGTAAATTAAAATATAACAATTTAAAGATATCACCTATAGATTTACCAACCAAACATTTCAAGAATGATGCCGATTCCTGCTCCACACTTACCAACCTGGAAGCTTCGGCAAGTCATACTGGTGACCAATTTTCAATTTTTTCAAACAAACATTATAAGAAAAATGCCGATTCATGCTCCGCGATTACCAACCTGGGAGCTCCGGCAATTCCGGATGTTTACTTGTGAAAATCAGACATCCAAGCTTCACCAAACTTGGATGTTTTCTCATCAATTTCACTTGGGTAGTAAGATACCTTCTTTGTTTCATAAAAGTCTTTTACCCCTTTGGCCTTTCCTTCGACCATTTTCCCAAACATCTTTTTAACATTCCCATTAAAAATTTTTCAATATCAAATTCATTTTTTCAGAATAAAATTGATTTGAGATTTCAACTTTTCTAACTTTTGATTTAAAATTCTCAGCCCTCAATGGTGGAAAATGAACATCATCCATTGGAGGTACTGAGTTTTCCTCTTTTAACTCACCCTGTGGCTTGTCTAACTTTGTAGAGTTAGATTCATCGCCAGATTTCACATCCGATTTCTTAACAACCCATTTTTGGTTGTCAAGATTCACACTTCTCCTGTAAAACTTCTTTGAACATTCACCAACTTCATATGTTGAATTTTTGAAAACTTTAAACTTTTCAGTTGGTGGTTCAGTTTTGTCAACAACAATTTCTTTTAGTTTTTCTGAGACTCCCTGTTTTGTTTTTGTTGCTTGAGGACAATTCCATGCAATATGACCAACTTCATTGCATCTGTAACATGTTCTAGTCTCCTTTCTTTGAAAAACTCCATTCTTCATCTTTTCAGCAAGAAACTCCTGGTTTGACTGTTTCCAGAATGAGCTCTTTGCTTCTTTTTCACAGCTTGTTCCTGAAACAAATTTTGTATTTGTTTTAGAAATTTTCTCATTTTTATGATTTTCAGGTGGAATAAATCCTAAACCTTTCTTTTTGAAATTACCGTTATGGTTTGGTTTCTTTTGAAAACCAGAACCAGAATTGTAACCTTTTTTCTTGTTTAAACGTTGTTGAAATCTTGAAGTGTACTTTTTAGGTTTTTCATTAAGATTTACATCTTTTATTTCAGAAAAATTAATTTCTGCTAGTTTGAAAACCTTTTTGATCTTTTCAATTCGAACACTTCTTATTGGAAATTCCTCATCAGAATATAATTTGTCTGAATCCTTCAAAGTATATGCCACTTTGACTGATTCGTCATTCAAATTAGATTTTGATAACAGGAATTCTTTATTGTACACCCGTTTAACCGGCGGTTTTTGACTGTTGACCGATGAACTCGAACTTTTGACGGACGAACTTGAACACCCAGACTCGGACTTTGACTCAGACTTTAACTCCGATTCCTCATCTGTATCCAACACCTGATCGACCACCTTTTTTATTAACTCGGACTCATGATCAGTGTCAGATGATGTAAAAACCACATCAATGTTTTCTGGTAATTCATCGGTTATATCGGACTTTAACTTTATATTGACCACTTTTTCGACTTGCTCCTTATTCGGTTTTCTAGAAGAATACCATTCCCAAATCGGAGGCGGACACTTGTTATAACTAACACTCTGTTTCTTACCAGTATCCTTCTTCTTTGGCTTCTCATCATCTTTAAATACTTCAAAACCTGCAACAGTAGGATAGATTCGATAAATGAGATAATCAGAACTAGAATAACTCTCTAATAAACGTCTAATTCTCTCATTCTCAATCTTTTCATTTTCCAACTCTCGCTGCAATTTTGCACATTCCTCAATGTAATGATTTATAGCTTTTTGCTTTGTCATCATCACAGCATTCATCATGGTCAACGCATCTTCTCTTTCTGAGTTAGTCTTTTGCAGACCAGTTACTGTTTTGTTTAGGACATCATACGACTCTTTCACATAATTGAGATTGAACAATAATTGTTCTTTCATCTTTTCAAGTTCAACCAATTTCTCATCTTTTTCTGTACATTTCTTGCAAGATTCTGAACACTTTAAGCAAGGCTTGATGACTTCCACAATCTTTTCAACTTCAACAATCTTCTCAACCTCAATCAATGGTTCAGCTTCATTCACCTTCTCAGCTTTAACTTCTTCATTTTGAACAGTATTTTCTTTTTGATCAACACTTTTACTCTTCATTTTCTTTTGTTCTTTTGCAGCACGTCTCTCCTTCAACTTCTCCAAGCGATCTGCAAAATAAAATTGAAAACTTTCAGGAGATAAATGAGTTTTTGCAACATTAATATGTCTTTCTTCCTCATCATCATCACTGTCATCGGTTGGAGATTGATCAAAATCTATTTTCTTCTCAGAATTATCATCTGAAGAACTAGAATCAGATGGTGTTTGATCAAAATCTAATGCTCTTTCGGAACTTTCATCTGAAGAACCAGAATCAGTTGATGTTTGATCAACAACAGTTGCTTCTTCTGAACTTTCATCGGATGAAACAGATTCTTCTTCTTGTTTCTTATCATGAACACCAATTGCTTTCATCCACTCTGTAAACAAATCTGGTTCTTGAACTATCTTCGCAATAAAAGCTTTAAAATTTCCATTCTCATCCGCAAACATATCCCAGCTGAACCCTTCAGGTAATTTTTCATCATCTTGGGTTATTAAACATGCTTTACTGTCAGCTGATATATATTTGTTCCAATTGAAACCTGGAGCCATTTTCTCATCTTGATTCACCAAACATGCTCACTTTGATGAATCTTCTATTACTTTTCTACCATGAGCCACTTGTGGTTCTGGTTGTTGATATGGTTGATGAGCAACTTGTTGATATATAGCTTTTCGATAGTAGTCATCTTTTCCAAATGAATTCTTTGCTCCACTTGCTTCTTGATTTTTGCATTCTCTTTTGAAATGACCTTTCTCCCTGCATCGAAAACACTTAACTTTAGATTTATCAAAACCCAAAGTTGACACATGTGCATCCAGAAAATCATTTCTCCCTGTGATCATTTTAAACTTTTCTGCTCTCCTCAAGACACTGCTCTCTTCAGCGTCTATCTGATCGTAATGCTCTTTCGTCAGCATAGGATTTCCGATCCTTCCTGCAACCAAACCATCATAGGATTGTAGCACAGTTGCAAGTAACGCCATGTGATCTTTTGCAATTTCTTCAGAAAAACTTTGACCATCTGGAAGATTTAATGCAATGTTGCACTGTATCACACAACCATTTCCACTTTTTGAGCTTTGAGAATGAAAACTTGAAGTTGAACTTTTCGGATTAACACTTGGATATGAAGAAAATCCACTGCTATTTGGACTTTGTTCAACATTTTCTGATGAGTTTCCAGCACTAAATGCAGTTTGAATTTTCGGACTCATTTCAACCTCTTGAACATTGCCTTTGTAGTACATTTTCACATCTTGTTTACCACTTGGATTACTCATCCTCGCAATCTTTTGCTGTTCAAGATCTTGACCCTCAATCTTCTCGATGAACTGAGAAATCGTCAAATTATCATATACTCCGATGTTCTTTAAGATCATCAAAAATGTACCCCATTCTTTTTGAGGTAAAGCATCAGCTAATTTATCGACCCATTCCTCTAGGTCTTTGGTTATGCTTAACAACGACATAGAACGCACTAAGTGGCAGTATCTTTCAATCAATTTCTTTGTATCTTCTCCTGGTAGACTTGTGAATAGATCTAATTCTTTCTTAAGTAGTGACTTTTTACTTTTGATCATATTTTCACTTCCTTCAAACTTGATTTTAAGAGCATCCCAAATTGATTTTGAAGTTTTGTCATGTTGAAGCAATACAAAGATGTCTTCTTTAATAACTTGCTGAAGTAGACTAATCATCATCTTTTCAGCTCTGTACATGTCTCGTTCTTTATCAGTGAATTCAGAAATTTCTTTCTCAACCTGCAGATCAGTACGTGGTAGTACATATTTTTTCAAAATACACTCCCAAGATCTCAAATTGTTTGCTTGAACCCAGTTTTCAAACCGATCTTTCCAACCATAATACTCCTCAATGCTCATTAGTTTCGGGGGTTTTTGTGTAGTTCCAGTCTCATTTTCCAAGTTCATGTTTTGAGCAATGGTAGCCGGAGTAGTCGGGGATGTTGCAAATGCGTTGTAAAATTCTTCACTCATGATTCGGTAAATTTTTCACAAACATAATTACTTTCAAGCGAGATTAGGCTTCAAGCTGAATCACTTTCAAGTGAGATAACACCTTCAAGCGAGATTACCTGCAAACAACTTCAAGCGAAATTAAAAATTTCAAGCGGAATAAGAAATCAAGTGATTCCGTTTGAATTTCAAGCGGAATATCAGGTTGAAGCGGAATAACGTTTTTCCAGTGGAATAAGGTATTTCGCTTGAAACAACCTCAACTTTTCAAGCGGAATTAAAAGACTCGTTCAAGCGAAATAAGAACTTTTGCCCATTTTTGTCATTTTTAAGATGAATTTTGGTCTAATTTTCTCAAGGGTTTGTTAAAACACTCTTTCACTTATGTTGTGAAAAATTCAGGCCATTTTAACCGTGAAAAGTTGTTCAATTGATAAAAGAAGGTGTAGAAGTAAGAAAACGAGAAGAAATCAAGCTGAAAACTGCAGAACTCCTCCTCCTGAGCTCTGATACCACTTGTAGGATCGTTGTTGGACCCGAAATGAGTCAATCAGAGGCGTTCTACTCAGAATGAAAGGAGGAAACAGACATTATGAGTTGAATTCAGCTAGATATCACTTTTAACTGTCGTTTATTTTTATCTGGAACAATTTTACAGCAAGACGACACTTCGACAGAGCTTCGCCGTCGGAAACACACATACATGAACTCCTTGAAACGAAATCAGGTCAAAGCTATTTATAGACTAGGTGATTTCGCTTGAACATGCTCAAGCGAAATACCATTACAAGCGAAATCTCTATCTCAAGCGAAATAACCAGTTCAAGCGGAATCTGTGATTTTGCTTGAACCTGCCATGACATCTTCAAGCAAAATAAGCTCCTTTACTTGTTTTCTCGATCTTCGTGCCATGTGTAATGCAAGACTCGATACAAGACGAAGTCGACAGACGCATGCACCAACAGTGTCCTAAAAATTGTACCTCTTGTAGCCAAAATTCACACTTTGAGAATTTGGCGTAAAGCTTCTCCTTTCTTAACAAGGTTAAGAGTGCTCGTAAATGTTCATAATGCTCGTCCTGACTTTTGGAATAAATGAGTATATCGTCAATGAAGACAATTACAAATTTATCCAAATACGGTTTACAGATCCTATTCATCATGTCCATAAATGCTGCAGGAGCATTTGTTAGTCCAAAGGGCATGACTGTAAACTCGTAATGACCATACCTTATTCTGAAAGCAGTTTTAGGTATTTCTTCTTCTTGTACTTTTAACTGATGGTATCAGGAGCGTAAGTCTATCTTAGAAAAATATCTAGCTCCCTGAAGTTGATCGAAAAGATCATCGATCCTAGGTAATGGGTATCGATTCTTAATTGTAACCTTATTCAATTCCTTATAATCGATACACATTCGCATCGAACCATCTTTCTTTTTCACAAACAACACAGGCGCTCCCCACAGGGACGAACTAGGTTGTATAAATCCTTTGCTTAATAATTCATCTAACTGCTTTTTCAATTCTAGCATTTCGGTGGGTGCTAACCGATAAGGTGCCATGGCTATTGGTGTAGTTCCAGGAATTAGATGAATTCTAAATTCTACTTCTCTATTGGGTGGTAATCCAGGTAGTTCTTCTGGGAATACATCTGGGTATTCTGATACTACTGGAATTTCTTTATGTTCCTTACCTTTAGTGTTAATGATTACCGATATCATATACATTATTCCTTGTTTTCTTGAATAACTGGCCACTTTCATTACTGAAATGAACTTCATTGGCTTACGTGGCTTATCTCCTGTAATCACCACTACTTCTCCTGTGGGTGTATGTATTTCTATAGAATTCATATCATAGAGAATTCGAGCATGGTTGGCTACTAACCAATCCATTCCTAACACCACATCGAATCCAGCTAAATTCATAGGTAACAGGTTTGCAGAAAATTTATGGCCTAGGAGTTCTATCTTTCCTTTCTGCAAAACCTTATCTATGTTAACAGAATTCCCATCTGCCGTTTCTACCATAAAAATTTGTCTAAGGTTGGTTAAGGGTAGATTAAGTGCTTGGCAGAATGAAGTATTTATAAAACTTTGGTTTGCACCAGAGTCAAATAATACTTTTGCATAAACATCGTGAACTAGGAACGTACCAGCTATCATGCCAGGGATTAGTTCTGCTTCCTGAGTAGTCAACTGGAATGCTCTCGCATTCTTCTTGGTAGCTCCGTCTGCAGGTTTGGCTTTGTTGTCAGCTGGTTTGACCAGTTTCGGGCAATCTGGCCTAAAATGTCCAGCTTCTCCACAGTTGTAGCAGATTGTTGATTTCTTCCTTCTGCAATCTTCCTCTTGATGCCCCAGAATTTTGCAGAAATTGCAATACCCCTTGAATTTTCCAAAATGCTTTCTTTTACAGGTACCGCATAATGGAGCAGTGAAGATTGCCCAGTCCCCTTTTTCTTGAAATTACTACTGTTACCCACACGGAATCCTTGGGTAATCTTTTGGGCCACTTCCTTTTTCCGGTTTTCTTCTCTTGTGCGTACCAGCCCGTCAGTTAGGGTGTTAGCTAATTCCACAACATCGTCAATAGTGTGGGGTCTCGCAGCTTTGACGATATCACGGATTTCACCAATCAACCCCCAAATATAGCGGGAAATAACTACCGGTTCTGGCGAACCCAGGGTTGGTACCACTCTAGCATATTCAAAGAAAGTCGAAGTATACCCTCGATAGTCTACATCCACCATCCGGTGGTTTAAGAATTTATTTGCCATTTGCTCTTTCTCAAATTCGGGACATAATTTTCTTTCCACTAGTCTTTTAAATTCTTCCCAATTCATGGCATAGGCCATATCGTTTCCCTTGGCTTGTAGTACCGTATTCCACCATTCTAGCGCCCCTTCCTTAAAAAATGCGATGTGTACATGACCTTGTCTTCCTCGGCACATTTACTTATTTTAATTACCGCTTCGGATTTCTCCAACCAGCGCAGTGCAGCAGTCGCCCCCTCGTTGCCTGCAAATTCAACCGGTTTACAGGCAAGAAATTCCTTGTAAGTGCAACCAGGTGTTGCAGCTTTCATTCTTTTAAGAATTGGGGCCTGCATCACATCATCGTTATTGTTAATGTTGCCGCCTCCATTTACGCTATTACTGAAGTTGTCTTCATGAGTACGTTTGCTAGGAATAATTGGTTAAGGTTCAACTGGATTTCGGGCAGCAACAAGAATTGCTGGAATAGCATTGGCTATTCCCTGAGCAACAATATTCTCTATATCTTGTTTATTCAGAAATTGACCTTCATGGTTTTGCTCAGATTGGTTAACTTCATTAACTGGTTCATTACCAGCGTGTTCCATCTGGTAATTAATATATATAAGTGATTAGCACAAATTAAATAACAACCAAACACACTAAAACAATCGCACATAACTATGTCAACACATATGGCCAAAATTGTCGACTTTGCGACGTTGATATTTTTATATATTAGTAGGCATCCATACACACTAGTTATATTACAAAAGGTTTTATTTTTAAGTTATTTTACATAATTATATTTTTGTTATTTATTATTATTAAACACATAACCACACCACCATGCAACCACAACCAACTGGCGTTTCAGAAACGACGCTCCCTCTCGTCGTATTTCCAGGAGATCTGTTCTCCCACTTCCCGGATTCTATTTCCTGCGTCTACCAGCTCCTCGTCATAGTGGCGGAGTTCAGCCAAATTCTCATTGCTCATCGGTGGGTTTGGGGCAGGCTCCGGGTCGAACTGAGGGAAAAAGGTGTTAGGGTTATTTATGAGATTCTTAAATTGCCAGTCGGTGGTCCACCATTCTTCCAGCCCTCCTGGTAGAGGTCGGGGGTTGACAATGGGATATGGGATAGCCGGTTCCAAATTCACTAGGAGTTGGGATTCAACTGGGTAATAGAAGAAGTCTTCATCGGCCGGTCCGATGAGGTCGCCAAGTGCCAGTTTATGATCCAGCTCTTCCCATGATGGCATTTCCTGGGCTTGCCTGGAACTTTCCCCAATCTCTATTCCTTTTCCCTTATCCTTGGGATCCACAGTCTTTTTAACTTTCTGTACCGTTGGTTTCTTCCTACGCACACGCCTCCAACCTACAAATCTTCTTCTGTTTTTCGGCTTTGGTTTTTCCTGTGGTTGGGCCTGAAACACCATGGGCTCTTCAACATCAGCCTGGTAGCCAGTGAAAGTGTCTGTAGTATCCATATCTGTGGTATGGATAGTAAAGTTTTGAAAGGCTTCTGATAGTTCATTCATGCTGTTAGCATACTTGAAGAAACACACAAAATTTTAGGTTAAAATTTTGCAAATTTTTCACAGAATGGTAATCAGAAAAATTAAGTATTTCTAAATACTTAATTGGCTTAAATCAGTGGTTCTGATACCACTTTTTTCTGTCACGACCCTCGTCCCGATTTTACCCGGTCCAGGAGCCGCGGGACAGAAACCCGTGGTATTTATTATTTGAGTCGACAACGGAAGTTTAACAGGATCTTTGAAAACTTGAAAATGCTCAATTATTTTATTTTATAATTTGGGATAAACCCCGAAATTTACAATAGAGGAATTTACTAGGAAATTCCCTGTTTTACAAAACATGTTTATTTATTTATCTGAGCCACTACTTCAAGCTTGTTAGTGCTTCGTAGCACGTTTCCTTGATTCACAGTAGGTCGCCTGAAACATGTTTAAAAATATTGTATCAGCGGGGAAATACTGGCGAGTCATTCAGGTTAAATAAAATGACACATTAGTTATAAATTACAACATAAGAGCGATTACAATGGCTACTATCTTATTTTTATCTGGCGCCGTGTCACCTCCTGGTGATGATGGTCATACCACTATTGGGTCCTTTCACCCAAGTAGTGATGATTATCACTGTTAGGTTGATGAACCTAACCGTGAGAAATTAGTAATGTGCACAATACCCCACTAGCCAGTGATTCAAGATAACCACGACTTAATCCCTGTAATTATAACTTTTGAAAATGCTTGGAGTATTGTAAAACACTATTTATAAAAAGAGAATGACTCACATTGCAGATTTAAACGGGCAGAGTTTAGCCTACTCATTTAGCCTTGTAACCTAATTTACACAACAAAGCACACGAAACTAGGTCAGTAACTTAATACAACATTTACGATAACTCACGACATCGAAACCCTCACGACGAATGACAAAGTGCAACACTTAAACATCCATCGAATTTACGATGAATGACAAAATATAGCCCTAAAGTGGGAGCACTTAAACATCCATCGGATTGGTTTCAGTCGATCGGACATTGAATCGTAGCAGCGATCGAGTTAATACCCTGTATCGTAGCAACGTTTCTTTATGTGAAAATGTGAATTTGAGCAGTAGAACTTCGTTTTTGACTAAAATTTTCGACACAGATGAACAGGCCATGAACCAAGCAATTTATAGTTGAAATTAGGGTTTTACGCGGTCCGCGTAAACCCTCTCTTCATCTTAGTCGGCCCGCGAGGGCCACCCAGTCTACGACTAGGGCTACGGTGTCATCGGTAGACCTGCCACGTATGCGACACGTGGCCCGGAACACTTATCCGGTCAAACTTGAGTTGACGCGGCCCGCGTAAACTCTTCTTATGGTTTACGCGGCCCGCCAGAAACCAAAAACCTTGTTTTCTTGGTTTTTCATGCACGTTAGGGTTTCAGGGGTCCGGGTTTTTGCTTACGGGTCGTTTTGGGGCATTTTTACAAGTCCTTACAGCAACCCTTCGAGTCCCTACCTCCAAATTCAACCGACTTTTCAATGTCCTTTGAAGATCCGGCAAGATCGGAATCCTTCGACGAACTACCGGACAGAAAATCTGGGCATCATTGTCCGGAGATTTTTTCGACCCAAGCGGTAAACAAGTGCTCCTTCCAGGTGATATTCAACTCCATTGATATTCTATTTCCTGAATGGACCAAGACAGACATTCTATCCTCTGCCATGTTACCATCGTCAAACGAGGCTTCCGATCTAACCAACAGCCTACCACATCTTACCCCAATACGGTCAAAGACGTGACGATCCCACAAGGAAACCGGAACTCCAATCACCTTGATCCAGGCCACCCGTTCAAACAAAGGTGGTGTTCCATCCCAAACATAGAGCCTAGAGAACCAGGAAGCCCAATCCTCCCCCAGCTTTCTCAGAAAATCATCAGCTACTTCTTTGTCAGAGAAGGTGACCAAGACTTTAAATGTGTAAAAACCTAGTATCTCAGAAAGAGGGACCTTTCAAACAAGATTTCGGGGGGTTACCCATATATCCAAGAGATGTTCCCCACGATATAAGTAAGTTTGAAATTTAGGTTTATATCTCATCACACTCTACTAAATGTGTAAAAACCTACTGACACATCATCAGTGAGACCGTTTATCACATTTTTACTTTCCAATTCTTTAGCATGTTGTGATTGTCCACTGATGTACTATCATTTCCTCTTTTTACAACAAAATTCATTTTGAATTTTATCATGTTTTTTATTTTTTTTTCAAATTTTCAAATGTTTTTGGATTTTCAGAAATAAATTCTTACTCCCCCTAAAATGCAAAATCATTTAAAAGAAATTTGAAAACAAACTGTACAAGTAATGTGACAACTGATATCGAATCACTTCAATTCGCCATCCACTTGGCATAAACAATCAGAACTCCCCCTCACAACAAAACATTTTCCCATTATGATTTCAAAACACTTAAGTTTGTTTTAATCAAATGGTTTTTCCGGAAAATATTTGTTGATTCTATAAAACCTCTTGTAGGTTAGGAGATAAACTCATCACTTTGTTTTTCAATCATTTGTAGGAAAAACAAGTACAATTTAATGTCCTTGATTTACCACTTAAAAGTGAAAACCATTCTTCAACCACTTGTAGGTTCACTTATTAACCAATATCACTTGAAAATCAAAATATAACAACATAAAGATATCACCTGTAGATTCACCAATCAAACAATTCAAGAATGATGCCGATTCCTGCTCCACGATTACCAACTTGGGAGCTCCGGCAAGTCCAGATTTTTACTGATCATAATAGGTTCCATCCCAGTCACAAACCTGGGATGAAACAACTTTACCTGGTTTCTTCATTTTCTTCTCGTAAAATTCTTTCACTCCTTTGACTTTCTTGTCAACCATTTTACCAAAAATATGTTTCACTTTGGAATTAAAAGTCTTTTCAACATCAAATTCTTTCTTTTCAGAGAAAAATTGATTTGAAATCTCTGTTTTTCCAACTTTTTGTTTAAAATTTTCAGCCCTCAATGGTGGAAAATTTTCATCATCCATTAGAGGTACTGACTTCTCATCTTTTAAAACAACATGTGGCTCTTTTGACTTTGTGGAATCAAATTTATCGCCAGAAGATAGCTTCTCTGATTTCGACGAATCAGAATCATTGCTAGAACTATCATCAAACTTCTTAACAACCCATTTTTGGTTGTCAGAATTTGCTCTTCTCTTATAAAACCTGTTTGAACATTCACCAACTTCAAATTTTGAATTTTTGAAAAGTTTAGTTCTATCAATTGGTGGTTCAAACTCAATCACTTTCTCTTTCAGTTTAGAAACTCCCTGTTTGATTTGTTTTGCCTGTGAACAGTTCATGGCAATATGACCACTTTTTTCACATTTAAAACAGGTTCAAGTCTCCTTCTTATTTTGATCAATCATCCTCTCCATTTCTTCTTGCTTCTTAGCAAGGAATTATCTGTTCGATTGTTTCCAGAATGGACTCTTTTGTTCTTCCTCAGCACTTGTCCCTGAAACGAATACCATTTTTTATTTAAAATCTCGAACATATTTTTCATTTTTATAATTTTCTGATAGAATAAATCCAAGACCTTTCTTTTTGAAATTACCGTTATGGTTTGGTTTCTTTCGATAACCAGAACCAGAACTGTAACTTTTTTTCTTGTTTTCTCTTTGTTGAACTCTTGAGGTGTATTTTTTAGGTTTTTCAGAAAGATTTACATCTTTTATTTCATAAATATTAATTTCTGTAAGTTTGAAAACCTTTTTAATCATTTCCGTTTTAACACCTCTTATTGGAAATTCCTCATCAGAATATAATTTGTCAGAATCATTCAAAGTATAAGCCACTTTAAATGTTTCATCATTCAAATTAGATTTTGATATCAGGAATTATTTATTGTAAACCCTTTTCTCCTTTTTGATTGTTGATTTTGACTTGTCAGACTTTGACTCTGAGTTTGACTCCAACTTTGACTCCTCGGTTTCATCGTTATCCAACACCTGATCGACCACTTTCTTTATTAATTCGGACTCATGATCAGTGTCAGACGATGTGAAAGTAACATCAATGTCATCTGGAAAATTTTCTGTAGACTCAGACTCCCACTGTAAGTTTGTTGCCTTTTTGACTCTCTCTGAATTTGGATTTCGTGGAGAATATCCATTTTCAAGCGGGGGTGGACACTTGTTGTAACTGGCACTTTGTTTCTTACCAGATGTCTTCACTTCAGTATCCTTCTTCTTTTCTTTCTTCTTTTCAGGAATTTTTTCTTCAAATACCTTTTGTTCTTCAGTTACTTCATCATCTTCAAAAGCCTTCATGCCTTCCACAGTAGGATAAATCCTGTCAATGACATAAGAAGTACATGAGTAACTTTTTAACAATCGATTAACTCTTTCTGTTTCAACTCTTTGAGTTTCCAGTTTTTGTTCAAGCACAGCACATTTTTCAATGTAACTATTAACACTTTTCTGCTTCATCATAAGAGCTCCTTGAAGTGTTTTCATGGTTGTTGCTTGTTCACTGCTTGTTAGATTGTATTGATTCATGGCTTTGTTCAGAACATCATAAGACTCTTTCAATCTGTTCATGTTGTGAATCAAAGTACTGTTCTGCTTCTTTACTACTTCACAGTTTTCACATGTCACAGGAACCTTTTGTGCATTAGCTTCTTCTTCAACTTTGAATTTTGAAATGTCTTTCACCTTTTTCCTTATCACTCAAACTTCTTCATCATCACTGCTGACTGGTGTTTTGACCTTTTTCTTTTTCTTTTTAGCTTTTTCATCTTCACTATCACTTTCTGCCATCATTTTCAAATGAGCTGCCATTCGTTTTGCATAATACTCACTATCATCATCACTATCTTCTTCAATACGAGAAACAAACGCTTTGTGATTTGAAGTTTTATTTGGATCATAATCATCCCAATTGAAATTTGCCCAGCTAAAACCTTCTGGCAATTTTTCATCATCTTGATTGATTAGGCATGCTTTACTGTCGGCTGAAATATATTTATCCCAACTGAAATCTTCTTGATTTACCAAACATGCTCTCTTTGAAGACTCCTCTATTACTTTTCTACCATGTGCCACTTGTGGTTCTTGTTTTTGTTGAGCAGCTTGATGATAAATGGCCTTCCGATAGTAATCATTGTTGTTGAACGGATATTGAGCTCCACTTGCTTTGCGATTTGTGCACTCCCTCTTGAAGTGTCCTTTTTCCCTGCAATGAAAACAAGTGACTTTAGATTTATCAAAACCCAAAGTAGAAACATTAGCATCACGTAAGTCATTTCTTCCTGTGATCTGGTTAAATTTCTCAGCTCATCTCAACACACTTGCCAAACACCACTTTATATCCATCAATTCCATCTCTTCAGCATCATCAATCTGATCGTAATCCTCTTTTGTAAGCATTGGATTCCCGATCCGACCTGCCACAAAACTTCCATACGATTCCAACACGGTTCCCAATAAAGACATATGGCTTTTTGCAACTTCTTCAGAATAATCCTGATCATTTTCAAGATTCAATACAATGTTGCATTGTAGCTTTATGCCATTCTTGGTTGCTGAAATGTTCGGATCAAAAGATGGATATGATGAAAAACTTGTGTTGCTGTTTGATCCTTTGGATGAACTTCCTGATGAACTCTTTGCATTGAATGCAGTTTCAACCTTTGGTGACATGTTGTTAGATTTATCATTTAACCCTGCTTTGTAATAAAGCCCAATGTCTTGTTCACCATCGAAATCTTTCATTCTTAAGACCTTTCTCTGTTCCATCTCCTAAGCCTCAATCTTTTCAATAAATTTGCTCAGTGTTAGACTACTAAACCCTTTCTTGTTCCTTAGCATCATGAGATATGTGCCCCAAGTCTCGTGTGGCAAAGCATCAGCCAATTTTTCAATCAACTCATCATTATCTTTGTTGTTACTCAATCTTTTCATATTCGCAAACAGATTGCAATATCTTTCAATGATTTGCTTTGTGCTTTCATTTTTCAAACCACGAAACAGATCAAACTCTTTCTTTAGAAGTGATTTTTTGTTTTTGACCATCTCTTGGCTTCCAACAAACTTCGATCTTAATGCTTTCCATATTGAATAAGAAGTTCCATTATGTTGCAATAAAACCAAGATATCTTCTTTCACAGCTTGTTGTAGTAGACTTAACATCATTTTTTCATCTTTGTATTTCTTTCTATCTTCAGCACTCAGATCTTTAATAGCAATAATCTCCTCATCATCAGTCATCGGTCTAATATATTTCGTCTTAACACATTCCCAAGCATCCAAATAATTTGCTTGTACCCTGTTTTCAAAACGTCTTTCCCAACCTTTATACTCTTCAATGTTCATGAGCTTAGGCGGTTTTTGCATAGTCCCCGTTTCATTTTCCAACATCGTGTTCTGTACAAGAGTAATCGGGGTAACCGGAGTAGCAAATGCGTTGTAAAATTCCTCTTCCATGATTCTGTTTAAAAAAAAATTCTCAAACACTGTTTTCAAACGGAATTACTCTCTCAAACAAAATTACTTGTTAAAACGAAATCAACTTCAAAACAACTTCAAGCGAAATCCCTACTCAAGCGGAATACCCTTCACACGGAATCACTTTTCAAACGAAATACCACTTCAAGCGGAATACCTAATTTCGTGTGAAACAACACCTTTTTAAACGGAATAGCAACTTTGAAACGAAATATCTAATTCCGTATGAAACAACTCAAACGGAATTACCAATATGAAGCGAAATAACTAATTTCAAGCGGAATCAAGGTGCAATTTCAAGCGAAATACTGCTGATGTCATCAATCTCAAATTGTTTTTCAAGCGAAATTATGATTTCGAACTGATTTAAGCCAAATTAAAGTCTGAAACTTTCAAGGATTTGTTAAAACACCGTTGCGCGTGTAATGTGAGAAAATTAGCCGATTTTAACCACTTTTCACGGTTAATTTTGAAAAAGGTGTAGAAATCAGAAATTGCAGCTGAATTGGTATGAACTCTTCTTCCTGAGCTCTGATACCACTTGTAGGATCGTTTTCAGACCTGAACGAGTCGATCAGAAGAGTTTTACTCAATACGAAAGGCGGAAACAGACGTATTGAGGTCAATTCAGCTAGAATATCACTTTAAACTGTCGTATGATTGATTTGTCAAAGTTTTACAGCGAGACGATACTTCGGCAGCACTTCGTGGCTCAAACTGGAATCGTTACAAATGATTTCGTTTGGGTGCTATTTATAGAGTTCTAATTCCGTTTGAAAGTGGCAGTGTGCCAGTTCAAGTGGAATTAACCAAGTTAATTTCGCTTGAAACTGCACATGTCTCTTTCAAGCGGAATTACCCACTTCATACGAAATTAGCTCAAAAACACCCTAAAACCTCCTATTTTCTCGTACAACCCGCCCTGATCTAACAATTCTAATACAAGACTCGATACAAGACGAAGTCGACAGACGTATGCACCAACAGATAGTTTCGAATCATGCAAAAGTCCTAAAATAGAAACCTAACCACACTTCATCTTCTTCCAGACCTGCAAAATCGGGAAAATTCGTTAGAAAGGGTAAGAGACCTCGGTCTCTGAACCACCCTTCGACACTCAAGTCAGTATAAGGTTCATCATAGAAAAACATAAGCAATATAGGTAATAATAAAGTTAGGGTAGAGAGAGAGAGAGAGAGATAGAGAGAGAGAGAGAGAGCACCATTTTTTCTTAAAGGTGGAGCCTCCTTTATATAGTGAACATATAGAGTTTTCCATGGGGTTCTATGCCTTTAGGCCTAAAAACCATTGGGCCACACCTATTTTCAAGGGTATTCCTCTACAAGTCTCCCCAGTTGTGACACTTTCGGATTATCCATATTTTGTAGCCCGATTTGTTTTCATATCCATAGTAATTTGTATTCTTTATTTCTTAAATAATCTTTGAGATTTTGATGTGTTGATACTTTTTTTGAGACTTATATTGTTACATTTACTAATTCTTAATTTATACACACTTTATACGCGTTATTTTATCATAAGCATTCATTAAATTTATTTAAACGATGCATTTTTGGACGAATCCAAACTTGAGGGACTAAAGATGACAAGGAAACAAAGTTTCTGAAAAGCTTACCTACCCGCGCCACATGGGGAAGCCCCATTTACCAGATCAAGACTAGCCCTCGTGCCACGCGGAGGACCAAGCTGGTCTTTGGCAACCATTAACTCGCATTAAACTTGACTTTTAACCTCTAACGGTTTCATTTCATGTTATTCGAACTTGGTCATGTTTTTTGACCTAATTCCAACCGTTTAACACTATTAATGTTCAAATTCCTTAATCAAGATCCAGTAAGTGTCACAATCACCATCATCGATTCGCATGTTTTTTTTTATTATAATTGAGACCCAAACGTTTATCCTCCTACGATTTCTAAACTCTCTACACGAAAGACCCTCTCCCAAACTCTCAAATCCTCTGTCAGTATTGAAGATCAAAGTTCTAGGGCTCATAATTTCAATTTGCAAACTCAAACTGGTTTCTTGGCTGACTGAGGTAATTCTTGAGCCTAACCCATGTTGTTTTTCATTCTTTAACAAATCCCTCTATCAAGTTCTGTTGGTAGAAAGTAATTGTAGCTTGATTAGAAATTCTTGATTCTAGAGTTCTTAACACTTTAAGGATTTTTATATTTTTACAAATTAACCCAGTTAACCTATGTTAGGTTAACCTATTTTAGGATAATCTTAGACATGTTGGATGATGTAATTTCATTAATTATAACGCTACTCACGCTTTTATATTTTTTTCTAGAAATTATTTCATTATAATTTAAATATTAATCTTTATATTTTGTTAGGATATTTATGCTAGAAAATTCATGATAACCATTTGCAAATTATTAATATTATTAAGAGTAAAATGCACGGATAGTCCCTGTGGTTTTGCAAAATAACACATATAGTCCCCAACTTTTGGAAATTACACCGGTGCTCCCTATGGTTTGACAGTTTGTTACTCGGATAGTCCCTGGAGTGGATCACGGTTAGTTTTCTCCGTTAAGTGGATGTGAAATGACAAATTTACCCTTCATCTTCTCCACCCTATAAAAACAAAACAACCTCATCCCAACCCCACCCACTCCCCACCTTTCTCTCTGTTTCCCTCCAGATTAAAGTCACCGGAGTTGTGTTTCGTCAGTTGCTGTGTTTCTCTTCCGCCGCTGCTGACGTGTCCAGCTCCCGCCACCCGGGTCTCACTAAACCGAAGCATCCACATATAATACTCCACCAGGTGGGTGTTTGTGAACATTAATTCTAACCTAACTCTAAAGCTGTTTTGGAATTTTAAAAGCTTGCCGCCCAAGTGATGCACAATTACCCAACGCAAAAAGCTCTGTAAATCTTGTTTGATATGTGGTAGGAAACGTGAAACCGTGTTTCCTATTACAATCACATGAACCTGGACCTCAAATCGAACTATATTACAACATATAATTATCTAATATCATCGAATGGGGAAACCAAATCTTCAAGATCGGAATTTTTCATCTAAACGCGAATCAAAGATGTCGGTTCAGTATTTGATATAAGTAAAGCACCCCTTGCACCTCTTCGAACGTTTACACTCTGAATCGCACCTTAAAATCATTTCGGGTTCTGTTCTGCAAGTCTCACCGGAAAACCTACAACCTCACCGGAAGTTGGAACTCGCTAGACCTCACTCTATCTCTCTTCTCCTTCATATAAGAAAGGTATAATATGCACCCACTCATTCGTTTATTATTTCTAAACAAAACCCCTAATACAATTTGTGAGACAGGAACTAGTGTTTCATTGAATGTGCCGGTGACTTTAATCTGGGGAAACAGGGAGAGGTGAGGGTGGGTGGGGTGGGGTTGGGGTGTTTTTATAGAATGGAGAAGATAAAGGGTAAATTTGTCATTTGACATCCACTTAACGGAGAAAACTAACCGTCATCCACTCCAGGGACTATCCGAGTAACAAACTGTCAAACCACAGGGAGCACCGATGTAATTTCCAAAAGTTAGGGACTATAGGTGTTATTTTGCAAAACCACAGGGACTATCCGTGCATTTTACTCTATTATTAATTTTCAGATTGTTATTGGAAATTATAAAATATAACTTTACTAATTTAAATGTAGGCTATACCATAATGAAATGTATGTTTTACACAAAATATATAATACTAATACTTATATTTTGTTAATCTATATTAATTCCTTTCGACTCTAGACAATTTACCCATAATATTTTTAATCATAGACTTAAGTAATTAAAATTGGCCTTTGAGAGTTTTGGGTAAATATAAAATTAAACTCATATATAGACGTAAGTAAAGCTGGATAAATTAGGCATATATATATATATATATATATATATATATATATATATATAGGCTAGGAGTTGGCTAGAAAGTCCAAATTTCATAAACAGTGTAAAAAGTCATAAAACACCATAATGATAACCATAAAACACACCAAAAACCCACAAATAACATAATGAAGATTACTAAAATTTCATGTATGTGGGTTTTATGTTGTGTTTCAGATGTTAAGGCTCTGATTATGGAATGACAAATATTATTGTGTTTTATGTTGTTTAGCCTTTTGTGTTTTAAATTCATAGTTCTACGATGGTGTGTTTGAAGTTTTTATGGACTATTAGAGTTTAAATATGGTGTTTTAGTAATCTTCATTCTATTATTTATGAGTTTAAGGTGTGTTTTATGCCTGAAATTATTGTGTTTTATGACTTTTTACACTTTTGATGAAAAACACACTTTCCGCAGGATCCCTACTCTATATATATATAGGAAGGTTAACGTACATTACAGCTTAACGTACATCACGTACGACAGATAATTATGCATGTTCATTTTAAAATCACGTAAGTTATAACTCAAAAATCCAAAATCACGCATGTTGAAAACAATAACCACGCATGTTTAAAACATTAATCGCGCATGTTGTAGAACAAAATCATGTATGTTGTCGTACGTGATGTACGTAAAACCGTAATGTATTTTACACTATATATATATATATATATAGGTACAGGATTAGGAGAAAACGCCCTAAAGTGTGGGAACGGTGAGAACGCATCCCGGCCTAACATGTGGCGCGCGATATAATTAGGGTGTAGAGGCTTTTTTGTCATTTTATCTTCCGCTTCTCCAATTCGGTGTCACAATACTGATTCTTTTTTGGCGTTAACCAAATTCAATAATTACTGGCGTTTTTAATGGTCTCATTGTATTAATCTTTTTGTTTTAGATAGATAATATTTTTGGCGTTTATCGCGTTTCAAATCGTCGGCCATTGGAACCCCATTGTTTGTTCCAGGACTTTTTAGGATGATGGCCCATTGTTTGTTCTTAGATTCGATGGCGTTTCTATTATTGTTTATATATTTTTGATGTTTTACAAGCGGAAAATTATATTACAACCAAAGGGGAAAAAATTGAAGCGAAAAAAATAAATTAAAAATCCTAATCGGACCTCTCTTCACAATCTTCACTATCATCAGTCTCTCTCTTCTTTAATACTACAAGAACTGTCACCAAATATATAACGTTTTTATGTAAAACTTAACAAACCCATTGGTTTGATTATTTTGTATGCTCGTCTGTTGAAGTAGCTTTTGTGGATGTTGGGGAACATAGATCGATGACGTGTGGGTGGGTTTTTCGCTTTCCTCTTCAACTTTATCTTTATCTTTATAATCATCCCACACTTCAGTGTCATTGATCTCTTCTCTTCATCCAAGCCTTCTTCAAGAACAAAGAACACAAAATGACATATGACTGTCATCAGTGTCTTTTTCTTGAAGATTTTTCCATCTCATGCAGAAAAATCTTACTGAGTTACTCCCCTCACCTAACAATCCATTAAGTGAAACTTCACGAAAAACAATACTGAATATCCAATAAAGCATGTTAGCCATCTTTGATTTTTTTTTTAATTTTTAGCGTTTTACAGTGAGTGGTATTTAGGAATCTTGGCGTTTGTTTTTTTGGTGTGATCAAACGAAAGTTGCTGAGAGGTATCATTTTATAGGATGTCTTTTAACGCGTAGTTTAGGCGGTGTATTATTATAATAAAGTATTCGTCGTTTCGATTACTGTTTATAATTACTATTTTTTATAAGCTTTATCTCTGAACTCTGTAACACGTCCCATCTTTCATGTTTGGCGTTTTAGATTTTAATATAATAAATGTTGTTAATAATAAAGTTTATGTCGCTTCAATTTTACTGTTTTGTAGTTACTGTTTCTAGTTACCTTTTCGAGATTTTGGCTTCTTTTATTTTTAATGAGGTTTTATATAAAGATGGCACTTTGTTTTATTTTTCTTGAACCTTGGTTTTTATACTTTTTTTGAGGTTTTTTTATAATACTTGTCCAAAGTAATTTTATTATAGTTTGGGAGTTTTGGGGCGTTTTATGGCATGATGACGTTTTGACAAGCATTTGGCTGTATGGCATTGTTATTATATAACAATCAAATGAAATAGAAATTTTATATATATATATATATATATATATATATATAAACAAATGATCTTCCAAATCTTCACTATCTCCGGTCTCTTTCTTCTTTTTTGAATCATCTTAACTGGCCGTTTCGACTTTCGTATGATTCACTTTGTTTTTTTTTTTGTTTTTGAAGTAGCTTGTTGTCGCCGTTTGGAAGCACAAAGTATGACACCAGCCTCTTTTTCTTGAAGATTTGTCCATCTCATACAACAAAATGTTATTGAGTTACACCCCTCAACTAAAAATCCATTTGGCGAAACTTCGCGTAGAACAATATTGAATATCCAAGGAACGATGTTTGATTTTTTTAACTTTTTGGCGTTTTACCGAGAAAAAGAATGCCACTAAATAAAAGTACCTTAAAACTCTAAATTTGGTCAAGCTAAACTCAATAATGTTTTGCCGTATGAGATGGACAACATTGTTAATCCTTAATTAAGAAAGATGTTTAACAATGTTGTCCACCCCATACAGCTAAACTTTATTGAGAACAAAACTTAATAATGTTTTTGTATGTTTTGGTATTATAAATTGGATGGAAATTGAGGATAAAGTCAATAAGATTTTACTCAATGAAATGGACAATATCCTCACATAAAGATTTTCTCCATTACATTGAGCAAAACCTTACTGACAACCAAACTGAATTTCAAAGAAACGTTTTGTTTTAGGGATTTTTGATGTTTGTGTTTTTGGCGTTTCTAAGACGAATGGTATATATTAAATATGTCGTTTTGGTTTTTGTGTGTTTAATGGAAGGTCTGAGATGTTGTATATATAGGATGTTTTTTGGCAGTATTTTTAGGTGGGATTTTATTATAATAAATGCTAGTAATTAAGTCCCGTCGTTTCAGTAATTGTTTGTTTAGCTTTATCGTTTAAAACAAGTTTGGCGTTTTATATCTAATGGCGTTTAGATTAGGATGGTTTGTGCTAGGTAGGTTAAGGCGGGGGAATTTAATGGCGTTTTATTCATGAGATGGCGTTTTGTGTAGAGAGGTTAAAAGGCTTTTTTACCCTTTATGAAGCGCGCCACACTAATAAAAGTGATGTTATTTACGAAAACGTCACCGTGTCATCTAGTCCATAGATTGTTTTGATCTGACGATCCATAATCGTTCTCTCCGTTCTCACACTTTTCACCGTTTTCTCTAAATCCTGACCCTATATATATATTGGATTAGGTTCAAATGTGAACAAAATCCCAACAGTGAACTGCGTGAACTGATCTAGGCCCTTGATTTTTATGATCTTGAGATTAAAGTGAGTGGCATGATGGTAATTATTCGGTTAACTTTTTCTATTTAATTAAATACATAAGGGTATATCCGTAATTACACAATCAAAATAATTCAATAAAGAAACCTAAATTCTTTCGAATTTTTAAAATCCAATCAATATTCAAATCCAGTAAATTTGGTCTCTCTCTCCATCAATCAGTTTCAAATCCAGTTTTTATGGCATCTCCATCTCGATGAAGAACAACTGCCGGATGACTGAATCGCCGTTTCATCGTCGGATCTCGATGAATAACAAACTGTCGGACGATAAAATCAGGCTTCGATTTTTGGTCTGATTCATCGTCGTTTCACACAGGCATTGATTTTCGCCAGATCGTTTTTCAGATCCGAATCGATTCGGCATCAATGCGCTACCGCACATCCGCCTCATTCGATCGATCCATTGATTGTGGTCATCAAGCACATCAGATTTTGCTTGTAAGTTTTTTTAACGGATCTGCAAAGTATCGGTACTATGTTGTGCTGTGTTGTTATGTGGTATATGAATCGTTAATTAATAATTTTACGATGTTCTGCCGTAGTAGTAAATAGTAAAACTCTAAAAGTCTGAATCGATTAATATTAATATGTTTTGTTTTGTAGTATAATTATTTTAATTACACTGTTTGATTTGTTATATACGTATCCGTGGTTGAATTGTTTTGGGAGATTTTTTGTTAGTTTGATTAACAATAGCGTTGGATAATTGTGTAAGGTTTTCCTAGGGTTAGGAGATGAAAATTTGGGATTTTATTGGATTATTTACCTAGTTTTTGTTGTGATAGGTTTTTAATTGTTTTTGCTGGTTATTATGCTTGTAGTTTATTTGTAGATTGTAATTTGTAATTGTGAGTTTGATTAGCGTATGTGTGGATTGTAAAAGTTCAAAAACACGATCGCCAAAGTGGATGAATAAGTTGAAAAACTCGTTTGGATTATCTTGATGTTGAATGGTTAATCGCCGTCCTTATCAATAGTGGGTTAGGGTTTAGTTTCTTTTTTATACCATTGTACACACATGTATTCCGATTATTGGTACAATGTTTAATGCGATGTACACATGTGTATTCTGATTTTGCTCTATTTTTAATGCGATGTACACATGTGTATTCTGATTTTGCTCTGGTTTTAACGCGATGTACACATGTGTATTCTGATTTTGCTCTGGTTTTAACGCGATGTACACATGTGTATTCTGATTTTGCTCTGTTTTTAATGCGATGTACACATGTGTATTCTGAATTTAACGCGATGTACACATGTGTATAGCGTCTGTTTTTGTGATATCTCATAATTTTTTGTGTATTGAATGTGTAGGGTTGTTGATGTACACTTGTGAATTATGCAAAATATTAGTTGCTGAGTTTTTTAGGCTATTATAGGAGATGTCGTAACGAGAAAAGTGGAAATGGAAGGTCGATAAGGATGATTCACATATGTTTTTTTGCTTGGTCGATAAGGATGATTCAGCATACAATGTGGCGAATAGTTGTAAAAGATTATGTTTTTTGTTTTTCCGATTATGTTGGGTTTATTGTTTCTACGAAACTGGAACTTGTAATTATATGTTTTTTTGTTTGGTTTGGAAAACATTATGGAACTTGTAATTTGTTAAATATAAAATAGTTTTACAGGTATTGTTTCTATGTATGTATTATGTAGCTAATTACACATATGTACGATGCTGAGTACACATGTGTACTGTTCTATTTATATCCAGGTACACATGTGTATACCGTTGAAATATGAAGGTTACGTCGATCTTAAAAATCAAAATTTGAATTCTGGTGATGAAATCTTAAATAAAAATTAAAATTGAAATATGGTGATTTGTTGTTTGTTTTGATAATTATCTTATTAATAAATAAAACATAATGTGGATAATGAATTTAAAATAGGAAAGATGTAACTTAATTCAATTATTAAAATAATGATTTAAATATAATTTTTTATATAATTACAATCCTACCCCTTAACAACTAAAAAGGAAATCAAGGGTCCAGATCTGTTCACGCAGTTCACTCTTGGGAGGTTGTTCGCGCTGGAACCCTACCCTTATTGCGAGAACCGCGAGAACCAATGTGAACACAACCTAAAATAGCTAAAAAAAACCTAACCCCCACCCCCCCCCCCAAAAAAAAAACCTAAACCCCCCACCCCCCCCCCCCTCCCAAAAAAAAAACCTAACCACCCCCCCCCCCCCCCCCAAAAAAAAAAAAAAAAACCTAAACCCCCTCCCCAACCCCCCAAAAACCTAACCCCCCCCCCCCCAAGCTAAAATGCTAAAAACTAAACCCCCAAAAAACCTAAAAAAATCTAAAAAAAATCTAAACATTTTTTTTTTAATATTTTTTATGCTCAAATCGCTACTTTTAGTGGCCAAAAAAAAATTTTGTTTTTTGAAAAAAAAATTTTAATTTTTTTTTTGCTTCAATAAGTAGCGATTTTTATATAAAAAATATTAAAAAAATAAAAAAAAATTTGTGTGATTTTTAGCTATTTTTAGGCATTTTTGGTTGTGTTCACATTGGTTCTCGCAATAAGAGGTGGTTCTCGCATGATCTTCTCCCTATATATATATATATATATATATATATATATATATATATATATATATATATATAGGGGAAGGTTAAAATGAGAACCACCTCGAGTTGTAAGAACCCGCGAGAACCACCCCCGCGGGGGGGCGTTGACCACAATTTTTTTTTTTACAACTAGAGGTGTATATTTTAACAACCTACGTAAAGGTTGGGTTTAAACGGCGCGCCCGAGGGGGTAGTTTTTTACGCCCAAAGTTTGGGTTTTTTTATTTTTTTTTTATTTTTCTTTTTTTTTTAACCAAACTTTGGGCGTAAAAAACTACCCCCTCGGGCACGCCGTTTAAACCCAAACTTTACGTAGGTTGTTAAAATATACACATCTAGTTGTAAAAAAAAAATCGTGGTCAACACCCCCCCCGCGGGGGTGGTTCTCGCAGGTTCTTACAACTCGAGGTGGTTCTCATTTTAACTTATTCCTATATATATATGAGTTCATCATTTTACATGACTATTTATACGAAAAGATTTCAAGTTTTAAAAAACAACATAAGCCACAAAAGGTGGAAATTTTCAAATTTCGCAATATATGACAACATGTTTTACAACCGTTTCAAAATCATGTTAACAAAAGTGGAAACGAATTAGCATTCTGAAAGTGTTCGGTTCCATGTGCGGCTTGATCTTCATCCGAGTCCTTGATTTAAACTTTACCTATCAATATATTTTCAATTAACGATTAGTAAACACTTAACTGAACGTAAACGTATTAAAATGAACAAAGTTAGTAAAATCGATGGGACATTCGAACAATGTCAAGGAAAAACATTTGCATAAATGTGCACTATATAAATGTGTGCACTATGCTTAATTTTGTACTAAACTAATGTGTGCATGTGCACTATTCTTAATTTTGCACTAAACTAATGTGTGCATTATGTTGAAATGTGCACTATAATAATATGTGCACTACGCTTAATTGTACACTAAACTAATGTGTACACTATGCTGAAATGTGCACTGTACAAATGTGAATGTTGTGACAACCCGAACTTTCAAGGTTAGTGTCGTTAGTCTCGTGATTCTAATTCCTCATAATCCTCTCATTCCACGTTCTTGCTATATTAAACTTTTGTTAAACGTTTTGCTATGATAAAATTGTCAAGTCTAATCGTATTTGGGTATGAATGAGTGTGTGTTTGGGTCAATTTCAGTGTCAAATTATTTATAGAAGCCACATATGAAATTGGACCGCAACACACTTCTTTTGGCTGCGACACATGTATTAGGCCACACACACTTTAAACCTTCACCTTACTCTCAATACACATCGGCCCACACTTGTTTGTAGGCAGGCCCGAACCACTTAAGCCCAAACCCATCATGGGTTACGTATACAAGAGAGATAGGGGATAAGTACTATGACTTGGAAATATAACAAACCCTAACTCCCTCCCAAACGTACGAGTCGGCAGCGAAATCCCCCATCTTCTCGAAGCTTTCTCGCACACTCTCTACTCTCCGGTTAGTTTACTGATTTCAGTTTAGTGTTGGGTATTCTTGTTAATCTTGGATGTGTAATACATGCTAGGGTTGTCATGCTATGTACATGAAACTAAAGCACGATACAGGATCTTGATTGTATGCTAATATGAATACTAGTAAACCGATTGGGTTAATAATTAGTGATTTGTGGTGTATTGATGATACTACTGATTAGTGTAAGGTTAGTGGGTATTGATGTATAATAATCTGGTTCGATGTGTTGAATATATGGATTCGGCCCATAATCACGATAGTTAAGGGCTGCTAGTGGGCCGCAAAGCTGTGAAAAACATGATTCGATGATGAACAGTAGGTAGTAATATGGCTGGTACTTGACTTGTGTGACAATGTGATTGCTAGTTGGTTAATCATTATTGCTTAAGAATGATAATGCATGATAGTGTGGCTCATGATGATTTATGATGAAAATTGATGTAACAGTATACATGTTATGGTGGTCATGAGTTTTACTAATATTGGTAGTAATAGTAAGTTCATGCTAATAATTACGTATGGATCGAATTTGATTAAATATGATTGAGTAAGAACTGATATCAAGGGTGAGCTCATGAATTTGTGTTGCATGACTATGTTGTTCGGTTTGTATGTTATGTAAGTGGTGTGGTAATTAATGGATAATAACTAGACTCATGAACCTCAACATTGGGATTGATTAATTGTGTAAATTGTGGACGGTTACAATGGGGTTGGTCAACTACACCCTTGAAACACTACATATATTATATCATAAAAATGAATTCTTGTAACCACATTACATATAAATGAATTACATAACATACCCCTGATCGTGCAACATAAATACGAATGAACATGCCCACTGACTTTGGGCTTTACACCTTATTGGGCCGCTTATCATCTGGGTTGCTCAGTCCAAGAAATAGGCGTTGTTTGGGCTTTGGTCTAGCATAAGTGTTTGTTTACATGATATATGTTTAGTGTTGTCAATTGGTATTTAAAGTAGAACCCGGTGAATTATCAATACGGGGGACTCAAGACACTTAGTACATGAAATCATGATGTATGCTATAAATTGCGAAGTGCAAAATCAAATAACTTGTATGTTGATATATGGTGGTACTTGTGTAATGTGTGTATAGAATATAAGATTACGTGCTACACGACTGATTGTTAATGGTAACCATGTTAGGATTGATTTGAGCAACTTGAACACGTAACTAGTCTTACCGAGCAAAACCAAGGTGAGTTCATTCCTCTTGAGCATGCGTCCCGGTGGTTGGGACAATCATTGGGTATCCCTGAGAGGGATAGGTTTTGGGGTAAATCATGGGTATTCATGAGAGAAATACGTCTCGTGGGTTAAATCTGGTATGTTGGATAATACACTCGTCCTATCACCTTTAAGTCCCATCTTTTTGTTACCGGAGAGGTAACGAGGTATTAGTTTGTAGCGCTACTTAGGTTTGGCACCCTCACCTCATACATGAGAGGATGGGTGTGAACTAATGACTCACTCATGCCCAATGCTTTGATAGGAGCATTGGGGAAAGGGCAATGTAAATCAGGAGCCGTCTTGTATTCGAGGTATTATCAACATTGAAGTCAATGAACTGAATTAAACACTTGGTAACTAACGTTTTCGTAAAATCATGAACTCACCAGCGTTGACTGATACACGTGTGTGCATGCTCGCAGGTTATTGATACATGTGGATGTGGAACTTGCTGTCTGGGATGCTGGAGTGGTCATGGGTCGAGATACATGGAGTCGCGAGATAAATCTAATGGTTTTCGTAAATATATGGTTTATGGAACACTTAACAAATAATTTATGCTTCCGCTGTACACAATGAATTACATTTAATGTTTTGTAACTTTCTATGTGAATAAACGAAAGCTTTTATTTCAAATCATATTATGAGTTCAATATGATTGGTGGCTAGATTCTGGTATGTCACACGCCTTGCGGGGGTTTCCGCATGTGGTATTTTGGGGGTGTGACAAATGTGCGTTGTAGGATCAATTCCGATACACTGTAGACTGTGTAGATCTCTTATCTTGTGCAGAATCCAAGTACAAGAGTGGATCAGACCAGAACAAGCTAATTATAATCTGTTTTTTATTGATGATATGAAAGTATATAACCACGAAAACTGTTGGAAAGAGTTTCATTACTCCAACATCCAAAGATACAAATGAACAAGACCAAGCACCAATATATATAGGAGATCCGGGTTCGCACCAAATGAACATGCCCCATATACGCGAATGACTTCTATCACGGATCAAGACCTAAGGGAGAACCAAGTGGGTTCGTGCGGACCTGCATATGCGCAGGTCTGTGCAAATCAGCAAAACCCTAGAAATGCGCCCCATTGTGTGAACCAGCATGTACACATGTGTATTCTTCAGTTCGTTCCCTATCTTGTCTCATTTATTCAGCTACGATACGTGATTGACGCCATAAATAGACATATGCACTCACAGACTCCCCCTTGGATATTGCTGCAGTCAATCTCGCAGCTTGTCTTTATCAACTTTCTGAGTCTTCATGAAGCTTTGACAGATTCAGCACCACAGACTCCCCTTTACTCTCTGAATCCTCAACTCCCCCTAACGACAAACTCTCTCTCCAGGCTCCCCATTGCTTTAAGCTTTCATGATCTAAACCTGGATCATTATCAATTCAAAACACTTATAAGAATATCTAGCCATTTTAGGATCGAGAACCTGGCTCTTTGAATATTTGATTACAAAACAATTCAAATAATTTAAAAGAGTATCAATTTCAAAAATCAAACCCCTGGCTCTCGCAAACTTTATTTGACAATTAAAACTTATTTGAGATATCCAGGATTGGTAACCTGGCTCTGAGCACAGATATTTGACAGTTAGATATGTAAAACCAGGATTACCCGACTCTACTCCCCCTAACAACTAACTATATATTTGACATTCAAGGCATCCAAAACCCTCAAAGATAATCAAGTTCAACTTAATGACCTTGATTCATCTGATTATCTACCAAGTTCAAATTAATGACCTTGGAGATTCACAAACTGTTTTTAGTTTTTTCATTAAAAACCCATCAAATTTCAATTTAATGAACGTGTTTATTTTCTGAGACATGATCAACATACTTAGATTTTGAAACTTAGCTTTCAAACATCAGTTGTCTTCGAAACATAAAGTAAAACAAAATCTTTTTGTATTTTACAAAGTTTATGCTAAAACACACTCAAAATCTTTTTTTTTATAATTTTTCTTTAATGAAAGGCAATAAAGAAATATTCACAAACATATTTTTGTTGAGTTTGTATTAGAGGATCATATCAGTTTATGACACATCACAAGCACCATTGATTTATATAAACTTTAAGTTCTAAACAATTCACTTAGATTGTCAGTATACTGATCCACTTAAATTTTCACACAAACTTCAATTGATTCAAGATACGAGATTTAGTGTTTTAAGAACTTAACTTATTCGCGTGTCCCACCTCAGAATATACTCTCATATAAAGATTCCCTAGATTCAGTCTTACAGGTGAGTATACCTAATTGATATCTATCTCTAGGTTAGTGCGAGACCTTGAGAGCTCAGGGTAGAATTTCCGTTCAGTCAAAGAGATGAAGGCTAGACTTAAGGTATGTTCCACTTAGGAATCTTCTTTACAACTGCACTTGATATATATCTTTCGATATTTTCTCAATTTTTATGCGGAGGGAAAGTTTTAAGCGCGAAAGCATTATACGAGATCTAGGCCATTGCTGACGTAAAATCAGAAGACCAAGTATAATACCCCAGATATAAATAAATATAAAGACCTAATATCTCAGAATTTGGAAATCTCTCAATCGAAATTTCGGAGTACTAAGTCCATATGTCCGAGAAATGTTCCCCACGAGATAAGAAAGTTTATTGATTTACGTTCATATCTCGAAATCAATCTACTAAATGTGCAAAAACCTACTGGCACATTATCAGTGAGACCGTTTATCATAATTTGAATTTTCAATTCTTTAGCATGTTGTGATTGTCTTACTGATGTACTATTATTTCCTCTTTTTACACAAAACTCTTTTGAATCTTTCATGTTTTTGGCTTTTTCAAATTTTTAAATGTTTTTGTATTTTCAAAATTTTTACTCCCCTAAAATCTAAAACAGTTAATGAAAATTTGACAACTCAATGTAGATAGCTTCATCTCGCCATTCATTTTCTGCTTTACAGTCTCTGTTTAGTATAAAGCACCCCCATGATTTACAACATAAAACTAAATTTTGACATTGTTTAATCACTTGAAAGAACTTGTTATACCATGTTTTGTTTGTTCAGCCGTGAGGGTTTCGGCCTATTCCTTCAACATTTTTTTTTTCAATTTTTTTTAATTTTAACAATTTACAAAACAAACAATTTTTTCATTTTTTTGTTTTTCTTATTTTTTTTACATTTTCATTTTTTTTTTATTTTTTTTATTAACAAAAGCAAACTTCCTGTTTTCATCCATAGAAATTTGCCTCCTCCTGTGCCAGGCTGCTCTGTTGACCAGATTGACTTTCAGTTGACATCTGGAACACCTGCACATTCAACTAACTCAGTTACTTGAATAAAATAACCCAGGTATGTTTGCCCTTAGGTATTTTGACACAATAAGAATCATTCAACTTCGGAAAATCTTTGTCATTTTTAACAAAAACTTTTTCATTCTTATTTTCAACCTTTTTGGTTGAATCGATTTTTCGCTTGTCATCCACAGAATTTTGTTTCTTTACCTCCCAAATTTATCCTTTTGAAACATTCCGTTTATAAAATATTGAATCATTTTGAATGTTTCATTTTGACAAATCACTCTTAGAGTTCCAAATTTGTTTTGGTTCAAACTTGGATGTTTTTCGTTTCCAAGTTTGTTTTGGCTTTGATAAATCAACTTTTGGCTTCCAAATCTGTTTTGGCTCAAACTTGGGTGTCTTTGGTTTCCAAGTTTGTTTTAGTTCAAACATGGTTGACTTCTATTTCACAACATTAACTTTCTTTTTCTTTTCAACATCAACAGGCTTCAGATTTGGACATTTGCGACCAACATGTCCAATTTGTTGACATTTAAAACATGTTTTCCTTGAAACATTTTTGGCCTGTTGTTGTTGTTTTTTCTAAGCATAAAATTCCTCATAAGTCTGTCGACTAAATCGGATTTCTTTCTCTTTTTCAGAACTTGTTCCGTGAACAAATTTCAATTTTTCCAGAAAATTTGTCCCTTTTCTTTTGATTTAGTTTCTTTTTATAACCCAACCCAGGCTTTGTTTTTTTCTTTTTGTAACTAGGTTCGTTATAAAAAGTTTTCTTACCTGCTTTTCTGGAAAAATTTTCCAGTTTCAGATTTCTCGATTTCTACCAATTTAAAAACTTTGTCAATCTGTTTCCGTAATCACATTTTGAGTCGGAACTTCAATATCTGAGAATAATTTGTCTGATCCAACCATATAATATGCCAAAATTATTGGATCATTATTCGAAGTTGTCTTAGATTTTGAATTCTTCAAATAATTTTTATGAAAACTTTCCTCATCTTCAACCTGTGATTCGGAATTCTCATTTTTGGTAGAATCCTCTTTCATAATGCTTTCAACAACCTTACCTACCACATCTGAATCACCAACGTCATTAGATTTGGAGTAAGTCACATCAATATTGTCAGGCAATTGGTCATCAATGTTTATTGCTTTTGCCACCTTTTCGTCATCATAGAATGTATAATTATTCTCCAACGGTGGTGGAACCTGATGAAATTCTGAACCAATTCCCTTTTTGTTCTTTTTAGAACCATTATCATCTGGTGTGATGTTGAAAACACGTTCGAGAATGTACGATGAAGCATGATAACTTTGAAGTTTATTGACTTTCTTTTCTTTCTCAGCTAATTCTTGTTTAACTTCAGCAAGTTCATCAATATATTGATTCAAAACCCGTTGTTTATCTTCATAATTAGCTTCAAGAAATTTTGTCGTTTCAATATATTTAGAAAGTCTTCTTTCCATACTTTTCATTTCACTTTTCACAGTTTCATATGCTTCTTTCACTGTATGATATGACAATTTCATCCCATTATATTTTTTTGCAGCTCTTGGATAATATTATCCTTTTGTAAACATTCGTTGCATTCTACTTAACACTTTTGTTTTGAAGCTTTATTTTCTTTTTCAAGACCATCACATTTCTATGTCAGCTCTTCTTCTTTTTGTTTCAAAAACTTTTCAATTTCAAACATTTCTTTACATTTTTCTTTAAAAACATTTTCAATTTTAGTAAATTCAATACTTCTGGATCTTAAATTTTCATCCTTCTCAGTACAGGCACTGCATGTTTCCATACATTTCCTGCACTACACTTTAGTTTTATGTTCAGATTTGTTATCAATTTCATCATTATTCTCTATTGACTTAGCCTTATTAGGAAACTTAGTAGATTCAGTTTGATTTGTTACCTCAATTTGATCTACCACCGTTGTGTTGTCGGTCGTCTTCTTCAAAATCTCATCCTTCAGCTTTTGGCTCTCGTCAACAATCTCTTCCACACTCTTCTTCTTCTCAACACTGGCATAGATCGCCCTTCTTATGCCCTCATCCACTTCTTTCTCGTAATTCTCATCCTCTTAATTTCTCGAATAAAATACTCCTACAGTATGAATAGCAGCAACAAGTGCTTCAAAATCCACCACATCTGGATCCACTGTCGTATTCCCTTTAGGATCTAGATAACACTTTCTCTCATCATCCCATCTCTTTGCATCCTTTGCTTCCATGAAAACTTTGTACACCGCACTCAACCTCATATGTGCATGACGTTCTTCTCGACTCGGTCCTACCTCAGCAACCAAAGCAGCCTTATCTTTTGGAATGTATTTATTCCAATTGAACCCTTCATCATCTTGAGTCACCACTAAAGCTTGTTTTCTTTCTTTGGACGGACCTTCACTGATCTGTTTTTGATTCACCTTTGGCGGCTGCTCATTGGTGCGATGGTAGATTGCTTTCTTGTAATAGTCATCATGAAAAGGATTCACACTTTCATCAACTCCTTGATTCGAGCATTCTCTCTTGAAGTGTCCTTTCTGTTTGCATCTGAAGCACGTAACCTTGGATTTGTCAAATCCTAGTTTCGTATTTGGAACTTCAAGATATTGCCTCCCAGTAATATCCATGAACCTTTGAGCCCTCCTGATTACACTCGCCATACACCATCTTGTATGAATGAGCTCCATCTCTTCTGGATCAATCTGGTCGTAATCTTCCTTCTTCATGTTCGGCTTTCCAATTCTACCTACCACCAGACTTTCATAAGATTCCATAATCGATGCTAAAAAGCTCATCTGCTGCCTAGCTGAATTAGCGTTCATATTTGGAGAATCTTTCAAATTCACGGAAATATTGCATTGAACCAGATTTGGATTGGATTTTTTGATGCAGAGGATGAATGATAATCAAAATCATAACTCAGAGATCTGTTCTTTGATGAATCACTAGAGTTCTCAGCGCTAAAAGTCGTACCAATCTTTGGTTCTTGATTGTTCAGCATGCTTCAACGATAGTAGAGATTTACATTTTGCAGATAACGTGAACTAATCATTTTGTTTTGCTTTTTCAAATCCAGCTCATGGCTTTCAATTTTTTCAATCAAAATGTCTAAAGTGATCTTGTCAAACTTTGCGTCGTTTTTCAGAATCATGACAAAAGTTTGCCAATCATCTACATGAGGTAACGCCTCAATCAGTATGTCGATGATCTCTTCTCTGTCCTTTTTAATACCAAATCGTTCTAGCTCAATTTTCAAATGACAGAAGCGTTCTATCATTTTTCGGACGGTATATCCTTTCATGCAGCTGAAAAAGTCAAATTCTTTCTTTAGCAAAGATATCTTGTTTTTCTTTATATCTTTTCCACCTTCAGCTTTCACTTTCAACGCCTCCCACATGAATTTTGACGTTTCATCATGTTGAAGCAAACAAAGAATATCTTCCCTAACCGATTGTTGTAACAGTGCGATCATTCTTTGTTCGTTCGAGAACTCTAGTTTATCAACATCTTTGTATGATCTAAGTGGAATTATTTCATTTTTACCATTAGTTGGTTTAACATATCCGACGTGTAACATACACCAACAATCATACGCATATGCTTTCACCTAAATTTCAAACCTATCTTTTATAACGCTCCGCTTTTTTGTGACTTTCCTTAATGACTTGTTTTTATATTTTTGGAAGCTTGTTCCTCTTGTGATCGTATTTCGTTTTATCGTTGTAAATCCGGGACTTTAATCATAAGGAAATCCATTGTTTTTATAGAAATTATATCATACTTATTCGTGCATGCTTATATGTTTAAATTCGTTATACATTTGATACCTTATTCGTAAACGTATGATAAATTTACTAATACACATCTTACATACACGACTTATACTCTTTTTACTCATGTTTATACGTCATTAAACACTTACAAATACTTATTCATGATCTACACACTTATTTATATGTTTAGGTTACTTAAAACTAACTTATAACATGCTTTTACCCTAAAACATAACTTATATAAAAGTACAAGGGCCTTATTCATCAAAAATCAAAGTTTGGACATGGCAGGTGGCCGTCGCGCCCCACGGAGGCCGAGCCTCTCTCTTTTCGCGGGCCGCCACAGTCACCGATCCGCAGAAAATTAACTTTCGGCTCCTTATTGGTCCGAATTGTGTTTGTTTGGCCATTTAACTCACCTAACTACATTTATAACTCACCTAACTACATTTATAACTCACCTAACTCAAACCCTAAACCCTCAACTATAAAACCAACCTCTTCTACACACTTTTACCACTTTACAAACACTTTAATCCTCTCAAAATCACTCTCAAATATCATTAAATTCTCATATTGTAATTCGAAAGTTCAAGACTTTCTTAGTGAGTTCTAACTCACTTCTCTTACACTTTTCTACTCATTTCTCTCTTCTTAACACTTGGATAACCTCTAGGAAGGTTTTCACAAGATTACTTGGGTAATCTAAGGTGAAACCTCACCATATTTGAGGTCCAAAGTGTAATAAACTTTCCGTTTTGTGTTTATCTTCTTGTATGTTCATTTTTACATTAACAACTTGATGCAATCTCATTCCCATCAAGCCTATAATTGTGGATTTGTACTTGGGTGATTACCATCAAAGTTATGAGTTCAAACACTCAATAATATTCTGATTATACATGGATAAACAATGATGAAAACAAGCACAAGTCATCATCTTCCATATGATGAACTTGTGACTTGTGAAGTGTGAACAAATGGAAGCTTTGGCTTTCCAACCTAAGTTCCACTCCTTCATTGAAACCTTGTGTATGAACACTCTTGTGACTTGCAAGAATTAAAGTACCTTAGCCCCGTCTAGCTCTCCTCACTTAGTTCATTCTTTTCATGAGGTATGAGCACACCTTGGGTTGTAGTGTACTTGGTCACTTGTGCATTGTTAGAGTAGATTTACTTTCTTGTTATTCATGACCCTCCGAATCATCATTTTGATGATTTGTGTGGTGGTGAATCCTTGATATTCATGACCCCCCCCCCAACCATCTTCATGATGGTGTGTGTAGTGGTGAATCATATAATGAGGTTTCTAACCTCCATGCTTGACATACATGATGCTACATGTTAATACTTGATTGGACTTAGTTTTAGGATGTATTATTACTATATAAACTATAAGTAACTATACAAAAACATGGCTGAGTTGTGATGTTAATCAAGCTATGGTTAATCGTCATAAACCTAAGCTAACATATCAAAGATTTTAGAGTACTTGTTATGATTCCAATGGGCAACTTAGGACCCATGAAACCACTTGATATGTGTCATAAACAAACTCTTAGAACTTAGATATTAATTTCATATATACATACTTTTACAACTTTAAATTCCTAATTCCAAGTCTAAATACCCATAAACTCCAACACCGAACACATTCATTGTCCTATTCTCATTAACTCGTCAATACAATATGGACAATCGGAAGACTTAGAAATTTTGTGAGTACACTTGACCCATTTTCTTTTTACACATTTTGGGTTGTAACATGTTAACAAATCACAAATACACAAATACACACAATATACTTTTATTCACTCAATCCGTTATACATGCTCTTTGTTATGCTTAGGTTCATGCTAGTTTACATATATGCTATTTGTCATTAACTTAGCTAGCCCACCTTAACAATTATAGCGCTATAGGAGTAGCACACCACCTGACGGGGTTTTGTTAAGTTACATACTTTACGGTCTTGATTACTTCGGTATCGAGGGATGCAAATTATTATACATAACGGTCTCGTTCACTTTTGTGGCGAAGGGTGCTCATTATTCTTGTGGACACTCGGGTTTGACTTTTAGTTATGCATGATAGTTTGACCTTCTATACCAAATTGTCATATGTTGGATTTGAGAAATACTTTTTATACTTACGCCATGTGTCTAAAACTAGTGTACACGCCAATACGTTTGTATTGAACTATGCTTTTAAAACATGTTGCAGGTTTAAAGATAACGTTGATGATGCATGGAACTTAATAGGATGCCTAGAAACACATTTTAAATTTTGTATACTTATTGTAATGTAATTCTTTTGTTTCAATGTATTTGATTTCAATGAATGTAATTGACTCTTTAGCAATGAAATGAAATTCATTATTTAAATACTTGTCGCAATTTAGTGTTAGGAGTAATGAACAATCTCGTTTTCGGCTTACTCCGATGTTTCCGCCATCGGTTGGGGTGTGACATCTCTCCACCAGTTGTAATCTTCAATATTCATTAGTTTAGGTGGTTTTTGATGATTTCCATACACATTATCATATTTCAAGCTTACGAAAATAACATTCGATATGTTCTTTGATGTGGGTGTCGTTTCGGATGTAAACGCGTTGTAAAACTTGTTATAAAACTCCTCTTCCATGATCTTGAATACTTTGAGAATCACTTGCAAACAATCAACAAAAGATCAAACAACTTAAAAAACCAACAACTTAAAAAACCTAATTTGCGCGGATGGGTATTTATGTTGATTCGCGCGGATCAAGGATTCTTGGTCCGTGCGAATGGACTAAGACTTGATTTGTTTAAATCAACAATCTAGGTTCTTCCAGATCCGTAAATACTGAGTTAAAAAAAACTGATCAATATTCACTTTAGATTCGTGCGGATGAACCAACATTTGATCCATGCGAACCCACCCATGAACACATCTGCGCAAACTTTCAGCAACAATTTCATGATTTTTTCAAAAATTTTCAAGTATTTCGTTCGAATTTTGGTCTGAAACTTTGAAGGATTGTTTAAAACTTGATTTCACACAATATGTTTGAAAATTAGTCGTTTTGAACCGTGAATTCGACGTAAATCTGAGATTTAAAGTTGAAAAAGAATGAGTAGAAGAAGAATGTGTAGAAGATGATGAAATCCGCTCTGAATTAGATGAATTTGGCTTGTTTCTTGAATCTTTAGTCCTTGCAATCAATCTCCCGCTCTGATACCACTTGAATGTGCGTTGTAGGATCGATTCCGATACACCGTTGACTGCGTAGATCTCGTATCTTGTGCGGAATCCAAGTACGAGAGTGGATCAGATAATAACAAGCTAATTATAATCTGTTTTCTATTGATGATATGATAGTATACAACCACAAAAACAGTTGGACAGAGTTTCGTTACTCTAACATCCAAAGATACAAATGAACAAGACCTAGCACCACTATATATAGGAGATCAAGGTTCGCACCTGAAGAAACATTGGATAAAAGGATCGGAATAGGATTATCCAGGGGTTAGGTTCTGCATAAAAAGGGTGGTTCTCTCTCGTTTGATTTGGTGGGACAGTTCTTCTTCTCCGGTGAACACTGCAAAACAGAACACTGTTAGCCTCGTCAAGGGGAGAAGGGGGGTTCTCTCCTTGACCCGTCTCCGGCGTGAGAATAAGTATATGTTTATGAAGAAGAAGACGTATTGGTGAAGTGAATGTGACTTGAAGTTCACACCTGAATTACTCTTGTATTTATAGCCGAGAGTTTGGGCGGGAAAACTCGTTGATGAAATATTAACGGAAAATGCTAACCCCGTAGGCGGTTACTTTTCCTTCCGTTAATCTGCTTGATCCGATGTGAGTGCACACGAATCGCTATTTAGATCCACGGCTAGGGAATTGCCACGTGGAAAGTGGGAAAGTGGAGATTTTCCTTCCATTCCATGCCATCATCGTGATTTCGAGGAGGCTTGAGATGATGACACGTGTTCCAGACGGTTATAACCGTCTGGTGGTGCACAACTGAGCCTTCTAGAAGGTTATTGTCATAATCCAGTGTGGCTTCTTATCGTGTGGTGTCAGCTTAGTAAGTAATATCCAAGTCTGGGTATTACTAAGCGGAAATGTCTGTTGGGATTTTTATCCTTTGTTTATGGAGGAAAGCGCAAGGATTCGTGATTTCCCTTTCAGCACGCAAGTGTTTCCTGATGTCTTTATCCTAAGCTCCTTCTGTGGGACCAGTTGCGCGGCCGCTCAAGGTCATAAGAGGGCCTAGAGATGAAGTTGTGGTATGGTCCTAGGTACTTGATATGAGGTTTTTGGGACCTTACCCCTTCAAGTCCCCCCAGTCTAGTGTTGCTCTTATGCAAATAAGTGTAGCACTGGACTATATGAGAGGAATGCTTTTTGGCGCGAAAGTAGGGAATCTTCTATGAGAAGATTTACTTTGTTTGTGAAAAATCTTTGACTTTGGGTGAGGAGGGTGCAGTAATGACTGTATGACAGGCTGTCACTGTCAGGTGCACATTACTGATCGTGCCTTATACACGCGCGTGAACTCGCGTTTGTGCTGTGTCCCAGTCGCCCCTGTCGCTTGGGTAACCGTGCTATCCCAAAAAAGGTGTTGTACAGTTACCGAGGCTATAAATGGCGGTGAGTATATAAGTGTTTTGGATTTCTCGTTTGCAGTAATCATTACTTTGTTGAAAAAATCCTTCACTTTTCGTCTTCTTTATCTGTTCTTTTAGAAAGAATTTGCAAATTCTTCCTCTTATGTCAACCGGAGATCATCACGAAGATTCAACAGAAGAAATGTCTGTCGAACTTCCACCGTTGAAGTGGTCCAGGGCAACCTTCGATGGGTTGGTTCGAAACCTCCGATTTCCAGAGAACTGGGGTGCCCGATACCCTGAGGAGGGTCAGACGGCGGCAGATGCTTCGGCTGGGTATATCACCCTGTTTTGGGATTTCTTTTGTGAAGGCAACTTTCGTCTGCCTGTAACGAAATTTATTCTTGAAATTCTGGGGTATTACAAGTTTCATCTCTCCCAGATGCACCCGATTGGTATGGTTAGGGTTCGGCATTTTGAGTTCGTGTGTCGTACGATGCATATTGAGCCGACTATTTCTCGATTCCGAGTTTTTCACCAAATGCACTGTACCCAAGGGGTTTATTCCTTTGTTCAGAGAGCGTCAGCGAAGAAAATTTTGTTGCAACCCCCAAAATCCTTCCATGATTGGAAGTAGAAATTTTTCTTTATCAAGGCCGGTGTCGTTCCGATGAGGATGATATTCAGGGGAAAGGAAGATGTCCCCACCGAAACTATTCAGACCCTTGTTGATGAAAATTGGTATCAGGATCTGAAAGACGTTCCAAACATTTCTTTACCGGAGAAAGCCCTTGTTGGAGCCGGTATGAGTCTGAACTGGAGGATGGAACGAGCAGAGAAACCGGTGTATATGGAAGATGGCAAGAGTAAGAATTTTGCTTTGTTTCTTTCTTTCTCCTCTTTTTTTTTTTTTGAAATTTATCTTTACTTCTCCTTTTTTTGCAGTTGTCTCGCTGTACGTTGTTGCCTTTAAGAGAGAAGGTGGAAAGATGTCTACGATTGCAAAAAGACCAGATGAGGAACTGTGGTATCACCGTATTGTGAAGAATTTTGTTCTTCAGCGAGATGTTGATTTGTTTGCGCAGCCTGCTGCTGGTGCTGGTAAGCTTTTCTCATATTGTTTATTGTTTGCTTCTTTTGCGCGTCTGAAAGAGTTTTATTCTGCGCTTTCGTAGGTGAATTGTCAAACTTGGGCATAGGCCCCGAGAAGAAAAGATGCGCGGCAACTATTACTTCTGCGCCGAAGAAGAATGATGCTGAGAAAGCTCAATCTTCTAAGGTCAAAAATGTTGGAGAGAAGAAAGGTATGCGCCGTTCCTCTGACTCCTGGTGTGATTATGTGGTGGTTTCTGACTCTTTGGAGGGTCTTGCGCCTGCAGTTATTATTAGAAGGCCGAAACCGGAACCGAAAGATACTACTGATATCCCCCCGTCCAACCCAGACGATCCCATTGATTTGGAATCAAGCCCCGAGCGCTTGGTGCGGACTAAAGCGGGGAAAAGAAAGCAGACTGGTGTCGAGGCTGAAGGTCAGCCTGCAAAGAAGATTCAGAAGAAGAAGATTACCAGGAAAGGCAATTTGGATGCCTTTATTTCGGAGACTGCTCCTAGTAAGTGGCATCCTTGCTTTCTTCTTCTAATGCGCATTGAGTATTTATAGGCTTTGTTTTTTCAGAAATCCCCACTTCTCCTGTTCCCACAAAGCCGTTGCCTGTGGTTAACGAAGAACTCCCACCCTCTCCTCCGCGTGCTGCTGTTGCTGATCAGTTAAAGACTACTGAAGTTCCTGAGAGTGGTGTGGAGAAGGTTGTTGAGGCTGACAAGCCCGTTGATGTTGCTGTGGAAGCCGAAAAAGTTGTTAGCCCAGGGGTTGTGGATGGTGCTGGTGACCCACAAGCCCCTGAATTTGCTGCTCATGGGTTAGAGAAAGAAAAAATTGCTGAAGAAATCCCAGTTACAGCGTCTCCTTCTAAGATTTCTAATTCCATGCGTGAAAACATCGAGAAGGTTTCTGAAGATCAAGGCGTGTTTTCTGACGCTGGCAGGGACTCCCCAATTCGCCCAGATGAGACTCTGGGGGATTATTACTATAGAACTTATTCAGAAAAAGATGCTTCCGATACTCATGTCCCTGTTTGGAACCTGAAGACGGGTGATACTTTCTCAGATCGTCTGTCGGGACTGGTTGCAGGGGATATTTCCGCCATGGGAGATCAAATTTCAGGAAAATCGTCTTCATGAGCAAACTTATCACGCCTACCTTGAGGGAGCTGCTTCTCATGCATCGACCACTCATCGCATAGTGCGTGAGTGGCATAGTATGCACAAAGAGTCGGATGTTTTCAAGGTGTCCAAGAAGAAATTTACTGATGATGAAAACCGGATTGCTCAGTTGAAGGCTAAGCTGGAAGCTGATCAGGCCAAGTTTGAAGTTGATCGGAAAACTGAAGAATGGTCCGTCGCGGGCTGGAAGAGAAAAGCGGAAGCTGAAGCTGCTCTTCTTTCTGAGGAGCGCAAGAACTGGAAGAAAATATGTGAAAAAGATAACTCTGAGAAGATGAATCTCCGCAATGTTATCAATAATCTCAAGGCTGAGGTTGAGAAGTTGAAAAAACAGTATGCGAAGATTGAGAAGTTAAAGAAAGAGAAGGTTGATGCTGAAGTTGCGCGGGATGAGGCGCGCTCGTAGAGGGAGCGAAGTGAACAATGAGAGGTACAAGCTTGTGCCACCCTTGCTCTTAGAGATAAAGAGTTAGAAGAACTCACTCCTTTGCTTTCTGATCAGGAACAACTCAAGAAGGACCTGGAACTTGCGCGTTCCGAGAAAACCGAAACCTCTTGCCGTCTGACTGATACTGAAGAAAAACTGGAGGCTTCTGAAACGACGCGGGCAACAATAGAGAGCGAGTTGGAACCTTTGAAAAGCGACATGCTGTGGTTGAAAGAGCATGGGATTGCCTGTGCAAGTTACTTTTTCCTTTTGCGGAAATGCTTTACGTCTTTCTTTTATTTATCTTCTCTTGTTCTTGTAGGTTGCTGAATCAGTGTTGAACTCTGAAGAGTTAGATAAAACTGTTGCGCGTTTGGTTGTTGCCGCGCGAAGTGACGGGTATGCTCAAGGATATGCGGAATGTTCACACCATGTGACTAATGCCTTGAAAGTTGATTGGGATACTAGCAAATCTGCGACACATGGTGTTAATACTGGTGCCGCCCTTGCAGCTTTAAAAACCGAATTCAACAATTTGCAGTTGCCTGTCATGGACCTTATAAATGTTGCATTGCAATCTGAAGATCATGTGGCGCAACTGAAGGAAATCTTTCCTGATGAAGGCGAAGATTTATCGTAGAATTTATTTTGTAATTGTTTTGAACAATTTTCTGTAATATTTGGGATGTGTATCCCTTCTTTTGTTGATGCGCTGTTGAGCAAGTAACGTACACTAAAACACTGCCGTGTTTGATAGTTTTTTAAGGTGTATTTGTGCTCCAGGGATAGTATGACGTGTTTTTAGTTTACAATATTTTGCATGGGTACAATTACTTTGGTCAGGTAAGGCGAATGAAGGTGGTATGAAGCTCGTGTGCGAACGTATGGTCTTTGTGTGATACAATCACTTGACCGTTCATGAGGCTTGTATTATATTTACCATAGTGTTTTTGCGCTTACCAAAAGAAATTGCATGCACTTTGTAAAAAAAACACGAGAATAATAGAAACTTTGTTGTTTATTTCGGGATAAGGCGCAGAGGCCGTTACAAAGTCTATTAATATAAATATGCGAAACTTAACTTACACTCTATTTCCCGCCTTAACTTGATAAACCGTATCATTCTGCGAGGATATCATATAGTACTTAATTTTTCACTTTCTTGCTTGGGCCTTCTTCGCCTCGAGTTATCTGTTTTATTTCCTTGCGCACGTTTTGTAGTAGGTGAGTGAGCTCACACTTTTAAGGGCCTTTTCTATTTCGGTGCGCAAGGAAATGCAATTGTTGGTGGTATGACCACTGTCCTTGTGGTAATCCCAATACTGAGCTGGGTCCTGTCCACGTTTGTTCTACATGGGTATTGGAGGTTTAAACTGATAATCCTCAGTGCTTAAGACTTCCGCAGGAGTTTTGGTTAAGGGAGTCCATTGTCTCTCCCTGTTCTCTTGTTTGGTTTCTCTCTGCGCGGACAGTTTATTGATTGTCGCTCGAGCATCCTCGAATGAATAGTTCCCTGAGCTGGAATCACGCCAACCTTTCTTAAATCTTTTTCCGCTTCTTGAGCCTAAATCTGAGGGTCGGTTGTGCGGTGGTGGAGGCCTATTGGTAGTGAGATTCTTTTCTGTTTGGGCGTAAATCTTAGCCGCTGCCATCACTTTTTCCCGGCTTTTCGGGAGTCCTTTTGTCCCAGACAGGACTTTTATCATATTGTCGCACCTGACTGCATATTTGAATTGAGCGCGAATTAGCTGCTCATGGACTTTCATCATCGTGACACCAAATGTTCATCACTTCCGCTGTGTCGCGGATAGATCGCCTTTGTTGGCTGAAGTGGGTCAGAAATTTTTCGCGTAGATCCTTCCATGACGTGATTTGTCCAATGGGGAAGTTATCGAACCAGATTCTTGCAGCACCAGTAAGGGTCTGCATGAAAAGGTGCCACCATAATGGTAGGGTCCATCCTCCGACTAGCCCTGTGCTTGTGAAAACTCTCAGAAGATAGTTTGGGTCTGTCAATCCGTTGAATTTGCCCACGTTAGACGGTATCTTTGCTTTCTCTAGCGGAGCCAGAGCTATTTCAGTAACAAATTTTGAATTCTTCGCCGCCTCGGCAGGACGGTAAATCAGATCGTAATTGTGTTCAGCTTCAGGATTGTAAACCGCACGGGGTCTACATTTGTTGTAATTCGGCTGTAACCGACTAAACACGCTGGCACTTTCGCCTACACAGTAAGTTGAATCATATTCACTGGTGTGAGTGTTTCGCTGAGAACTTAACCTGGTGTGAACTAATTGTCTCCGGTGAGGGTGTGACTCATCTCGATGCTCTCTTTGATGACTTTCCGACTGGGTATACTCGTATCTCGATGTTGATCTAAAGTGAACCTCTGTGTTTTCGTGAGATGGGCCCTCAAGTTGGGAAGCATGAGCACGGGATCCTGGCCTTCGTGATTAAGTTTGGGGAGCAGTTTGAGCACACAGCTATGTGTATACTGCCATTTAGTGCCCCCTGAGATCTGACATACCAGGAGATTGGGGTTTCTCCTGGGGGCAGAATTGAGTGTACAGTGATCTCTGGCTGTATCCCTGGGGTGATAGGTTCGTTTAGGCGAATGGATTATACCTCGTTGTCATCCGAGGCTTCCTCTGGAATACCTTCAACCTGGACGTTGTTAACAAAATTCGGGCGAGGGTCGGTTTGCCGATGAGATGAAGTTTCTTCCATGTACAAATGGAATTAACAGAGTGAATCGAAAAACGAGAGAAAATGGATGAAACAGAGAAATCGGTGGGCGCCAATGAAGAAACACTGGATAAAAGGATCGGAATTGGATTATCCAGGGGTTAGGTTCTGCATAAAAAGGGTGGTTCTCTCTCGTTTGATTTGGTGGGACAGTTCTTCTTCTCCGGTGAACACTGCAAAACAGAACACCGTTAGCCTCTTCAAGGGGAGAAGGGGGGTTCTCTCCTTGACCCGACTCCGGCATGAGAATAAGTATATGTTTATGAAGAAGAAGAAGTATTGGTGAAGTGAATGTGACTTGAAGTTCATACCTGAATTACTCTTGTATTTATAGCCGGGAGTTTGGGCGGGAAAATTCGTTGATGAAATATTAACGGAAAATGTTAACCCCGTAGGCGGTTACTTTTCCTTCCGTTAATCTTCTTGATCCGACGTGAGTGCACACGGATCGCTATTTAGATCCACGGCTAGGGAATTGCCACGTGGAAAGTGGGCAAGTGGAGATTTTCCTTCCATTCCATGCCATCATCGTGATTTCGGGGAGGCCTGAGATGATGACACGTGTTCCAGACGGTGATAACCGTCTGGTGGTGCACGATTGAGCCTTCTAGAAGGTTATTGTCATAATCCAGTGTGGCTCCTTATCCTGTGGTGTCAGCTTAGTAAGTAATATCCAAGTCTGGGTATTGCTAAGCGGAAATGTCTGTTGGGATTTTTATCCTTTGTTTATGGAGGAAAGCGCAAGGATTCGTGATTTCCCTTTCAGCGCGCAAGTGTTGCCTGATGTCTTTATCCTAAGCTCCTTCTGTGGGACCAGTTGTGCGGCCGCTCAAGGTCATAAGAGGGCCTAGAGATGAAGTTGTGGTATGGTCCTAGGTACTTGATTTGAGATTTTTGGGACCTTACCCCTTCAGCACCAAATGAACATGCCCTATATGTTTGGATGGACTTCTATCACAGATCAAGACCTAAGTGCGAACCAAGTGGGTTCGTGCGGACCTGCATATGTGAAGGTCCGTGCGAATCAGCAAAACCCTAGAAGTGCGCCCCTTTGTGCGAACTAGCATGTACAAATGTGTATTCTTCACTTCATTCCCTGTCTTGTCTCATCTGTTCAGCTACGATACGTGATTAACTCAAGCAATAGACATATGCACTCACAAAATGTGTGCACTATGCTGAATTTTGCACCAAACTATTGTGTGCATTATGCTGAAATGTGCACTATACTAATATCTGCACTATGCTTAATCGTACACTATGCTGAAATGTGCACTATACAAATGTGCGCACTATGCTAAATTTTGCAACAAAATAATGTGTGCATTACACTGAAATGTGCACTATGCTGAATTGTACACAAAACTAATGTGTACACTATGCTGAAATGTGCACTATACAAATGTGTTCATTATGCTGAATTTTGCACCAAATTAATGTGCGCATTATGCTAAAATGTGCAGTATACTAATATGTGCGCTATGCTAAATTGTACACTAAACTAATGTATGTGCGCTATGCTAAATTGTACACTAAACTAATGTGTAGACTATGCTGAAATGTGCACTATACAAATGTGTGCACTATGCTGAATTTTGCACCAAACTAATGTGTGCATTACGCTAAAATATGCACTATACTAATATGTGCATTATGCTGAATTGACACTAAACTAATGTGTACACTATGCTGAAATGTGCACTATACAAATGTGTGCATAATGCTGAATTTTGCACCAAACTAATGTGTGCATTATGTTGAAATGTGCACTATACTAATATGTGCACTATGCTGAATTGTACACTAAACTAATGTGTACACTATGTTGAAATGTGCACTATATAAATGTGTGCACTATACTGAATTTTGCACCAAACTAGTGTGTGCCTTATGCTGAAATGTGCACTATACTAATATGTGCACAATGCCGAAATGTACACTAAACTAATGTGTACACTATGCTAAAATGTGTAGGTCAGAAGTTGTTAGCTTCCAAACCGTTCTTTTGGTTCGGCGTTTTACCCAACCGACTCATTAGGAGGTATTGAGCATTCTATCTCAATCCTATCATATTCCTTACAAGTTCACCCTTTCTCGGGATTATTAGTCTTATGTTTCACGCTCCCGTCACCTGGTTTACATTTACACTTATTTGACCTGTTTCATCATTCTAGCAATTTTACCCAATTTATCCAATTTCAATACAAGGAATCACCTCCTTTCAATTTCAACCCCTTACCTGGGTTCATCACTACTCGGTTCGCATTCCCGATACCCGGTTTACGCTCACACTTGCAATATAACCCAATATCCAGGCTTATTAATATCGTTATTTACGCTCCCGTTACCCGGTTTGCATTTCTACACATTTTGACCCGTTTAGTTTGCTCTTGTGAATACCATCACTTATGAGCAAACTTTCCCATACTTATAAACTCTTTCTCAACCATTTTAACGAATCAAGAATAATAACTAATAATTATATATAACGAAGCGTAAAGCTACGTACCTTAGAGCTTTCCTTTGAGCCGCGTATCACCTCCGGCTTGATCACCCGACTTTCCTCTCGAGTCGCCTATAATATACAACCCGACTAATCATTATATTATCATCGTGATGACCATTTCAACTATATTTGCTACTAATCAATTCATGTGGTCCATATCCAAGTTCCTCATACATTACTAGCAAACAAATTTTCACTTAGGCATTTCATCATACACCTTAAGTGCGTCGACATTTCATCATACACCTTACTTAGCTATATTAACTTCCTACATCCAATTTTTATAACATTACGAGCATACTTACATTAGAACTAGATCAATAATGCAATTTCAACTAAAGAACATCATACATAGCTAGTTTATACACAAATTTGGGGTTCCTCATGCTAAGAACAAAAACCTATTTCTCCTATAATCCATAGAACCCTAATATCATGTTCATATCAATTTTTTCTTAATTTCAGCAAATATGATTTTTCTAAACAACTACATATCATTGATTTCACCATAATAACTACAACCCACTCAAGAATTGCACCATATGGAGTTCACCAAAATTCTCTACTTCACAAATTTTTTTAATATACCTTAGGATTTCCCTAGCTTAGTTGATCAATAAACTTGATTCATGCAAGGAATTCTAACACGTTTTACGTTTCAATTTAAAGGATTTTGATGATTTAGGGATAGAAACTTGGTTCTCCTTCTCTTTCTGTGACACCCCGCGAAAACGCTCAACCGCACTAGCTTCTTCAGCGACTGTTTGCAAATTTCGGGATGAAATTTCTTTCTACTTGGGGATGATGTGACAACCCGAACTCTTGAGGTGAAATCCATTAGTTTCAAATTTATATTTCAATTTATATAATGATCTTATTCAATTAATTTTTTTTATACTTATTTAATTTATAGAAACCGAATCCATATCATATTGAACCGACTTGAACCGTTTGAACTGAAGCATAGGTCTCGCTTGTCGAATCAACCCATTCGTATAACCCGAAACTTATAAGCCCCGAATCAGAGCATGATCATTATATTTTTATTATTAGTTGGTTTATTATATTCTTTTTATTAGTTGAAAAAAATAATAATACATCAATAAGTGTTGCAGCAAATCGTTGGCATATGCCAACAATTATATTTCATAGTTTTGTGGTTGAGAATAGCCATTTACGGCCATAACCTCAAGCCCAACAAAAAGAATTTCCATTTGTTTCTTTCTTTTGATCGGCCCAAAATTCCCATTTTAAAGTTACGTAAATGTGCATGTATGTTATCACCACACCTCAAAACAAAACCCTAACTACCCACATTCAAACTTGCGAACCTGCTACCCTTTTCTTTGCTTCTGTCGACAACAACCAGTGCCCAAAAGACTTCAAGTTTGCCTTCAAGATCGCATCTAATCTCCATAGTTTGCTAGGTACCACATCTTGGTTCGATTGTTTATAAATTCTAAACGTTGTATGTATGTTTGTCGATGTTGAACTTAGTTTTTATGGCTGTGTTTGCATACCTCTATGATAATATTGATGTTTACAAGGTTAACTCATAGCATAGAATGCATGAATATCTAGCATGATGTTTTGTGTTATAAATTTTGGTTTTGGTTTGTATGAACGCATAAAGGGTGTTTAGGGTTAATAATTTTGATGATCTTAGAGTTTACTATGCTAAATCAGATGAAAGTGACATATAACCTACTGTGAATGATTGATTTTGGTCGTAGGATACATGAAAACATTTTAAAACAAGTAATGTTTCGTTTAGCGATTTTCTGAAGAAAATACGCCAACTTCCGCAGTCTTTTTCGGGACATAAACTTATCGAAACTCTATGTTTTCTGAGCCTAAAATCAAGTATTCGGAAGTAGCTTTCAAACCGCAGTGATTTCATATTTTTTGGACAGGTCTAAGTATTTTTAACGGATTAAATCGTAAAACTGCTATAAGCTGTCATTTTCTGCAGAAAATTCAGCTCACATTTTGTGTCATAACTTGGTATATGTTTAGATTTAGATCATGAAATTTATGCTGTAGATAGCCTCAGGCGTCTGTGAAAATCTCCAACTGGAATTACGTCAATCGGATAAACGTAGATTTTTAAATAAATAATTATGCAAACAGGCAAGATTTGTCACGGAAAATCCGTACGGAGTTTGGTCACCAAATTTTTACACAATAGTCGATGCTCCGATTGACACGTTTTGTAATTTTTTGGGAATTTTGCTGTACATGAACTATATCGGATAACACTCCAAAAACTGTCCGAAAATGCACTATATTGCTGAATTTTAATGAAGAGTATTTTGAACCTTTTGTGACACTTGTGTTGTCGCTAAGCTATGTCGTGATAAATGCTTGCATGATAATTAGCATTGTATGATAAAATGTTCTACGTGCTAGATACCTGTAGGATTCGTATTTCCGCGTGAGCACACCCACTAACCCTTAAACGGTAATCATGTTAGGACGTGATTGACCAGTTCCACCTCACGTGTTTATTTCCATAACTTAATCTGTCGAGCTAATATAAGGTGAGTTCACACTTTTTATAAAAGCATGTTTTCCCGGTGGTTTGGGAACGGAATAAACAACAACTATCTCCTAGTGTGGGATACCATTACGTATTCTCCTTGGGTAGAATACGGGAAACCTTGTCTGTAACAAATCGTATCAAAAGTCATATTTAATTAATTAATCTATCTAATAGGAAACCCTAATTGAGAGACCCAAGTGATTTTGCACAAACCCTAATTTTTCCAGAATTTTCAGAATCAGGATTAGGGCCCCTAAAACTCAGGGGGGGTAATACCTTAGTGGACGATTATCTAAATTGCGTGCGGAAGAAGTTGAATTAACGAATTCTGTTGAGTCAGCAAGGCTAGTCCCGATCGTGGCAACCCTACACATAAAACAAAACTTTACGCGGCCCGCGTAAAGTTAAGCTTATTTCTCACGCGGGCCGCGACACACCTAAAATCCGCCTATAAATAGAGAACGTCGGGACTTGAAATTTGGAATTGGAACGACGTAAATTCGAGTTTCGTAGAGGGAGTTATCGTCTGTTTACTCTCAAAAACACACACTGATCACGAAGTGCTGCCGCAATCAGGGTAATAACTCGATCGCTATTACGATTTAACGTCCGATCGATTATAACTATCCAACGATTGTTTAAGTGCCGCTCAAATTGAGATTATACTTTATTAATTCATTGTGATTTCGACTTGAATGTTTGAGTACTGCTCGAATTCGGACTATACTCTGTCATTCGTTGAGAATCCACTGAATTATTAAGTATTGCACTAATAAATTGTTGTGAGGGTTTAATCTCGTGAATTGTCGTAACTGCTGTATTAGTTACTAACCTGTTGTGTGTGCATTGTTATTTAAAGTAGGTTAATTCAGGCTAATCAGTAGGCTTATATTCTGCTCGTTAAAATCTACAATGTGAGTCATTCTCTCTTTTTATCAAATCTGTTTACAAAAGTATGTTTATTTTCAAAATTATAATTACAGTGATTAAGTATATGTAGTCACCAAATTACAGCCGGTATGTGGGGTATTGTGCACATTACTGTTTTTATCAATCTAGGTGGGCGAACCTAATTAATGATACTCGTTACTATTGGGTGAACGGACTCAATAGTAATATGACCACAGTCACCGAAACGAGTCGATGACAAGTACTGTGGGTATTTGGTTGAAATAAACATTGTAATCTCTCTTAATACTGTGAATTATAACAAACGAGTCGTTTTTGTAAAATGAATGATTCACTCAGTATTTCCCGCTGACAAAACCTTTTTCAAACATGTTTCAGGTGATCTATTGTGAGCAAAGGAAAAGTGCCAAGTAGCACTACAAGCTTAGAAAGTGGCTCAATGTAAATAAATAAAGAAACATGTTTTTAAAAAAAAAATAAAGGATTTCCCAGTGAAATCAAGTGTTTGTAAAATATGGGAATTATCCCTATATTATATACAAATGAGCAGTTTTAAGAATAATTGATCCTGTTTAAAAAGACTTCCGCTGTGATTAAATTAAATACCACGGGATTTCTGTCCCGCGGCTCCTGAAACGGGTCAAACCGGGTCGGGGGCCGTGACAGAAAAAGGTGGTATCAGAGCCACTGATTTAAGCTTACTATTGATTTTAGCCTATTAAAATAATTAGGAAATTTAATTGCTATTCTGTGAAAATATATGTTATTAACTGATTAATTGTTAAGTTACAGCATGGGTAAACACAAGATTTCTGCTATCTACCACAAATTAGATACTGCACCCACAAGAAAAGGAACCTCTTCCTCCAAACACCCAGCAGATCTAGATGAAGGGATTTTTGTTCGTAAAGCAAATTATGAAAACCCTCTCACCCAAGATAAAAGAAATTCGATTCTTAGAAAGGGACAAGAGAAAATAAAGAAAACCCAAGTCAAGAAAGTGAGGTTTAATCCAGAAATCCAGGAATTAGGAAATAAGTCACCTTGGGAAGATACCTTAGATGAAAAATGGGCAAACCTTTATATGCTAGCTACCGTAGCAGAAAATGCAAATCTCTAAATTTTAAAACCTGGTCTAGTAGAAAAGTAATACCCAGTAAATAAATAAATTATAAGTGTGTTCACTTTCCTGTAATCTTTTGTACAAATCCGTATGCAATAAACTTAATGTTTATTTGTTAAACTTTGTTCCAAAGTTTTAACTTAGCATTTTGTGCATTTTGCATATATGCTGTCCAGCATGAATGAGATGTCGGAAACATTTCAGAATCTCAACCTCTACCCAGTACCAATTCAGGTCTCCCACGACTTTACTGGTTATATTGCTGACATAGAGGAACCCGTGGAATTCCAAGCTCCACCGCTGGAAAAAGCAAAATCTAAAAAGAAAAGAAGATATGTAGGATGGAGGAAAGTGCGCAGGAGAAAGCCAGCTACTAGGAAACTTCCTAAAATAGAAAACCCTATAAACAAAGGAAAGGAAATCGAAGTCGGAGAAAGTTCCAAACCAACAGAATTCAGGGAAGACTATAAACAAAAAGGAATAGAGATAGGAGAGAGTTCTAGACAAACTGAAGATATCACATTTCAAGACGAAATCGACCGTCTACTGGCAAATTGTGATGTTATTAGCCCTATCCATAATAATCTATATCCTTGCCTAGAAACCCAACTACCTGTCAATCTGGAACCAGCTATTCCAGATCCACTAATCCACACTCGACCCTTAGGTCAAATGGAAGAATGGTGGACAAATGACTGGAAATTCGAGAATATTGTCAACAGTCCTTATTCTTTCCTTCCACAGTGGGAACCAGACCCTATCCCCAATCCTCCAATAAGTAACGAAAACTTAGCCGAACTCCGTCAGTACGGTGAAGAACTGATAAATACAGGAAATAGGATTAGGGATATGGGAGAAAGGATTACCTGGAAGTACGACGAAAGGGAACGTCGCTACTAAACTTATTTTGACCAAAGAATAGTGGGGTTGGAAAAAAATAATGTCTGTATATTAATAATAATAAGTAAATATAACTCTGTAAAATGGGAAATAAAACATTGTAAGATAAAAGGTGTGTATGGATGCCTATCTAATATATATAAAGCAAAATAGAAGTCGAAACATCGACAATTTTGGATATATATCTGTGTTACCAACCAGATTTTATGTGCTTCTGTGAAATTGTTTATTCATCACTCGATACTAATAATTATATTTTTAATAATTATCAGATGGAAAATACTAATAATGAACCAGTTAATGAAGGGAATCAATCTTAACAAAATCAGGAAAACTAGTATATGACTAGACAGGATATAGAAAATATTGTTGCACAAGGGATAGCCAACGCTATTCCAGCATTCGTGGCTGCTGTTAAAAATCCAGTAGAACCGCAACAAATCATTCCCAGTAAACGTACTCAGGAAGATAATTTTAGTCACAGTGTAAATGGAGGCAGCAATCATGATGATAATAATCTACGACAGGCTCCACCTCCTAAGAAAATGAAAGCCGCAACACCTGGTTGCACTTTCAAAGAATTTCTTGCTTGCAAACCTGCTGAATTTGCAGGTAATGAAGGAGCAACTGCAGTACTGCGTTGGTTAGAGAAAACCGAAGCAGTAATTGCAATAAGTAAGTGTTCAGAAGAAGATCAGGTGATGTATGCATCAAATTTGTTCAAAGAAGGAGCATTAGAATGGTGGAACACGGTGCTACAAGCAAAAGGAAGAAGGATGGCTTATGCCATGAAATGGGAAGAATTCAAGAATCTTGTAGAAAGGAAATATTGTCCTGAATATGAAAAGGAACAAATGGCAAATAAGTTCCTAAATCATCGGATGATAGGAGTGGAGTGTCGCAGTTATACTTCGACATTCTTTGAATATGCTAGAGTAGTACCAACACTGGCTTCGCCAGAACCGGTACTCATTTCTTGATACATATGGGGATTAATTAGTGAAATCCGCAATATTGTTAAAGCTGCGAGACCTCGCACTATTGACGATGCTGTGGAATTAGCTAATACTTTAACCGACGAACTAGTACGCACGCAAGATGAAAACAAAAAGAAGGAATTGGCTCAGAAGATTACCCAGGGATTTCGTACGGGTAATAATAGTAATTTCAAAAGAAGAGGAACAGGGCAATCTTCAACTCCACCGTTCTGCAAAAATTGCAAAAAGAAACATTTTGGAAGATGTGGTGTAACTTGCAATTTTTGTAAAATGGTAGGACATCGTGAGGAAAACTGTAGGAAGAAATCCACAATCTGTTACAATTGTGGAGAAGCAGGACATTTCAAAACAGAATGTCCTAAATTGGCCAAACCAGTAGATAACAAAGCTAAACCAGCTGACGGAGCTACAAAGAAGAATGTCCGAGCCTTTCAGTTAACTACTCAAGAAGCAGAACTCATTCCAGATGTGATAGCTGGTACGTTCCTAGTTCACAACGTATATGCAAAAGTATTATTTGACTCTGGTGCAAACCAAAGTTTTATCAATACTTCATTTTGCCAAGCTCTTAAGTTACCCTTAACAACCCTTAGGCAACTTTTTACAGTCGAAACGGCAGACGAGAATTCTGTTAAAATAAATAAGGTTTTGCAAAAAGGAAAGATAGAATTGTTAGGTCATAAGTTTTCTGCCAACCTGTTACCTATGAAATTAGCCGAATTTGATGTTGTGTTAGGAATGAATTGGTTAATAGCCAACCATGCTCGAATCTTTTGTGATAAAAACTCTATAGAAATTCAAACACCTACTGGGGAAATAATCACCATTACAGGAGATAAACCACGCAAACCCATGAAGTTCATATCAGTAATGAAAGTTGCTAGTTATGAACGAAAGAAAGAAATAGTGTATATGATTTCAGTAATCATTAGCACTAAGGGTAAAGATCTTAAGGAAATACCAGTAATCTCAGAATATCCAGATGTATTTCCAGAAGAATTACCAGGATTACCACCAGATAGGGAAGTAGAATTTAGGATTCATTTAATTCCGGGCACTACACCAATAGCTAAGGCACCTTATCGATTAGCACCCACCGAAATGTTAGAATTGAAAAAGCAGTTAGATGAATTACTAAGTAAAGGATTTATACAACCTAGTTCATCCCCTTGGGGAGCACCAGTGTTGTTTGTGAAAAAGAAAGATGGATCAATGAGAATGTGTATCGATTATAGAGAATTGAATAAAGTTACAATTAAGAATCGATATCCATTACCTAGGATTGATGATCTATTTGATCAACTTCAAGGTGCTAGGTATTTTTCTAAGATAGATTTAAGATCCGGATATCATCAATTGAAGGTACAAGAAGAAGACATACCTAAAACTGCTTTCAGAACTAGGTATGGCCATTATGAGTTTACAGTCATGCCCTTTGGACTAACAAATGCCCCAGCAGCATTTATGGACATGATGAATCGAATCTGTAAACCATACTTGGATAAATTTGTAATCGTATTCATCGACGATATACTTATTTATTCCAAAAATCAAGAAGAACATTGCAAACATTTGCATGCACTCTTAACTTTGTTAAGAAAGGAAAAGCTTTATGCAAAATTCTCAAAGTGTGAATTTTGGTTAAAGGAAGTGCAATTTTTAGGTCATATGGTGAATCACGAAGGAATTCACGTAGATCCTGCTAAAATAGAAGCAATTACTAATTGGAAGGTTCCGCAAACTGCAATGGAAATAAGAAGTTTTATAGGTTTAGCTGGATATTATAGAAGGTTTATTAAGGATTTTTCTAAGATAGTTGTACCTTTAACTAAGTTAACCTGTAAAGCTGTTAGGTTTGAATGGGGACCTAAACAAGAAGAAGCCTTTAGGATCTTGAAACAGAAATTAACCAACGCTCCAATCTTAGCCTTACCAGAAGGTACCGAAAATTTTGAAGTATATTGTGATGCTTCAAAATTAGGTTTTGGATGTGTCTTAATGCAACGCAAGAAGGTAATTGCATATGCCTCAAGACAATTGAAAAAGCATGAAGAAAATTATACGACTCATGACTTAGAATTAGGAGCCGTAATTTTTGCCCTTAAGATATGGAGACATTATCTTTACGGAAGTAAATTTACTATCTATACTGACCATAAAAGTCTAAAATATATATTTGGGCAAAAAGAGTTAAACATGAGGCAAAGGAGATGGATGGAGATCTTAAGTGACTACGACTGTGATATCCAATATCATGAAGGAAAGGCAAATGTAGTTGCAGATGCCTTAAGTCGTAAGTATCATGAAAAACAACGACGAGTTCGTGCTCTTAGATTAAATCTACAAGTAGATTTAATAGAACAATTAAAGAACATTCAAGAAACAGCAATCAAGGACGATGCTGAAGGAATGAAAGGTTATATAAAAGAACTAGAGCAAGGAAATGATGGAATTTGGAGATTCCACAAGAAACGAATTTGGGTACCTAAACAAGGAGAGTTAAGGAATAAGATTTTAGAAGAATCTCATAAATCTAGGTATACTATGCACCCTGGAAACAATAAGATGTATCAAGATTTAAGAAAGAATTTCTGGTGGATAGGAATGAAGAAAGATATAGCAAAATATGTATCTAAGTGTCTTACTTGTTCACAAGTTAAGGCTGAACACCAGAAACCCTCAGGTTTACTACAACAATTGGAAATGCCTATATGGAAATGGGAACTTATAACAATGGATTTTGTTACTAAATTACCCAAGACCAGAAAAGGTAATGATGCGATTTGGGTAATTGTGGATCGATTAACCAAATCAGCTCATTTTCTACCAATGAAGGAAACCTTTAGTATGGAAAGGTTAGCCAAGTTGTACGTAGACGAAGTAGTATCTTTACATGGAGTCCCACTCTCCATTATTTCAGATAGAGATAGTCGTTTCACTTCCCATTTCTAGAAAAGTTTCCAGCAAGCAATGGGAACTCGACTAAATTTAAGCACTGCATATCATCCTCAAACAGACGGACAAAGTGAAAGGACAATACAAACACTGGAAGACATGCTCCGAGCATGTGTAATTGATTTTGGTGGATGTTGGGATGATCACTTACCATTAATTGAATTCTCCTATAACAATAGTTATCATTCAAGTATTGAAACTGCTCCATTTGAGGCACTTTATGGAAGAAAGTGTAGAACTCTAGTTTGTTGGGCAGAAATAGGAGAAAGTCAATTGTCAGGGCCTGAAATAGTGCAAGAAACGACCGACAAGATAACTCAAATCAAGGGAAGACTGAAAACAGCTAGAGATCGCCAGAAGAGTTATGCAGATAATCGCCGCAAGCCGATAGAATTCCAAATTGGAGATAAAGTAATGTTAAAAGTTTCTCCTTGGAAAGGAGTAGTCCGATTCGGTAAGAAAGGAAAACTAAGTCCAAGATACGTAGGACCCTTCCCAGTAATCCAACGTATAGGACCAGTTGCTTATCGTTTACAACTACCAGAAGAATTAGCTGGAGTACATGATGTATTTCATGTATCCAATCTCAAGAAATATCTAGCAGATGAATCTTTGGTAGTACCTCTCCAAGATATAGAGGTAAACGAAAAGTTAAAATTTGCTGAGAAACCTCTTCAAATTGAGGATCGAAAGATAAAGTTTCTCAAACATAAACGATTAGTCTTAGTCAAAGTCAGATGGGATTCAAAGAGAGGATCTGAATACACCTGGGAGCTGGAATCAGAAATGAAGCAAAAATATCCTCATATATTCCAGTAAATCTCGAGGACGAGATTTTTATTAAGGTGGTAGAATGTAACAACTCGTATCAAAAGTCATATTTAATTAATTAATATATCTAATAGGAAACCCTAATTGAGAGACCCAAGTGATTTTGCACAAACCCTAATTTTTCCAGAATTTTCAGAATCAGGATTAGGGCCCCTAAAACTCAGGGGGGTAATACCTTAGTGGACGATTATCTAAATTGCGTGCGGAAGAAGTTGAATTAACGAATTCTGTTGAGTCAGCAAGGCTAGTCCCGATCGTGGCAACCCTACACATAAAACAAAACTTTACGCGGCCCGCGTAAAGTTAAGCTTATTTCTCACGCGGGCCGCAACACACCTAAAATCCGCCTATAAATAGAGAACGTCGGGACTTGAAATTTGGAATTGGAACGACGTAAATTCGAGTTTCGTAGAGGGAGTTATCGTCTGTTTACTCTCAAAAACACACACTGATCACGAAGTGCTGCCGCAATCAGGGTAATAACTCGATCGCTATTACGATTTAACGTCCGATCGATTATAACTATCAAACGATTGTTTAAGTGCCGCTCAAATTGAGATTATACTTTATTAATTCATTGTGATTTCGACTTGAATGTTTGAGTACTGCTCGAATTCGGACTATACTCTGTCATTCGTTGAGAATCCACTGAATTATTAAGTATTGCACTAATAAATTGTTGTGAGGGTTTAATCTCGTGAATTGTCGTAACTGTTGTATTAGTTACTAACCTGTTGTGTGTGCATTGTTATTTAAAGTAGGTTAATTCAGGCTAATCAGTAGGCTTATATTCTGCTCGTTAAAATCTACAATGTGAGTCATTCTCTCTTTTTATCAAATCTGTTTACAAAAGTATGTTTATTTTCAAAATTATAATTACAGTGATTAAGTATATGTAGTCACCAAATTACAGCCGGTATGTGGGGTATTGTGCACATTACTGTTTTTATCAATCTAGGTGGGCGAACCTAATTAATGATACTCGTTACTATTGGGTGAACGGACTCAATAGTAATATGACCACAGTCACCGAAACGAGTCGATGACAAGTACTGTGGGTATTTGGTTGAAATAAACATTGTAATCTCTCTTAATACTGTGAATTATAACAAACGAGTCGTTTTTGTAAAATGAATGATTCACTCAGTATTTCCCGCTGACAAAACCTTTTTCAAACATGTTTCAGGTGATTTATTGTGAGCAAAGGAAAAGTGCCAAGTAGCACTACAAGCTTAGAAAGTGGCTCAATGTAAATAAATAAAGAAACATGTTTTAAAAAAAAAAAATAAAGGATTTCCCAGTGAAATCAAGTGTTTGTAAAATATGGGAATTATCCCTATATTATATACAAATGAGCAGTTTTAAGAATAATTGATCCTGTTTAAAAAGACTTCCGCTGTGATTAAATTAAATACCACGGGATTTCTGTCCCGCGGCTCCTGAAACGGGTCAAACCGGGTCGGGGGCCGTGACATTGTCCCCCTTAGGTGGGACAACATGTTAATTTACTATTATACTACTTGTCTTAAGCGTACTAGACGAAAACTCTACTGAATGTCCCTACACATTTTATACCGATTAATCGTCGGGCCAATAGCGAACGGGTTATTAGTTGAATAGCGCTATTAGGTTTGACAAGCCTCACAATGTGCTGCAGAGGATGGGCATGGACTAATATACTTGGGCACTTAGTCAATGATAATAGACATTGACTCGAGGTACTAAACATAACTACAGTCAGTAGTCGGTATGGTATGGGTCTAGTGGTTTAAAACAATGGGGTAGCTCCCCATGACATGTTTTTATAAGAACAAAGTAATTTAAGAAACTTATGTTTTTGGAACAACACTAAAGAACTTTGAACTCGCCAACTTTATGTTGACACCCTACTGCATGCTTTGCAGATCTACAGGTACAGCTGCGGACGGACGTTGCAAACGGATGGAGTGTGTATGGTTTGGAAAGTGGTACGTTTTGTACATTTGTTTAAATTGTGGTTTCTAACCGTGATTGAGTTTATTTTATATTTCTGCTGCAAATATAAAGTACATTTTTAAAACTTTTAAACTAAATCACCAATCGTATCATTTGGAATAATTTACACATTTTGTAAACGGTTCAGAATAATTAGTGGCTGGATCCTGGGCACTCGCACGCCTCGCGGTAATACTCCGCATGTGAAAATTTTGAGGGTGTGACAGATTATTATCAGAGCCATTGGTTATATCGAACTAGGTTTCGTAACGTCCTCTATATCGGTTATTGTCATCTTTGTTTATCACAGGGTAAATTGTAGTTAGATGTAGTTTTGTTTGTTTTTTAAAAATTTTAAATTGTTCTGATTTTTTTAACTTTTTAGATTTTTTTTAGTTTTTTCGATTTTTTAATTTTTTTTGTGAAGTCAACGTCTATGAACACTCGATTAGGATGAATAATCTAACTGTGATGTTCTTTTAGAGTTACCCATTTACCTAGCGTAACACCCATGCTGACCGACGATTTATTTTAAATAGATATCTTACAACCCATCCTTAATTATTTCCTCACCCATCCTGACACATCTTCATTTTTAAAATGACCCACCTTCAACCGACAACACACCCCTTATCTCCGACGAAGAAGTCGCCTACGAATCCAGCGAAAAGATTATAATCGACGGCCTTGATGACACATCCGATTACACCTCCACACCACCCTTTTCATGGAGGAAACTATGGTTGTTTACATGTCCAGGGTTTTGATGAGTATTGTGTTTTTAGATCCGGGCAATTTGGAAGGGGATCTTCAAGCTGGTGCTATTGCAGGTACTGCTATTTGTCTATTTGAATGAGTTGTGTTTCCGGCTACGTGGAAGCATTTGTCAGAGCTTTGTCAAGAGGACTATGATAAGTGGACCGGATTGTTGTTGTGTGTTATGGCTGAAGTGGCATTGATTAGAGCTGATATTCAGGAGGTGATTAGGAGTGTGATGTTAAACCTAGGGACTACAGCTGTAATTTTATAGTAAGGGTATTTTTGTCATTTCACATCCTCTTAACTGAGAAAACTAACTGACGTTAGGCCTAGGGACTATCCGGGAATGAAATTGCAAAAGTTGGGGACTATAGCTATACTTTTAGAAAGTTAGGGACTAAAGGTGAAAAAAGGGCAAACCATAGGAACTATCCGGGCATTTAACTCTATATTAATACTAATATATTATCTATTATATTTTATCTGATATTATTATCATTAATATATGACATTGTATTGTAGTATTGTTTTATAAACAACTTCAATATTTAAATGATGTAAAGATAATTAGGTTCTTATGTCCCTAATTCTGGTCATTCACAAGTTCGGTCAATCCAATCGGAGAACATCTCCACATTTGCATTTATAACTCTAATTTCCAGATCTATTATCAAAATGCATATCAGGATTTCAAAATTAAAAAATAGTTAATATCAACCTATCCATGTTCATCTAAATGACAATCTATAACATCACCGCTAAAAACAATTTTAACTTTACCAAAGTATAGCGGCTTATCTTTATTATTAACATACCATAAAATACCATACCGCTGCTATTATTCTTCAATATTTCAAAAAATCTGAATATTTTCATAACAAAGGCATACTTGATACGAACGAAGTTGTACGTAAAGTAAATGATCACCTATTTTCATTACCTCCCAACCAAAAAAAAAATAATAACTAAGTTATGTAAATTGGTGTATGTATCAAAATAATTCACCTGTGTAAATTTGTGCAGCTATTGTAAAGTTAGATAATTTCTATATTTGGATCCGTGTAATATACGGGTTTATAATCTAGTATTATTTATAAGGGGAGTGGGGGTGGTCCGTGATGGCCACCCACCACGCGTTGAACTTCCACATAACACCGCCGCCACCACCCCATATCACGCGTTCAAGTTTACACGCGATAATATCACGCGTTGAATTGTTTTTAAAATCGAACGTTGACATGTTTTTTACCGTTATTCAACGGTTATATATTAAAAAAACCCTTTAAACCTTTTATCTATATATATCTCCATTTTTAACCATTTCACCCACACCAAAACATAAACACATTTCACACAATCTACATATTTCTCAAATGGAGTTCCCTACGGATTTGACGTTTTCGATGTCTAGCGATAGCGATATCGAGTCGTCTTCCGACAATGAGACGCTAAAATATTTTTTGTCGGTGTATAACGAACTTGATACTAGTTCGTCCCGCTCAAAGAAGAAGATGGTAGACCGTGATCGTATACGTGCCAACGAAGTGTTAATGAATGATTATTTTGTGGAAAATACGCTCTACAATGCCGAAACGCTTAGAGATCGGTTTCGTTTACTCAAAGAATTATTTTTAAAGATTGTTGGAGACATCGAAGCAAGCGAGGAATGGTTTCAAGAACGTTACGATGCGAGGGGCAAACCAAGTTTCAAGCCGATACAAAAATGCACGTCCCCCATTCGCCAACTAGCGACAGGTAACCCTCCCGATCAATATGATGAATACCTAGCTATGGTGTCCAGAACTTCCCGTGAATGTTTGCAATTTTTTTGCAACGCGGTCATTAAATTGTATGGTAAAGAGTTTTTACGTAAACCGACGAGCCACGACATCTCACGTATTTACGCCGCACATGAGGCTAGATGGCATTTTCTCGGGATGCTCGGTAGCATCGATTGTACACGTATCGAGTGGAAAAATTGTCAAAGAGAGTTGCGAGGGGCGTATGTTAGGGGTGACATTAAAAGACCAACCATCATACTTGAAGCGGTGGCGTCGAATGCTTTATGGATTTGGCATTCGTATTTCGGTGTTCCAGGTTCAAACAACAACATCAATGTGTTGCACACGCCGCCGTTGTTTCAAACCGTAACGGATGGTACCGCACCTTCCTCTCCTTTCTATGTTAACGGACGACATTACAGACAAGGCTTTTTTCTTGTGGATGGTATCTACCCGTCATGGTCTGTTTTTGTGAAAGCTCCCTCATTTCCTATCGAGGCTAAAGAAATCGTGTTCAAAAAATTGCAAAAATCGGCAAGAAAAGATGTTGAGAGGGCTTTTGGTGTTTTAAATGGTAGATGGGGTATACTACACCGACCGGTTCGTGCGATGAACAAGAAAGCAATACATAGCATAGTATTTGCATGTATCATATTGCACAATATGATAATCAAAGAAGACGGACGTGCAATATCTCCGGATTGGGTGCCGGATCCTCCTACACAAGTTCAAGTTCCACAAAATATCCAAGAGTGAATTTCAAATTGTCATTTATCTTTATAGTGAATTTCAGGCGGTGTCCTTTATCTTTTAAATTGACGAGTTTTGTACTTTATGTTTCAAAATTCTGCAAGTTATGTCCTTTGACGCTAACCCAGTTAAATTTTAACGTTAAATCAGGTCACATGGCTTGCACATGAGGGCGTATTTGTCATTTAGCTATGTAGGGACTATATTGCAAATAATATACCTTAAGGGAGTATTTTGAATGATACACATAAATACAACATTACTGTCTCTCTCTTCACCCTTATCCTCAACAAATCCACACCAGACATATCCATCAAGTTCACAACAGTCTCAAAAAACAAAACAAAACCTAACTAACCTTATCCTCATCAAGACGACCAGTGGTTTCGAAATCGAAGAACACGGTGGAGGAGAAAGAACCAGAGGTCGAAGGAATAGTAGTGGTTTATAAGGGTTTAGGGATAAAAGTGGGGATCTGAGATAGGATCTGATATGCTAAAGGAACGGTGGCCATGAATTAGATTGAAGATTTGATTTGTAAAGTCATTAACTTATGGTTTGAATGCACCGTCGTTGTTGATTAAAGTTTTCGTTTCTGGCTTTGAAGGGGGATAATAGTGGTGGGTTCTAGTGGCTGGTGGGTGCGATGGCGGTGGTTAGGGTTCGGATGGTGGGTGTGGTGCGGTATGGCAGGAGAGATGGTGGTGGATTAGTGGGTGGTGCGGTGGGAGAGATTGTAATGGGTTTGATGGTGGTGGTTAGGGTGTGTGGTGGCTGGGGCGATGTGTTTATGGTTAGGTGAAGTTAAGTCCGTGTGGGGTTCGATTGCGGTGATGTGTGGTTTCTCATTTTTTGTTCAAGCAGCCTCTGGTCTTACATTTGGGGTTGTCCCATTTGTTTCATTGTTCTGTATATCGATTTGGATTTGAATTTTTTACTGAATATGATGATCGAAGGTTTACTGAATTAGTATAGATTTTGATTTTGATTTCAGTTTTTGGAAACTGTGATCTATGTGAAGTTATCGATGAATTCAACATCTGATTCCAGTTTTTTGCTGTTGTTTTCCCTATTTTTTTTTCTGAATTAGATATGTATAGGTGGTGGTGGTGGTGGTGGTGATATATATATATAGGGCCAGGATCATTTCAGAACCATAAATATTTACAGAACATGCAGAACTCCTAATAAACAATCTTTTTATTAATATTTTTATGTTTAGGATAATTTTATCATTTATTATGTGTATTTTTACGATTACATACAAGTTAAGAGTAATTTTATTATTTTTTATATGTAATTTTATAATTACACATATGTAAACTAGTTTTTTTACATATATGTAATTAGTTATGACACATATATATAATTTTGGCAATTAAACATATGTAAACTACTTTTAACATGTATGTAATCAAAGAAATACATATAATAGATGATAAAAAGATCCTAAATACAAAAACTTATATGTAAAATGATTGTTTATTAGGAGTTCTGAAAGTTCTGTAGTTATTTAGAGTTCTGAAATGAACTCAACCCTATATATATATATATATCTAATTTTTTATTTTTTATTTTTTAATAGTTAAGTATTTAATTTATTTACACAACTAATCCTTGAAAAGTGAAATGACAATAATACCCTCATGTGCAAGTCACATGACTAGATTTAACAGAAAAATCTAACTGGGTTAGGGTTAAAGGACATAACTTGCAAGATTTTGAAACATAAAGGATAAAACTCGTCAATTTGAAAGATAAAGGACACCGCCTGAAATTCACTATAAAGATAAAGGACAAAATTTGAAATTCACTCAATATCCAACAACAATTGCGTGATGAAGAAACTCACTTTCGGTTGAGATACGATTTAATCGAACTACTAAGGTTCTTTAGGTTTGGAGTTTCATGAGTCGGACGAGGAGTAGAGTTTTTTTAGTATTTTTTTTTAAATTGTAGCCTAAAATATTTTTAGTATGTTAAATTGAACTAGTATGTTTTAATTTTAATGAAATTTATAATTTTAGTGTTTTATTGTTAATTTCTAATTTAAAATAAAAAATTAAAAAAATTTGTGAGTGATGAAATTCTATCACTAGTGATGACCACCGCCACTACAAGATGCTTGTGAGTGATAGAATAGTGGCTGATGACATGGCAGAAGTTGATTGAATATTGTAAGTGATAGAATTCTATCACTAGTGACAACCCCCACTCCCCTAAATTAAAGGAAATTGTCACGTGGCATTAATATTAATATTATAATAATAATAATAATAATTATTATTATTATTATTATTATTATTATTATTATTATTATTATTATTATTATTATTATTATTATTATTTAGTTTTTGTTATGAATGCATCCATTATTTAGTGACTACCCACATTTCTAACTCCCATGTCACAATTATGTTTGTATTAATGTTATAGCCTATATATAATGGCTCATGTATTTTGTATGAATATATCAATAAGAAATTTATCTCTTGTACTCTCAGTCCCTTCTATACATTGCTAATAGGTTCTAGTTATTACACAACACGTTATCAGCACGGATTGCTTTTGAAGTTGGATTGTATCAACACAAGACACCATGTCGTATCAACGTTGGCGAAAGAGATAAAAGACAAAATTGTTGATCTGGTATGAAAACCCTTAATTGTTTTAATTTTATTTCCTCTTTTCTCATCAATTGTTGGTATGATAAAACTCTAATATTAACTTACACGCTTTTCTTGATATTTTTTATTGGTTATGATTTAAGATTAAAATTATCATGACCAACATTGATATCATCCTTATTTAACGTAAATCATTAACAACATGATTTATGATGAGTTTATGATGATGTCAAAGAGACATTACAAATTCTAAATCATTAGTTTTTGTTATTAGTATTTAGACAATTTATGATGAACTACCAAAATACAATTGGTATTAAAAGGTGATGTCTAATAGTTCTATTTGAAAATAATCATTAGTGCAATTCTGTTAATGAATTTACAATAATGCACATGTTTATATGATAATATGTTATAATATGACAACTACTTAGTCAACTTTGTTGTATATCATTGTTATTGCAATTGTATAAGCCCTTTAGTTGCTATTAGATATTTAAATATGTGATTTGATTCTATAAAATATTTGTGTGGTAAAAGATATTATTTACAAATTAACATGACACAAAAATTCTCAAGATGCCAGTTATATTTTCTTGAGCAACAAAATTTATTAGTATAAGAAAGCTTATTTACAAGTAATAAAGATTCATATGTTATTATATGATCAAGAAAGTTGATAGTGACTTTTGTTTATGTTTTAAATTATAGTGACATAATATAAAGTGATGCATTGTATAATCATCACTTTTACATATTACCATAAACCTTTTTTAATAGTGTTCTTGATATATTTTAATATTCAATCATGACAGTAAGGCAAGTTAATTATATGTATTTTATTATATTGTATTTGATGAGAAGACATCCTATATCAATTATATATTGTACAATTTGACTTTGTACATTAATATGCCATTGTTTATGTATATAAACAGTCTTCAATGAAGCAGCTAAATTAAAGTTGTGCATATGATCACACGTTATAAATATGATTGAATGGTGATCAAGATTTATTTATAATATGACATTCGAAGTTTCAAACTCATTAAAGCTTATTGTAAAATTATTGATGCTTGTAAGATTTGGGGTTGATAAATCTTAATGATTCGGTCATATAATTGATGTTATGTGGTGAAAAGATTAGTTATACATGGGGAATAAAACAATTTCCACTTGTCAAACCTCAAATGCGCTATTGATATATAAGGTTTGAAACAGTCACCAGGAAAGTTTTCTAACTCTATTCCATTCCTTGAAGAGAATGTGATGAGAAAAATATATATCATAATCCATTAAGCAAAAAAACAATTTCCATCGTCAAATATCATTAATTGTTAAAGAATATATATAAAGTTGAAACAACAAGCATGAAAGTTCTGTGGTTCTAATCCATTCCCTAATATGAATGTGATGATGATCAATTCAAAGGTTATGATCATATACATAACTATGAAAATTGTAATGATGCCAACATAAATGTTGTATGGGAGTATAGCAAATATGGCCAGAAGACTATATTAGAAGTTACTAGAAATGATACTAATTTTCCACAATATTCCATTAAATCAAATGTGGTGAGTAACCAGAAGTTACTAGAATATTTATACGTTCACCACATGGCATGACCAAATAGGTCATCAAGATAGCATCATGATATGCTAAACAATCAAACATGCTAACCGGCACCTTAGCACCTCTAAGTAATCTAAAAACATTGCTCCCAAAATGCCTTATCATATGTCTAGTTAGTTTTTTTTTTTTTGGCAAATAAATTTTTATGTCCTTCCAAACAATAAACTCCTACAAACAATCCCTCTTATATGGGACCATTGAAATGTACAGTTGTGTGGATTGTGGCATTCATACATGGTTACATATGAGTTTTTAGCTACCCGTATGTAGCATATGCCCAACACTATGGAACATTGTTTTTTTATATGGTTTAACACTGTTCTTTGACAACCCAATTGTAGGGATCATTGTTGGGCACAATGTGAAATATAGTGAGAGGCATACGTAGTTGAGACGGAATTCGTCGATTGATTATATCAATTCAAAACCAACTGCTTATCACAAATACTCCCCATTACAACTGGTCTCCTGAAGAGAACCAAGTTTCCATTTTTTTTTTATATATTTTGTTGTGCAGCCTATGTACCAATAGCACCACCATAATATATAAAATGGGATATGTACATCATATTCCCAGTCTTAGGGGGAGACAAGAAAATGAAAGACTGGTAACATAAAAAATGCATCATATTATATATCGACCCCTGAAATGGTCAATGCAAATCTGAAGTCCAAAAGAAAGAGCGTGTATTTGCAAATAATAACAAATGAAATACAAGATGCATTCACTAACACAAATAAGGTGACAAAGTTACATATACCAGCTTAAACTTATCTGCTCGAATGGAAGTACTCACAAAATGATTATCATATTAATAAATTGTGATAGATAAATCGGTTCCAAAAAGATAAAACCCACAAACACAAAAAGAGCAGATTAACGCAGTTGGTGTAACCCCAAAAGAGGTGGCACATAAAACACCATAAGTGGTTGCATAGAAAACCCCAGAAGTGGTTGCATACTAAACCTTAAAGAAGTTTGTTGTCAAAACCCCAAAAGAGGCTAATGGAGTTCTAAAAGAAACTCTAGTACCAAACAAATATGAGATCGCGATGAATTATGTACAAAATAAGTACAATATGGAACCATAATGAAACACGTGTAAAATGATATATTTGATTATGCTATAGCAATAGATGTAATCGATGAAAAAAAGGGATTACGTATATAGAAAGTGTGCAAGAGTGTACGCACACAAATAGCCAAAAATGGCTACATGACTTAAGGTTGAACTAAATTTGCTCGACAAACTAAACGTTTTCGAACCAGCAGTTCGAACACCCATAGACGTCAAACCAGTAGGTTATAAATGGGTGTCCTTAAATAAAAGGAAACGTAAATAATGAGTTTTTGCGATGTAAGGCACGCATTTTAACATAAAGATTTTTCCCAAATCCCAGCAGTTGATTACGAGGAAACGTATACCCCTGTAGTGGAAGCGATAATCTTTAGATGTTTAAGCGGCCTCGCAATCTCAGAATGACTTTAGATAAAACAACTTATGGATGTCATCACCGTATACATGTATGAGACAATTGCAAATGACATCTGTATGAAAACCCTCTGAAAGATTAAAAATGCTAAAAACATTATGAAACAATAACCCCATAGGTGTTATATATATGAATCTTAAAGGAAAATACTCGTATGTGGTACAGTCGACTATACTCTGAAAAGAGAGGTATAATTTTGATAAAATGAGCTAAATCTATTTAACAAGATTTCACTCTTACAGTGATAATGTAAACATCATCGAGAGGGAACTCTCAAACTAAAAAGGAAAATTTTGAATGACCTTTACAAAGTGTAGTTATTCTCGACCTGTAGTTCGAGTATATATGTACTATTTTTGCTCATCAATCTGACTACATCTAGAAGATGTTATATAGAAAAAGCTCATTCGTTGAGTACATGAACGGTTGTCTGATCGCTTGACATAAAAAAAAAATTCTTATCAACCCCAAGAAAGGGATGTTAAACTACTTAGTCAAGAAGTACCATACTTAATTGCGATCAGAGCATTGACATATCTTGCAAACAAGACGACATCTGATATTACGTTCTTGCTAGATGTATTGGTTTTTAACGAGACAACATAACTGATCCAGTAGTATCAGTTTATCTTATAGGTCCCGAAGTACTAATTTAACGTCATCATAAATCATGTTGTTAATTATGTAAATGCGTAGTGTACTCTTTTTCCTTAGCTACGGTTTTGTCCCATTGGGTTTTCCTGGCATGGTTTTTAACGAGGCAGAATTATAAAGCGCATTAAATAATTATTTGACATATTTACAAACTCGAGACACGGGATAGTTCCACAAGAACAATATGGCGTCCTGGGTTATGATTGATATATATTAGACTCGCATAGAGTTCGATCTCAATCCAGATACAAGTTATGAAGGTCGAAGATTTCAGCATATTTAAGAAGTATGTAGATTAGAGTTGATCAAGAGAAGTTCAAGCCATACTGTATGAAGACAATGTAGAGAACAACACTCAAATCAAAGAAGACTACGCCAAATATTAAGTCAAGCAATTGTCACAGAAGATTGGATTCAACATCATCAAGATACACAAGTAAAATTGAGGGGGAGTAATGTACCCATAATATACACAGTGTATGTACTCTTTTTCCTTGACTAAGTTTTGTCCCACTGGGTTTTTCTTAGTAAGGTTTTAATGAGGCAACATAACTGGTCCTGCAGTATCAGTTAACATCGGTCCTGAAGAATCGTGTAAACATTATCTAGTATAATGTTAACAGTGTATGTGTATTTCTAAATGTCTGAGGGGGAGACAATACGCGTTGCACTCTTTTTCCCTTAGCTGAGGTTTTGTCCCACTGGGTTTTTCTAGCAAGGTTTTTAACGAGGCAGTATCACCAAGCGTATTAAAGAATAGAAAATCATTATGTGGATAGTCAAGGGGGAGTGTTATGAATGCATCCATTATTTAGTGACTACCCACATTTCTAACTCCCATGTCACAATTATGTTTGTATTAATGTTATAGCCTATATATAATGGCTCATGTATTTTGTATGAATATATCAATAAGAAATTTATCTCTTGTACTCTCAGTCCCTTCTATACATTGCTAATAGGTTCTAGTTATTACACAACAGTTTTGTATTTTTCGGTTGTTATTATTATTTAGTTTTGTATTTTTCGGGTGTTACACCTATGATAGACAACAGCATGACGAATTTCTCGTATTCGTCCAAGTAATTGTCTTGAGGTTTGAAACAATCAAGCCGTGTGAACACCTGTGTTTGAACTTTGAAACCCCTCTACGGCTCTAGATATTTGCTATTCTAAACTTCGACTTCCAGAACACCACATGGTTTCTTGCAGAACAAAGGAACCAAAGAGTTGAGTTTATGATCGCAAATCTAAGATTTTTTTATCCTTTTTTGGACACCTTAACAGAATTCAAGTCGGTAATCATAGCTAAAAAACGATTGTCATAAACGAATGGGCCCTGGTGGCTAAACACACAGGGATGAAAACAAACTTGCAAGTTGGTTGAATTTGTTCAAAAAAAGCACGCTGAAAGTGACTAATATTCGAATCTAGTCCTGACCGCTGCCTAGTGCCTAATTACAAAGGCTGTTTCGGTGTGAACATAAGTCAAAGGCTAGATGTCTTTTTTGATCAAAAAGGTTGTTTTTGTAATTTCCCAAAAAAAACATCCCACTTTCCCCCTTATCGCCTTCGGGTTCATTTTATATAAATAGGCGCATTAAGTGCTAATAGACTCACCAAACCCACAAAACATGAATAACTCTCGTTCAGTGTTCCTCTTAGTTCTCGCTCTTTCATTTTGTGTTTCATTTGGAGCATTGTCTTCCATTTTCGATGTTACTTCAACTTCCGAAGATTTCATAACCTGTCTCCAATCCAACTCCAACAATGTCACCACCATCTCTCAACTCATTTTCACCCCGGTCAACACTTCTTACATACCCGTTTGGCAAGCTGCAGCCGACCCTATTCGGTTCAACAAATCCTACATTTTTAAACCATCGGTCATCGTTACTCCCACCGACGAAACCCATATCCAAACCGCTCTTTTATGCGCTAAGAAACACGGATACGAGTTCAGGATCCGGGATGGTGGGCATGACTACGCGGGCATCTCATACACTGCGAACGCTCCGTTTGTCATGCTAGATCTCGTCAACATGAGGGCTATAGAGATCAACGTTGAAAACCGGACCGCGCTGGTCCAGGGTGGCGCTTTGCTTGGTTAGCTCTACTACACTATTTCACAGTTAACCGACACCTTGTATTTTCCAGCTGGTATTTGGGCTGGAGTCGGTGTTAGCGGGTTCTTGAGCGGTGGTGGGTATGGAAACCTTTTGAGGAAATACGGGCTTGGTGCCGATAATGTTTTGGATATTCGTTTCATGGATGTTAATGGAAACATTCTTGATAGGAAATCGATGGGTGAAGATTTGTTTTGGGCGCTTCGTGGCGGTGGTGCTTCCAGTTTCGGAATAGTTCTTTCGTGGAAGCTGAGGTTGGTTCCAGTTCCGGAAAGAGTTACTCTTTTCACGGTGAATATAACTCTGGAGCAAGGTGCTACGGATATTTTCCATAAATATCAATACGTGTTACCAAAATTTGATCGTGATTTAATGATCAGAGTTCAAATTAACAGTGAAAATATTGGCAACACCACCAAGAAAACCGTAAGACTATTCTTTGACGGTCTTTATCAGGGCAATATTGACACGCTGCTTCCGTTGTTGAACCAAAGTTTTCCGGAGCTCAATGTGACACGAGAAATTTGTAAAGAAGTACGAATGGTCCAGACCACCCTTCAATTTAGTGGCTTTACCACCTCCACCCCGCCCGAGGTTCTTGCGAACCGATCAGCCATCCCCAGGCTGAGCTTAAAAGGCAAATCAGACTATGTCCGGACTCCAATTCCCAAAAGCGGCCTCAGAAAGATATGGAGAAAGATTTTACAAAATGACAAGTCAGAGACTCTGTTCATGTACACGTTTGGGGGAAAGATGGAGGAGTACTCGGAAACAGCAACCCCGTATCCTCACAGAGCTGGAGTGTTGTACCAGGTTGGCAAGAGGGTGGACTTTATAGATCAGCCTTCGGACATGACCGCGATATCGCGCAGACGGTTAGCTTGGATCCGAAGTTTTGATAAGACTTTGGAACCGTACGTATCCAGGAACCCGAGGGAGGCTTATTTGAACTACAATGATCTTGATTTCGGCGTTGGAAGTGCTACATATGAAGAAGCAAGTGTTTGGGGGGAGAGGTACTGGAAAAGAGAGAATTTTAAGAAGTTGATTCGAATCAAGGCCAAAGTTGATCCAAAGAATTTCTTTAGACACCCACAAAGTATACCAGTGTTCTCAACACCTTTTTCAGATATGTGAAACTAGCTCATGGTTTTGTTTTGTTTTTCTTGAATAAATTGGTAATAATTAGGAGTTGAGATCAATTTCTTTTGTTTATATACCAATAACTGAATCTTTTTTTTTAAATTCCTATGAAGTTTTAATCAAGCTATTATATTATATTATATTATATTATATTATATATATTGTTGATAACTACGATGAATAGTAACTTTATTTTTATAATAATATATAGCTTTTCATTATTCTTTTATTTAATATATTATATATATATAGTATTAATTCATAAGATACGGAGAAACAGTAAACTTTAGATGACTTCTACATATATGGTCCATTAGGTTTCTTATGTTACTTTTTTACCCTCTAAAGTTTGTCAACAACTGAAGCTTGACTGTGGCGAAGAGCGGTAAACTTTAGGTAGTGTATGCATACGATCCATTAGGCTTTTTATGTTGTTTTTTTGGTAATTTTTTAAAAGTAAACATGTTTGATTTTTATTTTTATCATATACATGTTAAATAAAATTATTTATTTTCTCATGAATGATTTACAACTTTTCTTGGTTAATACAAAATTTATCATTATCATATATATTAGTAAAATTGATGGTCCATAAAACGGTTTAACCACTGACACATGCATGCCACAACCGGAAATATTTGTTTTTATGGTTTTCTGAAGGTATTACAATAGAATATTTTTTGATAATGTAAACTATAGCCAAAGCTATACCAAGTACCGGAATCGTACCGAAAGTGTAACGAACCAAACCGATATTGTCCGAAAGCTCGCAGCGGAGCGCGAGGACGTCTGCTAGTTATAATAGTTTACTATTATATTTAATTTTAATAACATATTTTTATTTTTTTTCTTTTTTATAACATATATTAATTTATCGATTAATTTAATACTTCTTCAATAATTTAGAGTAAAATGCACGGATAGTCCCTGTGGTTTGTCAAAATAACACCTATAGTCCCTGGCTTTTGGAAATTACACTCATGCTCCTTGTGGTTTTATACTTTGTTACTCGGATAGTCCCCTGACCGGATGGGGGTTAGTTTATCTAGTTAAGTCTATGTAAAATGACAAAAATACCCCTAATATTAAAAATAAAGTTACAGAACAAATTTTATCATTTAATAACTATACTGGGTCCCACATTTTTTAATTAAATACAACTAAACTCTCACTCCTACCCCTCCTTCCATGTGTTTCTTCTCCGTCAAACCCACCCCTCCCCCTCCGGCGAATGTTATTTTTTCCGGTGACTGGTGCATCAAATGGGATCACTTACAACCAATATCCTTTAGATAGTCAACACTTTCAGCCCTAACCCGTTATCAAATAGGACCACTAAAACACTTTTCTGGCTTTCTTCTTCGTTGAGAGATGTAACTTTTTCCGACCGGCATGACACTGTTTACCCAGGTGAACCTGAGCAACCCTTTTTTTGGCTGATATCGCCACAAATCGTCTAAGATTTTCGCTAGAGAGATTAATAAAGCGAAAGACTTAGAGAGTGATAAACCTACAAATCGGTCACAAGAATATGAGGGGGTGAAGGTAATTGTCGGCAACCAATAGCACTTGCAAATTATAACAATTCACCTAGTAGCTAATAGCATTTGATGAATTTTCACAGGATAAACCCTTTAGATCTCCATATTCGAACATCACTCAAAACCCCATACTCTGTTATAGAATATTAATCATCTGAGGCGGAGAAAGGGGTGGTCGGGCACCGGAATAGTGTAGGAAGGTACTTGAGATGATGTAGGGTGGGTTGTATACCTGTTAAAAAAAACCTCTTTTTGTTGTTTAGAATAAATTCCAATAGATCAGTTTGTTATTTTCGTGAATAGTTACTGCAGGTAGGTGTGTCAAGGTGTTGAGCAAATGGTTGTGGGTGTTGGTGTTAGTGGGGTGGTCGGCTGGTGATACCGGTGGTGGTACATCGCTGGTGAGTGGGTGAGGAACAAGGTTGTCGAAGAGGGAGAGGTTGGGTAGGGTATAGACAAAGAAGTGGGCCCCACTTATATTGATTCTTAAATTTTAATTATATTCTTTTTAATGTATTAACTATTATTTTTTAATACTACAGGGGTAGTTTTGTCATTTCACATAGACTTAACTAGACAAACTAACCTCCATTTGATCAGGGGACTATCCGAGTAACAAAGTGTAAAACCACAAGGAGCATGAGTGTAATTTCCAAAAGCTAGAGACTATAGGTGAAATTTCATCAAACCACCGGGACTATCCGTGCATTTTACTCAATAATTTACGTTTATAACTTTTTTTCTAAAAACTTAAGTACATAGTTGTGCTTGATTTTTCCCCGACATTCCGTTATAACTTTTGTTAAAAACGAAGTTGTACTCAAAATAAAGTATTTATTTGGTATCATAAAACGGTACGATGATATACTAAGCCGTTCTAATGGTTTGGCTTTCTAAACAATATGCTTTATTTTCAAATCACGTTTGTTTTACATTATCATTTGCTCGGTTTCGCCGCAACACGCGACGTCAATATAAACTAGTTATGTACTTAAATTTGAAAGACATATCCTTTTACAATATACTAGTATTTAGTATTTGCGCGTTGTGATTCAACACTGTTAAAAATGTTGAATCACGCACGAGTACACTATTAACTCGCAAACGCTTTTCCCTTTCTCTTTCCACGCTACCAGCAACACCCCTTCAACACCGCTACCACCAACACCGTACACAGTTGTTACCACTAACACCACCAGGCCGGCTGCAACCACTACCTCCACCGAACAACCGCTAACAACAAAACCACCAGACCAGCTGGCAGCTGCTACCACCACCACCACCACCAACACCACCTTCACCACTGCTACCACCAACCCCACCTGCACCGCCACTACTTTACCGCCACCACGCCACTACAATGGGGCAACCACCTGTGATAGGTATACAAACCTAGTAAATTTTAGGACTTGTATGTGTTCATATGATTTGTGTATGTATGTGTTTGGGGATATATCGTGTATATATGGGTTTGTATTACGTATGGAATATTTATGTGTGTATGTATTTGTGTAGGTGTGGATATGGATATGTATTTGTATGACAATTGTACGTCTGTGTTTGTATGTGTGTATGATATGTATTTATACAAGTATGCATATCTACTATATTTATTTATATGTGATGTAATGGGTGTGGTAAGTATTTGTATGATAAGTTTATTATATGTGAATGGTTTGTATGATAGGTGTACACTATGCATTTGAATGTGTATTGTACGTAGTTGTATTATATACATGTATTTTTTTGTAATGTATTTGTAAGGGTAATTATGTATTTGTATGATAAAGTATTTGCAAGGAGCTCCCTGGTTTCAAATACCGGCATGACTGGGTGAGGGATGTTTTGGGGGACATCTTGAGGAGAGCGGGGATTTCTGCCAAGAAGGAGGCCCCTGTGAATTTCCTTACAGACCCCATGGAAGGGAGATCTACATTGAGACCAACGGACCTGCTCGTCTTTGGCTGTGCGGGAGGGAAACATGCTTGTGTAGATCTCACAGGAGTCTCTCCCTTAGCTGGGTTAAGGGAAAATGGGTTTGTAGCAGGACAAGCGGTAAAGAAAGCAGAATCTAAAAAGGTCGACAAACACGCTAAAGCATGTGCTGATAACCAACATGCATTTGTCCCCTTCGCCTTCGACACCTTTGGATCCCTGGCTCCAGAAGCTATCCGTTTGCTGACTAGGGTCCAACAGGTTGTCCACAGCAGTGGCTCATCAACAGGGGGCAGGGGTTTGTTTTTAATAGGCTAGGGTTTGCTATCCAGAAAGGGGTAGCGGCGCAGCTTGTTGCTCGCTTACCTGCGATATTGATGTAAAGTGCATTTTGTTGACTATCAAGTGATATTCTTGGAAGTGTATGATATTTATGTGTATGTGTATGTGTATATATATGTGTGGTATCTGTATATGTGTAGGTATGTATTTGTATGTGCATGATGATTGTGTGTTTGCGTTTTTTATGTAGGATATATATGAATTTTATTTTATATTTATTTCAAATTTTAGTTTCCTTATATTTTGTTAATTAGTTTCTCTTTGGATTATGATTCCTATCATATAAATAGGATGTCTAGGGTTATTGTTTATTTTGTTTTTAATTTAATTGAATTAATAAGAACTTTGTTCTTGAACCTTTTGGTTCCTTTTTAAGACGTATGGTTTATCAAATGGCTCTACGTGAAGGCGAGTTTTTTCTTGTTCGAAGAGTCGCCGACCGAGGCATCGACAAAAGCACTGGTGATTCACGTGTTCGTGGAGATCGATTAAACTGTGACCATAGATCCGCCGGCTGAGGCAACGAGATCAGAAACTGTGATCCACGGGATATTATTAAGATCGAAAAACTCCGAAAACGAGTTCGAGATCTTGAAGAGATCAGACGGCTCCGTCAAAGAGTCCGAGATCTTGAAGAGAACAGGCGACTCCGTCAACGAGTCTGGGATCTTGAATTACAACGGGATATGCGCGTTAAGGAAACTGAATCGGGAACTATCGTCTGGGACGATGAGAACGAGGAAGAGAAGCATCCTTTCGACCATCCCTTCTCTCGGTTCTATGAGCCGACTTGTCCCAATCGCAAGATGAGTCTAAATATGATGAAGGGCCCATGTTTGATGAAAATGGAAGTGATTTTGACGAGAATGACTATTTATTTGTGAATCGGGTTCTGGTTCACTCTGTTGTTCATGAACATTCGGGATTACGTGTCCCAGATGAAACACGCACGGAAGTTTTCATAACCGTGGGAGATATGCTTCATAGTTATGTTCAGTGGCCCAGACAACATCTAAAGGTATATTTTTGTTTTATATTTTACATTATATTTTAGCATATCCATATTTACTTTTAATAATTATGGTTAAATTGTAACTTCTGAACGGAGATGCACCAAGCAAATCAAGTACCTCGAGAATGCCTCGAGTCACGGATCACCTTGTCATAAAAGTTCTACGTCATAATACAAGCCGATGACACCACAAAGACTTCAGATTATCATCCACATGTAGTTTATATTGATTTAGATTTATTTGTGCATCTTATAACACCTTTTTTTTGTTATTTTAGCTTGAAGTCGACCCATTTCTACAAATCCAACCTTCGGGATATGTAAAGCAACCTCAAGGCAGTTATATGAGTTTGTTAACTAATTAAAAACTTATTTCTATAAGAATCCAATATATGTATATGTGTGTGTGTGTGTGTGTATATATATATATATATATATATATAACTTCTAATAAAGCAAAACCATCTTAGGCCACATGGCATGTACTTAGGCTGCTTGATGCCACGTGGCATGTGAGGGTCTCCTTTTTTTTTTCCAATTGAGCGCCAATACCAATATCTTATGAGACTCTTCTTTTCCTCTCTTCTTATAAAACATTATTAACATCCCTCTCCGTTTCAAAATCATATGTTCGACTTCTCTCCAATCTTCTTCCAAGAATACCAATCGGTTTCCATATCTAACAATGAATTTTGTCAAGGAAGCTACATATATAAATGATTACATATTCTTCAGTTTCTTCATCTATTTCATCTTTTTGTTAAATCGATTTCAGAATTCTGTCGATCGATCTCCAAATCAGTAAGGTGCGTTTCTAGATTCTTTCTTTAATCATCTTTTGTGTGTTCGTCCATTGATTTTCTGTTTTAAAAGTATGGTTATGTTATAGAAATTGATAGATATTGATGTTTATACGAAACCCTAAATCCGATTGTCATGGAAAATCAGTCTTATTTTATTTGATTATGTAAATTCGTCTATTGATTTTGTGTATTAAAAGTATGGTTATGTTATAGAAATTGATGTTTATACAAAACCCTAAATTCGATTGTGATGCAAAATATGTTTTATTTGATTTGATTCTGTAATCTGTGAACCCTATTCATGTATATGGATTGTTACTAAAAATCCATATGTTCGATTGTTAAGGATGATTGGTTTTTCTTTGATTCGATTTTTTCAATCTGTTGATTTGATCTGTGGTGTTGATTTGTTTAAGTTGATATCATTGTTATGAATGATTGTTTTTTCTTTGATTCGATTTTGTTTATATGTGTTTTTGAGTCTGATTCATTAAGTATTTTAACTTGAAATCATTGTTATTCATTATTGTGTTTTCTTTGATTAGATTTTGTATATCTATTGATTTAATTCTGTTGTGTTGAACATCAACCAAATCTGTAATGTGCGTTTCTTACATTCTTTGTTAAATCATCCGTTGTGTGTTCGTCCGTTGATTTTGTGTATTAAAAGTATGTTTATGTTTATAGAAATTGATAGATATTGATGTTTATATCAGATCGTTATGAAAGACATGTTTTATTTGATTTGATTCTGTAAATATGAAACCTATTCATGTATATGGATTGTTATTATAACATATCCGTCACATTGTTGTTTTGTTCTTATTTTGCTATTTTATAATAAATATCATCTGATTTGGTTTGTTTATGTAACCTGTGTTTGTAGGTTTTCAATATGGCTGAAACTTCATCAAGGTATTTTTTGTTTTTCTTCTTCATTAGATTTTTTATTATATCTTTGAATTTATGTGGTTAATATGTAGATTTTGTACAAAGTTTTGTTAATTATGTTAATTTTTTCGATTGTTATGATTTTTTTATTATATATTTCTGTTTAATTTGTTTATTATAACATTTTCATCTTATTGTTTTTTGTTTTCATTTTTTTTGTTATTCTGTTATTGTATAAGATCTGTTTCGGTATGTTTATGTATACTTTATTCGTTTATCGTCTGTTTTCATATTTTTATGTAATCTGTCTTTATATTCGTTGTCCGTTTATTGCTTATGCTTTCCGTCTTACTGAAATGTTTGTTATTTTGTTAAATTCCTTAGGTTTACTTTTTACCTACAAATTTTGGTTATCTTAATTTTGGATTTCTTTATTAGATTTCCTGTGAATAACATCTTGATGTCATTGATTTTATGTTTTATTTTTTTTATTTTTTTTATTTTTTATTATTTTCTTATTATATATGATGTGATGCTGTTATTATGTATGTTATGTGATATGTGTGTTTTTATTCATTATCTTTTCATTCTTTACTTTTTAACTTCTTTCTGATATTTTTCAAATAGGGTATAAGTTATGTATTTGATTTGTAGAATCTGTATTCTTTATTCATATTATCATTTGTTTCGAACAATAACATTAACATGTTAATGTTTATTAATATCTTCTTTTTGAATCAGTATCAGAGATCCTTCCTTCTGTAGGCATATGAATCAAGCAGACAAAGTTCTACTGGTAATTGATAAATTCTTACATGAATTAATTATGTTCTTTTTGTTGTTATCATGAAAGACAATTTATTATTATTGTATTGTTTATATATTTTAATTATAATTATAATTCATTTTGGATTTTTTGATTTATCAGGCGATTCCTTCTGACGCTGCGTGCAAATTGTGGGGTACGAATAAAGCGCCTACAAATGTTCTGATACAAACTGAGGATGGCCGAACGTTTAATGTTTGTTTAAGCGAAGCAAAAGGAAAGCTTTTCTTTTTCAATGGTTGGTCGAATGTTGTCATACATTTACGACTAACCAAAGGATGTTTGGTAATCTTCAATCCCGTAGATTGTACTATATTCAAACTAACATATTTCCTTGATGGTGTGAGTCGTAGCTCTTTCTGAACATATCTGGTATCTACAACATCTCACTTTATTGTAAGATATTTTTTACTTTCTGTTTTTTTCTTAATATATTTACGTTTTCTGAACTGATTAGAACACTAACCTTTTTATTATTTTTGTTATCATTCCTACAGGTCATTCCTGAGTGTATACTGCCCAAGTGCTATGATTATACATCAAATGATATAATTTCCACTATATATATAGGAAACAAAACGTTTCACATTAAGATTGAAACGGTTGATGGTAAAGTCGGTTTTACCAATGGTATTGATGTAATTGCTAGTCAGTTACAATTGGAGGCCAGTTGTTATTTGTTATTAACAAATTTTTTTGGTAAAAACGGTGTTGAAAAGAATTTTGCTGATGTAGATGTCGAGGAGGTAAGTATACATTTGGCTACTTCTTTATATATTTAATATATTGTTAATCTAATAAATGTTATATGTAATTTGCAGGCTGTAGTTGCACCTATCGATTCTGTACATGATGTTTCTCCGATTTCAGTTGCAGCGCTGGTTTATCGATTTCTCACATCTAACTCCCACCTAATTGCCTTAAACACCCAACTAACCCACTTTAATGCCTAACCCTAACCTCCACACTATAAATACAAGTATTCCACAATACCTTAACACTTTACACTCCCTCAAATCACTCTCAAATCCTCTCAATTCATCTAAAACTTCCAAGTTATGGCAGATTCATACCTTTGCTCAAAACAGTGAGTTTTGAGCACCTTTCTTCTACTTTTTCTCATGTTTCTTGTACCAATCTACTTGGATGACATTCAAGGATATTATCCAAGATTCATCCAGGTGTAATCACGTGATACATCACTTACATAAGGCTCCAAAGTCAAATTTACTTTCTGATTTACATAAACTTGTGCAAACTCACTTTTCTTCAACATTTCTTCTCTTACAAAGCTTGGAACACCTCTAGGAATGTTTCCACAGGTTTACCATGGTAAACCAAGGTGGAACAACACCATTTTGAGGTCCAAACTTTCTGTTTTGAAAGAAGCTTGGTTAAGTTTTACAAAACTTAACTTTTCTACTTGAATCTTGTACCTAGCAACCTCCTAAACCCATCAATGGTTGTGGAACTTGTTAGAGTCAATTCTTAGAAGTTTATAGGTACAAACAACCTCTAAACTTTCTGTTTTATTAGGATTCTATACAACCCACAAGTGTTGAAGTCACATAAGTTTGCCATAGTTCATATGGTGAGACTTATGTTTGATGCAAGTGTGAACTTTGGATGCTTTGGCAATCCTAACTTGATTTCACACCTCACTTGATGATTCACTTGATAATATACTAGTTAGTTCTTTATTTCTTGTTATTCATCCCTCCAAATCATCCTTATGATGATTTGTGAAGTGGTGAATCATATAAAGAGGTTGAACCTCCATGCTTGACTTACATGATATTATATGACAATCTATGATGGACTTAGCTTAGATTATTAATATAACTATATAAATACACACACACACATATATATATATATATATATGAACATGGCCAAGTTGATGATGATAATAATCGCTTTATGGTCATTCATCATAAGCTAGGGCTAACTTATCTACGATTCTAAGTCACTCGTTGTCGATTCTAATGGGCAAACTATGACCCATGAAATCACATACAACTTAGTGTCACTACGAGTACTTCGACTAGATAATACTTTTATGAATACATATTTTTTGTACTTTAAATTCTAAATCCCGAATCTAATAACTCCATAAACATCATGTAACCTTACCATTTACTCCGTATTCACAAACAACTCGTCACAAACGGATAATCGGAAAGCTTTGCAATACTGTGAGTATACTTGACCCTTTTTACGCTTTAATGCACTTTTGGGTATAACATGTTTCAACTATCAAAATTCACAATACACATAATCAAACATATTCAATCACTCAATCCGCCAAACATGCTATTTGTTATGATTAGGTTGTTTATGCTAGAATACTTTCATGCACTCTATTCGTCATTAACTTAGCTAGCCCACCTTAACAATTATAGTGCTATAGGAGTCGCATGCCGCCCGTCGGGGTATTGTTAAGTCATTATACTTTACGGTCTCGTTCATTTTGGTGACGAGGGATGCACATTATTCTCGTGGACACTCGGGTTTGGCCTATAGTTATGCATGCTAGCTTCAACTTTGTATATAAAATTGCCATGTTGGATTTGAGACAATCTTTATACTTATATGCTAGTACTCAAAACTTGTATACTCGCCAATACTTTGTATTGAACTATACATTAAAACATGTTCATGATGATGATGATGATGCTGCACGGAACTTAGTAGGATGCCTAAAAACGCATTTTAAACTTTAAATACTTGTTGTAATGTAATTCATTTTGTTTCAACTTGTTGTATTCGATTTCAAACAATGTAATAGATTCTTTTAGCCATGAAAGAAATTTATTATTAAATACTTGACGCAATTTAGTGTTATGAGTAATGAGCAATCTATTTCATCTCAGTCCGATGTTTCTGCCATCGGTTGGGGTGTGACACTTTTTGACTACAAAGAACACCTAAGAGCAGCTCCTAATCTCCAGAAAAGTTCCAAGAGAGTGTTTTAGAGTGAATATGAATGTGTGATCAAAAAGAATACAATGACCACCTATTTATACTAATCTAAAATCTTTCAAATCATGCCAAGTGTGTCCAGGGGCTTAAGGAGGAGGATTAGTGGCAGATGAGGCGTGTTCAAAGGAGGGAGAGTGTGCCAAGAATCGCAACTTAGGTGGCATGGAAGCAGGCTGCAGCTGCCAGTAGCTAACCCGCTGTCAGCGAAGGCCTTACGGACCGTAAGGCCTTTGCCTTGCAGTCCGAAAGGACTTTAGGCGCGTTGCAAATTTGAAACCCCTTACGTCCGTAAGGGTTACCCCTTGCGATCCGTAGAGGACATCCGGAAATGGAAATTTATACGTTTTTGCAACTTTAGTCCCTCAACTTTGTTTCTTTCACCTTATCGACGATTTTGGTCCCTCTCCTTCCACAAATTGGAATTTATATGCAGAGTTTGGACACATGTCACGTTATAAGGCCACACGTAATGGTTAATGCCCTATTCGGGCATTTCTCGCTACATCAACATTGTAAGGCGATATGTAATGGTTAATGCCCCCTACGGGGCATTTCTCGCCACATCAACATTATAACGCCCCCTATAAAAATGTGTAATAGTTAAATCTCCATAATGCCCCCATTCCATCATTACTTTCCAATTTTATTATCCTCATTGGGCGTTATATTAGAAATGTCAATTTCTCTTCATGCCAATATAAAGCCCACGTGTGTGATGTTGGGGGCATTATCAAGCTAGTTCACGCCCCTATAATTCCCATTACTTATGATCTAACTTGATGAAAAAATACAGAATGCTACATGGGTGTTGTTTATTAAGTGATTACAAATGAAGCCTTGAATGTTTATTTATACTATGGCTTCATGTTCTAGATACCTTGTAATTTAGAAATGGTCCAATTGTTGAGTGATACATAGATATTTTCAAGACTTTTCAAAATGAATCTTGAGTCTTTCATGGCTAATTTTGTTTTCTAGATTAAAATTACGTTACTTGTAAACTGTAGTGTAATTATTATTACTCTCATTTCTTATAGTTCGGTTTCATTGCATGAGTTCATCATCGGTCAGTTGTGTGAAAGAGAAATAAAAAATAGAAAGAGATATTGAGGAACATGTGTCCTTGAGTTTGTGGAGGATATATATGTAATTATACACATTAAATATAATTTGGTTATAACACTAAATAATAATTGTATGTCTACATGTGAGGTAACATATGTGATAACTAAATAATAACTATTAGGGTTTTCTCACGCTACACAATGGAAATTCGGTCGGTTTTTGATTAAGTTTGTTATGGTAGGTATGCTATTGGTGCTCGGTATAACAACCAAAAGAGATAACTCAAATCAAAATAATGAAATGATAAACGACGTCACTTTATTATATGTAAAAATACTAAGCCGTAAGATAACTTTGATAACATGTAAATTTGTGTTTCAATTACTTATTCTTTTTAACATTAGTTCTTAGATGTCTAGGATAAATACAACACTTGCAGATCGATCCCCCAACCTTGTTAATTATTATTATTATTTAGTTTCGTATTTTTTTACATCTACTATATAGATGAGCAAGATGATCACCTCCTGTTCTCCCATGTAATTTGTCTTTGAGGTTTTAAAAAAACCAGCCATGACAAGACTGTGTTTGGAGACCAGATACAATAAAAAACAAACGATAACAAGAAAACAATTGTAATAAACGAATGGACCCTAGGGGTTGAAAACAAAACTGCAAGTTGGGTGAATTTGTTCAAAGAAGCACGCTGAAAGTGACTAATTTTTAAATCGAGTCCTGACCGCTGCCTATTTACAAAAGGAAACTATAATATAATCAAATCGAGTCCTGACTGCCTAATTACTAGGGCTGCAAACAAACCGAATGAACACGAACGAGACCTTGTTCGTTGTTCGTTTGTAAAAGAATATATATGTCTTCACGAACGGTTTATGAACTCTTACCAATGAAATTTTATGTTTGTGTTTGTTTGTTAAGGAAATAAACTTGTTCATGTTCGTTTGTGTTTGTTTGTTAATTTTAGGCAACGAACGTTTATGAATACAAATGGAAACAAACAATCAAAAACACGCGTTCATGAATAGATCAAATGGAAACCAACACTTATTAAATACTTTATTTGTCGGGATCTTGTAATATTTAAATAGAATATAAAAACAAAACACTAATGAACTATCGAACACGTTACCGAACGTTCACGAACATAAATGAACGAACACGACCTTTGTTCATTTTTGTTCATTTAGCTAAACGAACGAAATTTCTTGTTCGTGTTCGTTTGTTTAATATAGTGACGTTTGGTTCGTTTACAACCCTATTAATTACACAAGGAAAAACATATTATAATCAAGAAGATATAGATAATTATTTGCGCGTTGCGACTTGTGTGGGCAAAAGACATCATTGGTTCATTTAATTAATGGCCTTTTCGGTGTGAAGATAAAGTCAAAAGTTTGATCTCTTTTTTTATCAAAAAGGTTGTTTTAGTATTTTCCCGAAAAGATAACCCAATTTCCCCTTTTTTTTGTCCATTCATAAATAGTTTCTTTGAATGCCCAATACCAAACCCACCAATCGCCTTCTCATTCATAAATAGTTATTTGAATGCCAATAGACTCACCAAACCAACCAAAACATGAATAACTCTTGTTCAGTGTTTCTCTTAGTTCTTTCTCTTTCTTTTTGTGTTTCATTTGGAGCATTGTCTTCCATTTTCGATGTATCTTCAACTTCAGAAGATTTCATAACCTGTCTCCAATCCAACTCCAACAATGTCACCACCATCTCTCAACTCATTTTCACCCCGGTCAACACTTCTTACATACCCGTTTGGCAAGCTGCAGCCGACCCTATTCGGTTCAACAAATCCTACATTTCTAAACCATCGGTCATCGTTACTCCCACCAACGAAACCCAGATCCAAACCACTCTTTTATGCGCCAAGAAACACGGATATGAGTTCAGGATCCGGGACGGTGGGCATGACTTCGAGGGCATCTCATACACCGCGAACGCTCCGTTTGTCATGCTTGATCTCGTCAACATGAGGGCTATAGAGATCAACGTTGAAAACCGGACCGCGCTGGTCCAGGGTGGCGCTTTGCTTGGTGAGCTCTACTACACTATTTCTCAGTTAACCGACACCTTGTATTTTCCAGCTGGTATTTGGGCTGGAGTCGGTGTTAGCGGGTTCTTGAGCGGTGGTGGGTATGGAAACCTGTTGAGGAAATACGGGCTTGGTGCCGATAATGTTTTGGATATTCGTTTCATGGATGTTAATGGAAACATTCTTGATAGGAAATCGATGGGTGAAGATTTGTTTTGGGCTCTTCGTGGCGGTGGTGCTTCCAGTTTCGGAATTGTTCTCCAGTGGAAGCTGAATTTGGTTCAGGTGCCTGAAAGAGTTACTCTTTTCATGGTGAGTTATACTCTGGAGCAAGGTGCGACGGACATTTTCCATAAATATCAATACGTGTTACCAAAATTTGATCGTGATTTACTCATCAGAGTTCAGCTTAACACCGAGTATATAGGCAACACCACTCAGAAAACCGTACGAATATTGTTTCACGGTATTTATCAAGGCAATATTGACACACTGCTTCCGTTGTTGAACCAAAGTTTCCCAGAGCTCAATGTGACACGAGAAGTCTGCCAAGAAGTACGAATGGTCCAGACCACCCTTGAGTTTGGAGGCTTTAACATCTCTACCCCAACATCGGTTCTAGCAAACCGATCAGCAATCCCCAAGCTGAGCTTCAAAGGAAAATCAGACTATGTCCGAACTCCAATTCCCAAAAGCGGGCTAAGAAAGCTCTGGAGAAAGATGTTTGAAAACGACAACTCACAGACTCTCTTCATGTACACATTTGGTGGGAAGATGGAGGAGTACTCAGATATAGCAATTCCGTATCCCCATAGAGCTGGGGTGTTGTACCAAGTGTTCAAGAGGGTGGACTTCGTGGATCAGCCTTCGGACAAGACCTTGATATCACTCAGACGGTTAGCTTGGCTCCGAAGCTTTGATAAGACTTTGGAGCCGTACGTGACGAGTAACCCGAGGGAGGCGTATATGAACTACAATGATCTTGATTTGGGTTTTGATAGTGCTACATATGAGGAAGCAAGTGTTTGGGGAGAAAGGTATTGGAAAAGGGAGAACTTTAAGAAGTTGATTCGAATCAAGGCTAAAGTTGATCCAGAGAATTTTTTTAGACACCCACAAAGTATACCGGTTTTCTCAAGACCTCTCTCAGATATGTGAAGCTAGGAGTCAAGAGTCAATTTCTTTTGTGTTTTGTTTTTCTCTTGAATAAATTGGCAATAACTAGGAGTCAAGAGTAAATTTCTTTTGTGTTTGGAGCCTTATATTATAATAATCTAAACTTTTTTATTTTATGGTAATAACTAGGAGTTAAGAGTAAATTTCTTTTGTGTTTGGAGCCTTATATTATAATAATCTAAACTTTTTTTATTTTTATAAATCTTATCTTAATATATATAATTTGATATGATAATAGAGCAATGGAATGAACAGTATCAGTCAAGCCTGCCATGTTTTCATTGGACCACAGTGAGCAGCTTGGCGGTATGTGATGGTATTGACACATTTCTTTTTACACACATGTTAAGAGCATGTGTAATGGGGTAGTATGTCGCGCCCTTTTCTCTTATAACGCCCCCATAGCGCCTAGCACACCACGACGGGCGGCGTTATGGGGCAAAAAAGGGGGCAACGCTATCACCATAGCGGCGGTATGGGGGTTTTTTTAAAATTGGACCAATAAAAAAAAGTTAAGTGTTTTTTAATTAATTAATAAAAATGAAAATTAGTAATTAGGTAATGATTGGTAGGGGCTTTATGACAACGGACTCTAGTGATATAACGCCCCATAAAGTCCCTGTGTGACGTGGCACGACACGTGTCGCATAACTCCCACAAATGTGCTTTATGACTGCGGATGGCCTAAGGGTCTTGCTTCCCCAAATTGCCAGCTACCCACTCACACATTCTAGATTCCGAGATCCAGAGAGGGATTGGAGAAGAGATGGAAGAGACGGAGTAGGCTGCTGCCATGCCTTCGACGGCAGCGACGGTGACAAGATGGAGAGAGGCAGAGGAGGAAGACCTAACGAGGACTGTAACGGTCCACACAAGAATCGTGGATGGCAGCTCTGTCGTGAGGTTTCTGCAAAAGCTGCAGCCGGTAGAGGCGGCAGTGTCACCGACTCCTCCGCCACGTCATCCACAGTCCGTGAAGATTGGCACGGTATCGCAACTTCTTTCCGGAGGTATTGTCGGAGCTTCTAGCAAAACATGTACGCCTTCTCTCATACGTCTTGCTCTTCTGTTTCAGGTAATTGTTATCTGTAATTGTATCACCTATGTATTTAATTTGAGATTAGACCCAGATTTTACGGTTTAAAGTATGATAGGTGATTGGGATTTTAATTTTTAATTTATAGAAATTTTAATAAAACTCATATAGTGTTAGAAGCAAGGCTTTTTGAGGTAGTGATGGTGATTCTTGATAGCTTAATAGTGTAGATGTAGTTTGATTACTTCAATTCTTTGTGGAAAAAACAAAGCTTTTTTTCTTTTCCTTTTTGGATAAGATGAACTACAATGATCTTGATTTGGGTTTTGATAGAGCTACTACATATGAAGAAGCAGGTGTAAGGTGTTTGGGGAGAAAGATATTGGAAAAGGAAGAATTTTAAGAAGTTGATCTGAATCAAGGCCAAAGTTAATACAGATAATTTCTTTGAACACCCAAAAAGTTTACCGATTTTCTCAACACCTCTCTCAGATATATGAAGCTAACACTTTGGATGTTTTTTTTCTTGAATATATTGGTAATAGTTAAGATCGTGGGGTATGGGGCTTGGGTTGGCTGAAAACGCCCAAGCCACCACTCCGGGGGCTTGGGTTGGGGCGTGGCCCTTGTGGCGTGGGTTTGAAGCCGGACGTGGGGCGGGCTAGTAAGGTGACATGGCGGGCTCTCAATTGCCAAACCAAACTCATGCCCCCCAACCCAAGCCCCGCCATACCCCATGGGTGTGGGTTTGGGTTGTGGGGGGCTCCCATTCCACGTGTCAACAAATGCCCCAACCCAAGCTTCACCATACCCCAAGGTCTAATTAGGAGTCAAAAGTCGATTTCTTTTGTGTTTGGTGCCTTGTATACCAATTATTTAAACCTTTTTTATTTTCATAAACTTTTAATCAAACTATTAAGTACTTAATTTTGGAATACATTGTTTTTTATAACGTAATAGTGGGATTTCACATGCTTTGTTGCGGGGCTTTGGTCATTATCGGTCTACAGTACCAGTACGACACCGGCGACACACGACATAGCAATTGTTGCTAATCGACACTTTTTTACATCGACTGAAAACCAATAAAAACGAATACCTGTACCGGTACCGGTGTTGTTTGGTTGGTATCGGTTCGTTACAATACCGGTATTGTACAAACACTCGATATAACTTACGATACCAAAAAATATTTTATTACGAATATTACTTTGTGTTCGGTGAAATTTATACTGCCACGTCAAGATTCTATAAAAAAGAATACGATACCGTTACCGATGTCGTTTGGTCGGTATATATTCGGTTAGTGATGATAAAAAAAATCAACTATATATGACTCATTCGAATACCGATGTTGTTTGGTAGTTATATGTTCGTTTAGTGATGATAAAAAAATCAACTATATATGACCCATTCAAGATAAAAGAAATTTTATCAAATCGTACATACTAAGAGGCACATAATGATGTTAATAACAAAAAAAAAATCTATACCGATGTTATGTTGTACCGGTAAAGATGTTCAGACAATAGAAAATTATTAAAAGTTTAAATAAAAAAAATATATTTAAGGTTAAAAGTAAATATAATAATAATCTGTTGTAATATTTAAATTATAAAATTTATTGTAATATTAAAATGATAAAACTATGAAAAAAAAAAGAATATATATATATATATATATATATATATATATATATATATATATATATATATAGGGCAAGGCTATATAGAAAACCCTATCTATATAAAAAACCCTAGAAAACCCAACCTCCCGGCATTTTTTTTTTTGAAAAAAATAACACATGTAATATACATGTTTTTAAGAGTTTTGGGCCAAGAAAATCAAAAAAGCGCCGAAGGGATAATTTAAAAAAAAAAATTCAGCAATTTCTGTCTTTTGTGCCTAACACATGTTAGGCGACCGGACATTGCTGAAATTTGTTTATTTTTTTTTTTAAATCCCTTCGGCGCTTTTTTGATTTTTTTGGCCCAAAACACTCTAAAACATTTTATATTACATGTGTTATTTTTTTCAAAAAAAAAAATGTCGGGAAGTTGGGTAAAAATGGGGGGAGATTTGGGTTTCCAGAGTTTTCTACCAAAATGAGGGTTTTCTATCTAGCATTCCCTTATATATATATATGGTGGGGTTCGTCTGCAAAGTCCATTTTTCCTACAAAGTGTACAAAGTCATAAAATACCACAATTTTAGGCACAAAACACACTCAAAACCGACAAATAACAGAGATAAGATCACTAAAACACAGTATCCAAACCCTAACAAACCATAAAAACTTCAAACACACCATCGTAGAACTATGGGTTTTTTTTTTAGTTATTTTTATGGGTTTTTTTATAATAATTTTTAAAAGTAATTTTATTATAGTTTGGCAGTTTTTTTGGTGGCGTTTAACTGGATGATATCGTTTTAAACAAGCATTTTGGCTGTTTTGGCATTTTTATTATATATGGCGTTTTTATTATATAACAATTAACTGAAAAGGAAAAAAAAGAATACATAAACAATTGATCTTCCAAATCTTCTCTGTCTTCGGACTCTTTCTTTCTCTTTTATGAATCACGTTAACTGGCTGGTTCGAATTTCGTATGCTTATTTTGTTTTTTATTCAAGTAGTTTTTTGTGTTGCCGTTTGGAAGCACACAGTCTGACATCAGCATCTTTTTCTTGAATATTTGTCCATCTCATGCAGCAAAATGTTATTGAGTTTATATCATTCAGCCAACAATCTTGAATTTTTAACTTTTTTGGCGTTTTACCGATAAAAAGAACGCCACGAAATAAGATCACCATAAACCTCAAATTTTGATCATGCTAAAATCAATAATGTTTTCTTGTATGAGATGGACAACATTGTTAATCCTCAGTTAAGAAAGATAACTGACAATGTTGTCCACCCCATACAGCTAAACTTTATTGACAACAAACCTCAATAATGTTTTTGTATGTTTTGGCGTTATAAATTTGATGGAAGTTTAGGATAAGTCAATGAGATTTTACTCAATGAAATGGACTATATCCTCAGTTTAGGATTTTGTCTATATCATTGAGCGAAATCTTACTGACAGCCAAACTGAATTTAAAAAAAAAACGTTTTTGGGGTTGAAGATAATTGATGTTTGGGATTTTTGGCGTTTCTAAGGCGAATGGGTTATATGAAATATGGCGTTTGGGTTTTTGTGTGTGTTTTTAACTGAAGGTCTGAGATGTTGTATATATAGGATTTTTTGGCTGTTTTTTAAGACGGGATTTTACTATAATTAAGATTGGCGTTTTATATTTAATGGCGTTTTACTTAGAATGGTCTGTGATTTTTGTTTTTGCCGTTTTATTTCATGATTTGGCGTTTTATGTGGAGTAATCAAAAGACCCTTTTACCCTTAATGAAGCGCGTCCACGTAATAAAATTGATGTTATTTACGAAAACGCAACCACGCCAATCTAGTCCATAGATTGTTTTGATCGGACGATCGTTAAGCGTTATCACCGTTCTCACACTTTCTATCGTTTTCTCTAAATCCCGACCCTATATACATATATATATATGTATATGTATATGTATATAGGGTATATAGGGTAGGGTTCCAGTGTGAACAACCTCCCAAGAGTGACTCGTTCGAATACCGATGTTGTTTGGTAGTTATATGTTCGGTTAGTGATGATAAAAAAATCAACTATATATGACCCATTCAAGATAAAAGAAATTTTATCAAATCGTACATACTAAGAGGCACATAATGATGTTAATAACAAAAAAATCTATACCGATGTTATGTTGTACTGGTAAAGAAGACAATAGAAAATTATTAAAAGTTTAAACAAAAAAAATATATTTAAGGTTAAAAGTAAATATAATAATAATCTGTTGTAATATTTAAATTATAAAATTTATTGTAATATTAAAATGATAAAACTATGAAAACAATGAATATATATATATAGGGTGGGGTTCGTCTGCAAAGTCCATTTTTCCTACAAAGTGTACAAAGTCATAAAATACCACAATTTTAGGCACAAAACATACTCAAAACCCGACAAATAACAGAGAGAAGATCACTAAAACACAGTATCCAAGCCCTAACAAACCCTAAAAACTTCAAACACACCATCGTAGAACTATGAATACAAAACACAACATGATAATCGACATAAAACACACTAATATTATTCATTCGCTAATCAAAGTCTTATTATCCAAAACACAACACAAAACCCAAATATAGGGGGGATAGTGCACGGTCCTCCCAATCGCCGGAGTGATCCCACTCCGGGAGCCGCTACCCGACCAAGCTAGCTCCGCGGTGAATTCTCCTTACCGAGTTCTTACCCTAGGCGACATATGTCACTCCCAAGACTCGAACCCGTGACCTCTGGGAAGAGGTGGGTGTCGGTGGCCAACTAGGCTACCCCAGTTGGTTAATATGGCGTTTTAGTAATATTGAGTTTGTTATTTGTGGGTTTTGAGTGTGTTTTATGGTTGACATGATGGTGTTTTATAACTTTTTACACTTTGTAGGAAAGTTGGACTTTGTAGCCAACTCCCACCCTATATATATATATATATATATACATGGTGGGGTTCTAGAGTGAACATTAATGTATTTGCGAACTGAGTGAACAAATCTTGGCCATTGATTTACCCATGTGGATGGCTAGGATTTCATCATCGAATCGTAAAATTCACTAGTGTATTTCATCGTCAAATCCTGGCCATTGATCTACACACATGTATGGCCAGGATTAGCTCGCTAAGTTCGCAAACTACACTAGTGTTCACTCTTAAACCTAATCCTATATATATATATATATATATATATAGGGTGGGAGTTGGCTACAAAGTCCATTTTTCCTACAAAGTATAAAAAGTCATAAAACGCCATAATGTCAACCATAAAACACATTTAAAACCCACAAATAACAAAGTGTAGACTACTAAAACGCCATATTTATGGGTTTTGTGTTGTATTTTGGATGATAAGGCTTTGATTATCGAATGACTAACATTACTGTGTTTTATGTTCATTATCATGTTGTGTTTTATATTCATAGTTCTACGATGGTGTGTTTGAAGTTTTTATGGACTGTTAAGGTTTGAATATTATGTTTTAGTGATCTTCACTTTGTTATTTGTGGGTTTTAAGTGTGTTTTATGGCTGAAAGTGTGGTGTTTTATGACTTTGTACACTTTGTAGGAAAATGGACTTTGTAGCCGAATCCTACCCTATATATATATATATATAGGAACGGGATCGGGAGAAAATGATCAAAAGTGTGAGAACGGTGAGAAAGCTTCCTGGTCTAACACGTGTCATGCTGCTTAAAAAAGGGCGGAGGGGCTTTTTTGTCCTTTCATCTTCTGCTTTTCCTCTTCCGCTTTTTCCCAATGTTGTTTTAATATTTGGTTTTTGAGATTTTTGGCGTTAACCAAATTCAATAATTAATGGCGTTTTAATGGTTCCATTGTATCAACATTTTGGCGTTTATGGCGTTATTCACATCGTATGCCAATGGAACCCGGGGGGCAGGAAATCTATTTTGAATGGCGTTTTCCAATGCGTTTAAACAAGTTGGCCTATTGATCTGTTATTTTTTATAAACATTTTGGTGTTTGTGGTATCTTGGCGTTTTACTATTGTTAAATTATATTTCAACCACATGAAAAAAAAAATACAAGGGAAGAAAATAAATTAAAAATCCTAATCGGATCTCTTTTCCCAATCTTCAGTGTCATCAGTCTCCCTCTTCTTTAATAGTACAAGAAATGTCATCAAATATATGGCGTTTTATATAAAACTTAACACACCCATGGGTTTGATTTTTTTTGCCTGCTCGTCTGTTGAACTGTCTTTTTGTGTGGTTGTTTGGGGACATAGATCTATGGCGTGTGTGTGAACTGTCTTTATATATGGCATTTTTATTATATAACAATTAGCTGAAAAGGAAAAAAAAAAAGAATACATAAACAACTGATCTTCCAAATCTTCTATGTCTCCGGTCTCTTTCTTTCTCTTTTATGATACAAGGGAAGAAAATAAATTAAAAATCCTAATCGGATCTCTTTTCCCAATCTTCAGTGTCATCAGTCTCCCTCTTCTTTAATAGTACAAGAAATGTCATCAAATATATGGCGTTTTATATAAAACTTAACACACCCATGGGTTTGATTTTTTTTGCCTGCTCGTCTGTTGAACTGTCTTTTTGTGTGGTTGTTTGGGGACATAGATCTATGGCGTGTGTGTGAACTGTCTTTATATATGGCATTTTTATTATATAACAATTAGCTGAAAAGGAAAAAAAAAAGAATACATAAACAACTGATCTTCCAAATCTTCTATGTCTCCGGTCTCTTTCTTTCTCTTTTATGATACAAGGGAAGAAAATAAATTAAAAATCCTAATCGGATCTCTTTTCCCAATCTTCAGTGTCATCAGTCTCCCTCTTCTTTAATAGTACAAGAAATGTCATCAAATATATGGCGTTTTATATAAAACTTAACACACCCATGGGTTTGATTTTTTTTGCCTACTCGTCTGTTGAACTGTCTTTTTGTGTGGTTGTTTGGGGACATAGATCTATGGCGTGTGTGTGAACTGTCTTTATATATGGCATTTTTATTATATAACAATTAACTGAAAAGGAAAAAAAAAGAATACATAAACAACTGATCTTCCAAATCTTCTATGTCTCCAGTCTCTTTCTTTCTCTTTTATGAGTCATGTTAACAGGCTGGTTCGACTTTCGTATGATTCATTTTATTTATTTATTTTTTTTTCAAGTAGTTTTTCGTGTTGCTGTTTGGAAGCACACAGTCTGACATCAGCATCTTTTTCTTGAATATTTGTCCATCTCATGCAGCAAAATGTTATTGAGTTTATATCATTCAGCCAACAATCTTGAAATTTTAACTTTTTTGGCGTTTTACCGATAAAAAGAACGCAACGAAATAAGATCACCATCAACCTCAAATTTTGATCATGCTAAAATCAATAATGTTTTGTTGTATGAGATGGACAACATTGTTAATCCTCGGTTAAGAAAGATAACTGAAAATGTTGTCCACCCCATACAGCTAAACTTTATTGACAACAAGCCTCAATAATGTTTTTGTATGTTTTGGCGTTATAAATTTGATGGAAGTTTAGGATAAGTCAATGAGATTTTACTCAATGAAATGGACTATATCCTCACTTTAGGATTTTGTCTATATCATTGAGCGAAATCTTACTGACAGCCAAACTGAATTTAAAAAAAAAAACGTTTTTGGGGTTGAAGATAATTGATATTTGGGTTTTTTGGCATTTCTAAGGCGAATGGGTTATATGAAATATGGCGTTTGGGTTTTTGAGAGTGTTTTTAACTAAAGGTCTGAGATGTTGTATATATAGGATTTTTTTGGCTGTTTTTTAAGGCGGGATTTTACTATAATTATGTTTGGCGTTTTATATTTAATGGCGTTTTACTTAGAATGGTCTGTGATTTTTGTTTTTTGTTTTTCGCGTTTTATTTCATGATTTGGCGTTTTATGTGGAGTAGTCAAAAGACCCTTTTACCCTTAATGAAGCGCGTCCACGTAATAAAATTGATGTTATTTACGAAAACGACACCGCGCCAATCTAGTCCATAGATTGTTTTGATCGGACGATCGTTATGCGTTCTCACCGTTCACACACTTTCTAACGTTTTCTCTAAATCCCGACCCTATATATATTGTGAGGTTCATTAGGGAACACTAGAAAAGTGAGGAACCGGGGAACACTCTTAACAACTTAACTTAGAATGTTAAAAATCAATTATTTTTATTTTTTTCGTCGCTTTTCTTTATATATACTTATAGAAGTATTTTTAATAAAAAAAATCAAAAACTAAAAATATAAAAAACAATTAAAAAAGGCTTAAATTTTTTTTACAAAAATATTTTTTATTGGAATAGTTTCTATCCATTTTTATAAGGAAAAGCGCTGAAAAAAATTAAAAAAATTGATTTTTAACATGTTAAGTTAATTTTGTAAGATATATTTTTAAACTATTTTTTAAACATTTTTTTATATTTGTTAGTTTTTTTATTTTTTATTAAAATGTTTCTACATGTATTTACAAGGAAAATGTAACACCCCAAAAATATATATTAGATTAAATGTATACACATATATGTTTGATTATAACTTTATAAATAATAACTAGGAACATCAAACCTAGTTAACGACATGTTGTAAATAATGAAATTGTGAATTATAGCCCTTTTTATAACAAATACAACATGAGGGACTAAAATCGTAAAGTGGGTAAACTTGTTTTATTAAAAACCAAAAAAACAAAACACAGCACATACCTATGTGCGTATGTGTGTGCGTGATCAGAGCTAAGAGAAAACCCCTGACTTTTCAATCACTAAATTGATCAATTGGAGGGTGAATTAGGAGTATTTTTTATGCATGTGTCAAGATTGTTGATCATTCATACCTGACTTACATAAGGAATGTTGAGATTTTGAAAATGGTGAAGTAAAAATCTTGATAAACACTTGCAATGCAATTAAAGTATGAATTGTGGAAGTTAGAGTAAGGATGGTGGTCAAGCTCTACGAAGAACCGAACACAAAGAAAATGTCAAGCTTTGGCTTTTGTTTGATACTTTTGTTCAACCAAATATTGTAAACCAGTAGTGATGATGTTTAAATACTTTAAAAAGTTTGGATGTTTCGAATTCTGTTCTTAAATGTTTTTTGTATCGGCACTATATAAGTATATATAGTGCAAACTTATATGAAGATTATATTATACATATCAAGTAAGGGTCTTACAAGTTGGTAATCAGAGCTCAAGGTTAAAGATGAAATGTGTTTGGTTCGAGGCTTGATCAGGACATTCGGTAAGAATTAACTATATAATGAGTTATAAATAAAATACTAGAAAAGTTATTGTTTTAAGGTGCAAGGGAGGGGTATATTGATACATAGGGCTGTAAACGAACCGAACGAACATGAACAAGACCTTGTTCGTGTTCGTTTGTTAAAAAATATATATGTTCGCGAACCGTTCATGAACACTTATCGAACGGGATTTTATGTTTGTGTTCGTTTGTTAAGGAAATGAACTTGTCCGTGTTCGTTTGTTAATTTTAAGCAACGAACATTGACGAACACAAATGAGCACAAACTAATGTTCATGAACACAAATGGAAACAAACGAACACAAACAATCGTTCATGAACAAAATATACAATACACTGACACTTATTAGATATTTAATTTGTCAGAATTTTGATATATTTAAATAAATATAAAAACTAAACACACTAATGGACTATCGAACACAAGCGAACACGTTACCGAACGTTCACGAACATAAACGAACGAACGCGACCTCTGTTCATGTTTGTTCATTTAACTAAACGAACAAAATTTCTTGTTCGTGTTCGTTTGTTTAATAAACGAACGAACACAAACGAACTTCCCGCCGAACAGTTCACAAACTGTTCGCCGAACGTTTGGTTCGTTTACAGCCTTATTGATACGCTCGAACCCGAAAAATGCACTAAGCGTAAACTGTTTAGGAAAGTTATATACTTGGCCAAACCAAAGAAGAAAGATACATTTAGAAATAAATGTAGAGGATAAATTCTCATAGGGTAATGTGAGAATAATGAAATGAAATGTTTACCAATTTATTGTAAATTTTCAGATAAACGATGTCTGGTGGGAACGGTGATGACACGGTACCTTTAATTATCGAACAGATAAAGGAAAAGATTTTCGAGGAAGTTGGAAAAGCCTTTGATGCTAGCCTACCGGGATTCATGGAAAGGCTACAAACTGTGATACTCGCGACTGTTGAAGAGAGGATAAACGAACTAAAAAGGGATCTTATCAACGAAAGAGGTAAGATCAAGGAAAAGAAGGGTTGCTCATCCAATAAGTTTGAAGCATGTAAACCCCCAATTCACAACGGCGAAGTAGATCAAATTGCTTGCCAAAGATGGATAGGTGATATTGGTGGTATATTTTAATGGACTCACTGTGATCCGAGCGATTTCGTAGTTTAAGGAACGGGCCAACTAAGAGGCCAAGCTAAAGATTGGTGGTATAATCTCAAGAAAGAGCTAGGGGTTGAGGCTACTCGAGCCATGACTTGGGAGGTATTTAAAGAACCTTTCCTCAAACATCACAGCCCCAGGGCCGTGATTAACAAAATAAAGGAAGAATTTATGCATCTAAGGAAAAAGGATGAATCGATCGACAAGATCACGGGGATATTCCTCAACAAGTTGAAATTCAGTGATGAATTGGTAATAACCGAAGAACAAAAGTTATATCACTGCCATAACGTGTTGAGTGCGGAATAAAGGGAGTTTATGACTCCCTCAAATTACAAAAATCTCACAGGAGATTATCAATGATGCACGAGAGTGTGAAATGAATTGAAGAAACAAGTTGAAAGGGGTGAAAGGAAGGAGTTAGACACAATCGTAAGCCCCGCAAAGAAACCAAAGACGGCTGAGTACTCAAAGAAAGCGAATAAAAAAGGGGGATCACCTAGCTGCAAGACTTGTGGTCGTGCCCATCGGGGTTTGTGTCATTTCAAGAACAAGTCGTGTGCATATGCGGGAAGATGAGACATGCAACTTCAATCTGCCCGGGCAAAGTGTCGGTATGTTACAAATATTACCAACCGGGTCACAAGAAATCAGAGTGCCAAGAGTTAGTGGGAAGAAAGGAAGTAACTGACACAAAGCCGGAGATCCCAAAGTCAAGGGCAAGATCCTTTCACATAACCGCGGCTGAGGCAAAGATCGAACCCGATGTGCTTTCAGGTACATTTACCGTAAATTGTATTCCCGCACGTATTTTATTTGATACGGGTGCAAATAAATCTTTTATTTAACATAGATTTATTCAACACCCTTCGTTTACATTGACAAAATTACATACGCCTATGGAAGTAGAAATAGGTAATAACAAAAGTTTTGTTGCCTATGATATATGTCCGGATTGCAAATTGAACGTTGACGAGGAGGATTACTTGGTTGATTTAATACCTATGTCGATGGGAGAATTCCAAGTTGTGTTTTGAATGGATTGGCTGATCCGCTACCACGACAATGTAATATACTTCCGTAAGGAGATACAATTAACCTCTCTAAGCGGAAGGCATGTCACTATTTATGGGGAAAAGAATTGCAATCCCATATTATGCACAATGATGGAAGCTCGTAGACTCATCCCACATGGGTGTAAGGCATATTTGACTTACATACGTGATTCGGAAAAAGAGTCACCGAAGATTAAAGATGTACTTGTTGTACGAGGGTTCGAAGATGTACTTCCGGAGGATTTACCGATGATACCACCCGAGCGTGAGGTGGAGTTCGGGATTGAGTTAGTTTCGGGAGCAAAGCCGGTAGCCAAGGAACAGTATAGGCTAGCAACGTTGGAACTTCAAGAATTAATGTCGCAATTGCAAGACTTACTTGACAAAGGATTCATTCGACCCAATGTCTCTCCTTGGGGAGCGCCAGTATTATTTGTAAAGAAGAAGGACGGAAGCATGCGTATATTTATCGATTATCGGTAGTTAAACAAACTTATGGTAAAGAATCGATACCCGCTTCCAAGAATCGACGACCTGTTCAATCAACTGCAAGGCGAGAATTGGTTTTCAAAAATTGATTTAAGGTCGGGGTATCATCGGTTAAGGGTAAACGGAGAAGACGTACCAAAGACGGCCTTCCGTACACGGTACGGACACTACGAGTTACTCTTCATGTCTTTCGTATTAACAAATGCACCCGCGGCATTAATGGATCTCATGAATTGGGTTTGGAAACCAATGTTAGATAAATCTGTGATAGTGTTCATCGACGACATTCTCGTATACTCGAAAAACGAGACGGATCACACTCGTCATTTACATGAAATGTTGGAAACTCTTAGACGAGAGAAACTTTATGCTAAATTCTCGAAGTGCACTTTTTGGCTTCGGAAAGTACAATTCTCAGGCACATCATAAGCACTGATGGAATACTAGTAGATCCGACTAAAACTAAAGCAGTGTCGAAATAGAATCCTTCGAAAAACCCATTGGAAATAATAAGCTTTTTGGGACTTGCGAGATATTACAGGCGATTCATTCAAGATGTCTCCAAAATAGCATTGCCATTAACTAAACTAACTTATAAGGATGAAAAGTTTATCTGGAATGAAGAACAAGAAAGGGCGCTCCAAATGCTCAAGGAAAAGTTGACCAGTGCTCTGGTGTTGACTTTGCCGGATGGCATCTATGACTTGGTAGTGTACTCGAATGCATCACACCTAGGTCTTGGGTGTATACTTATGCAACGGGGCAGGGTGATTGCCTATGCCTCTAGACAACTAAATATCCAAGAAAAGAAATATCCGACTCACGACCTCGAATTGGCGGCAGTGGTTTTTGCCTTGAAGATTTGGAGGCACTACTTATACGTGGTGAAGTGCACTATTTTCACCGATCATAAGAGTTTGAAATACTTCTTCAATCAAAAGGAGTTAAATATGAGACAAAGACGGTGGCTAGAAACGGTAAAAGATTATGATTGCGAAATTAATTATCATCCGGGAAAGGGCGATGTAGTAGCGGATGCGTTAAGCGGAAAAGAGGAATATACACCTATACGAGTGCGATTAATGCAACTCGTGGTAACTTCGGGTTTGCTCGAACGAATTCGAGAAGCACAAATCAAGGCGGTAAAAGAGGTAAATTGGAGGAAAGAACGAGTAAAGGGGCAAGTGAAAAACATAATGGATGCCGTTAACAGGTTAAAATCCCGATTTGATAGAATATAGGTTCTAAACACGTGTGGTGTTAAGGACCTATTGCTCGATGAAGCTCATAAATCGCGTTATTCCATTCATCCGGGGGCGACCAAGATGTACCGAGACTTGAAACAATATTATTGGTGGTCGGGGATGAAAAGAAATATGGTGAGGTATGTCGAAAAATGCCTAACTTGTTTACAAGTAAAGGTAGGGCATCAAAAGCCCTATGGTAAACTCCAACCGTTAGACATACCGGTTTGGAAGTAGGAACATGTTACAATGGACCTGCTAACAAAGTTACCCAGAATGGCTCTCGGGTTTGATGCCATATGGGTAGTGGTAGAAAGATTGAAAAAAAGAGCTCACTTTATTCCTATTCATGAGACCTATCCTTCAGAAAAGATGTCGGAGGTGTATATGAACGAAATCGTAGCACGCCATGAAGTGCCGATATCCATCGTGTCCGATAGGGATACTCGGTTCACTTCCAATTTCTTGCACGATTTTCAAGAACAAATGGGTCCTAAACTGTTGATCAGTACAGCGTACCACCCTCAAACCGACGGGAAAAGCGAGCAAACAATTCAAACATTGGAAGATATGCTTCGAGCATGCATTATTGACGTCGGCGGTAGTTGGGATGCACACCTACCGCTAGTCGAATTTTCTTATAACAACAGCGATCATTCGAGTATTGGCATGGCGCCATATGAAATGCTTTATGGCAGAAGATGCTGAACCCCGGTATGTTGGGGTGAAGTGGGTCCCAGAGAACTCGCACACAAGGATGTGATTAGGATCACGAACGAGAAGATCGACACGGCCCGAGCCCATTGAAAAGCGGACCAAGATCGGTAAAAGTCTTATGCGGATAAAAGGAGAAGACCTATTGAATTTCAAATTGGGGATAAAGTTATGCTTAAAGTATCTTCGTGGAAGGGAATTATTCAATTAAGAAAAAGAGGGAAATTGAGCTCGCGGTTTATTGGGCCTTTCAAGATCATTGATCATGTGGGAAAGGTAGCATACAGCTTGGAATTACCTGACGAATTAAACAAACAGTATACAGAACACATTTCATGTTTCAGACCTTCGCAAATGCTTGGCGGATGAAACGGCGTACGTTCCCTACGATGACATAGAAGTAGATGATAAACTCAGCTACTTAGCTAAAGCGATTGAAATTCTTGAACAAAAGGTCAAAGGGTTGAGAAATAAGAAAATTGACCAAGCGAAGGTCAAATGTGAGCATCGGAAGGGATTGGACACCACTTGGGAGTACGAAGAAGAAATAAGACGGCTCTACCCTTCACTTTTCGGTATGTAAATATGTTTTGGGGACGAAACCCTTTTAAGGGGTGGACTTGTAACACCCCAAAAATTTAGATTAAATGTATACACATATTTGTTTGATTATAACTTTATAAATAATAAGTAGGAACATCAAACCTAGTTAATGGCATGTTGTATATAATGAAATCATGAGGTATAGCCCCTTTTGTAACAAATAGAATATGAGGGACTAAAATGGTAAAGTGGGTAAACTTGTTTTATTGAAAACCAAAAAACACAAAACACAACACTGATGTGCTTAAATACAACATATAAATTGTATCAAATAAGTTATAAAAACAACCCTTTTTAGTACTAATGTTGGGAAAAGTGTGTTTCTTTGTTTCTTTTTAATTACAGGGTCAAAAGAGCCTAAACGCACAAAAGGAACAAATTAATGGTAAAAACCAACATAAATACAAAAAAAAAAGAGAAGTTGACACTTCATACCGACCCTCCGAGCTTCACCCCAAGGCCAAAAATAACAAGTCAGAAGGCTGACATGGGGCTGTGCCACCCTAACACGGGGATGTGCCACCCTTAGCATGGGGCCGTGCCCAGTCAAGATTATCTGCAGAAGAAAAGACAACAGCAAAGGACAAAACTGGCAGCCAACACGAGGCCGTGCTCAGCCAACACAGGGCGTGGTCAACTCAAAGATTTTCAGAATCTGCGATAGTACAGCAAGTACATTGGCCACGGGGTCGTGTTAGTACATGATCTGACAATGCAGTTAATGAAGAAGAGAGATAATGGCCAACACTAGGCCGTGTCAGGTGGGCACGGGGCCGTGTTGACAGTCTGTTTTTAGCTATAAAGAGGGAAGATAGGTTTCATTTCAACTCATCCCTTAGCAAACCACTTCTCTCTCACTTGCCACCACTCCACCACCACTACAACATCATCATCCACCACCATCATCCATTTTTTCTATCTTTAGAGTGTGTATGTAGTCTCGGGATCCAAGACTGATCGTAAGAATCTTTGTCAAACAAAGGCCATGCTTGGCTAAATTCTTACATTACTTGGTGAAGACATATATTTTATGTATTTCTTCTATGATTTCCAACCTTTAGCTACTTTTTAATTGGGTATGTATTAATGACTTTAATAATTTGTTTTTTATATTGAAGGCAAACTTATTCACCCATTCTTCATATGTCGTTTACTCAACATATTTTATGTCTTTATGGTCTATATAAAGCATGTTAATTGCTTGTAAGGGGGTTAGAAGGGTGGATTGGGTAATTCTATGTCTCGTTCAGTGTATAGATCATGCAAGAACCTAGTGCAAGTTTAGTACTGCTCCATGGATTGGCCGGGAATGACTGGCCCGACTGAGATTAAGAAAACGCTTGCACCCCTTATTCATAAACTACTATTAAAACTTTAAACCAACCCGCCGAGGACTGTATCCCTGCTGACTCAGACCAACGGGTTAAGGGTGATCGACGCCTCGTAAGGGGGGTCCACCACATTTTGCATTAATAACTTACTTAATTATCTTTCAATATTCCAACCTAGTGGGATTGTATCCTTGCTGACTCAAACCACTAGGTTGAGGGTAACGTCACCTGCAAAAGAGGGGGCCTACTACTATAACTAAGATAATCTCTTAAAATGCCCAAAGTGCGGAAATAATAAAAAAGGTACATGAAAGATAAGTCGAATCCAAGTGATTCTTTCTTGTCTATACGGTCTTTATAAATCATGTTAATTGCCTGTAAGGGGGTTAGAAGGGTGGATTGGGCAATTCTATGTCTCGTTCAGTGTATAGATCATGCGAGAACCTGGTGCAAGTTTAATACTACTCCATGGATTGACCGGGAATGACTGGCCCGACTGAGAGTAAGAAAACGCTTGCATCCCTTATTCATAAACTACTATTAAAACTTTAAACCAACCCCTCGAGGACTGTATCCCTGCTGACTCAGACCAACAGGTTGAGGGTGATCGCCGCCTCGTAAGGGGGGTCCACTACTTTTTGCATTAATAACTTAATTATTTTTCAATATTCTGACCTAGTGGGATTGTATCCTTGCTGACTCAAACCACTAGGTTGAGGGTAACGTCACCTCCAAAAGAGGGGTCTACTACTATAACTAAGATAATCTCTTAAAATGCCCAAAATGCGGAAATCATCAAAAGGGTACATGAAAGATAAGTCGGATCCAAGTGATTCTTTCTTGTCTATCATTTTTATTTTATTTTATGTTTTTATCTTTTTATTAGTTTAATAGCCTTTTCTAAAAATTTAGTTCGATTAGACATTGACGATAAGTCGGTACTAAAAGCTCTTGTGTCCTTGGACGACCTCGGTATCTTGCCATCACTATACTACGTCCGCGATGGGTGCACTTACCCTAACGTGTGTAGAATGATAGTAAAATGTCGTGTTTTATAAATTTAATACTTGAAAATCGGCGAGTTAAAAAAGAGCTAAAAATATAACTAAAAATATACTCACACCAACACACGTCAGCACAAACCTATGTGCGTATGTGTGTGTGCGTGATCAGAGCCAAGAGAAAACCCCCAACTCTTCAATCACTAAATTTATCAATTTGAGTGTGAATTGGGAGTATCTTTGATGCATGTGTCAAGTTTGTTGATCATCCATACGTGACTTACATAAGGTATGTGGAAATTTTGAAAATGGTGAAGTAAAAATCTTGATAAACACTTACAATGCAATTAAAGTAAGAATTGTGGATGTTAGAGTAAGGATGGTGGTCAAGCTCTACGAAGAACCGAACACAAAGAAAATGTCATGCTTCCGCTTTTGTTGGATACTTTTGTTCAACCAAATATTGTAAACTAGTAGTGGTGATGTTTAAATACTTTAAAATCTTTGGATGTTTCGAATTCTGTTCTTAAATGTTTTTTTTATCGGCACTATATAAGTATATATAGTGCAAACTTGTATGAAGATTATATTATACATATCAAGTAAGGGTCTTACAGAAAAGCGTTGAAAAAATTATAGAAAAAACTGATTTTTAACATGTTAAGTTAAATTTTAAAAATGTTCCCCGGTTCCTCGCTTTTTTAGTGTTCTCTAATAAACTCTCCCATATATATATATATATATATATATATATATATATATATATATATATATATATATAGGGAGAGGACCATGAGAAAACTACATCTAAATGATAAAACTAGAAAACTAACTAAAAAAAGCTAAAAAACATACCAATTTTTTTTACAATTTTTTTTATAAAAAAATAGCTATTTTTTATATATAAAAAAAATTTCAAAAAAAAAAAAATTTATACTGAACGTGTGAATTATATGTGTACTACACATGTGCACTATATCCGTAATAGGGCACATGTGCAATACAACAAAAAAGCTTTTTTTCTGAAAATTTTTTTCCATACATAAAAACTAGCGTTTTTTTTTATAAAAATTTGTAAAAAATAACTTTTTTGGTATGTTTTTAGGCTTTTTTAGTTAGTTTTTTGGTAAATGACTAAATCCTTTAACAAAGTGATTTACAAACAAATAACCATGTTTTTAAGGGTAACTAAACTTACTAAATAACACGGTAAATTACTACAAGTTTTTACAAAGCTTCAAGTTCATGATGTAGTGTAATTTACTTGATTTTGACACTCGGTAGTGTTAAATGAGTTGTTGATTGTTGTGATGATTTAAAAGAAAATAAACACATGTTTTGAAAACATGGGAAACCTCCATTTTTAGGGGAAACTCTGTCAAAATTTCTATAAATTTTTGACACTTAGAAAATACAAGTTTTGGTGAAGCTTATTCCCTAAAAATGTATCTAAAAATATTTACCAAGGTTTCCCTAATTTTTGTGTTAAGAAATGATGATTTCTTCAAGATTAAAATTGATATTAAGTATGTATATTTTTGAGAAAAATATATATATTTGTTGATCACCAAATTGTGTGCTAAATGTATGTAGTATGTATTATGTGTAATAGTGTATTGGGACTTGAAAATACACTAAATACTCCTAAGGAGTGAACATACAAAATACACATACAACATGCTTAAACAAATACAAGAGAATATATTTATGAAAATATATTTCATAATAGATTAAATGATTTGGTCAAGTTATGAACACGAAATGGAGTTTTGGACAAAATACATAATTCGGGTGAAAAATACAAGATACTTATATTTATTCTTGAGAAAATAATATAAGTAAGACACATAGCTAAAAATATAAATTATTTTTAACACAAGAATACATACATAAAATATGGTGACTTGTACTTATGCGATGCAAGTCTAGTGACTAACGTTAATAAAACGCGTTTAGGTCACGACATAAAATAAGCAAAACCCGGTGAAGTTTACCGCGCAAGGAACGCAAAATTGTGAGTTCATGTCCCCACTTTTAAACTTTTACTTGTTTTCTAACTTGGGGAAAATACATGTGTTATGGTATGTTAGATACAAAAACTAAGGAAAAATATTCTAGATCATGTCCCGAATAGGGTACCATAAGCACCATTAATCAACGTATACATTCAGACCGCGGAACAAAAGGTTAGATCTAATGGGTTTCAGGCAACCCCACTCTTGGCCTACTTCTACCAATGAGTGCTTCTGTGTCTCAGTCAAAGTCGACAAAAATGCCTAGGTTTGGTGGCTTCCTATGTCGTGACACATGTTAGTGGCCTTGCAAACCACTAACGATCACACGTTACAAACATTCATAGTACTCAGTTACATATACATTCAACATGATACATACAAACATTCATAATACTCAGTACAGATACGTCTTACAAGTTACATACCATGTTTTCATTCAAGTATTTAAGCATTCAATACAAAAACTGCATGAATTCACACCAACATTATGTTGACGTTTTTCCAAAAACTCACATGTATTTCAGGTAACTAAAGTGGATGTGCGCGCGGTCTTACTCATGCTCTTGGATGTTGTTATGTTTGTCTTGAATAAAGTTGTAATCTTTTCAGACAATATGCTGTCTTGTGATGTAAACACTTAAACTACGTTTTCAGTTATGTAATGTTTGGCATTTGGAGTTATTTTTATGAGCATGTAGTATGTTTACCAATCGTATGCAATGAAAACCTTTCATGATCACACCTCGTGCTTCCGCCTTAGAAAGGGGTGTGACAGATTGGTATCAGAGCTACGATTGTAGTGAACCAGGATTCCATCTCGAGTCTAGTCTACAATCTCTAGCATGTGAGTGGCATGTGTATGGTCTTTGACATGTGAGTGGCATGTGCATGAGTTTTTTGACAATATTACCCTTAGTGTAAGTTAGCACCAATGCCACATGTCAACACCAAAATCGTGTCACCGTTTTCACACTTTTAGACGTTTTCCCTAAATCTCACTGAAGGGGTATGGTCCCAAAAACCTTGCGCAGGCACATGGGTCCATACCACAACCACATTACAATAAACATCCTTAAAGGAACCATGCGCGGCTACGCACCGGTTCTAAACACAACATAGAAGAAACAATCTTCGATAACTGTGCGTCAGAGAAAGGTCAAAACCAACATTCAACTAACACCCCTGCGCGGGCTCGCGCAAGGGTACATTTAGACTTAAAGTTGAAAAACTAAACATCTTCGCGCACCTGGAACCATGACTTAAACAAAAGTATTCCTTTCTGTTATAACAGAATTAACACGTGGCAAGGGCATAAAGGGCTACAGCTGTAAACCTTCTGGAAGACTTCATCGTGCAAAACCATTCAGTTACAACCGAATGGTGTCGTGGCATCTCCCCAGCCATTCATCACATTCACGATCCGTGTGCTTATACAGACGCTAATGATCAACGGAAGAGGGCATAACCGCTTACAGAAAATACTTTCCGTTATAATCTCCGTCAACAGATTTTCCCGCCCAAAACCAACTATAAAGAAGACAGGTCAGGTATGATTTCCCAAGTTACATTCGCTTCACTTTCACTACTCTTTCTTATTCATTGAGATCTGTACTTATTCTCAGGACGAAGGGTGGTCACGGAGAGAACCCCCCATTCTCCCTGTGGGGAATCTAACGGGTGTCTGTTTTGCAGATATCGTTCGGAGGAGAAGCTCAGCAAAACCCCGAATCATACGAGAAGACTAACCCTTTTATGCAGAACTAAACCCTTGGTCCGATTGATTCTGATCATTCGAATCACTATTTCTTCATTGGTGCCCACCGATTCTTCAATTTTTATTCTCATCTTCTCGTTTTGATTCATTCCTTTCCAGTCTCTGTTTTCTATGGCAGAGACTCCGTCAAATCGCCCATCAGGTCCTCGATCTGAAAATAGGGGTAATCTAACCCGTGTTACCGAGATCGACGGAATCATGGGAAGAACATTTATTAACAACAAAATTTGTCATGAGGTACACAGCCCTGTTGCCTCATAAATGCAATCTGGAACTCAGATTAATCCAGATCTACCTTCGGAAGAAACTCCAGTTTATTGGTTCACCAAGTTCCAAAATACCATTAACAAAATTTTTACACCAAAATCTGTCACTTCGATGCAAATGGTGAATGTGACAACTGGCACCAAACCGGTAATTTCCGTACACATTAATTATTATTTAATGACTGCAAATTTTGTGCATAAATGTCAACATTTTCTGATTACATACTAAACAAGTGAATTTATGCATGTTTTATACTACAAAAATTGCTTTATGCATTAATGTTAGCGTTGCGTCAGAAATACTAGTAAACTCACCGGTAAGACACATTGTGTCAACAATTTTGCAGAAAGCAGTTAGACAATAGAATTGGAGCCTAGGTGTAGGTCCAATGACAAGAATACATTAAAACCAAGAGTACATACAAGGGTTAACATATAAACATTCCGGAAGCTAAAATACGCACTAAAAAGCACCCGAAACGCACTTTAAGTGCAGAAATTTACAGAATTCGTCTATAATCAGCTTTTTAACATATAAATATTATGCAAAATTCATGTTTTATTATCCAGAATACCCTCCTAAGTGTTGGGAATTAAAAGGGTTACAAAAGGATACATAAAGGACACTAAACGGTGCAATTTAGCACTTTAACGAACCGGTATCTAACCGAACAACCGGAAATTACCTGGAACATCAAAATATTACTAGAAGCATTGTTTATTTATTTCTGAGCTAGTTATTATCACTGGACACCCTAACACACTATATAACACCATATATGTTTAACACCTAAACACTACACTTGAAATCCAACCATTTAACTTAACTACCCATGAAACTTACACTTTACCCCCCCCCCCCCTACACCTTGTGGACGGTCACATTGAGGGTGACCCCACCAAAAATCTTGTTAAATCCCACAATATCCATCATAATCTACCTTCGATTCATTTAGATTGCAAAAGATCTTGGAAGATTTGATTTGATTGATGAACTAACTTTATGGTAAAAAAAATTACACATGGACCCCCTCCCCCTCTTGATATTTATGGCCCATGTGATGGCCCCCACTCAAAGATTACATAATCTTTCATAAATCTTCTAGTGATCTTCCATTGGATTTGTGAGATATTGCTAATACTTTGAGAAAGATATTAGAAATTTTAGATATAAAGGGACTTGAATCACCTACACTTCACAACACCAACCAAACTCCTTCTTCTCCCCCATACTCTCGGCCTCCATCCTCCACCACACCACCATTATTTTCATCCATTATTCAAACATTCCAAGTTAGTCCCATGGTGTAAGAAGGTCACTAACGAAGCTCGATGCTCACGGAACTTGAAGGACCTCACTCGTTTGCTTTTATCCACTCCACCTTCATCTTGTTCTTCCCTAGCTTCAAGCTAGTAGTAAGATTCTTTTTAACCTTTGTTAATTCTATTTTTTAGTGGTTAAAAATGAAGTATGATGAAAATAACAAGAACACTAAAAGACATACACATGAAACATGAACATAAAGCTTTGCATATGATGATATATGGATGGAATGATATTTTTTAATATATGAATGATACTTGTTTATTGATTTCTTGAGATGATCATGTTAATCATCACATGAAGCTTGCTAGATGGTGTTTAAACACATAATCAAGTAAGAGGGAGGATGATTATGTAATAACCTATGATGATCATCTTCTAGTGAACACATGAACTTGACGAATAAAAATGATTTCTTGAAAAATGATAAACAAAGTAAGCTAGTAAACTTATAAATCTAAGATGTATGAATGGTTTTTCTAAAAGAACCAAGTTTAAAATGTGATTTTTAGAAGATCTTGATTTTTACTTAAACCTACACTATTTTTATTAGAAAAACAAGTGTATAAACACTTATGAAACAAAAAAATACAAAAGAAATATTTTTAGAAAAATCATCTTACAAGTGGTAAATGACCAAATCCTTTAACAAAGTGATTTACAAACAAATAACCATGTTTTTAAGGGTAACTAAACCTACTAAATAACATGGTAAATTACTACAAGTTTTTACAAAGCTTCAAGTTCATGATGTAGTGTAATTTACTTGATTTTGACACTCGGTAGTGTTAAATGAGTTGTTGATTGTTGTGATGATTTAAAAGAAAATAAACACATGTTTTGAAAACATGGGAAACCTCCATTTTTAGGGGAAACTCTGTCAAAATTTCTATAAATTTTTGACACTTAGAAAATACAAGTTTTTGTGAAGCTTATTCCCTAAAAATGTATCTAAAAATATTTACCAAGGTTTCCCTAATTTTTGTGTTAAGAAATGATGATTTCTTCAAGATTAAAATTGATATTAAGTATGTATATTTTTGAGAAAAATATATATATTTGTTGATCACCAAATTGTGTGCTAAATGTATGTAGTATGTATTCTGTGTAATAGTGTATTGGGACTTGAAAATACACTAAATACTCCTAAGGAGTGAACATACAAAATACACATACAACATGCTTAAACAAATACAAGAGAATATATTTATGAAAATATATTTCATAATAGATTAAATGATTTGGTCAAGTTATGAACACGAAATGGAGTTTTGGACAAAATACATAATTCGGGTAAAAAATACAAGATACTTATATTTATTCTTGAGAAAATAATATAAGTAAGACACATAGCTAAAAATATAAATTATTTTTAACACAAGAATACATACATAAAATATGGTGACTTGTACTTGTGCGATGCAAGTCTAGTGACTAACGTTAATAAAACGCGTTTAGGTCACGACGTAATATAAGCAAAACCCGGTGAAGTTTACCGCGCAAGGAACGCAAAATTGTGAGTTCATGTCCCCACTTTTAAACTTTTACTTGTTTTCTAACTTGGGGAAAATACATGTGTTATGGTATGTTGGATACAAAAACTAAGGAAAAACATTCTAGATCTTGTCCCGAATAGGGTACCATAAGCACCATTAATCAACGTATACATTCAGACCGCGGAACAAAAGGTTAGAACTAATGGGTTTCAGGCAACCCCACTCTTGGCCTACTTCTACCAATGAGTGCTTCTGTGTCTCAGTCAAAGTCGACAAAAATGCCTAGGTTTGTTGGCTTCCTATGTCGTGACACATGTTAGTGGCCTTGCAAACCACTAACGATCACACGTTACAAACATTCATAGTACTCAGTTACAGATACATTCTACATGATACATAGAAACATTCATAATATTCAGTACAGATACGTTTTACAAGTTACATACCATGTTTTCATTCAAGTATTTAAGCATTCAATACAAAAAATGCTTGAATTCACACCAACATTATGTTGACGTTTTTCCAAAAACTCACATGTATTTCAGGTAACTAAAGTGGATGTGCGCGCGGTCTTACTCATGCTCTTGGATGTTGTTATGTTCGTCTTGAATAAAGTTGTAATCTTTTCAGACACTATGCTGTCTTGTGATGTAATCACTTAAACTACGTTTTCAGTTATGTAATGTTTGGCATTTGGAGTTATTTTTATGAGCATGTAGTATGAAGGCAAAAACCTTCGCAGCTACTAATGATACTGGAGCTAAGAAGTATCAGGGCACTCTGCCCAAATGCAACCGCTATGACTTTCACCACGTGGGAAATTGTCGCATTGGGAAATGCGAGAACTCCGGGAGGTCAGGCCACCGTACCGAGGATTGTTGGGGTAAAGGTATTAGAGGCTGCAATGGTAATGGTAATAGGAACGGGAATGGAAACCGTAACGGTGGTGGAAATGGAAATGGTGCTGATATCAGGAATGGCAACAGAAATGTGCAGAACCAAGGATGTTTCAGTTGTGGAAGCAAGGATCATTTCATAAAAGACTGCCCAAAGGGAAACAATGCTCAGGCTCGAGCATTCGTAATTGGAGCAAGGAACGCACGCGAGGACCCTAATGTGGTCACCGGTACGTTTCTCGTTAACAATCACTTTGCATCCATATTATTTGACACTGGTGCTAACTATAGCTTCATGTTTGTGGAATTTAAACGTATGCTTGGAATAGAATCTAGTAGATTAGATATTCCTTATTCTGTAGAGCTAGCCAATGGTAAACTTGTTGAATTGGGCAAAGTTGTTAGAGGTTGCACATTAGAACTTGGTGAGAGAATATTTAACATCGACCTCTTACCTATCCAATTGGGTAGCTTCGATATAGTGGTCGGAATGGACTGGTTGTCCAAGAACAAAGCTGAAGTTATTTGTCACGAGAAAATCATTCGCATCCCTTTGGCAAATGATGAAACTCTCATCGTACATGGAGAAAAACGAGACGCGCCTCTCCGAATCATCAATTGTATGAAGGCACAGAAGTGCTTGAGGAAAGGGTGTGTTGCCTTCCTAGCGCACATTGTAGATAAGAAGGCTGAGGAGCCGAAACTCGAAGACATTCCTGTGGTGAAGGAATTCCCTGATGTTTTTCTCGAAGATCTACCAGGACTACCTCCGCAACGACAAGTCGAATTCCGTATAGACTTGGTTCCAGGAGCCGCTCCTGTAGCCAAGGCACCCTATCGGCTTGCACTATCCGAAATGCAAGAATTATCTACACAACTCCAGGAGTTGTTGGATAAAGGATTCATAAGGCCAAGCTTCTCACCTTGGGGAGCTCCAGTACTGTTCGTAAAGAAGGATGGAACACTGCGGATGTGTATTGATTACAGAGAACTGAACAAGCTCACAATCAAGAATCGGTACCCGCTACCGAGGATTGATGACTTATTTGATCAATTGCAAGGATCAAGCTACTATTCCAAGATCGACCTTCGATCTGGATACCATCAGTTAAGGATACAAGAGGAAAGCGTACCAAAGACTGCATTCAGAACACGCTATGGGCATTACGAGTTTCTTGTGATGCCGTTCGAACTGACGAACGCACCAGTGGTCTTTATGGATCTGATGAACCGCGTTTGTAAACCATATCTCGATAAATTCGTGATTGTATTTATCGATGATATCCTGATTTACTCACAGACGAAAGAAGAGCATGAGCAAAACCTCAGAACCATTTTGGAACTACTGAAGAAAGAGAAACTTTATGCAAAGTTCTCAAAGTGCGAATTCTGGATTCGCGAAGTATAGTTTCTTGGTCACGTTGTGAATGAGAAGGGCATTCATGTAGACCCATCCAAGATTGAAGCAATAAAGAATTGGGAAGCCCCCAAAACCCCAACTGAAGTTCGACAATTTTTGGGCTTAGCGGGCTATTACCGACGGTTGATTGAGAATTTCTCAAAGATAGCTCAACCGTTAACCACCCTAACGCAGAAAGACAAAAAGTATGACTGGGGTGACAAGCAGGAAGAAGCCTTCCAACTGCTCAAAAATAAGCTATGCGATGCACCAATACTATCCTTACCCGAAGGCACAGAAGACTTCGTAGTATATTGCGACGCTTCGCGTCAAGGTTTGGGCTGTGTGCTCATGCAACGCCAAAAAGTCATCGCTTACGCTTCAAGACAACTGAAGGTACATGAAAGGAATTATACCACGCACGACTTGGAACTAGGCGCGGTGGTATTTGCCTTGAAGATCTGGCGACACTATTTATATAGTACTCGATGTACAATCTTCACAGATCACAAAAGCCTACAACACATATTTGATCAGAAGGAATTAAATATGCCTCAATGACGTTGGGTCGAGTTGCTGAACGATTATGAATGTGAGATTAAGTACCATCCTGGAAAGGCGAACGTTGTAGCAAACGCGTTAAGCCGAAAACAAAGGGTTAAGACCCTAAGGGTTCGAGCATTAGAAATGACTATTCAAATGAACCTAACTGCACGCATTCGTGACGCACAACAAGAAGCCCTGAAAGGGGAGAATCGTAGAGTTGAATACCTTTGAGGTATGTTGAAATATATGGTGCCAAATGAAGAGGGAACCTTATACTTTAAGAAGCGTATTTGGGTTCCGCTCTATGGCGGCATGCGAGAAGTCATCCTTAATGAAGCTCACAAATCAAGATACTCGATCCATCCAGGATCGGACAAAATGTATCAAGACTTAAAGGAATACTATTGGTGGCCGAGACTCAAGAGCGACGTTGTTATTTTTGTTGGAAAATGCCTAACCTGTGCTAAGGTCAAGGCTGAATGTCAGAAACCGTCCGGCCTACAGCAACAACCAGAGATACCCATGTGGAAGTGGGAGCAAATCTCTATGGACTTCATAACAAAATTACCCACGACCCTGAGAGGGCACAACATGATATGGGTGATAGTTGATCGATTAACGAAATCTGCGCATTTCCTACCTATCCGAGAGAAGGATAGCACTGGAAAGCTTGCTGAGATATACTTGAAAGAAATCGTGGCACGTCATGCAGTGCCTATCTCAATCATTTCAGACAGAGATGGACGCTTTATCCCAAGAATCTGCCAATCCTTTCAGGAAGCCTTTGGATCTCAACTAGATCTAAGCACGACATTCCACCCGCAAACAGACGGCCAGAGCGAACGAACCATACAAACATTAGAAGATATGCTTCGTGCATGTGTCATGGACCTAGGCGGCAGCTAGGATACTCATCTACCTTTAGTTGAGTTCTTGTACAATAACAGTTATCATACAAGTATAAAAGCTGCACCGTTCGAAGCTCTGTATGGCCGCAAGTGTCGCTCGCCCTTATGTTGGGCAGACGCTGGAGACAAACGTATGGTTGGTCCTGAACTTGTACAAGAGACAACCGACAAGATTATGCAGATCCGAGAGCGCATTAAGGCGGCTCGAGATCGACAAAAGAGCTACGCTGATCGTAGACGAAAATCATTAGAATTCGAGGTGGGAGACAAAGTTCTGTTGAAGGTCTCACCTTGGAAGGGCGTAGTAAGATTAGGAAAACGTGGAAAGCTGAATCCCCGATACATCGGACCATTCAAGATCTTGGAAAGAGTTGGTACCGTAGCATACAAGTTGGAATTACCGGCAGAACTTAATGGAGTACATGATACGTTCCATGTATCCAACCTCAAGAAGAGTCCAACACAAGAAACCGTGATATCCCTGTGGATGAAGTGCACATTGATGACACCCTCCGATTTACAGAACAACCCGTTGAGGTTACAGACTGGAAAGTCAACAAGACCAGAAGGAGCAGTGTCAAGCTTGTCAAAGTACGTTGGAACTCTAAGCACGGACCCGAGTACACGTGGGAACGTGAAGACCAGTTTAAAGAAAAGTACCCCCACCTGTTCAAGAAAACTCCTGCGAGAGTTAGCTCAGCCTGAATTTCAGGACAAAATTCTTTTAACGGGGGGAGACTGTGACAACTGGCACCAAACCGGTAATTTCCATACACATTAATTATTATTTAATGACTGCAATTTTGTGCTTAAATGTCAACATTGTCTAATTACATACTAAACAAGTGAATTCATGCATGTTTTATACTACAAAAATTGCTTTATGCATTAATGATAGTGTTGCGTCAGAAATACTAGTAAACCCACAGGTAAGACACATTGTGTCAACAATTCTGCAGAAAGCAGTTAGACAATAGAATTAGAGCCTAGGCGTAGGTCCAATGACAAGAATACATTAAAACCCAAGAGTACATACAAGGGTTAACATATAAACATTCCGGAAGCTAAAATACGCACTAAAAAACACCCGAAACGCACTTTAAGTGCAGAATTTTACAGAATTCAGCTATAATCAGCTTTTTACCATATAAATATTATGCAAAATTCATGTTTTATTATCCAGAATACCCTCCTGAGTGTTGGGAATTAAAAGGGTTACAAAAGGATACATAAAGGACACTAAACGGTGCAATTTAGCACTTTAACGAACCGGTATCTAACCGAACAACCGGACATTACCCGGAACATCAAAATATTACTAGAAGCATTGTTTATTTATTTCCGAGCTAGTTATTATCACTGGACACCCTAACACACTATATAACACCATATATGTTTAACACCTAAACACTACACTTGAAATCCAACCATTTAACTTAATTACCCATGAAACTTACACTTTACCCCCCCCCCTACACCTTGTGGACGGTCACATGGAGGGTGACCCCACCAAAAATCTTGTTAAATCCCATAATATCCATCATAATCTACCTTCGATTCATTTAGATTGCAAAAGATCTTGGAAGATTGGATTTGATTGATGAACTAACTTTATGGTAAAAAAAATTACACATGGACCCCCTCCCCCTCTTGATATTTACGGTCCATGTGATGGCCCCCACTCAAAGATTACATAATCTTTCATAAATCTTCTAGTGATCTTCCATTGGATTTGATAAGATATTGCTAGTACTTTGAGAAAGATATTAGAAATTTTGGATATAAGGGGACTTAAATCACCTACACTTCACAACACCAACCAAACTCCTTCTTTTCCCCCATACTCTCGGCCTCCATCCTCCACCACACCACCATTATTTTCATCCATTATTCAATCATTCCAAGTTAGTCTCATGGTGTAAGAAGATCACTAACGAAGCTCGGTGCTCACGGAACTTGAAGGACCTCACTCGTTTGCTTTTATCCACTCCACCTTCATCTTGTTCTTCCCAAGCTTCAAGCTAGTAGTAAGATTCTTTTTAACCTTTGTTACTTCTATTTTTTAGTGATTAAAAAATGAAGTATGATGAAAATAACAAGAACAGGAAAAGACATACACATGAAACATGAACATAAAGCTTTGCATATGATGATATATGGATGGAATGATATTGTTTAATATATGAACGATACTTGTTTATTGATTTATTGAGATGGTGATGTTAATCATCACATGAAGCTTGCTAGATGGTGTTTAAACACATAATCTAGCAAGAGGGAGGATGATTATGTAATAACCTATGTTGATCATCTTCTAGTGAACACATGAACTTGACGAATAAAAATGATTTCTTGAAAAATGATAAACAAAGTAAGCTAGTAAACTTATAAATCTAAGATGTATGAATGGTTTTTCTAAAAGAACCAAGTTTAAAATGTGATTTTTAGAAGATCTTGGTATTTACTTAAACCTACACTATTTTTATTAGAAAAACAAGTGTATAAACACTTATGAAACAAGAAAAATACAAAAGAAATATTTTTAGAAAAATCATCTTACAAGTGGTAAATGACCAAATCCTTTAACAAAGTGATTTACAAACAAATAACCATGTTTTTAAGGGTAACTAAACCTACTAAATAACATGGTAAATTACTACAAGTTTTTACAAAGCTTCAAGTTCATGATGTAGTGTAATTTACTTGATTTTGACACTCGGTAGTGTTAAATGAGTTGTTGATTGTTGTGATGATTTAAAAGAAAATAAACACATGTTTTGAAAACAAGGGAAACCTCCATTTTTAGGGGAAACTATGTCAAAATTTCTATAAATTTTTGACACTTAGAAAATACAAGTTTTGGTGAAGCTTATTCCCTAAAAATGTATCTAAAAATATTTACCAAGGTTTCCCTAATTTTTGTGTTAAGAAATGATGATTTCTTCAAGATTAAAACTGGTATTAAGTATGTATATTTTTGAGAAAAATATATATATTCGTTGATCACCAAATTATGTGCTAAATGTATGTAGTATGTATTATGTGTAATAGTGTATTGGGACTTGAAAATACACTAAATACTCCTAAGGAGTGAACATACAAAATACACATACAACATGCTTAAACAAATACAAGAGAATATATTTATAAAAATATATTTCATAATAGATTAAGTGACTTGGTCAAGTTATGAACACGAAATGGAGTTTTGGACAAAATACATAATTCGGGTGAAAAATACAAGATACTTATATTTATTCTTGAGAAAATAATATAAGTAAGACACATAGCTAAAAATATAAATTATTTTTAACACAAGAATACATACATAAAATATGGTGACTTGTACTTATGCGATGCAAGTCTAGTGACTAACGTTAATAAAACGCGTTTAGGTCACGGCATAATATAAGCAAAACCCGGTGAAGTTTACGGCACAAGGAACGCAAAATTGTGAGTTCATGTCCCCACTTTTAAACTTTTACTTGTTTTCTAACTTGGGGAAAATACATGTGTTATGGTATGTTGGATACAAAAACTAAGGAAAAACATTCTAGATCATGTCCCGAATAGGGTACCATAAGCACCATTAATCAACGTATACATTCAGACCGCGGAACAAAAGGTTAGATCTAATGGGTTTCAGGCAACCCCACTCTTGGCCTACTTCTACCAATGAGTGCTTCTGTGTCTCAGTCAAAGTCGACAAAAATGCCTACGTTTGGTGGCTTCCTATGTCGTGACACATGTTAGTAGCCTTGCAAACCACTAACGATCACACGTTACAAACATTCATAGTACTCAGTTACAGATACATTCTACATGATACATACAAACATTCATAATACTCAATACATATACGTTTTACAAGTTACATACCATGTTTTCATTCAAGTATTTAAGCATTCAATACAAAAACTGCATGAATTCACACCAATATTATGTTGACGTTTTTCCAAAAACTCACATGTATTTCAGGTAACTAAAGTGGATGTGTGCGCGGTCTTACTCATGCTCTTGGATGTTGTTATGTTTGTCTTGAATAAAGTTGTAATCTTTTCAGACAATATGATGTCTTGTGATGTAAACACTTAAACTACGTTTTCAGTTATGTAATCTTTGGCATTTGGAGTTATTTTTATGAGCATGTAGTATGTTTACCAATCGTATGCAATGAAAACCTTTCATGATCACACCTCGTGCTTTCGCCTTAGAAAGGGGTGTGACAGATTGGTATCAGAGCTGCGATTGTAGTGAACCAGGATTCCTTCTCGAGTCTAGTCTACAATCTCTAGGATCCTTTCACGAAAAACAAGAAGGTGGATTCCTTAGCATCCTTCCGCTGGAAATGTTTCTTAGATTGCTATAGAGAATACCATCAAGTATAAATGAAGGAAGAAGACGAAAACTAGACGGCCTTCCGCATAGACAAAGGTATTTTTTGTTACACAAAAATGATTTTCGGTCTCCGCAATGCGGGAGCCACGTATCAACGTCTGATGGATAGAGTCTTCGGAGACGATATTGGCGTAACAGTAGAGGTTTACATGGACGACTTCGTTATCATGAGTCGGGAAGAAGAATCTATGCTCGCAAACATTCAGCGCACTTTTGACTCCCTGCGCAGAGTTAACCTAAGGCTGAATCCGGTAAAATGTTCTTTCGGAATGGAAGAAGGCAAATTCCTAGGGTTTATTGTAACCAAAGATGGTTTCAAAGTTAACACAGAGAAAGTGGAAGCAATTCAGCTTATTGTAACCAAAGTTGGTTTCTGGCAAATCATGCTTCCAAATCATATCAATTCATCAGCACATTACGCAACTGTGTTAAAAAGAGCCAGTTTCAATGGACCCTAGAATCGAGAAAAGCTTTCCAACAAATGAAAGAGTGTTTGATTCAGCTACCAACCTTAACAGCTCCGCGAAAAGATGAACCATTAATCATATACCTCTCCGCAGCAGAGGTAGCAGTTGGCGCAGTTCTAATGGTCGAAAGGGACGGGGTTCAAACTCCGATATACTACATCAGCAACATGTTAACTGGTCCAGAAACACGTTATTCTATCATGGAGAAACTTGTCCTCGCACTAGTACACGCATCACGCAGGCTGCGATGATATTTTTCTGGCCACGTTATCACCGTCCTTACCAACTACCATCTGGGACAAGTCTTGTCCAAACCAGATGTCGCTGGAAGGTTAGCCAAATGGGCTATCGAGCTAGGTGGATACAACATCTTTTACAAACCACGCCCAGCTATCAAGGGACAAGTCCTAGCAGACTTTGTTACCGAAGTTCCTGTCAACAAAATCCAGGAATGTGAAGCCACACAAAACTCTACCCCAGTCTTCGACGACAGAGTTTGGATCTTACATACAGATGTCGCTTCAAATGATGACGGCGCGGGAGCAGGTCTTCGCTTGGTTAGCCCCGATAACCATGAACTCACGTACACCATCCGTCTAGATTTCAATAGTACTAACAACGAAGCGAAGTACGAAGCATTCCTCGCAGGTTTTGTAGGACCGGTTTTGACTCCGTTTCGATTGCGAATCGACTCGTGCGACGTGCGGAATCCGTGCACGAATGAGACCGAACACACGAACAGTAATATAAACGTGATTCTTTGATAAATCTGAGAACGTACAAGAACCGTGAATCACCTTGCCACTTTCTCTCTCTAGTTTCTCTCTCTAGCACTAGAGCTCTCCAAATCACAAATGGCAAAAAGTCTCTAATTCTAACCCTACCTCATCTATTTATAGGCCAAGGCTTATAAGAACTTTCCTCTTATTTACAATATTGCCACCTTGCCTTTTCTGTCTAATATTACAATGTAAGGCTAGAAATAAACTGTTTCAGCTACGATATGAGATGACGGAGGCGATAGACATAAATGCACTAACAGACTCCCCCTTGGATATTGCCGCAGTCAATCTCAATCATTTAGTCAAACTCGTAGCCTCTTCTTTTTCTCTCTCTCTCTCTCTCTTTGAATCTTCTTGAACAGAATCCCGGTGGATCTGTCTTCAGCTTCAGCTTCTTCTCCTTTCGATAGACTCTTTTCTTCATCAGGCTCCCCCTTTTGTCAAGCTTCCGTGCTTTGGGATCGACACCTTGCTTTCCAATTACAAGCTCCCCCTTGCTTTTGAGCTCGTCTTCAGACTCCCCCTTAGACTCAGCTTCCGGGATTGTAGTCTGGAATCTCATCTGCAATCACTCAAACATTTATAAGTAACAGCATTTCAAATTTCAGCTATCCAGGAATTGTAACCTGGCTCACTCAAACATTTTAAACAAACAAATTTCATGAATTTGGCAGTTTCATCGAATCGAATCGGAAACTAGCTCTATAACAGTATAAGCATCCAAATCCCTCACAGTTAATCATCCAAGTCCAAACTAATGACCTTGGAGATATCACAAACTGTTTTTGATTTTAGAAATTTCAAGTTTCAAATTAATGAACTTGTTTTATTTTCAGAAACACAATCAGCTTACTTATACGTGTGTCCCACCTCTTGAATATACTCCCGTATCCAGATCCCAATATTCAGTCTTACAGGTAATTATAACACAAATGATATCTGTAAGGGGTTAATAAATTATGAAGAATCATGAGAGCTCAGGTCAGAACCATCGTTCAGCAAAGAGATCATGACTCAACTTTTGGGTGTGTCCCCTTTAGAGGATCTTTTTTACAACAGCATTGCTAAGCAATTTTATTGTCTTATCATATATGCTGAGGGTGATGCTATGTTTCAAGCATTGCAGAAAGTATTATTCGAGGACTAGGTCAGAACTTCCATTCAGTAGAAGTCCTGGAATAATACCCCAGATATCACTGAGTATAAAGACCTAGTATATCAGAAAAAGGAATCTTTCAAACAAGATTTCAGGGGTTACCTATATATCCAAGTAGTGTTCCCCACGAAATAAGTAAGTTAAGATTTAGATTTATATCCCGAACAAACCTACTAAATGTGCAAAAACCTATCGGCACATCATCAGTGAGATTGTTTAACGCTATATAATCATTACAATTCTTTAGCATACTGTAACTGTCTACTGATGTACTATCATTTCCTCTTTTTACGCAAAAACTCAAATTTTTGAATTTTATCATGTTTTTTACTTTTTCAAATTTTCAAATGTTTTTGTATTTTCTAACAACATTACTCCCCCTAAAATGCAAAATCATAAAACGAAAATTTGACAACCAACACTGATAGCTTTGTCTCGCCATCCATTTTCTGCTAAAAGTGCTCTATTTTGCAGAAAAAACAGTAAATACCCCCATGATTTACAACACATTGATTTTTACAGTTTGAAAACCGTTTTTCAATCTGGTGAAATTTATCATGTTTGTTCAGCCGTGAGGGTTTCGGCGTATTCAATCAACACATATTTTTGTAATTTTTGATTTTTGACAAAATTTCAAAACAAACATATTTTTGGTTTTTCAAGTTTTTAACAACTAAAAACATATTTTTGGATTTTCAAATTTTTCAATTTTTAGGGTCTTTGAAATATTGTTTATTTATGTACAAAAAAAACATATAAACTTCTTGTTTCAACCAACACAGGATCCAGCAGCAGCCTCCTCTCGATGTGCCAGGCTACTCGAATCTCCAATTTCACAATCTTTGAATTCCATGAGCACCTGCACAAACAAACTGCTCAATTACTTGAACAATTTAGCCCAGGTCTTTTGAACCTTAGGCATTTCAACACAATAATTTTCATTCAATGCTAGAAATTCTTTGTCATTTTTCACAAAAACTTTCTCAATTTTAACTTCAACTTTCTCATCTTTTACCAAATCAACTTGTTTCTTAACAGACCATGTCTGACCTTTTGGTGTACCACGTTTGTAAAAATGAGAATCTTTTTGAACATTTTGATTTTGAACAACTACTTTTGGTTTCCAAAATTCTTGAGGTTTTGTCATATCAACTGTTGTTTTCCAACTTTGTGTTGTTCTGAATCTGGGTGTGTAAGAATTCCAGGTCTGTTTTGAATCAAACCTGTTCTGGTTTAATTTCCAATTTTGAGTCGAAACAAACTTGTTTGTATTGTACATCCAAGTTTGTTTTGAATCAAAACTGGTTGACCTTTGTCTCACAGTCTCAGATTTTTGTTTCTCAGCATCAATCTTCTTTTTGACAACATCCACATGTTTTAGATTAGGACACTTGCGTTCAAGATGTCCTTTTTTATCACATTTGAAACATGTTCTCATGGACACATCTTTGACCTGTGGTTGTTTCTTTTTCTTTTTAGCAAAGAACTCATCATTAGACTGTCTCATTTTGAGTTCTTTTTCTTCTTCTAAACTGCCTCCTTGAACAAAAGTCATTTTTGTCTGAAAATTCGGCGTCTCATTTTTGTTTCGATTTTGTTTTTTCTTATAACCCAAACCAGCCTTCATGTTCTTCTTTGTGAAACCAGGTTTGTTATACGAACCTTTACGACTCTTACCAACAAACTTTGAAATTTCAGACTTCTCAATCTCAACCATTTTGAAAACTTTATCAACCTTTTCTGAAATCACATTCTGAATCGGGAATACAACATCTAAGAACAATTTGTCCGATCCAATCATGGTATAAACCAATCCTTTTGAATCATCATTCAAACTTTTCTCGGATTTTGTGTTTTTCAGATATCCATCATGAAGATTTCCTTCATCTTCATCCTGTGATTCAGATTTACCTGTATCAACCGACTCTTCTTTCAACACACTTTCAACGACTTTACCTACCACCTCTGAATCATGAGAATCATCAGATTTGGAATAGGTTATGTCAATGTTGTCTGGCAATTGGTCTACCATGTTAAAAGCTTTTTCAACCTTTTCCTCATCATAAAATGCAAATTTTCCCGGTGGTGGAACTTGATGAAACTCTGAGCCAATGCCTTTCTTATTTTGCTCAGACTCACCATCTCCCGGTTTTATATTGAAAATCCATTCAAGCACATATGACAACACGTGGTAACTTTTTAACTTGTTGTTATCCTGCTCTAAATCAGCAATCTGTCGCTTTAACTTAGCAACATCCTCAATATAGGAATTAACAACATCTTGTTTTATAGCATACATTCGTTTAAGCTCTTTAGTTGTTTCAGAAAGGTTATTCATTCTTGATTGAGCTTATTTCATTTCATCTTTCACTTTATCATATGACTCCTTTGTAATGTGATATGATAATTTCATTGAGTCATATTCCTTTTTCATATCTTGACAAGCAATTTCTTTTTGTTCACATTCATTTGTCATTTTCAAAACATTTTCTTTCAAAACTTCATTTTCTTTCTCTAATTTATTACATTTTTCTGAAAGTTTTTCATCATTTTCTTTAAAAACTTTTTCTTATCCTAGCATTTCTTTGCATTTATCTTTGAAAATCTTTTCAGTTTTTGTGAACTCAAGATCTCTTGTTCTAAATTTCTCATCTTTTTCAGTACAAGCTCTGCACGGTTCCATGCATTTCTTGCACTGATCAATCAGTTTTAAGTTTTCAGAATCAGATTTTACCTCAGTGATTGGCACTTCAGTGTTTTCAGCAGCTTTTGTCTGCATCAGATCAGCATCATCTTGCTTCTTTTCAACACTATCTTCATCACCAGCATCACCAGCTTCCAAATTCTCATTCTTTTCTTCTTTCATCTGTTGTTTTTCAGTAGCAACTTCTTCAACTTCAACAGCTTCTGTGTTAACCTCTTCAGCATTCTTCTTCAGATTGTTCACCATCTCTTCAACACTCTTCTTCATTCTCTCTTCGTCCCTTTTTCTCAGACACGATAACATGGCATATCTGATCTCCTTTTCAAACCTCTTAGCGTATGTTTCATCTTTCATCACATTTCTATAGTATTCGGCTCTCAACGGGACTATGAGAAGAACATCATCGAAGATTATGTCTTTCTTGGGAACAACCGGTTCTCCTTCTCTGTTATAATAGCATTCTCTCTTTTTATCCCATCTTTTGCTACTGACAGCCATCCCATACTCCTCTTGCATATCCTCCATTCTGTTGTAGACCACGTTTCTTTCTCTGTAAGTCTTCTCACTCAAAATCTCTTCTCGAGTTTTCTCTTTGATCTCAACTTTTTCTTCACGGATTTCAGCAATGTCTTTGTCTTTGTTTTCATCTTGAATCTCAGCAACAAAAACAAATTTTCTTTCTTCTGTCATAGCTCTCCCATGAGCTATTTTACGAACATTCTCTAAACGATCTTCTTCTGGACAAATTTCAGACCAATCATAACCTTCATCCTCGTAAATAACAGCATAAGCTCTTGATTTCTCTTTCGGTTTATCTTCAATTAACTTTAGCTCTTCTCTGCTTCGATGATAGATTGCCTTTTGGTAATAGTCATCGTTGAAAGGACGTTCATTTCCTTCAGCAGCTTCAGAATTTCTGCATTCTCTTTTGAAATGACCCTTTTGCTTGCATCTGAAGCAGGTCACTTTGGATTTGTCGAATCCAAGCTTTGTTGACACACCTCCAAGTGATTGTTTCCCGGTAATCTCCATATACCTCTGAGCTCTTCGAATACAACTAGCTAAACACCAACGGATGTCAATGAGTTCCATCTCTTCCGGATCAATCTGGTCGTAGTCTTCTTTGGTTAACTCAGAGTTTCCAATTTTTCCAGCTACAAGACCTTCATACGATTCCAGAACAGACGCAAGAAAACTCATTTGCTGCTTCGCTGCATTGATGCTCATTGCTGGAGAATTCTTCAGTTTAAGAGCAATGTTTCACAGAATCTCTTCAGTTTCATCAGAATTTGACTTTGAAGATGAATGATATCCAGAATGATGACTTGTTGACGTTGTTTGTGGTTCTTTCATCTTCTCACCACTAAATGTTGTTTTTGGTGATCCAACGCCTTTATCAGAATGCACACTGCCTTTGTAGTACAAGCCAACGTTTTGTTGATGTGAAGAATCAGTCATCTTGTTTTGTTTTTGTAGCTCTAGATCATGACTTTCAATCTTTTCAAACAAAACATCAAGAGTAATTGTATCATACAAAGCATCATTTTTCAAAATAAAAACAAACGTTTGCCACTGATCAGCTCGTGGTAACGCTTTAATGACTTTATCAATAAGTTCCTCTCTTGTTTTATTTATCTCTAATCTCTCCAATTCAATTTTAAGGTGACAGAATCTCTCTATCATTTGTCTCACTGTCTCTCCTTTTATATTATCAAACAGATCAAATTCTTTTTTAAGTAAGGCAATTTTATTCTTTCTAATCTGTTTTCCCCCCTCAGCTTTAACTCGTAAAGCTTCCCAAACTGATTTTGACGATCCATCATGAGTAAGCAGAGCAAATATATCATTTCTGATTGTTGTCTGAATCAAAGCAATCATTCTCTGTTCAGCTACGTATTCTGCTTTATCTTCTCTCGGTAATCTCTTGAATGGAAGTTCTTCGCCTTTATCATCTTTTGGCCTTTCGTATCCAAATTCTAAACAGAACCAGCTTTCATGGGCATATGCTTTCGCCCAGTTGATGAAACGTTCTTTCCACCAGGTATAATCTTCAATGCTTTCCAGAGTTGGTGGCTTTGAGTGAGTTCCGTAAAAATTATCATGCTTGATGTTTTCGTTGATCGCCTTCGTGATTGTTTTTGGTGTAATATTTGTAACCTCAGATGATTCGGTTGTGAACGCGTTGAAAAATGTGTTGTAGAATTCCTCAGCCATGATGTAAATCTGACGAATTTTAGCTCTTCGAATATCAGCACATTTTAATCACCTGAAAACAAACAAAGAAACAATCAGTTTAAACAAACTGTATACGTAAAAGTGTGAGAGCGAAATTGTTCTAGAACTCGTGTCGAAGAAAACTTGATCGACTGAAAACTGATTATGTGGGCCACGTAATATAGGCTTGAAGATGGACTAATTAACCTCCCAAATAAATTGAATTACTTGGGCCGCAACTATTAGAACAAATGCTGATTGGGCCAATCACTTTTGACACAAACAATACTATTCTTTTGACCCTTGAATATAACAAACCGACAACACACTTGACCAAATTCTTTGTACCTTGGGCTGATGACTTATGCAATAAATGGATTCAGGAACCGACAACTTTAATGTTTACCCTATTCTCATTGGACCTCAAAGTTCACTTAGTCGACAACAACAATTGTTCAAATCGATCTGATTGGACCCTTTATAAATGTGGCCGACAACTTTTAATATGCAATCGTTAAGTGGTGGCTGACAATTAAAATACAATTCAGTTTCACATGCTCTCTTTTAATCAGATGCAACAGTCGACAACCACATTCAAGCATAATCAAACAGTCACAAGAGCGGAATCACAGATTGGTTCATATGAGCGGAATCAGACGTGATGTTCAAATAAGCGAACTAGGCAATGTCCAAATAAGCAAACCAGACAATGTCCAAAAAAGCGAACCAGGCAATGTTCAAATAAGCGAACCTATACTTGACAGATAAGCGAAACTAGAATGTCCGTATGAGCGAACCTACCAGATGTCACTATGAGCGAACCTACCTGATGTCACTATAAGCGAACCTACCTGATGTCACAATAAGCGAACCTAATGTTACACCTATGAGCGGACCTGCACAATGAGCGGACCTCTTACTGTCACTATGAGCGAACCACTGAATGTACTTATGAGCGAACCACAAAATGTTCTTATGAGCGAACCACTATGAGCGAACCTCCCCTATCACAAAAACGAAACCTGCAATTTTGACGCAAAATCAGACCGAAAATCTTCGATTTCTCCTAAACGGCTAGGAGTTTGGATCTGAAACTTGGTAGGGTTATAGATCAGGTGTTTTCGCACGATATATCAAAAATTCATCCAATTCGGACCGTAAAATCCCGTTCAATTTGACGAATTTCAGTAAAAACGTGATAAAAGTGAAAAAAATGAAGAAATAGATGAACTTCGGATCTGAAATTGCTGAAATCTGGTACGAATCAATGTGTTTGATCAGTGCAATCGAGCTCCTAGCTCTGATACCACTTGTAGGACCGGTTTTGACTCCGTTTCGATTGCGAATCGACTCGTGCGACGTGCGGAATCCGTGCACGAATGAGACCGAACACACGAACAGTAATATAAACGTGATTCTTTGATAAATCTGATAACGTACAAGAACCGTGAATCACCTTGCCACTTTCTCTCTCTAGTTTCTCTCTCTAGCACTAGAGCTCTCCAAATCACAAATGGCAAAAAGTCTCTAATTCTAACCCTACCTCATCTATTTATAGGCCAAGGCTTATAAGAACTTTCCTCTTATTTACAATATTGCCACCTTGCCTTTTCTATCTAATATTACAATGTAAGGCTAGAAATAAACTGTTTCAGCTACGATATGAGATAACGGAGGCGATAGACATAAATGCACTAACAGGTTTCCGCCTAGCACTCAAAATGGGAGCAAAAAATCTTGAAGCACATGTCGACTCCAAGTTAGTCGCGGAGCAAGTTAACGGTCATTATGATGCAAAAGGCGAAGCAATGGCCTTATACCTCGAACAGGCAAGAATTCTGATCAACCAGTTTCAGACTTTCAAGATAACCCACATCAACAGAAGCGAGAACAAGCATGCAGATGCGCTAAGCAAGTTAGCTGCTACAAGCTTCAAGCACCTCACAAAGGAAGTCCGTATCGAGGCTCTCTCAAATCCATCCGTTCCTCTAAGGCAAGTAAACATAATAGAAGTCGGGAACCCATCATGGATATCCCCAATCATTATGTATTTACAACATGGAATCCTCCCAAAGGGGAAAGCAGAAGCTAGAAAATTCAACACAAGGCGTTAAATTACAAGATGGCAGATGGTATTTTGTATCGCAAATCATACATGGGTCCTCTCTTAAGATGTGTAGACAAGCACGATGTGCAGTATCTGGTCCGAGAAATTCATGAAGGACTATATGGAATTCACGCGGGTCCGCGCATGGTGGTCACAAAAATCATGAGTGCGGGCTATTACTGGCCAGGCACGCATGTAGATGCTGTAGAACTCTTGCGCAAGTGCACGTCATGTCAACGTTATGCTCCAAAGACACTCTGCCCAAAGAACCCTCTGGTCCCAATAACTGCAGCATGGCCTTTTCAGCAATGGAGCATCGACCTAGTAGGTCCTTTCCCCGACGTACCCGGCGCAGTAAAATTTATAGTGGTAGTAGTGGACTAATTTACTAAATGGGTAGAAGCCAAGGCCCTCGCATCAACTACCGCAACAGTAATCCGAAAGTTCATCTGGGAACACATCATATGCCGCTTCGGATTACCATTGCGCATCATTACAGACAATGGTACCAATTTCGCATCAGAAGATCTGTAAAAGTGGTTGAAGGAGATGAACATTGAACATAGTTTCGCCTCTGTGGCACACCCACAGGCGAACGGACAAGTCAAAAGTATCAACAAGCAGATTGTGGATGGCATAAAAGCAAGACTGGGAACCAGAAGGGGGTAGGTAGACGAACTCCCAAGCATTTTATGGGCTCACCGCACTATGCCAAAAACCAGCACAGGGGAAACGTCATTCAGCCTCGTTTACGGTTCGGAAGCAGTAATTCCAGCAGAGATTAGTTTTCCATCACCACAAACGATAGCCATGGAAAGACGGAATAACGAGCTAGAGCGCAAGCCCGACCTGGATCTCCTTAAAGAGAGGCGTGAAAACGCAGCCATCAACAAAGCCAGGTACAAATCAAAGTTAGAGAAATATTATAATGCTTGAGTGCGCATATGCACTTTTGTACCAGGAGATTTTGTTCTACACGACAACAAGGCCTCCAACGCTGAGAAGCCAGGGAAACTTGCGCCAAAATGGGAAGGATCGTACGTTATTAACGAAGTCCTAGGGAAAGGTGCATATACCCTACGACGGCTCGATGGAACAGACGTTCCACGCACTTGGAACGCGCAACAGTTGCGCAGATGGTACATGTAACTGACCCATCCGTACTTACATAAGCATGCAACGCTAACACAGTACAACAGTCATTACTCATGTATGCATCATAATTATCATATTTATTTACTTTGTATCTACTGGCCCCTGCGCCTTATCCAAATCAATGCAAAGTTTTACTAATGTTCCCGTGTTTATTACAAAATGCATGTAATTCCTTTTGGTAAGCGCAAAAACACTATGGTAGCATATTACAAGTCTCATGAACGGTCCGCGGCAACAAGTTCTGCGCAAGGTCCAGCCCTACGTTCACACATGAGCTTGATACCATCTTTATTCGCCCTACCTAAACAAAGCAATTATACTCATGCAAAACATTGTAATTCAAACTTATCATATATGTAAACAAGTTACTTGTGCAGTAAGCACATTAACAAAAATTCACATGCACAGCAGTGCATCAGCAATACTTACAAAAAGGGACATACATCCCAAACCTACAACTAATATGATATAATCAACTACACATCAAGAAACATCGCCAATACTTCTGCAGGAGTATGCAACGCTTCACCATACCACTCCAAAGGGTGAGGATCAACAATCCAGTCGTCGTCGTTTCCCCCACCATTTACAGCAGACGTTATCATTTGGGTATCGGCCGGATTAGCACAACAACGGTCACTCTGACGCCGTTTATACACCATCCTACATCGACTTCTTCGGACAAACGCAAAACCCGCATCAAAGCATCTGCCGACAGTACCGTAGCACCTACATCACCATCAATCCTAGTAATGGAACGAGCATCTTTGATGCCTGATGATCTCAAAAAAGGTACGGTGTCAACAAACCTTCCACTTCCGGCAGCTTTATCCGACACTTGATCTCCAAGACGGACCATGCCATCAGCAGCATCAAGGGTATTCAAGATTTCAGAAACCATCCGTAAACGGTATTTGTGACACATGTTTGTATTTACCAAATCAGGGAAAAAGAACTAATATATAAATAAAGGCTAAACAAGCTGACGTAAACATAATTAAACGAGGTGTAAGAAATCATAATGATTAATGTCAAATCGCCACCTTCTGAGCGGCGGCGTTACAGTAATCATGAATTTCATTAAATAATCTCTGACATCATCAAACGCCTACACACATTCCCACAAGCTACAATTTCAGTAGGAAGGCGATTAGTTAAACACCTATTCGTCTTCTAGCATATGACACACAAGGTCAACGTCACGTCGACAACCAAATCAACACACGCTGACAAACGGTCGTTGTTGCACATTGAATATTTCAAATCAAAGGTGAAATATCTTCAAGAAGATTCTCCATATTTCGCGCAAAGCTTCACAAAGCAAAAAGCACATACTTCATTTTTATATAGTCCAGTGCTCCACTTACTTGCATAAGAACAAGACTTGACTGGGGGGACTTGAAGGGGTATGGTCCCAAAAACCTTGCGCAGGCACATGGGTCGATACCACAACCACATCACAATAAACATCTTTAAAGGAACCATGTGCGGCTACGCACCGGTTCTAAACAAAACACAGAAGAAACAATCTTCGATAACTGTGCGCCAGAGAAAGGTCAAAACCAACATTCAGCTAACACCCCTGCGCGGGCTCGCGCAAGGGTACAGTTAGACGTAAAGTTGAGAACCTAAACATCTCCGCGCACCTGGAACCATGACTTAAAAAAGTATTCATTTCTGTTATAACAGAATCAACACGTGGTAAGGGCATAAAGGGCTATAGCTGTAAACCTTCTGGAAGAATTCATCGTGCAAAACCATTAAGTTACAACCGAATGGTGACGTGGCATCTCCCCAACCTCACATTCACGAGCTGTGTGCTTAAACAAACCCTAATGATCAGCGGAAGAGGGCATAACCGCTTACAGAAAAGGCTTTCCTTTATTATCTCCGTCAACAGATTTTCCCGCCCAAAACCAGCTATCAATAAGACAGGTCAGGTATGATTTCCCAAGTTACATTCGCTTCACTTTCACTACTCTTTCTTCTTCATTGAGATCTGTACTTATTCTCACGCCGGATGGTGGTCACGGAGAGAACCCCTATTCTCCCTGTGGCGACTAACGGATGTTTGTTTTGAAGAAATCGTTCGGATGAGAAGCTCAGCCAAACCCCGAATCATACGAGAAGACTAACCCTTTTATGCAGAACTAAACCCTTGGTCCAATTGATTCCGATCATTCAAATCACTGTTTCTTCACTCACCCCTATATAGGGGTGATATATATATATAGGAGAAAGATCCGTTAGGAACCACCCTTTATTGCGAGAACAAATGTGAACACAACCAAAAATTCCTAAAAACACACAAAAAAATTTGTTTTTTTTACTATTTTTTATAAAAAAAATCGCTATATTTAGTTACCAGAAAAATTTTAAAAAATATATATTTTAAAAAAAAATTGGCTACTAAAAGTAGCGATTTGAATGTAAAAAATATTAAATTTTTTTTGTGTTTTTTAGATTTTTTAAGGTTTTTTGCGGGTTTAGTTTTTAGCATTTTAGCTTGGGTGGGGGGTTTAGTTTTTTTTTTTTTGGGGGGGGGGGGGGGGTTAGGTTTTTTGGGGGGTTTAGTTTTTAGCATTTAGCTTGGGAGGTTAGGTTTTTTTTGGGGGGGGGGGGGGGGGTAGGTTTTTTTAGGTTTTTTTGATGTGTCCACATTGGTTCTCACAATAAGGTGGTTCTCAAATGAACCTTACCCTATATATATATATTTATATATATAGGGGAGGGTTATCTTGAGAACGCTAAATATTGCGAGAATCGTGAGAAAGAATGAATAAACCAATCAAAACCAATTTTTTTTAATACAAACCTCATCGTAATTAAGATACAACATCAAAAAAAGAATTTACAACATCAAATAAATTCATTTCTCCTTTCAAAATCACTATTATTAGATTTTTTACACATGTGTAAATGGCAAACTAAACCGTAAAACTAAACCCTAAAGCTAAACCCTAAAAGTCGCTGGAATGAATCCAATCGGAGTTCGTTTGAGTCGGTTCCCCACTTTTTTAGTGTTCCCCAATAAACCTCACACTATATATATATTGAAACGCCCGTTTCTTCATAATCCGTAAGGTTATATTGTCATACAATTAATTAACAAAATTCGGGCATGACCCGTTTGTGTTATGAACAAATCCCTGTTTACACTTTACAAACCATTTAAACTACGACACATTCCGTAAAACATAAAGAAAACCATAACATTTCAAACCACCTTTCAAAACATCAAGTTAAAGTACTTAAAATATTTACAACCGACGCGTTAACAAAAGATTTAAGACATCGAACATAAACTAACTTCAACAAAAGCATTTAACCATTAAAGATTCTTCAAAGATTGCGGAAACGCAACTAGGGCGATCAAGGTGTGTTCGTTTCCGAGCGAGGCAATAACATTTATGCTTGAGTTTTACCTACAATCATTACAACAAAATACATTAGAGTAATATTCATATACTAACTAGCACATTAATGAACTTGGTGATCTAATAATCACTATTTAAATCTTGTTACATACATGACTAGTTTATTCTTTCCAACTCCTTCTATGATATTCCGTTTACACGGCTCATCGAGATAACATTCCCATCATTCTTGTTCCAACATTCCAATCCATTCGATTCGGATAAGAGTAAACTCCTTCTCATTCAATATCATTAACCCGTTCAACACGGATCCTTAGAAAAATATCAACTTATATATTCTCGTCCTAACCCGAACCGGCCCATTCACCACATACCGATACGGATTCCTACTTTCGTATTCGCATTTGATACAATGGCTTTAATTTGATAACTAACTATAAAGGGAACCGACTACTATTATCATGGATTAATATGTAAGTAGCAAACTTACCTCGATCTTGCGCCTTTGTTTGTGAACCGGAACTAGCTCCTTCTTCTTTCAATCATACACATAATTCATTCTTATTTAGACCATATTACTTACACCCATAACACTACATTCAAGTATCATTGCTATTTCATATCACAATTGACCATACATTAATTTCGTCATACAAAATCACTTATTTATATCTCATTCAAAGCTACTTAAATTATCCTTGAGGCATTTCATCAAACACATAGTGTGCGTACAACATATTAAGCATTGTGTACATGTACCCTATGCAATATTTTCACTAGATATCAACATAATTCACATAATCAATCATTCTTGCACAAATCATTCATCCTACACAATATAATCTATCAATGTTCTATCAATCACACAATTATTCCCAAAAATTTACTCTACTAATCAATTACATACCCATCATCCTACTAGAACAAGTGGGTTTTCCCCAAATCTTTAGCAAATCAAATTCAAGCATAATACACCTTCTACATAGTGATTCTAACTCACATATAAACTTAATTTCATACTGATTCACGGATTGGTATAAACCTACTTCATCAAGATGCATTAAAAGATGAAATTCTATGTTAACTTATGTTCAAAATACTTGGATTAGGGAGTAATTAGGTACATGCATTCGATTTGTGACAAGAATCCTCCATAATCTTGTTGAATTTTGATGTTAATTGATCAAGTTAGGGTTTCCCCTGTTTTCCCTTCTGGTCGCGATACCCACATCCACTGGGTTTTTAAGTTTTATTATGTTACTTTCTCAATTTTACACTATCTACCCTCAAGTTAGGTTTATTGTCCCTTAATAACCTTTTCCATATTTTATAAACTTTCTTTATGTTTTTAATAAAATGACCACAACTAATCATATAAAACTTTTAAATATTAAAGTATCCTATCTTGCAAATTATGCGGTGTTACAAATCTACCCCCTTAAAAGAGGTTTCATCCCCGAAACCTTAATACGTACCAAATAGAGACGTGTAATGCCTTCGCATTTCATCTTCCGATTCCCATGTTAGATCCGATCCTTTCCGATGTTGCCAGTGAACTAAGACTTGTCGAATGGCTTTGTTTCGTAGCTGCGTTATTTTGGAATCTTTGATAGCCACCAGCTTTTCAACATAGTTCATTTTCTCATCCAGTTCAATATCATCAAGCGGCACATACGCTGCTTCATCCGCGAGGCATCTTCTTAGTTGTGACACGTGAAAAGTGTTATGAATTCCATCTAAGGCCGGAGGTAATTCTAACTGGTATGCCACTTTACCAATACGGGCTATAATTTTGAACGGTCCAATGTACCGAGGACCCAATTTCCCCCATTTACGGAACCGTGTTATACCCTTCCACGGCGAGACCTTTAGGAACACCCGATCCCCTTCTTGAAATTCAATAGGGCGCCTTCTCTTATCTGCATAAGATATTTGTTGGTCATGCGCTGCCTTTAAACGAGCCCATACTTGATCAATTTTCTCATTTGTTATCGCTACAACATCTTTAGGAGCGAGCTCTCGCTGCCCGATTTCTCCCCAGCACACAGGTGTTCTACACTTCCTACCGTACAGCATTTCATTTGGCGCCATTTAAATACTACTATGATAACTGTTATTATACGCAAACTCCACCAACGGCAAATGGTCATCCCAGTTACCTCCAAAGTCTATGACACAAGCCCTTAACATATCCACTATGGTTTGTATAGTTCTTTCCGACTGTCCATCCGTTTGTGGATGGTACGCGGTACTCAGTCGCAAGTTTGTGCCCACATCTTCATGAAATCTTCACCAAAAACGTGACGTGAATCTTGTGTCACGATCCGACACAATAGACACGGGTACTCCGTGACGAGCTATTATTTCATTCGTATAAATCTCCGCTTACTTTTCAGACGAAATTGTAAGTCCCGTTTAACCGGATCTTTCAATGATATCAAACAACCTATTGATTGTGCGGAATCCAATCAATAGGTGATTCAAGAAATAAGATGAAAAAGAACAAGAACACCAAAATAACTTTTAACTCACACACGTTTCGATTACTTGAACAAGCAAAAACGTCTGGTATGAGTACACCACCACCAATCGCCTCTCTCTAGCTCTCTATAGGAAATTCTAAAACTATGAGGCTCCAAAGGTTCAAAACCTAAAACAAGTTAGAAACTTGTTTATATACATAGACAAGCCCACTTCCCTACATGGGCTCCCCTTGGGCCTGCTTGGCCCACATGGCCTAAAGCTTGGCCCAAGTGACCTATAAAGGTCCACAGCCTAATATAAACTAACCCGGTAAGGCCCAGCTTGTAACCATAACCCGTTGTGTTAATTTGATGCGTCAGTCTCACACTTTAGGGCCTAACAATCTCCCCCTAGACTGATGCCATCAAATTGTCTTCATAACATGAAATCAGCAACGTCTTCAACGAAGTCTATGGTTTTCGCTATGCTGCAGATGTTGTGGAAGTTCTTGACTTCTGAACTCTCAGCACTGGGTCTCTTTCTTCAGCTCTTGTGGTTAGCTTCATATCAGGATCTCGATCAGCATTTGCTTGAAAATCTTGTGGAAAAGAATGTGAGAGGAGGATTCTCAGCAGCTCTTTTCTTCTTCAATCTTTGTCTTTCAAACAGGTTCATGGTACTTCTTTAAATGTACTTTCACTGTCAGACGGCGTTGCGTATCCGATTCTTCTGACTCAGGTACTTCTTGTTGTTGTGCTGCTCCATGCTTCGTCAACAGCTAACAGCATCTCAGTCTTCAACAACCCCTGTTCTTGATTGAAATCAAGTTCTGCACATACTCACAAACTCATATGCAAACATTTCTTATGCAACAGGGAGAGTACCACATGAACACTAGGTACATGAAATTTCACAATTTAAATTCTTTTAACTTTTGATGATCAGTCAAATCTTCAAGAACGGTTATATTTTTTTAATTTTAAGAAAAACAAATAAGCACTCTATTTTTGTTTTTTTTTATTTTATAGAAAAACAAGACACTATTTTTGTATTTTTGAATTTTTTAACAACTAAAAACAAATAAAAACTCAAAATATAAACAACTACCATAATATACAATTACAATTGCAATGGGATCAAAATTCGTTCTCAGGCAGACTAAGGAACACTTTTCAGTACGAGCCTAATCAAACTGGTCTATGCGATTGCCAATATGTTTGTCCACCTAAACTTTAACGCTCAACTTTCAATTTTTCAACTTCATGATATGCTTTAGGTAATATTATACTATTATACCTGTGTGTCCCATTCCAAGGCATACCCCCGCGATCAAGGTAAGCACAACGATTCATCGTAGCAGGTGAGTATACTGATGTCATCCTTTAAGATATCTTGACTGTGTCTAGGTCTGCATATAATCTGTTTTATCATGTTTTAATTTCTTAACAATGAACACCCAAATAAATACTAATAAAATCCTGGAAATATAAACAGCACACTCTATCATGCAAGTAGCTTCCCTACCACATATTTCACAAGTCCAATCCAGATCTCTGAAATCTTAACTGGGAATAGATTGAGAAGAGAACAGAATAGATCTTAAGTAGAGATGGTATAATATACAGATCAAATGAGTTTTTCTCAATTTGATATAGGTTTCTTGGGTTTCTTTTGGGCACTTGAGGGCCTCTTTCGGGTGTATTAGATCTATAGCGCGACAACGTACAGCTAGGTCAGCATGTATCTGGATGCAGCAGAAGCTGTCGTTGCCTAGCACCTCCAGGTCAGCATATATCTGGATGCAGCAGAGGAGGTACACGACTTTTTCAGAGAAGATTTCAGAATCAGATCAAAATTGTGTGTATCGGGACAACATACAGACATTCAAATAGAAATGAGCTAATTCCAAGTGACTTTCTTTCCTCGGTTCATGTACAATTTTAGTTCTGAACAGAAGGACAGCCAAGATATCCCCGGATGATTCAACAATATAAAGACCCGAAACCTCAGATGTTGGCTATCTATCAACGCAAGATTTAAGACCATAAAATCATACGCCGTTGGTATGTTACCCACGTGGTACATAGTTCGTTATGGTTATAACACTTAGTATCTTTTATCATTTTGAGCGTCAAGCCTATCGACATATCGCAGTAGATCCTAGTCTTTTCAGCTATGGCACCTTACATGTGTTAGTCAAACCCTTTAACACGAACATTTATTTCACTTCCCATATCATGCAATCTTTCTTTTTGGCTTTTTCATTTTTCAAATGTTTTTGTATTTTTCTCATTTTCTCCCCCTAAAACAATACATATTTACAGCAAACTCTTTTTGTATTTTCTGAGTTTTCTCCTCCTAAACTCTATATCTATCTATATGTTCCTCTCCCCCCCTAAATTTGTGCATAAATCTTGTATTTTTGCGCAAATTTACCATTTACTAGAGAAAGGACAATTTATATACAAAGTATAAACTAAGAAAAAGAGAGAAAAATATTTTTGCTTAACCGTTCTGTCATCAGATTGAAGACTAATCAATATTCAAATCAAAGTACTGAATTTAAACGGTACCTTTTGCTGATCATTTCTTACTTCTGTTATCTCCTCCAAAGGAAACATATCATCTGTAAAAAAAAATTTGAACTTTTTGCAACAGTGAAATGTTACCCGTTTTTATCTCTGGAACAACCGCTATCAACATTCCAGAGATTGTCAACAGCTCCTCCTTGGTTGTTCCTGAAAGGTAAGGAGATTAGTAAGACATGGGTACCCAGGCCATCGTGGTCCTGGGATTTCCTGAAGCATCAAAATAAGACACTTCTTTCAAACACAAGTCCCCTTTAGTTTCAAGGATTGGAGATGTTGCCATTTTGCATTTGGGTTTCCAAATTTGTTTCGGCTTAACAAACGTGTTTGTTACCTTCGGTTGAGCAACGTTAGCTGTTTCAAGTTTGTTGGTTTTAGAAACATGGTTTTGTTCCTGAACAGCCCTTCGTTTGTTTTTAGCAACATTCCAATCCCCATCAGAAGGTTTAACCTTAGGATTCACATTCTTCATTGCCTTAGGTGATGATACCTTCATCGGCTTGGAATGGTAGTTACCCTTTGATGTAACCCTCTGATTTTGCATATAATAGGGTACGTAGGGACGATGTGTGCAGTTTCGAGCAATGTGACCAGCAATTCCGCAATTGAAGCATGTTTGTCTCTTTATGTAGGAAGCATTCTGATCAGCTGGATTTGCTCTTGCAGGCCCTGAAGGACGAACCGGTCCTTTCTGTGCTTGATGTTGTTGCACATTTCTTGCAGACGACGATGAATTTGGATGTCTATACTTATCGTTTGAAGGGGCCTTATGTTGTTGAGATTTCTTTTGATTCTTCTTGTTTTGATTAGACTGCAGGTCTTGTTCAGAAATCTCACCAGTCTTTTCGAAAGCTTTGTTAGCACAGTTAAATGCATATTTCTCACATTTGCCATTACAGACTGGCTTAACGAAAGCATTTTTCTCATTACGAGACTTTTGCGGATGATTGCTGCCCGTTGAGGACTGTGGAGAGCCTGATCGTCTTTGATGTTTAGGCTTCTTATTTCCGCGTCCTTTACCTGCTCGCTTCGGCTCTTGTTGCTTGATCTGAACCTTTTCATCACTAACAGAAGGTTCAGATTTTTTAGCTTGCGTACTAGGAGCCTTGTTCACGTTAGTCTTCACTTCTTCCTTCATGTCGTCAGCTTTGACAGAATCGGAGAATTTTGGTTTATCAGATAAAACACCAGAAACTTCAGTAGAAACTTCAGCTGAATCATCAGATGAATTATCAGCACAGGACGGTTCTGCACATGACACTCTTGAACTGAATTTACTAGACTCAACTGATTCCAATTTCTCAGAATCCGCTGCTTCAGGTGATTCACATTTGGAATCAGATGGTTTAACTGGCTCATTTGTTTCGTTTGCCGATTCAGTCTCTGTTACGCAAGCATCAACGTTTTTGCCCAAATCATCAGACCTGAAATTAATCATAGAGTGAAAAAATGAGCCAAAAATGTCACACACATGAGAACTTGATGCTTGTTCATCTCCAACGACACCTTCAACTTTAACTTCATCTGCAAGGGAAGACGAAGCATTAGGATCAAAAGTACCCTTTGAAACAAGATTTACCGAAGGAGTCGCTTCTTTATCAACAGGTCTGCTGTTGATTGATGACTTATTAGTTTTAGGACCGTAATCCATCTTGTCCTCATTCATCAATTCCTCCTCAGTCATGGGTAAATATGTGTAGTTGTCATTATAAGGAGGAGGAACTTGATTGAATCCCAAACCACGCCCTTTGTTTTCCTTGTATGCGAGCTGTTGATTACACAAGTTTTTGACTAATTTGCTGGAAGAATCAAATTTCTTTATGTTTAGCTCATTTATTTGATATCTATCTCTGATATCTTCCAGTTCCTTAGTCAAAATACAAACTTTCTCCTGAGCTTCTAGAAAATGGGCTGTTTTTACACTTACATCATCTTTGAGTTTGATGATGTCTTTTCGCTGAGCTTCAATTTTATCTTTATAAAGCTTTTCATTCTTTGATAAAGTAAAATTTTTATTTTTTATGTCGTTGTAGTCTTGAATCAACTCAGCGTTGTGTAACCTATATGCCTCATTTCTTTCTCTACACTTAGGAGTGCAAAAGACAGAAAGTATATCTTCACGAGTGGGTGAGCAAATTGCTTCACGAGTGGGTGAGCAAACTGCATCAGATGTGTTGCCTTGAGTAGACTGCTTGTCAGCATTGTCATACGATTTTATGAGTGAAATCAGCTCATCCGGCTTCATTTTGTAACAATCGGTTGTTACTATTATCTGATTAACATTGGTAAACCAACTACAGTTTGCCTGATCTGGAATCTCTTTTATAGCATTCAGAAGCATTCTGTTGCTCATGCGAGTAGACACCACCATCTCTGCCTTCTCCATTTTAGAGAGCAATTCAGCAAACCGGCCAATCAGTGCTTCTATAGATTCACCAGAAAAGTATCTAAATCCTTGGAATTCCTGCTCAAGCACCTCTCTCTTAGAAGACATTTTTAAGAAGTGATCCCAAAAATGTGCGTTTTTAACAATTTCCTCAACACAAGCTTAAAGCGAGAACCTGTGTACTTGCTAACTCCAACCCGTGAACCCGCTTTCTGAACGGCACCTCGAAAAATATGTCAAAACCGTTATCACAAGCCAAACAAACCAAACCCCTTTTTTTTAATTTTATTTTCTTATTTTAATTAGAATATGATTTTTAATAAAACCTTTTTTTTTTTTTTATTTAATATAGAAGGTAACACTTAATATTATTATTATTATTATTATTATTATTATTATAAAAACAATTATTAATGATTATGTAATGATTACTAAATTATTATTATAATTATTATAAAAATGAAACCTAAACTAAACAAACATCACGTCACAGTCTTCTTCGTTCAAAACAAACACCCGTAACCCTAATTGAATTTCAGACCCCGACAATGATTTATGACGACGGTGACGGAGCGGTGATGAAGAACGAGGATGACTCGAAATGATGAAGATGAAGGTGGTGGTCGGAGATCGTCGGAGAAGGTGGGATGGTTATGAGAATGTGGTTGCCGGAAGATATGACAGACGGTGATGATGATGATCGGAGGTACGGTGATCAGAGTTGAACGGAGATGATGAGTTAATGGTGGACAGTTATGGTGGTAACAGTGGAGGACTGTTGTCGACGGAGTTGATGACCGGAGATGAAGTTGCAGGTTCCCGGTGATCAGTGTTCTGAAGATAATGGTGATGGAGATGAAGTTGATCGAGGGAAGTGGTGATCAAAATCGAAAAGAATGAGACCGGAGACGATGATGAAGACGGTTGCGACTCGGAATCGTGGTTGCGACTCGGAACCGTGGTTGCGAGTCGAAACCAAAACGTGATGAACCGCAACTTTGATGGTTGCGAGTCGTAACCAGAACGTGATGAACCGAGATCTCGGTTGCGACTCGAAATCCGAAACGTGTGTATGTGGTTGCGACACAGATGCAAATGGTGATTGCGACTCCGGAGAGACAGTGAACCTGGAAACGTTGTGAAGATGAACAGTTGCTTGGCGGTGATAATGAGGTTGCGACTCCTAATGGAGGTTGCGAGTGGATGATGATGACGTCTTGTGCTGATTGTAGGTTGCGAGTCGGAACAGAAACGTGAAGAGCCGAAACCTTGATTGCGACTGGAATCCGTGAATTGTTGAAGATGAACGATTGCGACTGAATTCCAATAATTTTGGAAGATATTTTCAAATTTGAAAATTTTTAACACGTGAACTTTCCAAAGTCAAATATCAGTTTCGAAAATTTGGGATTTTGATAAAGCTTTGAAAGATAATACAGAATATTTAAAAGATTTAAAACAATAGATTATCTAGTAACAACTTTCAAAACAAATCAAAATCCAAAATATAGGAATTTTCACTAAAATTCGGATGAACACAATGAAGAACACCGAAGAACGCGAAGAACACCAAACCAAAAACAACGAATATCTTGAATATTTTGATATCACACCGAGCCTAGAAATAGGTTCTAAAGGCTCTGATACCACTTGTAAGTCCCGTTTAACCGGATCTTTCAATGATATCAAACAACCTATTGATTGTGCGGAATCCAATCAATAGGTGATTCAAGAAATAAGATGAAAAAGAACAAGAACACCAAAATAACTTTTAACTCACACACGTTTCGATTACTTGAACAAGCAAAAACGTCTGGTATGAGTACACCACCACCAATCGCCTCTCTCTAGCTCTCTATAGGAAATTCTAAAACTATGAGGCTCCAAAGGTTCAAAACCTAAAACAAGTTAGAAACTTGTTTATATACATAGACAAGCCCACTTCCCTACATGGGCTCCCCTTGGGCCTGCTTGGCCCACATGGCCTAAAGCTTGGCCCAAGTGACCTATAAAGGTCCACAGCCTAATATAAACTAACCCGGTAAGGCCCAGCTTGTAACCATAACCCGTTGTGTTAATTTGATGCGTCAGTCTCACACTTTAGGGCCTAACAGAAATAGTTTCTCGTATGGGCAAAAAGTTAGCACTCTTGGTAAGTCGGTCAACTATAACCTAAATAGCATCATGACCTCGTTTTGTTTTAGGAAGCTTTGTAATGAGATCCATGGTTATATCTTCCCATTTCCAAACTGGTACTTCTAAAGGTTGCAATTTACCATACGGTTTTTGGTGCTCTGCCTTCACTTGGGAACATGTCAAGCATTTAGCCACGTACTTAACAATTTCACGTTTCATTCCAGGCCACCAATAACCTTTCTTCAAATCTTGATACATTTTTGGTGCTCCAGGGTGTACCGCATAACGAGATTTATGAGCCTCCTCTAATAACAGTGATTTCACCTCACATAACCTAGGTACCCAGATTCGGCCATACCTGGTCATGATGCCGTTAGCATTCATTTTTAGTTCATAAACTAAGCCTTTCATTCCTTCCTTCCTCGGATCACTAGCATTTAAGGATTTTGTTTGGGCCTCTTTGATCAACTCCAAAAGTTTAGGGGTGACAGTCATTTTCATTGACTTAATTTGTATGGGTGGTGGGTATTCCTTCCAGCTTAACGCATCTGCTACGATATTGGCCTTCCCTGGGTGATAAAGGATTTCACAATCATAATCCTTAATTAATTCCAGCCATCTTCGTTGTCTCATATTCAAATCTTTTTGTTCAAAGAAATACTTGAGACTTTTGTGGTCTGAATATATTGTGCATTTTGTTCCGTACAAATAATGTCGCCACAGTTTCAACGCGAATACTACTGCAGCTAATTCTAGATCGTGTGTTGGGTAGTTGCTTTCGTGTGGTTTAAGCTGCCTTGAAGCATAGGCTATCACCTTACCCCATTGCATTAGAACAGCTCCCAACCCCTGATGTGAAGCATCAGTGTATACCACCAAGTCTTCTGATCCCTCGGGTAAGGTTAAAACTAGTGCGTCAGACAATCTACTTTTTAATGTTTGGAATGCTTTTTCTTGCTCAAGCCCCCGTACAAATTTCTCATTCTTCTTGGTTAGTTTGGTCAAGGGTAATGCTATTCTGGAAAAATCCTGTATAAACCTTCGATAATACCCAGCCAAACCAAGGAAACTTCTTACTTCACTCGGGTTCTTAGGAGGAACCCAGTTCATAACGGCCTCTACTTTAGTTGGGTCCACCAAGACACCATCCTTATTAATGACGTGGCCGAGAAATTGCACCTCTCTAAGCCAGAAAGCACATTTTGAAAACTTTGCATAAAGCTTTTCCCTCCGAAGAATTTCTAATACTTCACGCAAATGGTTTGCGTGTTCGGCTATACTACGAGAGTAAACCAGAATATCGTCTATAAACATTATTACAGACTTATCTAACATGGGCCGGCATACTCTATTCATAAGATCCATGAATGCGGCCGGTGTGTTAGTTAGCCCAAATGACATTACTAAAAACTCGTAATGCCCATATCGGGTTCTAAACGCGGTTTTCGCAACATCTTCCTCTCGTACCCGAAGTTGGTGATACCCCGAGCGCAGATCAATTTTTGAAAACCAGCTCGCTCCTTGCAGTTGGTTAAAAAGGTCATCTATTTGAGGTAGAGGATATTTATTTTTCACTGTCAACTTGTTCAACTCTTGATAGTCGATGCACATGCGCATCGTACCATCTTTCTTTTTCACAAAAAGTACCAGGGCTGCCCAGGGTGACACACTCGGGCGTATGAAGCCCTTATCGAGCAATTCTTGTATCTGTGTCATTAGCTCTCGCATCTCAGCGGGAGCTAATCTATAGGGAGCTTTAGCCACTGGCTTGGCACCCGGGTTTAGTTCAATTAGGAATTCCACCTCTCGCTCAGGTGGTAATCCCGGTATTTCATCCGGAAACACATCCGGATACTCGTTCACCACTTCAACTTCTCCAATTTCAGGTTCCTTCGGTCTTGTGTCCACAATGTAAGCCAAATATGCCTTACCCTCATTTCTTGCATACTTAACCGCCTCGACAATCGTGCACAGTTTTGTCTCTAACTTTCTTTCCCCACGGATACTTATTCGAGTCCCATTATGTGATAACACATGAATGAATTTCGCCTCGCAACGTATTTCCGCGTGATAACGGGATAACCAATCCATTCCCACTACTACTTCAAATTCCCCCAAAGTCATAGGAATAAGATCTATTTCGAAATCTTCGTTTTCTATGGTGATCTTACAATTTTTACAAACTTCACATAACAAATAACTTTTACTATCCGCTACTTCTACTTCTAAGGGTACAGGCATTCGTTCTTTTCTAAAGGAGGGATGACACATAAGTTCGTCTGACAAGAAAGATCTACTAGCACCAGAATCGAATAACACATTCACAGGTGTTTGATTGATTAAGAAAATACTTGATACAACATTCGGTAAAACCTTAGCTTCCTCGGTGGTAATCTGAAACATCCTTCCCCGAGCCTTCTGATTCTCATTCTTCTTTTCATCTTTTTGCCCCTTTTGTTTAAGCTTTGGACATTCGGCTTTGACGTGACCAGGAGTGAAGCAATTGAAACACGTCCTCACGGGACTAGGGCACTTATAGTAAGGATGCCCCTCCTGACCATAGTTGTAGCATCCCTTCTTTCCTAATAGACATTCCCCGATGTGAAATTTTCCACAAGTTTTGCATGGAGGAATACTGCTTTTAGATCCGCCCTTATTTCTAGTGTCGTGCTGCTTAGGCTTCTTGGATGGACTCATAGTTGTCGGCTTTTCAGCCGCTCTTTTCTCCCCCCCCCCCCCCTTTTCACTTGCAGCTTCAGTTCTATCTCTCTATCCCGGGCCAAGTTGATAAGTTCATTCAAGGTTTCACACTTCGAGGGGGTAATGAATTCTCTATACTCGGCCTTCCACGTGCCATAATACCGGTTTATCTTCATCCTTTCAGACTTGACAAAATCGTCAAAAACTTTAGCTTATCAAAGAATATGTTGGTGATTTCATCAATAGATTCGTTCTGTTGGCGAAGATGCAAGAATTCATCTTGTATTCTATCAATTGCCGACTACGGGCAATGATACTTCAGGAACAACTCCTTGAATTCTTGCCAAGTTAGTGTTTGGAGTCTTACTTCCCCTATCTCCTTACATTGGGCATCCCACCAATCCTTGGCTTGTTGTTGAAGCTGACGCGTATCAAACATTACTTGATCTTCTTTCTCACATCGGCTATGTATAAACACGGCTTCGATGTTTGCTATCCACCTTTGACACTTTATCGGATCAACCTCCCCATTATATGAAGAGGGATTGCATGCCATAAAATCCTTGTGTGTACACCTTCGTTCCTTACTTTTAGTCCTAGACCCTTCAATCATTTCCTTTAACTCCTCAATCTTGCTAGTCATCATCTCATCTACAATCCCCAAGACACGGCTTTCGACTTCTTGAGCTAACTTAGGAAGATTGGCATGTATAACCTTTTCTGTCGCCTCCATCATCTTATTATCGAAAGCCTCTTGTCGTACTACTTCAGCATCATCTACATTACTTGTGTCCGTCATCTACATAAAACATTCATTCTATATATTAGAGTTCCTTTTTATACACCTCTTCGACACATACATACTCGTTCTATCATACTTCATTCCACTTTGCAATTCATACTTTATACATTATCGTCATCGATGATAATGTCGTATTGTTTAGATCATATTCTTTGATCTTATCAATTCATACTTTCTTTCTTGGTATACAATTTCTTCATCATTCTTGATACAAAATGACCTTAACAATGGATTACGGGGCCTTAGAAACTGATTAGAGCAAGTCCTATAATCAAATCAGCAACATTAAAAAAAAGTTGCCAGATTTTTGGTCCCTGGCGGGCCGCGAAGGCCCACACTTGGTTTTACGCGGGGCGCGAGGAAGCCACCGTAAGCTACGGTGGCTACCGTAGCTTACGGTGCTAACTGATTTGTTACGGTGCCAAGCTACTGTCTTATGGCAGCCCTCCTTTTTGCCCAGTACCTACCGTAGCTTACGGTGGCCACCTTAAGCTACGGTAGTGCCCAGCTAAATGACCCAAATTTTCATATTTGCAACCGTTTCGAACCGTTTCCGAGCACGGTTTCAATTCCGCTAACCCCTGGGAATCCTAATACTCCATTCACTACTATAACTACATTCAAAACTCTTTTTAACCTTTCTATTATTTATAACTCGTAACATTAATTACTATAAAATTTTCTTAAAAGTTTTACCTCTTTTTGCGTCTCGGAGCGAACACACCCATTCTTACGAGCTTTCGGCTTGAGTCCGAGCACTACATTGTGTTCGAATCCCTCAAGCCTAGGCTCTGATACCAACTTGAAATGCCCGTTTCTTCATAATCCATAAGGTTATATTGTCATACAATTAATTAACAAAATTCGGGCATGACCCGTTTGTGTTATGAACAAATCCCTATTTACACTTTTCAAACCATTTAAACTACGACACATTCCGTAAAACATAAAGAAAACCATAACATTTCAAACCACCATTCAAAACATCAAGTTAAAGTACATAAAATATTTACAACCAACGCATTAACAAAAGATTTAAGACATCAAGTTAAGTTCGAAAATTTCAAACATAAACTAACTTCAACAATAGCATTTAATCATTAAAGATTCTTCAAAGATTGCGGAAGCGCAACTAGGGTGATCAAGGTGTGTTCGTTTCCGAGCGAGGCAATAACATTTATGCTTAAGTTTTACCTACAATCATTACAACAAAATACATTAACGTAATATTCATATACTAACTAGCACATTAATGAACTTGGTGATCTAATAATCACTATTTAAATCTTGTTACATGCATGACTAGTTCATTCTTTCCAACTCCTTCTATCATATTCCATTTACACGAATCATTGAGATAACATTCCCATCATTCTTGTTCCAGCATTCCAATCCTTTCGACTCGGATAAGAGTAAACTCCTCATTCAATATCATTAACCCGTTCAACACGGATCCTTCGAAAAATATCAACTTATTCATTCTCGTCTAACCCGAACCGGCCCATTCACCACAGACCGATACGGATTCCTACTTTCGCATTCTCATTTGATACAATGGCTTTAATTTGATAACTAATTATAAAAGGAACCAACTACTATTATCATCGATTAATATGTAAGTAACAAACTTACCTCGGTCTTGCGCCTTTGTTTGTGAACCAGAACTAGCTCCTTCTTCTTTCAATCCTACACATAATTCATTCTTATTTAGACCATATTACTTACACCTATAACACTACATTCAAGTATCATTGCTATTTCATATCACAATTGACCATACATTAATTTCGTCATTCAAAATCACTTGTTCATATCTCATTCAAAGCTACTTAAATTATCATTGAGGCATTTCATCAAACACATAGTGTGCGTACAACATATTAAGCATTGTGTACATGTACCCTATGCAATATTTTCACTAGATATCAACATAATTCACATAATCAATCATTCTGGCACAAATCATTCATCCTACACAATATAATCTATCAATGTTCTATCAATCACACAATTATTCCCAAAAATTTACTTTACTAATCAATTACATACCCATCATCCTACTAGAACAAGTGGGTTTTCCCCAAATATTTAGCAAATCAAATTCAAGCATAATACACCTTCTACATAGTGATTCTAACTCACATATAAACTTAATTTCATACTGATTCACGGATTGGTATAAACCTACTTCATCAAGATGCATCAAAAGATGAAATTCTATCTTACCTTATGTTCAAAATACTTGGATTAGGGAGTAATTAGGTACATGCATTCGATTTGTGACAAGAATCCTCCATAATCTTGCTGAATTTTGATGTTAATTGATCAAGTTAGGGTTTCCCCCTGTTTTCCCTTCTGGTCGCGATACCCACATCCCCAGAAGTACTGGGTTTTTAAGTTTTATTATGTTACTTTCTCAATTTTACACTATCTACCCTCAAGTTAGGTTTATTGTCCCTTAATAACCTTTTTCCATATTTTATAAACTTTCTTTATTTTTTAATAAAATAACCATAACTAATCATATAAAACTTTTAAATATTAAAGTATCCTATCTTGCAAATTATGGGGGTGTTACATATATATATATATATATATAGGGGAGAGTTTAAATGAGAACGCTAAATATTTGTGAGAACCGTGAGAACAAATGAAAAAACCACGAGAACTTTATCAAAAACAATTCAAATTCAAAAGTTTTTTCTACACTTATCATTATTATTCGAATACAATGTTAGAAATTTAATTTACACGTTTAAATTTACGTGACTTCGTAAATAAAGAAAGTTTACACATGTGTAAGTTTGCCATTTACACATGTGTAAATCTGTTATATTTACACATGTGTAAAAAATCTAAAAAGAGTGATTTTGAAAGGAGAAATGCATGATTTGATGTTGTAAATTCTTTTTTTGATGTTGTATCTTTATTAGAATGAGTTTTGTATTAAAAAAAATGGTTTTGATTGGTTTTTTCATTCGTTCTCACGGTTCTCGCAATATTTAGCGTTCTCAAGATAACTCTCCCCTATATATATATATATATACACACACACACACACACACACACACATATATATATATATATATATATTTGTACGGGATCGGGAGAAAACGCCCCAAAGTGTGAGAACGGTGAGAACGCATCCTGGGCCAACACGTAGCGCGTGACATGATCAGGGTCTGAGGAGTTTTTTTGTCTTTTCAATATTCTTCTTTTTTCACGATTTTCGTGTGTGGCGTGCAAGATAATTTTGGCGTGCAAGATAATTTTGGCGTTAACTAGAATCATTAATTACTTGGCGTGCAAGATTAATCATAAAGTTCTCTGATAAGTCACTTCAACCGTTCCTGCTTTTTCATGCATCACCCAACTGCTAAGTGTTGGTAGAGGTGTATCGTCAATATCATCATCATCTTCTGCCGGAAATTTTCTCTTCAATCTTCTTATTACAGTTCAAGTTCTTTCACAGTCGTTGGCCATTGGAAACCCAAGGGCCAGAATATCTCTCTGAACCCCTTCATCCATACCATGTATGGCTTTGATTGTCCTGACCTTCACCCTTTTCTATCAGAGAACTTTATGATTATCGTCTCTCCGACCATTCAAACCTCCATGCAATAACCTTAGCCATTTTTTTAAGTTTTTGGCGTTTTGGACAATATGTGGCGTTTTAGGCAATGTTTTGGCATGTTTGAGTTTGTGTTCTCATGTTCTACTTTTATAATGACTTTTTTTTTCCCGCGCATGACAGGTAATTATGGTGTTTTGAAAAGGATAAATAAATTCAATTCCCCAAGTATTTGTCTTTCAATATAATAAATGTTAGTAATTATTTTTCCATTGTTTCATTTTACTGTTTGCAGTTACCGTGTTTTGTTTTCTGATTTAACTATTTTTATGGTGTAACACGTCCCATCTTGACGACTGTAATGATGGCATTTTGTTTTCCAATGGCGTTTAGATAAAGATGACACTTTTTGTTTTATTCTCTTTGCACATTGTTTTAACCTTTTTCATTAGATTTATTACAATAGTACTTGTTCAAAGTAATTTTATTATAGTTTGGTAGTTTTTGGGGCGTTTTACAGCATGATGGCGATTCAGAAGCATTTGCCTGTTTGGCGTTTTATTATATTTTTCATTACAGGATTAATGTATTTGTTGTTCTTAGCTGAAAATTACATAACAAACAACAGGAAAAGAAGATTAAAAAAAACAAATAGAAGCAATTTATGATCTAAATCTTCAGTGTCATCAGTTTCTTTGTTCTTTTGAAACTACAAGAACTGTCACAAATAAATGACGTTTTGGGTTTGGCATGGTTTATTTTCTTTGTTCATGTGTTGAAGTGTCTTTGTGGATGTTGGAGACATAGATCGACTCCGTGTGGGTGGATGCTATCTACCCGTCATCTTCATTATAATCATCGAGGCCAAAGTAGCATTTACACTGGGATAGGCCTCTTTGACTCATACAAAACTTCTTCAAGAACAAAGAAGACAAAATGACATATGAGTGTCATCAGTCCCTCTTTCTTGAATTTTGTCCATCTCATGCAGCAAAATCTTACTCCCCTCACCTAACAAATCATTCAACGAAACTTCATGCAGAACATTACCGAGTATCAAAGAAAAGATGTTTGCCATCGTTGATTTCTCTCAACTTTTTGACGATTTACATCGAGTTGTATTTTTTAGGAACCAGTGTGTTTTTTGTGTGTTTTTTTTGGTGTGATAAACGGAAGGTGGTGAGACGTTTCTATTTATAGGATTTTTTTGGCGCGTAGTTTAGGCGGGATATTATTTTTATAACAATAAATGCAATTAACATTTATACGGATGTAAGGCTTGGCGTTTATATATTATGACGTTTTACATTTTATGGCGTTTTTGTAGCCTGAGATCTTAAATAAAAACACATAAAAAACTACGCAGTGACAAAATTGGCGTTTTGTATTTACTTGTCGTTTTATATTTCAACGACGTTTTATGTGAGAAAGGATGTTTTACCTTTTTTACCCTTAATGAAGCGCGTCCACTTAATAAAATTTAAGTTATTTACGAAAACGTCACCGCGCCAATTTAGCCCATAGATTGTTTTGATCGGACGATCGATAGCCGTTCTCACACTTTCTACCGTTTTCTCTGAATCCTGACCTTATATATATATATATATATATATATATATATATATATATAGTGTAGGGGGGTAAGATCAACTAAAAAGTTTATTTTGCCTAAGTAGGATGAGAAAGAATCTTAACCATTTATTTTTCAAATCAATGGTTAAGATGAAAGTGTAGGAGAAAGGAGGAGTGCAAGGGTATTTTGGGAAAATCCTATTTATGGACTTTTTCTCTCTCCACATGCAACACACATGCATATTCCACCCCTAATTTTTAAACATTCATAACTTTTTTATACGATATTATTTTTTCATAAAAATTTCACCGTAAAATCGAGCGTCTTTTTATCTTTAATTTGAGTACCATATTGCTATATAAAATATGAAGACTAAAAAAACCCACTAAAATGTATTGTATTTCTATTTTGTATAACATTTTTTGTGCTGCATTTTTACTATATTTTTGTGCTAAATTTTTTGTGTTGGATTTTTTTGTACTACATTTTTTGCTGAATTTTTTCGTGCTAGTTTTTTTTGTACTAGATTTTTTTTGTGCTATATTTTTTGTACTACATTTTTTGTGCTATATTTTTTTGTACTAGCTTTTTTGTGCAAGATTTTTTTTGTACTAGATTTTTTGTGCTAAATTTTTTTTGTACTGAATTTTTTTTGTTGTAATTTTAAAAAACAAAAGGGGTGCCACATGTCATTTTCATTCCTATTTATAAGGACCAAAATGTCCTTCATTCCTACTTATTAGGAGTGTCACATGTCATCATCACAATCCTTCTTAGACTACTTAGGCAAAATCCATTTTTAGTGGATCCTTCCCCTAGTGTAGGGTTCATTGGGGAACACCAAAAAAATGGGGAACAAGGGAACACCCTTTAGAGCCGTTAGATTGCTTCCATCAACGGTTGACAACAAATCCATATCTTTTAATTAGGGCTGGCAATTGGGTACCTGTTAAGACACGATTAGACCCGTTTGACTGAAAAATACACCCTTTGACTTTTTTAATTTTTAAAATAATTAAAATTACAATGTTAGGATCTATCATTTATTTATCTTTGTACATAAAACATAAAACTGTTTTATAAACATGAGGTAGAAAGTAGTTAAACGAGTCGTAATCATGTTTGAAACTTATCTTGTGCGCGCCGTCAGAAACCTGTTAAACCTGTTAAGATACGATTTGCCAGCGTTACTTTTAATTGAAAAAACACGCGCGGGGGTAAATTTGTCTTTTTAAATTTATGGCTGCCATGTCCCCCTTGTTCTTCTTTTCATTCATCCAACCCCTCTGCCTCCTCCTCCCACCGCCACCTCCGTCGACAAATCACACGGTGTTGATTAGAGATCTGCCGGCACTCCTAGGGCTTAGATCGACAAACCGGACGACTAGTACGATTACTTGTTCAAAGTCGTACTGATCGAAGATTCAGGTGTCGGTAAGTCTAATTTTCTCACTCGATTGACACGAAACAAGTTTGTTTGGAATCTAAATCCACAATTGGTGTTGAATTCAATGCTCGTACACTTCAAGGACTCTTTCTCTCTCTATATTTGTGTTCATTTTACTCGATTATTTAGTAGATGTATGAATTATTGAATCTAGTTGTGTTAAGAGTCATTTGATTTATTTGATGTTGTTGTGGATCTAGAATTGGTGGAAAGAAATGGTTTAACTTGTGATTTTAGTGCTTGATTTGTTGATAATAGTTGATTTAGGGTTTGTTTCAGTAGTTAGGTTAGTTTAGTGTTGGAATTAATTTGATTTAACTAGCCTAGGTGATTTTAGATTTTTACTATTGTTGAGTGTGATTTTAGACTGTATTTGGATATTAGAAACCTAATTGCTATGTTTTTTATTTAGCCTATGTAGAAGAAATTAATTTAAGATTTAAAAAAAAATGAATGAAAATGAGATAGTTCATCAAGTTCATATAAAGTTTCTGAATTGCAAATGTTGTTTTCTCTGTTAAGAAAAACTTATTCCATTATTTGAAATAACACTGAGTAATGAATTTGTTATCCACTCTCCAGCTCCTAATGAAGCAAGCGTGATTATCTTTTTTTTTACGGTTTGTAATCATGATTCTCGATTCACGATTTGTAATCATGATTGTTGTTTCACGACTTGTATCAGAGATTTTGTTTATCGAGGTAGGAAATCAAATGCAATCTGAGAACAATATAACGAAGCTAAATCTGCAAAAATGCATCTTCGTTGAGTGCTAAAATTGATTATTTTATGAAGGTTTATGTTTTATTTCCTTTACTTCTTTTAACTTTTTTTTATTTGTGTTTGTTAGGTAAAAATGATTATATCATTCAAGCCTTCAAGGAATCAAAGTAATAAGGTATGTGTTGATTTCGTTTCTGAAAGCTTCAAACTTTCAAGTTTCATAGTAATACCTACTCTAATTATCAAATTCTGTTACTAAATTGTCTATGATCACCAGATTTTGAAGTTGTTTGACCATTTTGAAACATGTTGCCCCCTGAATAATCCCATGTTAGCAATATGTGTGTTGTTCTTAAAGATACCACTTTTGCTCGATTTGAGCTTTGTTTTAAAGCTCGAGCTCGGCTCGTAGGGAGCTCGGCCTGTTTTCTATTTGTTAGTTAATTTATATTAACTATAATTATGATTTCATATATAATTTAGTTATTTTTTCGTAACTTTATCATCATTATTATTTAAATATATATTTAATAATAAAAAAATATATAAAAAATAGGCTTGTTTAGGCTCGCGAGTTGGATCGAGCTTGATAAGCGAAGCTCGGGCTCGTTTACTAAACGAGCTAATTTTTTAGGCTTGGGCTCGAGCTCGTTTGATCTTTTTTTCTAGTCGAGCTCGAGTAGCTCGGCTCGTTTGCATCCCTAATGATAGCCATACCCAAACCTATACCATGTTTACTCCTAAAATCGAGCTTGTTTTTAGGGTCGGGCTCTTGGCTCGTTTCGAGCTATTTTTCGAGTCGCGTTTGCACCCCTAGTTCCAACCATCTGCATAAAAAAGAAAAAGAAAACTATATGGGTGTAAAGCTGTCGAGCTACTCAATTCGAGATAGGATCGCCAAAAGATCGAATTTAGTCTAACTTAAACGAGTATTGGCCTGGACTTGATCCTAAATTGGGGCTCATTTATTTGATGACCTTGAACCCGGGCTTAATATACCGAGATTACACCCGGGCTTACATAGATGCTTTTTTTTTCTCTGAGTGTGCTTTTGTGTTAAGAGTTTCAAAAACATGGTTCTATAGTTCCGAATCCTGTAGCTGATTTGCAAGTCTAGAATTAGAAAACGACCGGAAAATCTAACGTTAAACTTCATGTTTGGGCTTTATCAAGGGATTTACCATCCTCATCATCATCTCGTTTCTTAAATGAAGTTTTTTGTATATATAAATCGATCCTAAGAATTCCTTAAATCAGGTATGATTAACGTTTCTCATCCCGTTTCCATAATCCACCCATGTGATATTTGATTAATGAATAATATTCAGCAGATTCACTATAGGATGGTATCATACCCACAAAAGAAGCTGCAAAGTTTTCTATAACAGCAAAAAAAAACACATACAAGTTTATTGATTAGGTAATTCTCTTTATGTGACTGTTAGGTTCCTAACCAATGGATTTCGTGATTGTTTTTCTAATCAATCCTTCCTTCCAACACAAAATAAAGAACAGTGCGACAGATATCTAGCGATCGTCAATTTTGATGGTTGTTGGTGAGGTAATTATGTGTTTCTTCATGCCAGGTAATGAAGCAAAATTGAAGTTGGTTTCAAAGGGTTGAAAGTTTAAAAAGGCATACAAGAAGCTTCGAAAAGAAAAAAATAATAAAAGAGAGAGAAAAAAAGAAAAAGAAAGCTAAAGGACAACAAAAGATTGCAGAAATGAGTACAAAACATGCTTTGAAAGAGACACAATTCAGATATGTGGATTCTTTAGTTATACATGTTGTCGATGATCTTAGTTTCTTATAGTTTTACATGTAAAATAACCCAGGAGAATCGTAAATTCATATAAGAGACGTGGATTCTTAAGTAATACAGGTTTTACATGTCATATATCATGTTTTTACAAGTTTTGAATATTCAAAGAAGCTAGATCACGAGACAGGAACACTTGGCGCAACCGGGGGCGGCCTGGTGTCACTGAGTCGCGGCCCGCGACAGTCTTTGCTTGACTGGGTCGCGCTCCGCGAGGACCCTATATTTTTCTTTTTAATTGATTTTTATTAATATAAAGGTATATTAAGGTTATTTTTCATATACGGGATATATTATAGGCATTTTAGAGCATGCTCAGGGTTTTAGGAGGGCTGTTATATAAAATATTAAAATAAATTAATTTAACATGTTAAACAAGCGTTTGCACTCATCAACTAAACTTGATTCGACTTATTTGACCAAACATGTTAAAATAAGTTTTGTACAATAAACTTTAACATGTTAAATGAGAGTTTGCATTGATCTGTTAGGCTCGATTTAACTTTATTTGACCAAATTATATATTAAATTTTGGATTAGAGTTTAAAATACTAAAATAAAGTTTTGTGAGTAGTTTATGTGGGCTTAAAATATTAATATAAATTAATTTAACATGGTAAAGAAGCGTTTGCATTGATCAACTAAATTTGATTCGACTTTATTTGACCAGACATGATAAAATAAGATTTGTACGATAAATTTTAACATGTTAAATGAGAGTTTGCATTGATCAACTAAGTGCATATTACAATAAGTTTTGTACATTAAACTTTAACATGATGAAAGGTTGACTTGTTCTACCAGGTTCGATTTAAATTTATTTGACCAAATTATATATTAAATTTTGGATAAGAGTTTAAAATACTAAAACAAAATTTTGTATGTAGTCTATATTGGCTCAAAATATTAAAATAATTTAATTTAACATGTTAAAGAAAAGTTTGCATTGATCAACTAAACTTGACTCGACTTTATTTGACCAAACATGTTAAAATAAGTTTTGTACAATAAACTTTAACACGTTAATTGAGAGTTTGCGTTGATCTACAAGGTTCGATTTAACTTTATTTGACCAAATTATAAATTAAATTTTGGATTAGAGTTTAAAATACAAATATAAAGTTTTATGTAGAGTTTATGCTGGCTAAAAAAACATTAAAATAAATAAATCTAACATGTTAAATGAGCGTTTACATTGATCAACTAAACTCGATTTGAGTTTATTTTACCAAACATGTTAAGATAAGTTTTGTACGATAAACTTTAAAATGTTAAATGAGAGTTTGCCTTGATCTACTAGTTTTGATTTAACTTTATTTGACCAAATTATATATTAAATTTTGGAATAGGGTATAAAATACTAAAATAAAGTTTTGTGTGGAGTTTATGCGGGCTTAAAATATTAAAATAAATAAATTTAACATGTTAAATGGGCGTTTACGTTGATCAACTAAACCAAACATTTTAAAATAAGTTTGGTACGATAAACTTTACCACGTTAAATGAGAGTTTAAATTGATCAACTAGGTGTGATTCAACTTGATTTAACCAAATTATATATTGAATTTCGGCGTAGAGTCCAAAATATTAAAATAAAATTTTGTGTGTAGTTTATGCGGGCTCAAAATATTAAAATAAACTAATTTAACATGTTAAAGAAAAGTTTGCATTGATCAACTAAACTTGATTCGACTTTATTTAACCAAACATGCTAAAATAAGTTTTATACAATAAACTTTATCATGTTAAATGAGAGTTTGCCTTGATCTACTAGGTTCAATTTAACTTTATTTAACCAAATTATATATTAAATTTTGGAATAGAGTATAAAATACAAAAATAAAGTTTTGTATGGAGTTTATGCGGGCTTAAAATATTAAAATAAATTAATTTTAACATGTTAAATGGGCGGTTACGTTGATCAACTAAACTCGATTGAAAATTATTTTACCAAACATGTTAAAATAATTTTTGTACGATAAACTTTAACATGTTAAATGATAGTTTGCGTTGATCAACTAGGTGCGATTCAAATTTATTTAACCAAATTATATATTGAATTTCGGACAAGAGTTCGAAATACTTAAATAAAGTTTTGTGTGTAGTCTATACGGGCACAAAATAATAAAATAAATTAATTTAATATGTTAAAAAAACATTTGCATAGATCAGCTAAACTTTATTTGACTTTATTTTAACAAACATATTAAAATAAGTTTTGTACAATAAACTTAAACATGTTGAAAGGTTGACTTGTTCTACTAAGTTCGATTTAAATTTATTTAACCAAATTACATATTAAATTTTGGATAAGAGTTTAAAATACTAAAATAAAGTTTTGTATGGAGTCTATGCGGGCTCAAAATATTAAAATAAATTAATTTAACATGTTAAAGAAAAGTTTGCATTGATCAACTAAACTTGATTCGACTCTATTTGACCAAATATGTTAAAATAAGTTTTGTACAATAAACTTTGTCAAGTTAAATGAGAGTTTGCCTTGATCTACTAGGTTCGATTTAACTTTATTTGACCAAATTATATATTAAATTTTGGATTAGAGTATAAAATACTAAAATAAAGTTTTGTGTGGAGTTTATGCGGGCTTAATATATTAAAATAAATAAATTTAACATGTTAAATGAGCGTTAACATTGATCAACTAAACTCGATTGGAATTTATTTGAGCAAACATGTTAAAAAAAATTTGTACGATAAACTTTAACATGTTAAATGGGAGTTTGCGTTGATCAACTAGGTGCGATTCAACTTTATTTAACAAATTATATATTGAATTTCGGTCTAGAGTTCAAGATACTTAAATAAAGTTTTTTGTGTAGTCTATGCGAGCTCAAAATACTAAAATAAATTAATTTAACATGTTAAAAAAAACGCTTGCATTGATCAACTAAACTTGATTTGACTTTATTTCACCAAATATATTAAAATAATTTTGTACAATAAACTTTAACATGATGAAAGGTTGACTTGTTCTACTTGGTTCGATTTAAATTTATTTAACCAAATTATATATTAAATTCTGGATAAGAGTTTAAAATACTAAAATAAAGTTTTGTATGGAGTTTTTACGGGCTGAAAATATTAAAATAAATTAATTTAACATGTTTAAGAAAAGTTTGAATTGATCAACTAAACTTGATTCAACTTTATTTAGCCCAACATATTAAAATAAGTTTTGTACAATAAACTTTATCATGTTAAATGAGAGTTTGCCTTGATCTACTAGGTTCGGTTTAACTTTATTTGACCAAATTATAAATTAAATTTTGGAATAGAGTATAAAAAAAATAAAGTTTTGTGTGAAGTCTATGCGTGCTTAAAATATTAAAATAAAAAAAAATTTAACATGTTAAATGAGCGTTTAAGGTAATCAACTAAAATCGATTAAAAATTATTTGACCAAACATGTTAAAATAATTTTTGTACGATAAACTTTAACATGTTAAATGAGAATTTGCGTTGATCAACTAGGTACAATTCAACTTTATTTAACCAAATTATATATCGAATTTCAGCCAAAAATTCAAAATACTTAAATAAAGTTTTGTGTGTAGTCTATGCGGGCTCAAAATAATAAAGTAAATTAATTTAATGTGTTAAAAAAAACGTTTGTATTGATCAGCTGAACTTGATTTGACTTTATTTGAACAAACATATAAAAATAAGTTTCGTACACTAATCTTTAATATGATGACAGGTTGACTTGTTCTACTATGTTCGATTTAAATTTATTTGTCCAAATTTTATATTAAATTTTGGATAAGAGTTTAAAATACTAAAATAAAGTTTTGTATGGAGTTTATGCAGGCTCAAAATATTAAAATAAATTAATTTAACATGTTAAAGAAAAGTATGCATTGATCAACTAAACTTGATTCGACTTTATTCGAGCAAACATGTTAAAATAAGTTTTGTACAATAAACTTTAACACCATAAATGAGAGTTTTGCCTTGATCTACGAGGTTCAATTTAACTTTATTTGACAAATTATAAATTTAATTTTGAATTAGAGTTTAAAATATTAAAATTAAGTTTTGTGTAGAGTTTATGCTGGCTAAAAATATTAAAATAAATAAATCTAACATGTTAAATGAGTGTTTACATTGATCAACTAAACTCGATTCGAATTTATTTGACCAAACATTTTAAGATAAGTTTTGTACGATAAACTTTAGCATGTTAAATGGGAGTTTAAATTGATCAACTAGGTGCGATTCAACTTTATTTAACCAAATTATATATTGAGTTTCGGCGTAGAGTCCAAAATATTAAAATAAAATTTTGTGTGTAGTTTATGCGGGCTCAAAATATTAAAATAAATTAATTTAACATGTTAAAGAAAAGTTTGCATTGATCAACTAAACTTGATTCGACTTTATTTGACCAAACATGTTAAAATAAGTTTTGTACAATAAACTTTATCATGTTAAATGAGAGTTTGCCTTGATCTACTAGGTTCGATTTAACTTTATTTGACCAAATTGTATATTAAATTTTGGATTAGAGTATAAAATACTAAAATAAAGTTTTGTGTGGAGTTTATGCGTGCTTAAAATATTAAAATAAATAAATTTAACATGTTAAATGAGCGTTTACGTTGATCAACTGAACTCGATTGAAAATTATTTGACCAAACATGTTAAAATAATTTTTGTACCATAAACTTTAGCATGTTAAATCAGATTTGCGTTGATCAAATAGGTACGATTCAACTTTATTTAACCAAATTGTATATTGAATTTCGGCCAAGAGTTCAAAATACTTACATAAAGTTTTGTGTTTAGTCTATGTGGGCTCAAAATAATAAAATAAATTTATTTAACATGTTAAAAAAACGTTTGCATTGATCAACTAAACTTGATTTGACTTTATTTGAACAAACGTATTAAAATAAGTTTTATACAATAAATTTTAACATGATGAAAGATTGTCTTGTTCTACTAGGTTCGATTTAAATTTATTTGACCAAATTATATATTAAATTATGTATAAGAGTTTAAAATACTAAAATAAAGTTTTGTATGAAGTTTATGCGGGCTCAAAATATTAAAATAAATTAATTTAACATGTTAAAGAAAAGTTTGCATTGATTAACTAAACTTGATTCGACTTTATTTGACCAAACATGTTAAAATAAGTTTTGTACAATAAACTTTAACACGTTAAATGAGATTTTGCCTTGATCTACATGGTTAAGTTTAACTTTATTTGACCAAATTATAAATTAAATTTTGGATTAGAGTTTAAAATACTAAATTAAAGTTTTGTGTAGAGTTTGTGCTCGCTAAAAATATTAAAATAAATAAATCTAACATGTTAAATGAGCGTTTACATTGATAAACTAAACTCGATCCGAATTTATTTGACCAAACATTTTAAGATAAATTCTGTACGATAAACTTTAACATGTTAAATGAGAGTTTAAATTGATCAACTAGGTGCGATTCAACTTTATTTAACCAAATTATATATTGAATTTCGGTGTAGAGTCCAAAATATTAAAATAAAAGAGTTAATTACTGTTTTCGTCCCTGTGGTTTGTCAAAAATCACTATTTCAGTCCATTAGTTTAAAAATTGCGATTTCAGTCCCTGTGGTTTCACTTTCGTAACCATTTCAGTCCACCTCGTAACCATTTCAGTCCTTGTACTAACAGAATAAATGGATTGAAATAGTTACGAAAGTGAAACCACAGGGACTGAAATGGTTACGAAAGTGAAACCACAGGGACTGAAATCGCAAATTTTTAACTAATGGACTGAAATAGTGATTTTTGACAAACCATAGGGACGAAATCAGTAATTAACTCAAAATAAAATTTTGTGTGTAGTTTATGCGGGCTCAAAATATTAAAATAAATCAATTTAATATGTTAAAGAAAAGTTTGCATTGATCAACTAAAGTTGATTCGACTTTATTTGACCAAACATGTTAAAATAAGTTTTATACAATAAACTTTATCATGTTAAATGATAGTTTGTATTGATCTACTAGGATCAATTTAACTTTGTTTGACTAAATTATATATTAAATTTTGGATTAGAGTATAAAACACTAAAATAAAGTTTTGTGTGAAGTTTTTGCGGGCTTAAAATATTAAAATAAATAAATTTACCATGTTAAATGAGCGTTTACATTGATCAACTAAACTCGATTGGAATTTATTTGACCAAACATGTTAAAATGATTTTTGTACGATAAACTTTAACATGTTATAAATGAGAGTGTGCGTTGATCAACTAGGTGTGATTCAACTTTATTTAACCACATTATATATTGAATTTCGGCCTAGAGTTCAAAATACTTAAATAAACTTTTGTGTGTAGTCTATACGGGCTCAAAATAGTCAAATAAATTAATTTAACATGTTAAAAAAACGTTTGCATTGATCAACTAAACTTGATTTGACTTTATTTGACCAAATATATTAAAATTGTTTTGTACAATAAACTTTAACATGATTAAAGGTTGACTTGTTCTACTTGGTTCGATTTAAATTTATTTGACCAAATTATATATTAAATTATGGATAAGAGTTCAAAATACTAAAATAAAGTTTTGTATGGAGTTTATGCGGGCTCAAAATATTAAAATAAATTAATTTAACATCTTAAAGAAAAGTTTGCATTGATCAACTAAACTTGATTCGACTTTATTTGACCAAACATGTTAAAGTAAGTTTTGTACAATAAACTTTAACACGTTAAATGAGAGTTTGCCTTGATCTACATGATTCGATTTAACTTTATTTGACCAAATTATAAATTAAATTTTGGATTAGAGTTTAAAATACTAAAATAAAGTTTTGTGTAGAGTTTATGCTGGCTAAAAATATTAAAATAAATAAATCTAACATGTTAAATGAGCGTTTACATTGATCAACTAAAGTCGATTCGAATTTATTTGACCAAACATGTTAAGATAAGTTTTGTACGATAAACTTTAAAATGTTAAATCAGAGTTTGAATTGATAAATTAGGTCTGCGCCAAAAAATAAGTAAAGTGAGAAATAGTACTCTATTAACTCAATTAAAATCCCTTTACTATTAGTAAATTTAACATGTTAAAATAGGTCTAATATTTAAAAATAGACGTGTCAAAATGATAACATGTCAAAATTGATTGGTCATATTTGGCTAATTTCTAAAAGCAATCACAAAGCTTCATCTTTAACATGAAGCTCCTACAAATACGCTTAGTTCCAATAGTTGGGAATTAAAATACATCTTGATTGCAATATTACAATGTTTGATAATTTATATGCCTAATTAATTTTCTTAAATAAATGATACTTTTTTTCAATTCAAGTGGTGCCTTGCCACCCTCTCAAGCCTAAATACATGTGACACTGTATATGGTGAATAGACTAAGCCACGACTAAGTAAGGTGATTTATAATGTTCACGTACAACTTTGCACGCAATGGTTGAAGGTCAGGACTTTATTTCTAAGTTGACTCCTTTCTTCTAGGGTCGGAACATGTATAAATGAACATAATAAGAAAGCACAAAGTAAATGATAGTACATTGTGGCTTAGTGTAAATGCATATTTTAGACAAACATTGCTTAATCAATGGCTTAGTGTAAAGTAAGCCATTTAACTGTGTGAAAAATGACTAAATATGAGACAAAAAGAAAGAAACGGATAACTTACGTTAAAGTTACAACCATTGAAAGTTCTGTTAGGAGTGCAACAACAACAATACCCGCTATACATTCTCCAAGAATTAATATGTCGAAAAGGAAGTAAACTATAATTCATATTCTTCTCAATATGTGTCCTAGCTTGAATTTTGTGGGTCAAAATAATCATAAACATTTCCAGTTGTAATGCTTTTCATGTAGACAAATTATTTTGGACATACATAAAACATAAAAACTACAGGTACAAATTATGCAGTCTAAGGAAGTTTACATAGGAACTACAGGTAGTAAACTTACATAAACAAGCTTATCAACGATAACATGAGTGTTTCGGACCGTATTGACCAACATTGACTGCACCACCATTAACAAGCTTCAATGAAACCTATAAGCACAATTTAAACAAAGAAAAACAACATCAATTCGAAATTACTATTTCTTCCTATACCCTAAAAATTAACTCAAAACCCTAACTAACAAACAACAGTTAGCTAATAGGAGGAAAATCAAAGAACAAACAAATCATCCAGTTATAAACCTTAACACATGAACCGAGCCATCATACCAAACAATTAGATAAATATGCAAAAATCAATAAACAAAAACAAAACCTTTGGACCTGTGAGTTTTCAATAGGATCGAAACCAAGAAGAACAAAGCATTACAATAATTCAAATCTTACTTTTGGATAATTAAGTTAAAAAAAGGAAAGAAATATGAAATCACCTTCGTTTCACTTCAATTTAACTTTACTATGTACAGAATTACCTAATTCACAGTGTATATCAATTGGAGTGATTAGATCCTGAAACCTAGGGCTAGGGTTGTAAAACTGAGATTAATTTGATTAACAATTGTTTATTTTCTGAAATGGAAGATGAAACCTAGGGTTTTAAGATCTGATTCCATTTTGAATTGGACTTCAGAAAAGATGTATCCGCATTTATGTGCGTTCGCCGACGTGTGCGATGATGAGGCGGTGGTCTTGTTGTTGGCTTCATGGAAGTTGTTGGTGGCGAGAAGGCAGCAGAGGAGATCGAATGAGGTGGATTGGGCGGAGGTGGAGGAACTGAAGTGGCGGAGAATATGGAGACGTCGCCGGAAAAGAGCGGTGGTGAAGTCAGGGGATAAGTTGACGTTGGGGATTTATTTAAAGCGAATGAAATTTATTTGGACAAAAATGCCCTTGGTTCCTCAGTTCCCCACTTTTTTAGTGTTCCCTAATGAACCTCCCCCTATATATCTATCTCTTATATTAAAGCAAAATAATGTTGACCATTTGACCATGATGTGGCATATGTGATTAGGCAGATAATTGTAATTTGGGCGCCAATGACCTATTCTCTCAATTCTCCTTTCTCCTTCAATTCATATTACCGCCTCTCATTTCATCCTTCCTTCCTACGCTCATGTTTTTGAAACCGCCTGATTTCTTCTTCAATTTGGAAACCTAATCAATTCTCTCAATCAGTTGAAATCATTCTCCAATTTGCCAAATTGATTTTTCTTCACATTCACACGGCTTCTCAAAACATCACACATTCAATTTTACAAACCCTAAATCTCATCTACAACTTCATCTCTAGCGATTGTACCTGGCCATACCCACTCCAGAAATCCCTAAATCTCAAGCATTCAAACTCTCATCTAGGTATGTTTTCTTTGATTTTTATGATGTAATTCGATAATCGTTTAATTTTTTCGCTTTAATCAATGTTTAATATGTTAATCATTGATATAGATTTGCCTCAGATGGTTCAGTCGATTATTACGCTGCCATGACCCACCATGACCGCCTTTTTCATCGTCGCCGTCTCGCTGCCGCCACCGTCGAGTCTTCTTTGGCGTTTCTTGATGACAATGAAACTTATCAGCTTCAATCTCTTGGATTGTAAGTTCTTTTTTTTTTTTTTTGCTATAAAAGTGGAATTGGGGTTAAACTAAATTAATAAAATATTTAAAAGGGTTTTGTTTATGATTAATTTTGGGAATTCTGATCATGTGATGATGCGGGAGTTGGGTATTTGTTAAACTAGTGAACAAATTCAGGAAGCATTTTTTTTCTTATTATTCATATGAGATATCTGTATGTGTGTGTCTTGAAATTATCATAAGCCCTAATTATTTAGGGAAATAGTGTTATTTATTTCAAAAATTATATATCGTTTGATATAGATTCGTTTAGGAATTTTGTTTGTTCTTTTCATATAGTCTAAAATTTATCCAGTATTATATAGATTTTTTACTTATATTTAGGTTGTAATCATGTTTTCATTACCCAGTAATAGAGCTAAGTTGTAATTCAGATTTGTGAGAGGGGCTGAGCTTGGAGTCAACATCGTAACCGGAGTCTTGATGATGTTGTTGATGAGAGATGCTAGAGTGATTTAGAATTCTGCAAGAACATAAAGGTTTGTTATCCCTTCTTTCACAAGTAGTAAGGAAATTGTTTTCTAATGGGAGTTCATTGTAGCCATTATTATTACATGTTTTATGTGCTTATGGTACAATTGAATATGCAGAGATTAGTTTGCTATGTGTTGATACATGGTTTTTTTTTTTTTTTTGAGGTTGGAAAGGCGATAACAATACCATTTTTTTTTGTTGCTCTTGGAAGCTTGAATAAGATGAAGAAGAAGAAATCTGATAATGGTTAGTTCGAGAAAGGTGCAATATAAGGAGTGTGAAGGGGAACTATTTATTGTATCAGTAATTGATACAAACAAAGAAATCAGTTGATCCAACCTTCAACTAACAATAGTGCGCTAATGGTCCCCCCCTCCCTTTAGGTAAGTTCACATATGCCTTAACCCGAAATAAATAAGTAATGCTTGAAAGAAATAACCTTTGATCTGCAGGTTCTTCTATCTGAGCCCACATCTTATGTGACACTAGCTGAGAAGCTGGGAAGACTAGCTGTGTAGTTGGTTAGCAGAGGACGTGGAATCCAGTCTGTGGGTGACTTGGACACTAGAATTTTGAGGGCCATGATCATAAAAGGCATCATAGAACCCATCTCTGATACTATCATCAATATGGTGAATGCTGATTTCATTGCTAGGCAGAAAGGACTAGGCACTCTTTAAGGAAAAAGTGTTTGCAAACTCAGGGAGTCCGATTGATTCGATTCAGGTGAGGATTAGCAATGTAAAATCCAAATTTCAAAGTTCTGTGTCTGAGAATAAGGAGAACAGTGTGGAGGGGAGGGTGACGTTCGGAAAACCATAGCTGGAGTGTGTTGTTTGAACATTTTATCTTAAACCTGGTGTCTACCGGATATGTCATTTTAAGAGGCAAGTTCTAGGTTAGTCAATGTATTGAAATGTATTTGCCATGTGCTGGAAGTTAAATTAAGTGGTATCACTAATTCAGTTATTTCAATAACTAGGTATTGAAGAACAACATCATTAATTCATAAGCTTTTTAGATATCCTCTCATATCGCGTCCAAACCTAAGAACGACAAGCTACCTGCTTTACCACCGTCAATTGCATTCAGGTTTGTTTGATTATCTTTTGAACTATGTTTTTTATCAAAATAATTTGCCTTATATAATAACAAATGTTGAAAGGACTTATCAACAATTTGCATTTCTAGGTTTCTTGTGATCGGCATCTGTCGGTTTTCAATACTTACATTTACCGCTGAAAACACCCAGGCCCATTGTCCCTTTTGTGTGTGAGGCGTGACTTATCTTGATGTTGAGTTTTATGTGGCACTTATTTTTCTTCGGTAATCTATCTGTGTTCCAGTGGCCGCCTACGGTGGTTTTGGCCGCTTCTTCTACGGTTTTCGGGCCATTGGATGTTACTGCATGTACTGTTATTCCCCTCAAGTTTGTATATTTTACCCTAATAAACTTCTAACATATTGATGTAATTAATTTTTAAAGTTCATTCTTTTAATTCAACCAACTTTATAACATTAAACATAACAAATAAAAAATTGTTTCTGCTGATGATTCTTATTTTTCAATTTATTTTATTTGATCAAATAATATGCATAATTGAATTCTCTTAAGAAAGGCTATTTGGTACTGATCTTAATACAAGTGTGTATATTAATAATATAAAATTTGTATTACAACAAGTACTACGTGAATGGAACAATCATTGATGCAACATTGATTAATGATGTGGTATTCCTCAATGAGGCAATGAGAATGTTGCGGGTGATCAGGTCTGAAACTCCATATATGCTATACATTCTCTTACTTAATTTAATTGTATGTCGTATTTTGCAGGAAGGAATATCTTGTGAACTTATACATTCTATTATGGATTGTTTTGGTGTTGGTGCCGAAATATCTGTATCAACTGCTGAACCTTGTTTCTTGAGGGTAAGTCATATTAATCCAGCTTCTAGATACATCCTTATGGAATTATATGGGAATATAAAAAAACTAAAAGCTGGTTGTTTTAGCTTGAAGCATGGGTGGCTAGAGTCTACTGTTTACACACTTCACCCCCTCATGTCTTTGAATCGTTCTACATGCCTACAAAAAACAAGGTCAGTTGGTAGACATTTGCTATGTGTGCTAATTATTAATAACAGTTGTGGTTTGTTATCAAGATTGACATTGAAAATTGGGTGTAGATTCATTTGATGCAAACAAAGTAGGGATGAGCATGGTACCAGATGGGTACTGAAAGTACCGGTTTTGAAAAATGATAACAATGGGTACCTGTCCCGGTACCAAAAAATTGGTACAATACCAATTTTTATCGGTAAATCAACCAAATTATCGGTACTGTACTGAACCGGTACAGGTCCCGAAAATGATTGATACGGTACGGTACTGTTATATAATTGAGCCGAGAATGCAGATGCAAATGATTCCCTAGCTATAGAACAGGTGATTGATTGAAGTTCACAACAAAATTCGAGCTTTCATTTGAAACACTATACCTGGCAATTGATATAGTTGGCAGTTTCTTGGCTTCTGAAACTGTTACGATTGTTTGTTCATGAATTCAGCTCATATTTGTGGCTGTGATGCAGTTCATATGGTTTTATATTTTTGAGTTTTTAGTGGTTTTGTTGATAAATGTGATTCAGTGTAGTGTATGGACCACTTAATCGATTTGGAAGGCCATGTAAGTGTTTTTTTTATTATTTGATCATGTTGTTGATAAATGATAATGCAACTTTGGGGTTTTATCATAGTTAAGTTATAGTTTTTGTCATACAACTAGAATTGTTGTGCAAGTATGTATATATGTGTTCTGTGTATTGTATATTATGTTCTTGAATTTTGATGTCATGATGTGTTATAGTGGTTCAGTAATGTTTAGAACTATGGTTTTTGTTTCTTGATTATTATCTTAGATCATGTTCCTTTTTTTTAATCTAAATCGTTAATTAGCTGTTATTATTTGTGATTATGTTAGGTTATACGTCTAACCCCAAGAACATGACCCGATACATCGATGTAATAGGTTGTCATGTCATCATTTTTTTATTGTATATACGTGAACGTATATTTGTGAGGTGTTGAAAACACAAATTTTCATGTATTTGCTATTCACAGGCTTTAAGGAGTCACGAGGAAATGATGAGAGGCCAGAGAGAAGAGAAAGAAAGTCTGATTTTGGAAACTCTAAAGATTATAGGAGAACAAGAATTGGTTCACTGAAACAAAAACCCGAAAAAGTGATGGGTGAGTCAGCTTGGTTTCAATTAATGCGTTCAGACAAGTACTCATTTTGGAGGAATTACTACCCGAAAAACTTGATTATCATATGATGTTGAGGTACTTTAGCTTCAACAGTTATATTATACTTTTGATATTTTCTTGCTGGAACGTGGCTTGCTACGGGAAACAACCTTTATATTAATGGTGTACACGTGACAGTGTGAGATGGTTTACCGCTTGACTTTCTGGTAGAAATATCTAGAAAGAAAGAGAAGCAACAGAGAAAGAGAGAGATGTGGAGAGAAAACTGATCGTCCCGTTCTGGAGATGATAGTGATGATGGTACAGATTCCTGTGATCGTCCGGTTCTGGTTATATGTCTTTGGGTGACGACAGCTGACAACGGCGTTAGCGTTTGGTTTGAAGATTGATGGTGTTGCAGGGGAAGACAGTGATAATGGCGTTGGTTTAGTTCAAAGACGGGTAAACAGAGGTGGGTTCCGGTGATGAGGTCAGCGGTGGTCCGATAATGATTGTGGTGGTGGTGTCAACGACGATGGTGGCAGTTATAATTAGGTTCCAGTAAATCAACAAGGTTTCTGACAAGGGCTCCAATGGTGACTGTGATGTTGTTGTGATGGTTATCGGCTGCGGCGATGGTTTTATGACGAAAAAGGTTAGACCCGATTGCTTAATTTTGTTTAATCGATTAAATGTAACCTTTTTAGGCCAGAATTGAGGTTGGTGATTGAGCAGCAAGTATGATGGTGATTTCAGTAATTAGGAGGTGACTGCTGGTGCTAAGGCAAGCCGTTGGCCATGGTGTTTTACGGTGAGGTTTAAGGTGGTGGACCCGCGGTAGTGCACAGTGGTGATGGTTGTTGGAAAACAGTGGTGATGGATGTTGGAATGAACTGCGATGGTTAATTGTGTGGGTGTTGTTGATGGGTTGACTAGCTTGGATGATGGATACAAAAAGAGGTTTACACGATGGTTGGAGTGGTGATCTTTGACGGGTGTTGTTTCCGTCAACAGAACCGCTGGAAGTCGGATGACAAGTGGTGGTCACGGTGTGGTTGTCGATGGTGGTGATTTGGATGATAAACGTGTGGTGACCGGAAGCTAGGAGTCTTATACGGTCTCTATAGAGACGTCTCAACACTTAATTAACTCGGTCAACTATGGTAAACGTAGACGAGACGGGTCAGATTCGTTCAACAATAGAAATGGAGGATTCGAAGAGGTATAAACAAAAAAATTCGAACTAAGAAAACAATTAATTGTTTAATAATTCGTATAAGCGTTGGTTCGGAATCGGTTGGTTGTTTAGTTTCAAGTGTGTGTTCGTTTTATTGCATACGTTTTCTATTATCTTACTACGTATTTTTCGATCTTTAATTTGCATCATACACAATTTATATTTGATGCAATTGCTTCAATTAAGCACGGTGGTGAGTAGTTTTGTTAATTTTAGGGAACTCAATATTGTGATTAGGTTTCTTAGGGATTCTGTTTCATTTATTTTTTAATTTAAATTTAATTTTGATTTGACTGTTATGATATTGTTATGGAACAAGTGATAATTATATTATTTTTTCTGTGGTGGTTAAGAGATTAAAATTCAAATGGTATGAAATAAAAAAAAGTTGTTGAATAACGAGTTTGTTGGATGCATAGCTGGTTTGCTCTGTCTACTTTTATTGATTTGTACAGGTAATATTTGTGTCTATATCTTTCCCCACATAAGTTTGTTTTTCTTTTAAATTGCTACTCTGCTTATTAAAATAAATTGTTCCACTTAATCATCATTATGTTTAAAAGATATTAATAAGCTTAGGTTGGCATAGGGATGAGCTCGGTACCAACCGGTACCGGAAATCCACAAAAGTGTTACCGGTACCAAATATACCCGGTACGGTTTGGTACCGGTCTTTGAGGGTAAATACCGGTACCGAAATGTCAAAAATCGGTACCGAATCAATACTGAAAATGTGCCCGGTTCGGTAATTTCGGTACCGGTACCCTACCCTTTGCTCATCCCTAGATTGGCAATCTCCATTTGTTTAGCACTTCTTATGGTGGTGGATAGTTATTGAAGTTAAATAATGTTCTAAAGATCTATTCCATTTTGCAACTTTCGCTTCCTTTTGGCTACTTCTGTAGCTTTGTACAGGTAATATTCATTGTATCATGTTGCAACCTTGAAGATCCTTCGTAACACAGAGGTATCTTTCTAAACATATGTTTGATTGTTTCTTTTGTTAGTCAAATTAGTTTGACACGAGGAAGCAAATTGGGGATGGTGGGTCAAAAGCTTAACATGAGATATCCAACTATAGGCTTTTGTGTAATTTTTTAAAGAAAAATGAAACGTTAATATTTAGTAAGAGCTTATTGTATATAATGTTAGTAATTATTAGTTTATAAATATGTAATTAGTGCTTATTGTATATAATGTGGTTTACGATAATTAAAGATGAAAGAGGCTATTAAAGGGAAAGCCAAACCACATAAGAAGGGAAAGATATTAGCTTAGTTCGAGTAATTTAGGAAAATGTGGTGCCTAAAAAAATATTTAACGACTTGTGATTTTTTCGTATTCATTTCTTTCAATTCATTGTTCCTTAATATCAAGGAATAGAACGTTTTTTTTTTTTTTTTTTTTTTGCATTTAAAAGTTTTTTGAACACTGTTAAGTAATATAATTTACTTTGAGGCCACCCGCGTAACACACGGGTACTTAGACTAGTATATATATATATATAGGTTTGCTTCATTACGCTATTTTTATTTTTATTTTAAATTAGCTAAATAAAAAATATTAGTTCATAATAAAAAAAATAGAAAAAGAAAGCTAAAACAAAATTTACCTCTCATTAAAGATAGCAAAATTGGTTTTTAATAAACCAACCTTTGTCCCGTTGGTAAATAATAATCTTACCTACGTAATTGGTATACAATAATCCTACCTATCAACATGTTGGTTCTTAATGAACTTCCGCTTAATATTATTAACTGAAGTTAGTTTTTAAGTTTTATTTATTACACAAACAGTCCCTGTAGTTGTAATTTACTAGTTTTAACTATTTTGTAAAACAAAAAAACGTCAAGGGCCATGTAATTAAATTTTATATATACATATGTGTACTAGTTCCAGATTTATCACAAACACCACTCGAAAATCCTCCTTTTCCTCGATTTTGATTTTCGATGTAAACAACTACCATCGCCACCGCCACCGCCATGGGAGTTCTCCGACGGATCAAGTAAACGACCACCAAAATTGGAATTTCATGTATCAAACTACTCGGTTTTGGTCAGTGATTAAAAGCCCCAAACAAATTTCTATCACTCTTGATTCTTTCGACCGATTTGGGGGCGGGTTCCAATCTAGGGTTCATATGGGGAATCAAAGTGTTGACAACTTAAAACTAGTAATTGTTCTTGAGGTTTTTTTGTTTTATAAAATAGTTAAAACTAGTAAATTACAACTACAGGGACTGTTTGTGTAATAAGTAAAACTTAAAAACTAACTTCAGTTAAAAAAAATTAACGAAAGTTCATTGAGTACCAACATGTTGATAGGTAGGATTATTGTATACCAATTACGTAGGTAAGATTATTATTTACCAACGGGACAAAGGTTGGTTTATTAAAAACCAATTTTCCTTAAAGATATTCAAATATATAGCTTTCTGAAATGAAGTCATATTAATTAATATGATTATAATGTATGAGCCATACATTATACAATGATGAACATTTGTTAATCAAATGTAACTAAACTCTTGTTAAATAACTAAAACATTACAATTGTCATTTAAAATAAGATGTTATCACCACTTTGATGGGATGGTAGAGTCTTTGTGTCTCTTGGGGATGGACTAGGGTTCGACTCCTGACATGGAATAAAATTTGGTGTAATTTAGGAGTAGTGTTATGTAACCTTTGCCGTTCAAAAAAAAAATTAAAATAAGATATTTACTTATTTATGGTAAAAACCAAAGAGAAAATAGATAAAACTGAATCATCCATTATACAACATTACAATATATAGATGAACATAGCTATAAACCCTAAACCCATAAGTAATGGGTTGGGCCTAAAATGTCTGGTTTATAACACTCCCCCTCAGACATTTAGAATTATACACAGTTTAACAACATACTTCAGGATGATGTTAAATAGGTACTTCAGGACCTGAATAAATAAACTGATACTACTGGATCAGCTATGCTGCCTCATTAAAAACCTTACTAAGAAAACCTAGTGGGACAAAACTTAGTTAATGGAAAAAGAGTACAGCGTGTATAATTCTCCCCCTGAATTCAACAAACATCTTTCAATCTACGAAGACCAATCTTGTGTGATAGCTGCTTGAAACTGCTTCTAGGTAAAGATTTCGTGAACAGGTCAGCTAGATTTTCACTTGACTTAATATGGCGAACATCAATTTCCCCTTCCTTTTGCAAGTCATATGTTGAGAAGAACTTTGGTGAGATGTGCTTTGTTCGATCACCCTTGATGTAACCTTCTCTGATCTGAGCTATGCAAGCAGCGTTGTCTTCATAAATAATCATCGACTCCTTCTTGATCTGTTCTAATCCGCATGCTTCTTGTATGTGATTAATCATTGATCTCAACCACACACATTCTCGACCAGCATCATATAGTGCTATCAATTCGGCATGATTTGATGACGTTGCTGTAAGTGTTTGCTTAGTTGACTTCCAAGAAATTGATGTAGCACCGTATGTGAATACATAACCTGTTTGAGATTTTGCTTTGTGAGGATCCGATAGATATCCGGCATCAGCATACCCAACAAGCTGGGACTTTTGATCTTTCTGATAGAAAAGACCTAAGTCTTGTGTCCCGTAAATATACCGGAATATATGTTTTACACCATTCCAGTGTCTACGTGCTGGATTCGAACTGTATCTCGCTAGTACATGTACTGCAAATGCAATGTCAGGTCTTGTGTTATTTGCGAGATACATAAGGGCACCGATCGCGCTTAAGTACGGTACTTCTGGACCAAGTACATATTCGCCTTCTTCTTGAGGGCGATAAGGATCCTTGTGTGGATCTAGCGGTTGGACAACCATAGGTACACTAAATGGATGTGCTTTATCCATATTGAAACGTACTAACATCTTCTGGATGTAGTTTGATTGATGGACAAATGTGCCATTGCACAGATACTCAAATTGTAGTCTGATGCATACTTTTGTCATACCAAGATCTTTCATCTCAAATTCCTTCTTTAATAACTGAGCAGCTTTCTCTATCTCTTCAGGAGATCCGATGATGTTGATATCGTCAACATAGACTGCTATTATAGTGAAATTTGAGAGTGATCGTTTTATAAAGACACATGGACTGATTACATCAGACTTGTATCCTTCCTTTTTGAGATATTCACTAAGTCGATTGTACCACATACGACCAGATTGTTTGAGACCATATAAAGATCTCTGGAGCTTTATAGAACACATTTCTCGAGGTGTTGATTTTAATGCTTCAGGCAATTTTAATCCTTTAGGGATTTTCATGTAGATGTCATTTTCAAGTGTCCCGTATAAGTATGCAGTGATGACATCCATTAGTCTCATATGAAGTCCTTCAGAGATTGTAAGGCCGATTAGGAACCTAAGGGTTATCGCATCCACTACAGGGGAATACGTTTCCTCATAATCAACTCCTGGGATTTGGGAAAACCCTTGTGCTACAAGTCGAGCCTTATATCGTACAATCTCATTCTTTTCATTTCTCTTTATTGCAAACACCCATTTAAAACCAACTGGTTTGACGTCTATGGGCGTTCGGACTACAGGTCCGAAAACATGTCGCTTTTCGAGCGAATTCAATTCGGCGTTTATGGCTTCTTGCCATCTTGGCCAATCATTTCTGTGCATGCACTCTTCTAAAGTTTTAGGTACGTAATCATTTTCATTGATTACATTCGTTGCTATAGTATATACGAATATATCATCAACACGTGTTTTATTCCGGTTCCACATTGTACTATCTTGTACATAATTAATAGAGATCTCATTTTCATTCGGTTCCGGTGTTTCTTCTGAAACTTCATTTTCCTCTGGATTCATAGTTGTCTCTTCTGGGACATTTACCTCTACCGGAGTTTCACTTATAATCTTTTGTGAGTTTTTACCAACTGCGTTACTTTGCTCTTTTCGTTTCCGTGGGTTTTTGTCTTTGGAACCGATTGGTCTCCCACGTTTTCGTTGTATAGTAATCGCTTCTGGGATTACTTCAATTTGAGCAGGTGCATTTGATGCTGGTACATGTGACTTTGTCACTCTATTCGTGTCTGTGAACGCATCTGGTAATTCATTTGCTATTCTTTGCAAATGTATAATCTTTTGGACTTCATATTCACATTGACCACTTCGGGGGTCGAGATTTGATAGCGATGATGCATTCCACGTTATTTCTTGTGTTACCAGCCTTTCTTTATCCTTGTCTCCCCCTAAGACTGGGAACATCATTTCATTAAAATGACAGTCAGCATACCGTGCTGTAAACATGTCTCCCGTCATTGGTTCTAAGTATCTAATAATGGACGGTGAGTTAAAACCAATATAGATACCCAGTCTTCTTTGGGGTCCCATTGTAGTACGTTGTGGTGGCGGTATTGGTACATATATCGTACATCAAAAAATTCTAAGGTGGGACAAACTTGGTTCTCGTCCGGAGACCAGTTGCAATGGGGAGTATTCGTGATCAGCAGTTGGTCTCAATCTAATCAGTGCAGCGGCATGCAAAATAGCATGACCCCATGCAGAAGATGGTAATTTACATCTCATTAAGAGTGGTCTAGCGATTATTTGTAATCGTTTAATCAGAGACTCAGCTAAACCATTTTGTGTGTGAACATGAGGTACTGAATGTTCAACATTGATCCCAATTGACATACAATAGTCATTAAAAGCTTGAGATGTGAACTCTCCCGCATTATCCATCCGGATGTTTTTAATTTGATTATCGGGGAAATTGGCTCTCAATTGTATGATTTGAGCTAAAAGTCAGGCAAATGCTACATTTCGAGTAGCTAAAAGGCTCACATGTGACCACCTTGAGGATGCGTCTATTAAGACCAAGAAATAGAGGAATGGTCCACATGGAGGATGAATAGGCCCACAAATATCCCCTTGGATTCTTTCTAAAAATGATGGGGTTTTATGTACCGATTTAATTTGTGAGGGTCGAGTTATAAGTTTGCCCAGAGAGCATGCTGCACATGATAAGTATTGTGGTAGCAAAACTTTTAAGTTTTTTAGAGGGTGCCCGGTTGCACTTTTGATTATTCGTCTCATCATTATGCTACCAGGGTGACTAGACGGTCATGCCATATATTGAATGTGTGTTTATCTAACAGCTTTTGGTTACTCACCATGTATGATTCGATAGGATTGATATTAGTACAATATAATCCAGAGGATAAGGCTTCTAATTGTTCAACAATTGTTTCTTGGCCATTTTTGTTTGAAGTAATTTGAAGATATTCAATATTATTTTCAGATATTGTTTTTAGGTGGTAACCGTTTTTTCAAATATCTTTAAAGCTAAGTAAATTTCTTCTGGATTTACTTGAATATAATGCATTATCAATAGTTAGTTGGGTACCCGAAGATAATATTATGTGTGCTCTGCCGGAGCCTTCGATAAGGTTACTGACACCAGATATAGTACTAATTGGTGTCTCTGCCGGAGACAACTCAGAGAAAAATTTCATATCATTGGTGTCTCTGCCGGAGACAACTCAGAGAAAAATTTCATATCATTGAGAATAGTGTTAGTACTACCGCTATCTACCAGACATTCATCACCAATAATAGCTCTGCTGGAGCTGGTATACATATTTCTTCTGGAAATAATAAAACACGTTAAGTATAAGAAATTGCATGTTTGAATAAGATAAAAACATCATACAACTATAAATCAAACATCACTAGGTTTTAAATGAAACCATAACAATAGTTCAAAACATAAAATACCACTAGAGTTGAAATAAAATCCAAACAAAGTAAAAAAAAACATAGTCTAAAAAAAATTCATCACATAACACGCATTTAATGATTTTGTAGTATGAGCTTGTTGTTTTGTTCCGCGACCAACAAACATGATATGAGCTCATAATATTTTGTAAAATTACGTTCCCTGTACTGCTGCGCCAGGAGCATGTTGGATAAATGGAACGTTGAGATAGTTTGCTCAATCATGTCTTTGTCGGTGATTTGTTCACCACATAATTTAAGCTCAGATGTGATGCGAAGAATGGCAGAGTTATACTCACTAACAGTCTTATGATCTCGTAGCCTTAAATGAACCCACTTGTAGTGAGTTTTAGAGAGTAAAACCAACTTCAGGTGGTCAAATCTTTTTTTGAATGTTTTCCCATAACTCGAGAGGGTCCTCAACAGTACGGTTTTGAACTAAATCCATCTAAATTTACCACAAATTCAAGTTTTTTATTTTTTTTTTATTTTAAAGATAAATCAAATAGATGAGCCGGAACTTATAGCAACTAATACAATATAGTCATCATCACAAAAAAAAAATTCATTTACATGTTTTGCACTTAAAACCTTCCTCGAATTCTAATTCGTGTAGGGTAAACGAATGTGGGAATCTACATTAGATTTATTTACAATAAGGTTATCCTCTTAAATACAAACATTAACCAAAAAAATCAGAGGGTAACTGAATTCTATCATCTCAAGTTCACAACAGATGTTAGGTAAGTCTTCTACAACCCCACAAGAGTGGAAAACAAGCTCTAAATGCATGATTTGTATCTCTTACAGTTAACTGATACTATACTCGGTCCCTAAAACACCCATACAGCAAATAAATGCATCATGACTTCAGTGGACAACAATGTTTGCCAAAGACAGGCTTTCAGTAAGTACAGTTTCATGCTATTTTAACATAACAAATATGACCAAACAAACAAGAATACCAGATCCATAAATATGGTATGCCTCTTCATCTTTGTTCTTATCCTTTCCACATAGAAGCAACTTTTACATTAGATCTATCTAAATTCACTACAAATTTGTTATGAATATACAAAAATCAAACAAATGCATAACAATTTACAGTAACCAATACAAATATAGTCATGACGTCACCATAAATATGTAACAAAATTCATATAACTTTTGCATCAAAGCTATCTAATTCATATAAGTTTTAAATTCTAATCCTAAATTCCAAATTTCACAACTAATGAGATCAAAATCATCAGTAATTTATTAATTAACATAAGATCTAACATAACAAACCCTAGAAATCTCAAAATTAGGGTTTTAAAACGGACCAGTGAGCGAAGAACTCTATAATTGCGTAACTAGCTGGAGTATCCTAGAACACTTGATCGAAGTTAGTGACGTTCAAATCAACAGCGAAATCCGGCTGATCTGATCCGCCGGATATGGCGCGTAATAGCGATCCAGATCCGGCCGTTGGACTAATCAGCAGAGCCGGCAGTAAGAACGATAGTGTAATAATAATAATAATAATAATAATAATAATAATAATAATAATAATAATAAGATAGAGAAGAAACGGTGTTGTTTTAAGGTTGAGTGCTGACGACATGAATGAGAGTGAGATGAAGAAGATGTTGCAGTTGATCGGAGATATGTCACCGGTTTGTTGTAGGGGGTTCATGTATTAAGGGATTTAAGGCGGCAGTGACCGCCGGATAGATTGAAACAAAAAAAATCAACAATATGTGATTTTTCTTTGAACACACATCTGTTCGCAATAGTAATAAAATAAAAAAAATATATTCAATACAGTAAGAGATATTGATATTGTACCCGGATTTTGTAAGACCCTAATACGTATTTGCCAAAAAGTCGCAGCGGAAATTCGTGCCATAAAATTTCTTTCATTACAAACGTTTTGACTTACTTGAAAGTTCATTTTATTATGTATCTTCTACAAAAATAAAGCATAAGTCCTGTTTACTAATAATACATACTCAATTATTCCCGTACAATCTATCTTGTGACTCGGTCTTCGATCTCTATTCCTCGATATAACCGCCCGTGATTTGTACAACCTGCACTCACCACATACGTTCATCATATTAGTACACAATACATAAATAAGATTCAATCTCGTACACTTTCCATTGCGTTATCTTTCTAATTCCAGGCATTTCATCTGTGCATCCATATTCTGGTGAGGCTTCAATAATGTACCTGCATTGCTTCTCATTCTCAAGGCACACTATTAATAACGCATTACTCGGCGTATCTAAATCATACACATGTACATGTTTACATGTATACATATGCGTCTACATACGTACATACCCTCCTATATTTCTACATACCTGCATATACTCATACGTACCTTCTTCTATACCAACCACATATCTACATACGCGCATACATTACTACTTCTCTACATACATTCATATATTCCTACGTATCTTCGCATACGCATAAATACACATCTACATACATACCCGCATTATTGTGTCTACCTGCATTTCATTTCATTCTCGAAGCACGCTGTTAAGGACGTCAATACTTAAATGCATTGTAACCGCGTATATAAATCATATATAGAACCACTTACATACATATATACCTTTACTTGCATACCCACGCATCTAATTACATACATACATGATTACATCTTCGCATATGTATTTACATACATACATAACTACATACACACATACCTACTCACATACATACATACATATATACCTTCATGCATACATACATACACACATACATACACGCATACATACTTGCATCCACATATATATATATACGTTCGTACCTACACACGTATGTACTTTCGTACCTACACACGTATGTACTTTCATATTCAAATACATAATGCTCATGCTCATACATAACTACTTACGTACATACATACACCAATACCTACATATATACATACATGCATACATAACTCCATGCTTACATACATTCATAAAATGAATCATAACTACACCCGTGCATACTTTAGCTCACACGTGCATGTACTTACGTAATTTTCCTAAATGCATTCATACATACATACTTATCGGCCATTTTATATACATCAATCATCCCATTCATCCATAAACAAGAAAACTCTATATGTATACTAAGAAGTGAATCGAAAGTCACTTACCTCGAGCGTTAGTGTTCATGCCTGTTTCCTCGCCTCCGCTTGACCCGTTAACCTTCCGTTTTCGAGTCCTTGCTAATGTGATTCCTATCCTTTCATGTCATCACAATTACATTATGGTTAGCACACATGCTCATTCATACTACATTCGTTTCTTTCCATTCATACATTACTTGACTTTTTATTAACCAAATACCACATACATAAGGCATATAGACTAAAAGTCACCTTGTTCCTTATTCAAGCAACTCAATTATCATCATGCACGACACATAGATCATCTACTACAATACGCCTGACTTCTCTACTATTACAATCATATCCGAAAGGCTAACCATGCTGTACATTAACGCCAATTTTACACATAGTAACGCTTTAAACACACCTTAACAACTGTAACATTCACCCGAAGCAATATTTAGTGTTTAGTAAATTGGTGACTAGAAAATCATATGTTTTAAGTTCACAAAACACATTATTTTCATTGCTGCATTTTTTTCACGCAGCAGCTGTTCGGGGTCACTTTCCCCCTTTTTAATCACCTAATCCGACTTCGACTTTCAAATAAGAATTGTAATATGCGAAACAAGCTTTCCAACGATATAAGGCTCGTTGTCTAATTCCTAATAACGAATGAGATACGGCCTTTACAAGATGACTATCTAGGGCTGTCAAAATGACGAATTTACTAACTTTTCATGCTGTTTTGACCCACTAAATCTCATAACCAGCATCTTGTGACCAAATAAGAATTGTAACATGCGAAACAAGCTTTCCAACGATATAAGGCTCGTTGTCTAACTCCTGATAACGAATGAGATACGGCATTTACAAGATGGCTATCTAGGGCTGTCAAAATGACAAATTTACTAACTTTTCATGCTGTTTTGACCCACTAAATCTCATAACCAGCATCTTGTGACCAAATAAGAATTGTAACATGCGAAACAAGCTTTCCAACGATATAAGGCTCGTTGTCTAACTCCTGATAATGAATGAGATACGGCCTTTACAAGATGGCTATCTAGGGCTGTCAAAATGACGAATTTACTAACTTTTCATGCTGTTTTGACCCACTAAATCTCATAACCAGCATCTTGTGACCCACACACCAAACACAATCACTGTGTTTTAATTTTCCCCTCTTAGAATATGAATTTACACATTCAGCCCCTGAACAAGCTTTCATTGTCATTCTTGTATAATATTTCTAAATTTATAACTTCCTTCATATTTATCTAAGACTTAGCTAATTACATGAAACATTTAACACCCCAACAATTTTTTTATCTATACACATAAATATTAAACTTATCATTACTTTCTTATGGTACAAATCTATATTTACCGTTTTCCGTTACTTAACATCTTGAATATAATATTATTTATATTATACGAGATTTGGGATGTTACAGATTTGATGAACTGGAGAATGTTTTGAATGATGGCGACTTGTGGATGATTTCAGATTGCCGGTAATCTCAGTTGGTTAGAGTCTTCGTGCTGATAACGTGATAAAAACCAAAGAGAAAATAGATAAAACTGAATCATCCATTATACAACATTACAATATATAGATGAACATAGCTATAAACCTTAAAGCCCATAAGTAATGGGTTGGACCTAAAATGTCTGGTTTATAACAATTTAGTATATTAAATTAGTTATAATTTTTTATTTTTTTGAGTAGTTAACTCACATCTAATTCTATTAGGGGTTGTTTGTTTACCTCTTAATGAGGCTCTTAATGGTTCAGACCTCTTACTGGTTCAGTACTTAATGATTCAGACTGTTTGTTTCACGAGCAGATGTCTGAATGGTTCAGACATTTGCCTCTGAATGGTTAAGATTTATACAGAGTCTGAATGGTTAAGACCTCTAATCTAAATTGGTCAGACATTTGCCTTTGAACGGTTAAGTATTATACATGCTCTTAATGGTTCAGACCTCTTACTGGTTCAGCACTTAATGGTTCAGACCTCTTACTGGTTCAGCACTTAACCATTCAGATGTTGCCAAACAGCCCCTTAGTCTAAGTTAAATATGGTGGAGATTCGAAGTTATCGTGATTATGAAACTTATTTGAGTAATGTTTAGTTTATTATTTGTTTTCTTCACAAATATATTACCATCCGAGCTGAGGCCCAAACCAAAAGCCTTGAAAAAAGACAAAAGTAGGAAAAAAAAAAAGCCAAATTGCCTCCTTCGAACTTTGCATCTGTTACTTGGTAAGAGCACCCGTAGTGGGGCGTTTTTTTTTTTTTAAATTCAAAAAAAACGCCGGAAAACGTCCCGGACTTCATTACACCCGGCGTTTTTTTTTGTTCAAATTTGTTGTTGGCGTTTTTTTTAAAACGCTCATTTTGTTTTGTGGAATGGTTGACCCATGTGACCATGTGTTTGACCAGCCAATCACCATTTGTTTCTTTCTTTTTTTTTAATAATTGAAAGGGGCGTTATTGGAATAATGCCCCACTACGCCACTTTTGCTATAATGCCCAACGCTGACTAGGATGCCATATGTCGGATAATGCCCCATGGTAGGGGCATTATTTTTGTTCACCACTACGGGTGGTCTAAGGAAAGGGTGTGCCAACTGTTGGACATCGATTTTGTTAATTATTTCTATCCAAGGCCGGCACATGGGCCCCGAATTTGATAGGAGCACCAGCTAAAAAATTTAAGAGAGTTGTTTCCGATTTTGAGCTTAAAAATAAGGAAGTAGGCTGAGTTTTGTGACCTGATAAGCCCAGCTAAACAGGAGGCGGGTGTTATATGTGCCATACAGATATATATTACTCCCTCCATCCCATTAAAAGTGTCATATTTTGAATTTTCAAAGTCTTTATTTGTAAACTTTGACCTTAAATAATTTTGTTTGTGTTAGATAATACTTGATGAAAGTTATATGATTTTAGTGTGTTTTACAAGTGTTTTTATCGGGTTAATTTTCATCAAGTTTTATATACACAAAAAATATATAATTAAAGTCAAAGTTTATAAATAAAGACTTTGAAAATTCAAAATAAGACACATTTAATGGGACGGAGGTAGTACATTAGATGAATCAATGCTTGGCGGCAATGGATTAGCGATTACTAGGCTGATGAAATCTATTGGTCGGTTTTATCTTGAGTCTAATCGAGGGGCGAGGGCTCATGGCTGCCAACTGGAGTACTAAAGACGAAGATGCTAATCATGAGTATTTTATCTACGTGCATGTATAAAAATAAGAAAACACAAAAAAAGACAAAGAAAAATTATTCATGAAGCCTTTCCAATTATATATGTTAAAGTAAATGATTTTGTTTTGGAAAACAACAAATGAACAACAACCCATAAACCTTTTATACTTATCTATGAACATGAATTGGTTGTGAGTTTGTTAGATCATCGACATTCTAAATTAGTAGAAGCTTAAGTGCATCTGTATACTAGTATTCATATTCAATTCTTTATTTACAATTAAATAATATTTTTTATATCTTTATCATTATCTTTTCTCTATTTTCTACTTAAAACCACTTTCAAAAATATATATAAAAAAAACTATAGGTGTGAACAGTTCCCATATTTTTACAGATGAATAGTGACATTTTCTCTCTTTTCCGCTCACAACCACTCAAAACCATTCCTTATAATATACGTAACTCACTCACATAAGTATAAGGGATTCATTGTGAATGCTCGTATATCTCTCAATTGGATTAATCACAGGTCTAAAAATGTGGTTATGGGCGGGACTTGGTGGCAGGGGCGGACCTTATGTTGTCCGAGTCGTAGCCTGGGCTACGGCTCAACTTTTTATCGGTAGTGTAAAAAAAAAAATTCGGTTTTTATACCAAGGATACCCCTGAACAACTACGAGGACACCCTTAAAAAGAGTCTCTAAGCCCAAATCAATTGAAAATAATAAGCCCAAATCTCAATTGCCCAATATGTTAGCATAAATCAATTGAAGATTGTAAATAATAAGCCCAATTGCCCAATATGTTAGCCCAAAATAATAAAAGATTGTAAATAATTGCCCAATTGCCTTAAAGTTTTAATGCACGGCACGACACAACTACGAGGATACCAATCAATTGAAAATAATAAGCCCAAATCCCAATTGCCCATTTCGTCACACTATAAGTGATGGTGATAAATTTGCAAACTTGAATAGAATACGTGATCTGGCGCGTGTTATAGTTGAAACGGGAACGCATAGTTCTTTTCCTTCAGTTTATCGGATAGTGAAGCTCTGCTTTTACCGGTTGCAACCACAACCGTTGAAAGATGTTTTTCGAAATTGAAGCTTGTCAAGACGGATTTACGCAATCAAATGGGCCCAAAATTTTTGAACAATGCTATGGTTTGTGCGGTCGAAAAGGATTTTTTAGGTGAAGTAAAAGACGACGATGTGATGAAACAATTTCAAGCTACGAAAAAAAGAAGAGGAAAAATCTATTAGATATTTGTTTTACTTTATTTATTTATTGTCGTTTTTTTAATATTGTATGATTGTACTTATGACACCCCTGAGTTAATGTTCTAGTTCCGCCACTGCTTGGTGGGTCACTCTGGGATCCCTTGTGTCTCATGTAGTTTTGTTTTGCATCTTTTTTCTCTTCTTCTATCCAGCTCGCTAGAGGCCTTTGGGCTTTTTTGTTTTAATGCTATGTCATTCTTAGGAAAAAAGTCAGCAAATGAGTATGGAGTTGTGATGAATCAGTATTATAACATGATATACAACAAAAAAGCCAGTTTCACTTAAATTTGACATTGTAGGTTTTTTTTTTTTTTTTTTTTTTTTTTTTGTAACAAGCCATACTACAGCTTCCATTTTGTAGTTTTGTTATCAACAAAAAAGGTAAATGTGTGGTTTATATTAGAATCAAACCAGACAGTTTAGAACATTATTAAGAGGTTTGATCTGGCGTGAAGCACGGGGCCACCAACTATGTGTTATGATTCAAACCTATCCAGCAGTTTTCGCACAAGCATTTTCTGCCCGTGGTACCCATTTCTTGACAATATTTACCGTTTAGTGCGCTGCGAAGCGCGCATGGTTTAAATACTAGTTTGGTTATAATGCTAAATAATAATTGTATGTCTACACTTGAGGGAACATATGCGATAAATCAATAATAAATATTGGGATTTTCTCACGCTAAACAATGGAAATTCAGTCGGTTTTGATTTAGTTTGTTATGGGCGGTATAATATTAGTGCTCGGTTTAACCAAAAGAGATAACCTAAATGAAAATATAAACGGCGTCACTTTATATGTAAAAAACCTGCCATGAGACAACTTTGATAACATGTAAGTTTGTGTTTCAATTACTTATTCTTTTTAACATTACGGTGGACGGTATGGTTTGTTTGAGTTAGGGTGTTTGAGTTTTCTCTACCCAATGATATTAAGCCATGTCAACTCCCCCTTTCACTCCCCATTTTCTACTCAAACACTAGGTATGGTTCAAACACCCACTCAATTAAAAAATAAAAAATTTTGATTGGTTATTCTTTCCTCTCTCTTCCCTCTCTCTCCTCAATCACTCCTTCTCCACATTCGGTGAATAGTCACCGATTTCTCTCCCTCTCTCCTACTTAAACACCCTAACTCAAACACTAGTGGTGGTTCACCGATCGGTGAAAGTTTCCCCGCAACCATACCGCCCGCCCTTAGTTCTTAAATGTCTAGGATAAATACAACTCTTGCAGATCTCCCAACCTTGTTAATTATTATTACTAAATATTATTATTATTATTACTATTACTATTATTATTATTGTCTTTGAGGTTTGAAAAAAACCAGCCGTGTCAAGACTGTGTTTGGTATCCTCAACTTCAACTTCCGGAACACCAGAGTTGAACATATTATCGCCAATCTTAGTGATTTCTCCTTTTTCGACACCTTGGCAAAAGTCGAGTCGGTAATCATTGAGTGCACATACGAAGTTTTCTAGAGATAAGATACAATAAAAAAAACTGCAAGTGCTAATTTTGAAACTGTTGTAATAAACGAATGGACCCTGGCGGCTAGGCACAATTGTAATAAACAATTGTAATAAATTGGCAATAACTAGGAGTCAATAGTCAACTTCTTTTGTGTTTGGAGCCTTATATTATAATAATCTAAACTTTTTTTTTTTTTTATAAATTTGTAATCAAGCTGTTAAAAAAAAAGGGTAATTGCACGGTACCCCTGACCGCGGAAGGGATCTCCCTTCCCAGTTCACCACCCGACAAGGATCCCTGGCGGCAAATACCCATAGCCATCAAAGAGGGGTAAGAAACATGTTTCGAACCCGAGACCTCGAGTGTCCTCGGTCCGGCTTTAAAGCGGGTGTCGGTGGCCACCAAAGTGGCACTAATGGGAATTGAACTTGGGTCTCCATTGGAGAACCCAAGTCACTCCACCACTAGGCCACTTGTGGTGGTTAATCAAGCTGTTAAGTACTTAAGTTCGAAGGAAAATATTTATATAACAATTTGCGAGTCATAAGTCATAAAAATTTTTATTGAAAGTTTTATACATCAGGTTATAATTGAAGTAATTGTTGTTATAATCAATGTTTTATAAACCGGTTTTTTAATCATATAGGATTAGACTTAGAAATGGTCTAACCGATTATACCGGGTTATGCCGGGAAGTGTAACTGGTTAACCTTATAATTTCATAAAAATATTACTTCAACTCAAAGAATAATCTTAAAGTACATAATTCCATAATAAAAAATAAAGCTTCCAACCGATTAAACTGAGTGTTGAATGCATCAAGTTCATGATCGACCAAAAGATAAATTTACTTGGTAAACAAAGATTATTATTTAGAAATAGTTTAACCGGTTGTGACGAGCATGTTGTCACTGTGTCAGGCATGCCGTTTCGTCTTGTTTCAGGCGAGTGAGCTTCACGTTCGCAAGTTAACCGTTACCCCGGTTTTCCCGCCTGACATGTCAATCCGTGATAGGACACACGTTTCAAGCTGCTCTTTAAAGATCTTCAAGTTTTCTTCAAATCTTCTACAGATCTTCTTCGCAATCTTCAAGTTTTCCCATATTTCTTTCACGATCTTCTCTCGTTATGTCTGAGAGTGCTGACGTTGCCATTGTCGAAGAAATTGGTGGTGGGACGCCGCCACTAAAGTGGAAGGAGGGATTATTCGAGCAGATTACTCGGGGCCACAAATTCGCGCACGAATGGGACACTCGATGTTCGGCCAAGGGCCAAACTGCTGTTGATGCCCCACCGGGATATATTACGTTGTTTGCTGATTTTTTTTTTGTGACGGTAACTTCCGGTTACCTACAACGCATTTCTTTGGCGCGATCTTGTCGTACTACCATTTTCATGTGTCCCAACTTAGCCCGTTGGGCATAGTTAGAATTAGACACTTCGAGACTAAAGGAATCAATGAGTTGAACATATTATCACAAATCTTAGTTTTTTTCTCCATTTTCGACACCTTGCCAAAAGTCTAGTCGGTAATCATTGAGTGCACAAACAAAGTTTTCTAGACAGTGGCGTAGCTTGACAATGAAGACGGGGGGTCGAAAACGTATATACCAAGAAATTTTTATAGAACCGGGTGTCGAAAACGTATATACAAAAAAATTTCTATGCGAAAACTACATATATAACTCTAATGAGCGAAAAGTTTTGAGGGTCGGGCGCCAACCTCCCCCCTCCCGACCACTCTTAAGTTGTGCCCCTGTTTCTAGAGATGAGATACAATAAAAAAAAAAACTGCAAGTGACTAATTTTGAAACAATTGTAATTAATGGACCCGACGGGTAGGCACAAGGCGCTGAAAACAAAACTGCAAGTTGGGTGAATTTGTTCAAAAAGCACGCTGAAAGTGACACCGCTGCCTAATTACAAAAGGAAAAATATATTATAATCAAGAAGATAATTATTTGCGCGTTGCGACTTGCGTAGGCAAAGCACATCTGTTCATTTAATTAATGGCTGTTTCGGAATGAAGATAAAAGTCAAAGGGTAGATCTCTTTTTTGATCAAAAAGGTTGTTTTAGTATTTTCGCAAAAAGATAACCCAGTTTCCCAGTTTTTTCGTCCCTATCCCCTTTTCATTCACATGGGCGGCCCTTAAAAAAACGATACTAGTGTTAGACTAGTGGGTGTGAGGTGTTAGTTAAGGCGGGGATGTCAGGCAATGTTGGTTAACACACACCGTGCCAGCGTTGGTTACGACATTGCTTATCTAGTGTGGCTTTGAAGCCTGGCGGGGGGAGAGATGACCGTTGGGTTAGTCGTTTGACATAGCCGTTGGCCAACCACTATTTAAAAAAAAAAAACTTTTATTTATATTCTATATAAATCAAACAATTCTTAATCATTTTTACTATTAAAAAATTCAAAAACCACTACCAACTCCAAAAAAATATATATACAATGGATTCTTTAAGTTCAAGCGATTCGTATGATAGATTTGTTTCCACACTTCTTAGATTCGACTCCATTGAAGATGTAGATGAAGATGATTGATTGATTTTTTTTTTGTGTGATGTAATGTATTTTTTATTGTAATAATTTAATATAAATAAAAGGTTTTTTTAAATTATTTTATTAAAATTATATGATTAATATAAAAAAAATCGGTGCACATGGCGCCCCCAACGCCGTCTGACCACGCCCATTCCACACCCCACTTTTTTGGGCGTGGACAGGTGGAGCCCACAAGTGCCATGTCCAGCAATGCCCCCAACCCAAACCCTCTCCCCACACCCCCATAGTCTTATATACGCGTTTAAATTCAAATCGCACCTTATAAAATTTTGTGATCGCACCCCATGAACTTAAAGTGAAGAGAAGAAAAGGAAAGAAATTGTTCAACAAACCTTTCCGGCCAACAGCCGTTGCCGAAGTTCATCTCTGTTTTCGTTGGATATATAATACATATATTTTTATTTAAATATTGTTTTTGACGTCATATAGTTCAATCGATCCTACTAGTGTACAACAACCGATTCAATCCGACCCGAATATTTTAAATATTATTGTATATAACTCAACCCGACCAGATCCGAATCGGATCGAATCTGGTCCAAAAAATTATTATATATCGATAGATAGCCAATTCCTAAAACTTTTCACACCCCTGAAAAATATTTCTAAATCCGCCACTCCTCGTTGATAAATAGGTTCTTTGAATGCCAATAGACTAACCAAACCAACCAAAACATGAATAACTCTTGTTCATTGTTTCTCTTAGTTCTTTCTCTCTCTTTTTGTGTTTCATTTTTGGAGCATTGTCTTCCATTTTCGATGTTACTTCAACTTCAGAAGATTTCATAACTTGTTACATGTCTCCAATCGAACTCCAACAATGTCACCACCATCTCCCAACTCATTTTCACCTCGGTCAACACTTCTTACTTACCGCAAATCTTATTATAATTTTGTTTTTCTCCTTTTTCGACACCTTGGCAAAAGTCGAGTCGGTGATCATTGAGTGCACATACGAAATTTTCTAGAGATAAGATACAATAAAAAAAACTGCAAGTGACTAATTTTGAAACTAGAGATAAGATGCAATAAAAAAACTGCAAGTTGACTAATTTTGAAACAATTGTAATAAATGAATGGACCCTGGCGGCTAGACACAATTGTAGTAAACAATTGTAATAATCAGTTGTAATAAATTGGCAATAACTAGGAGTCAAGTGTCAATTTCTTTTGTGTTTGGAGCCTGGAGCCTTATATTATAATAATCTAAACTTTTTATTTTATTTTTATAAGTTATAATCAAGCTGTTAAGTACTTGAGTTCGAAGGAAAATATTTGTATAACAATTTGCAAGTCATAAATCATAAAAAATTTTATTGAAAGTTTGATGCATATCGTTATAATTGAAGTAACTGTTGTTATAATCAATGTTTCATAAACCAGTTTTTTAACCATATAGGATTGGACTTAGAAATTGTTTAACCGGTTGTACCGGGTTATGCCGGGAAGTTCAACTGGTTAACTTTATAATTTTATTGAAATACTACTTCAACTTAAATAATAATCTAAAAGTACATATTCCATTATAAAAATATAAAGCTTCTAACCGGTTAAACTGAGTGTTGAATGTATCAAGTTCACAAGTGCTTAAAAGATGAAATTTACTTGCTAAACAAAGATTATTATATGTTAGTCAACATACACTGATGTACACATGATCAATATTTAATGCTCTAAACGAAAAAAAAATCATTTTTAACAAAGATGTAATTGTAACAATTAACAAACTTAGGGTTGAGTTATAATACAAAAGAGTTTAAAAATAAGAAGTGTAAGAAGTTACCATAAAATGATAAGTGTTCATGAAAGAATCAAGTGGGAAGTGTAATTTTGTCTACAAGAAAAAAAGAATATGCACATACAAGTCACATGCACATGCTATTCCTCCCCCCCCCCCCCCCTAATTTTTAAACATCCGTAACTTTTTATATGTCATTTGTTTTTTTTTTAATTATAGTATAAAATCAAACGTATTTTTATATTTAATACGAGTATCATATTGTTATATTTTTCAAAAAGAAATTGAAACCCAGTTACACAATGGACATGTCGTAAAACATAATGAAAAGTAGATAGAAAATACAATCAATGACACGAGCTAAAAGACACATTAGACAACAGACTAAGGTTTGTTTGTTTTTTAAGAGATAAAATGTATGTAGTCTGCGGACCACATCTGCAAACATCTGTAGAAAAAGAGGTGGACCAAACCTCTGTAGTCTGCAAGAAGAAGGCTGTTTGTTTTTTAACGTATGCAAACTTTTAAAATAAACTGGTGGTGGTGTACGGACGGTGGTGGTGGGTGGTGCTGGTGTTGGATGGTGATGGTGGTGGTGATGGACGGTAGTGGGTGGTGAACTGTGGTGGTGATGGACGGTAGTGGATGGTGGACTGTGGTGGTGATGGACGGTGGTGGTGGATGGTAGTGGGTGGTGGACGGAGTTGGTGAACTGTGATGGTGGTGGTGATAGATGATGGTGGTGGGTAGTGGTGTTTAACCCTCTGCAGACCTTAGAATATCTTAGAAGTGGTTGGGCCAAGTCTGCACCAAGAAGAGCACGCACAGACGTTTCTAATGAAACGTCTTTGGAAAAACAAACAGTCTGCGCTTGGCATTGTCTGCGCGTGGTCTGCGCGGCGCAGATTGTAACACCCTGTGTTTCGAAAGTCAAAGTCAAGATTAAAGTCAAAGAAAGAAAAGATTGCTAATTGCGATCTGTCACTCCTTGGTCAACTCCTGTTTTGACTTCTTTGACTTGTAGATAATCTATTTATGTTATCGCGTTAGTTGTATTATGTGGAGTACTTGCTAATAATCGAGGTATAATCGCATATTAATCGCATGTTTAATCGATTTATCACTTATCGCAAACGCATTCGCAACATGAATTATGTGTTCTGGATATTGTTTTACGTGTGTGTGATATTTATGTGTTACTTGTGCATGTTATGTTTATGTTGAGGTGATTAATCGAAATCGCAATCTATCGCATCGCAATCGAATCGAAACACTAAACGCAAGTTGATTTTAGTGGTTGTATGTTAGATATAGTAGTTGGGATTAAAAGTAATCTAACGGGAAATTCTATCGCACCGCTCGCTCAAATCGCATCGCAAAGCTCAACACGCGAATCGAAACGACAAAATTCATCACGCCGGACTCATGGATCGAGTGGCCAACCGACCGAGTGGCCATCCGATCGGATTGCCATCCGATCGGGTTGCCACCCGATCGACCAGCCTTTCTCCTGACTTTCCTTTTTAGGAAACCCTATAAATACCCTTCATATGTCACATCACTTGATGTGACAGCTCTCACTCGACCCAGCTCGCTCCAGCCCACATTTCTCTCGATTTCTATCGATCCTTGTAAGTTTTCAAACTAAATCTTGTACTTTCTTGATCTACACGCACTCCTACACCTTTCTATCTTTCGAATCTTAACTTTTAACCGTGAAATTAGTGGATTTGAGGTGTTCTAAGATGACGTCATCATGGTGTTCTTATGAACTTCATGTTTTGGCTTCAATCCACCAAGAACAACTTAGATCTGGACGATTTTCACACGAATAAACAAAGATCTTGCATAGATCTGAATATATTCATGGTGAAAAGGATTGAAATATGGTTTTCTAACCTTCTTTCAACTCTTTTACACTCAATGCACTCAAACCCAATAGAATAAGAACTAGTTCTGATCTTCTACTCATTCCTAGTGATGTGTTGGTTCTAGATCTGGTTTCTATCAAAGAGACAACTGGTTTCGGGTTAAGCATGAACCATCGGCTCGAACCACGGACAGACCGGACTAGGGTGATTCATGTCCGATCGGACCCCTTGGGGCTTGACGAGGTTCTGTTGCTTAGCACGTACCACATCATCTCGATCAAAATTACAAACTACCGAAAACAACCAAGTGACAGAATGATCAGGCTGTCGGGACGGATTGACGTCCGATCGGATTACCACCCGATCGACCGGCCATCCGATCAGGTTGCACAACGGTTCCACGCTTAAACTTTATTCAAGACATTCAAGGATCTGAACGTTGAACGGATTACCACCCGATCGAGTGACCGTCCGATCATGTGACGTTTGGGACTTTGATACTTAATCAATTTTCAACATGTTAAATGCATATGGATTGCCACCCGATCGGATAGCCATCTGATCGAGTGACCGTCCTGCTGTGAACTTGTTTTCAAACTGAGAAGCCTCGCCAATCGGATTGCTGTCCGATTGAACGACCGTTCGATCGACCGACCTGAAGGGTAGAGATACTTCTCTATTTTCAAAATGCTACAATGAAAACTTCAAAGTACAAACCATCATACACAAACACATACTCACCAAACGAGGTGTCAATCCAATCAAATGGTCATCCAATCGGATGACCATCCGAACGGATTGTCACCCGATCGACTGGCCATCCAATAGGATTGCCATCCGATCGGATTACCATCCGATCCTTGGTACACCTATACCGTTTTGCACGCCGCTCATCTTTTATAATATCGTTAACTGTTCAGGCTAAACTTGCTCTAGCGCTCCCTTCAATCCATTAACTCTATCGCTGTGAGTATACTCAAACCCTTTTTGCTTTATGCACTTTTGGGTGTTACATACGTTACTTATTCTAAATCACATCAAACACACTACGCAATACTTTACCGCTAACCGCTACTGCATGTTATGCGTGACTCGATAAATGCTTGTTTGTTATGTTTACACATAGATTGCTGTCTACCTGCCTTAGCAACGATAGTACTATAGTTTAGACTCAGCACCTATTCACTCAGGGGTTGTTAAGGACAACTAATCACATGATTCGCAATGGTGAATATGTGTTACGAACTGCATTACGCAGTCAACTCGCAGTCATTGGTATTGATAGGATCATGTCGATAACTTACATGCTTCACATCACACGTTGTACGTGCTGGTTATGCGTAAACGATTTCGAACTCTATTATGCTATTATCAAACTTGTATGCTCACCTTTACACTATTTGTATTGACTTTTACTTTAACGTATGTGACAGGTGCTTAAGATGCTAGGATGCCTTGTTTGCTGTGTGATGAAATCGAGGCTAGCAAAGAGTCTAGAAATGAATAAACAATCTATCTATATTGAAATCTGAGTTGTCGGATCAGTACTTGTTTATGAGACAATTATTTGTAATAACTGTTTTATTTGGATATGTTATGGTATGGTATGGGACATGACGTTTTAAATATCTGGTAATTAATAGTTGTTATGGATACTCATGGACAATCTGTTTCGCTCAGTACCGCGCCTCGATGATTCCGCCATCGGTTGGGGTGTGACACGGATAGAAGTGCCTGTGCAGAGTTTTTCAGAAAAAACAAACAGCACCTAAAACACAATGGACATAACATATAACACAATTAACCTAACATATAACACAATAAGTATCAAACTAAAAATTGCAATGGAAAGTAAACTAAACATATGATGAAAGAAGATGAAAGACACAATTGATAACATCAGATAAAAGACACAATGGACAATAGACTAAAACACAATAGACAACAGACTAAAAACACAATGAACAATCGATTAAACACAATGACCTGACCCTATAACATAATGTATAGAAAAACCAGATACAATACCATCTTCATTGTGTCATACATTGTGTTATAGGTTCCGATAAAAACACAATGGATACAATCCAAATTAACATTGTGTTATAAGTTTTGATAATAACACAATGTATAGAAACCCTGGTAAGAACGCAATGACCAAAACCCAGCTGAAAGACACAATGAGCAGAACATTTAACATAATACCAAAAAAAAAAAAAAAACTCGGTTAAAATGATTTTTTTATTTTATTTTTATATAACGATATCATACTCATATTAAAAATAAAAAATGTTCGTTATTATGGTGAAATTTTCTTTTAAAAGAATTTCGTTTGAAAAAAGTTATGGACGTTTTAAATTGACGGAGGAATTGACATGTGCCTTACATGTGAAGAGAGAAAGTTCTAAATGTAGGATCTCCTTTATACACTTCCATTATAATCTTTTCCCTAAAACTAACATCAACTCTTCAAATCCAAGATCAATGGATTATAATCCTTCTGACCCTTCTTACTTATTTTACCCTTTTTATTTGATCTTAATCCAACACACTTAATATAAACTATTTGCGATGTTTCATGTTAAAGTATGTAACTTGTTATACTTGTACATTTTAAGTTTGGTCTAAACCATGACCGTCACAAATTTTTTTTATAACTTTTATTTTAATGGTACAACTATGCTTTGGAACTTGTTCGCAGGTGCAACCGTCACAAATTTTTTTTATAACTTTTATTTTAATGGTACAACTATGCTTTGGAACTTGTTCGCAGGTGCAATATTGGACTAAACGAAACCGGTTTGCCGGTTCAAACGAGTTATATAGGAAAAACCGTCGTTCAATCCAAGACTAAATACCCAATTTAATCCGGGTCTTATCGTACCGGACTCACCATCGGTAAACGATTGAACTGGTATAACCGGCCGATTCAAACCGGTTTTTAAAATATTGGTTATAATCAATTTGCAAACCTTATCTTTTCATTAAAAATTTGACACGTAATGTTATAAATTTAGTAATTATTGTTTTGATTAAACTGCAAACCATCAAATTTATATCAATAGCTCCGGCTTTGATCAAATTTATATCAAGCTAACTTGGGTTGTTCGAATTTAAATCCGAGCTGAAAGTTTAAGCTAAACTCAGCTTGGCCTGGTTTTACAAAGCAAATTTAATAAACACAAGTTCAATATCAACATCTTTCCTAGGATCTTTTGAGACCGGCAGTTCATAAGTTTTTATAAGATTATAATATAAACCATTTTAGCAGTTTATAAATTTTTATAAGATTATAATCTAATAATCCATTTTAGCATATTAATTGAAATCTACATATGAATATCATCAAACTTCACATGTAACAGATCGATCTGTCTGTTCAATTTTCTTTGTAGTTTTGGGATGTGTGTATGAATATTATAAAAAAGTAGTAACTTTTATTGAAAGGCAAGTTTTTTAATCATCTTGTACGTCAAGCTTGAACCAAAAACCTTTAAATCTAAGTGTTTTTTTTTTTTTAACAACGAAACTTCTATATAAATATAGAAACGGGTCAGCCAGACACCGAAACACCCAATTATAATTTCATGTCTTAAGACCATGTGTAGTGGTGGGTAAACTTATACCACTCCTTGGACATTATCATTATGGGGTTTGTTGTTAAAAAGGGGTATAGTGATATAATGTCTCATATTGTCCCTTGCAATGATTACTCATTATTTATTATTATTATTATTATTATTATTATTATTCAAAAATTAAAAGAAATAATATTTCACTAAATAAATTAAAATTGCATTACCATTAACTAAAATACTTAAAATAAAAAATCGACGAATGCTTAAAAATATAGCTCTAAAGTATCCGTATTTGTCACGGATTGTTGCCTACGCATTTGAGCTTGGAGCAACGCTTCTCCATGGAGGTGATCGATCGGTTTAGATATAAACTCGATGTCTTTCTCCATTTGCCTAACTTCTTGGACCGTGACGGACTTTTTGTTTTCGACGTTATTGTTTCCAAACGCCTAGGGCAATGGTCTTTATATCTTAAAGTCGTCGGTTCATATCTTTGAAATCTTGTTTCCTTTCGACACCCGTCTAAGACGATTCCGCCCTTCCCCCCTTTTTCCCACTTCTTCTACCGGGCGGTCAGGGCAACTCCACTTCCTCATCCTCGTCATCCTCATTAATATTAATTGGATTGTTTAAATCGAAGTTTTGAGCATCGGAAGCGGGTATTTATGGATCAACCGAAGAGGAGGTTTTGGACCGTTTTGCTTTACGCCTACTACTAGACGTCATGGTCAGTATGTTAGCCCATTTAGGGCTTCCATGTAGAAGCTCCTAACACTTCATGTATGCGAATATCCCTCTCTTTGTGTTGAACTCCTCCAACACTTTTGCTAATATATCCGCATCGCTTTGACCGCTACCCCAATTGTCCCTCGTGCATTTGAAAACTTTTTGAAATGCATGCCATTTGCATTTGCATTTATATCGATCAATTTGCTTGATATCGAATCCTTGTCCCGATGTTTCCTTTTACCCATGGCCTTAAAAAAGGTTTCTTGAATTTTAATCCAAAAAAGGGGTAGTATTTGACAGTTGGCTACAAAAATTAGAACATATATATTATTATACTATTTAAAAATTACAACTTAAAGATATAACACATACCAACTTCGGGATCCTCCTCACACGGGGAGTGGTAGGGTCCTTTTTTATGCGAGTATTTTCGACGTTCAGAGCCCACAGGTTCGCGCTCCGGTTGTGTCTTCGGCACCGTCTCGATCTCGATCTCGGGTTCGGCTTCTGATGATTGTCATTAGGGTCATGCAAAAACAAAAAAAAAACGATGTAGATAGCGTAAGTAGGGTATCGTATCCATGGGGAATTTGTGGTCAATGTTGTTCCATTATTCTCCTAATTTGGGGGTTTGCTTGATTGATTACAAAGACACGAAAATTAATTAAGAAAGTTGTTATCAAGATGAGAAAAAGTAATCTGCACCCGGAATCCCGATTACCCGTTTTAACACAAAAACACGTTTATCGATTCATAACACCACATAGACATGGCCTTAGAATTAATGATTTTGATTAATTATTAGGGATAGTTTTTAAGATTCACTATAACAACCTAATAACCCGTTTGATTATACCAATTACCCACCAATTTACAAACCCGCCAACGATGCAAGGAAATCGCCAATACCCTTGATAAACGATAAACAATTCAAATATAATAAATGTTTCACAAAATCAACACAAGTAGTTAAAATTACCAATTAATAAGAATCAGAAAACAAAGTCTAGTGCAAAACAAAGCAATCGTTCATCCGGGCGGAAGCCACGAGAAGATCAGTTGTGCATTAAAGTCATCACAGCTTCAGTTATCATCGGGATATGATCTAACTTGAAGAAACAACTCAGAAAATGAAAGAATACTACGAAAATTGCCTAAAATCGCCTTTGGGTTCGCTCTGACGGCTGGGAATGGAATGGGGAAGTTTCCATGCATAATTAGGTAAAAACCAAAAATCCACCGCCATACGTTGTCATGCCACGTGTCAGAACCACTCTGCTCCCTCGTGTGGTGCGAGGGATTCAATTTTGACTTTTGTTAACTTGGTGTTTGTTATGCCACGCGTCAGACCCACTCTGCTCCCTCGCGTGGCGCAAGGAAGTCATGTTTCCAGAACTTGTGTTGTAGGTCCCGTGTTGACCTGTCGAACCCGTTTTCCAGCTTGGATGCTCATTTTTCCTCGTTTAGACCCCGTTAAACCTGAAAAACCCAACACGTGATAAGCACATATACCAATACGAATAAAAACACTTAAATACTTACAACTGACATAAAACTATACAAAATACAACGTTTTTGCACACACACATCACATCCCCACACTTATCTTCTTACGTCCCGAAAAAATTATCTGCGATGGAATCACAATCAGAAACATCAGTTTTCGATCTATGCAGTTGTCTTATAAACAAATCAAAGCACATGTTAACCAAGATTGCAGGCATATGATCCACCTAAACCCCCGCCGGTTTCCAAGCCCTTATTCATAATTCATTATGTTCAAGTGAATTATTCATCTATGGATCCCACACTTAAAAGACCACAACGCTACCTAATCCCACTTCAAGCTTATCAGGTTAAAAGATAAATATCTACCGTCTTATATAAAAAAACTCTTATGTAATTCCGATTAAATTTATGATGGATAATGGATGATGTTATGAGCTTCGACATGCTTTTGCTTATGATTAGCTTAAAGGACATACTCCACCCGAGTCACCATCCCAATGGTTAATGCCATAAGCTTGACTTATTTATCATTTTTTCTAACTCCACCTAGAGGATATGTACCACCCGAGTCACCATTCCAGTGGCAATACTATAGGCTTTGTCAATACACAACTAGCTTAAATAAATGGATGGATGAAATATTTTTTTCGTGCGCCACCTAATTTCAGATTTATTTTCATAAAAAGAAAGAGATGTGTCATTTAATTGGAATATTTATAAGATTTTAATTTATTACAATACCCCTTATTCTTTCCAAAGTTTCGGCTTTGCTATAGCTCCTAAGGTGAGAACCCGCAAGACTCCTAATATATATGTATATTATATCAATCCTAAGGAACCTTTCAACCGGTTAGGCCTACCCACATATCCTAAGTTAGATTCATGCTCGACCATTTCGTTATCTTCTATATATATAATAATTGAAAGACCGACAAACTGATTATACCAATCATCTTCCATTTTTATTGCAAAATCTTGCCCGGACATTTTCAATTTTTTTTCGATTTTCGATTTTTTTTTATTTTTCAATTTTTTTCGACCGGACTTGGACACAACTAGACACTAGTTTCCCCTCCCCACACTTTGAATCTGATGTTGTCCTCAATGGAGCAAGAAACTATGACTCTAACTAAAATCGAAAAATAAAAATGTACAAGAAGTTGGAACAAACTCCCCAGTTTAAAGCAGTAGGATCCTCGTGAATGTTCCACAATAACCGTATAGCATTTCTTTCACGACTGCATTCGACATGGGATGCTATTCTTCAAAGAATATTCGAATCCCTACGCCCAAATGGCGATTGAGTACGGACAGAATGATCAAACCCTGCAAAATAAAGCTCACATGCTCCCAAACACGTTAAACTGACTCAAAGAAATTAAAAATAAAAAATATAATTGAAAAGACTCAAATTTCACAACTCAACATACAATTTAGGGTATTTTCATTTAAAAGCTTTTCAATCTTTTCCCTGCCCTTCCCCTTAAAAATAGTGAATTATCCTCAATTGCACCAAAGCATAGCAAAAACTTCCTCAGACTTCCCCACACTTGTTCGATTTCCCAGAACGTATAAACACTCAAAAACAAAAAATAAAAAAGGAGAAAGAAACCTTAGGCTGCCTCATAAGAGCGCAAAGTTTTAAATCTTCAGCCAGATCATACCTGGTATTCTCAAGGCGGTTCAAAAGCATGCTTACCTCCAGACTTCTCTAAGTGATTTGGTGTAATAGCCCGAAAACGGGTTTGGTAATCAAACCACGTTAATACTAAAAGACATGTAAAGTACCGTTGGTGGTAAAATTAACCCGGTAAATATTAGGATTTAAACAAACAAACCTAATATTATATAAAAGTTGAACGAAAGCTTTTGAGGAAATACAGTTTATAAAAGGCCTAAGTTAACGGGACTTAAAATAAAACGAGTTGTAAGCTCCCCAAACCCACTAAGTTAACTAGGAATGTTTAACCTAGTTAATAAGAGGGAATATTGTTGGAAATAAGTAGGTTGTAGCCTACTTAATTACTAACCAAACATGAGGGGACAAAGTTGGATAACTTGAAAGTTTAATTATAAAAACTTAAAACAAAAACACACACACACACACACACACACTAAGTGTGTGTGTGTGTGTGTTCTGGACGTTCAAAGGAAGTTCTCATGGAGCTTAAACCCTAGTTATACAAAATCATCAAATTGAAGGGCTAAACAAAGCTCAAATTCACAATTAAACGTGAATTAATGATCACCCAAGTTAGGGGATCATAAGGTATGTAAAATTTTGATGATTCTTGAAGTTGTGAAAATTGATGAATAGCATAATCGCGAATTATGTATGAATTATAGAAGCTATGGCTGAATTAGTGATGTATACATGCTTAGGAACAAAACCCTAAGTGAAAATTATACATATATTGCCATGAATTGAATGTTAAAATGATTTACCACGCTAGGATAAGTGGGTTTTAATCATATGATAAAATTGATGATATAATTATGATTAGAATCATCATACATAATATTAATAACAAGATACTTGAACAATTTAGGTGTTTGAGTACATAAATCATACTTGCCATGAAATGGGTTTTGTATAATAAGATAAAAATGATGATATATTCATGTTAAAATGATCTTTGATATCATCATGTGTTAAGAATGATTAATGTTGTGTTAATTCAATGAATTATGGTTACAAAAACTTGTTTATAAAGTGGATAAAACGGTAGCATAAGAATGATGCTTACTGGATAATTGACCAAGTAATTAAACGAGTAGTTGAGCTACATCGTGTAATTACTTACGTTAATAGGCAGTTGATTTTAAAAAGTCAAACTAACCAATAATACTATCGAATGATAATTTCGACATAAAAACTGTAAGATGGAATGGTCGGGATTGATTATGACTAATCTAACCATCTTACAAATTACAATGATAGTTTGACGCTTAACAAGCTAGGTGGAAGCTTGGGAAGGAAGCGGGTCAAACAAATCGAGTATGAAGGAAAAGTATAATTTGGATGCAAGGTAAGTAAAGCTTACACTCCTTTTAAATTTGTAAAATATTCCTTTAGCATATTGATTACGAAAAAGATAATTTAGTAATTGAAAAGTGATGTTCCGACGTGTAGTCGTACGGAACAAGATAAGCGAAAATGATAAGAAACCATATCGATGGTTAAAAAGGAGTAAATCGGTAATTCGGTCATATAATGACGAATAGACAATGAGTTTAAATGGTTAGCTTATAAGGTAAGCCAAAATAAATAATAAGGGTAAAACGTTAATTCGGTCACATGATGACAATAAACCCTAGTTTTTGAAAGACACTTTATGGCATAAGCCATGATGGGTCAAAAAGGAATTAAGAAATAATTTATAAGTAATATGAACGTACGGTGTAAACCGGAGCGAGTCATGTGGATGGGATGGTAAATAAATATCATCTCGCAATGATAAATGGTCACTTAGACCAAATGGGTCAAAAGGTGAAGATATCACCCTTTGACAATATCGACTAATGATTATTTGTCGAGTTATATGCTTACAGGAGTAAATATTGAATGGATATTTGCATCGCTATTAATTAGCGGTTATTAAAGCAAGATATTAAAACGGATCTATACTATGATCCGAGCCAGGTATGTATAAGTAATATTATAGCAAAGATGTGCAATTTTGGTCAAATATATTGTTGAAAGTCCTTCGTCATAAAAGAAGGGCTAAAGTTGACCAAAATGCCCTTGATCGATAAACCAAGCAAACGACCCTTATGGGTTGTTTAGAAATGCATGATCCTTGCGAGTCAAATGCCTTGAAATGAGTCTTTTTCGTAAAAGACAAACCGAGGGGTATTACTCGGAATAAATAGTTTACCAAATTAAATCCCCCACAAATATAGTTGTGGTAGAAGACCAATCGACATGTAAATGTGGAAATATGATGCAAATAAGGAATGAGCGTGCTTTAAGCTCAAAGGTACTTAAATCCCTTAACGGGTCAAAATAAGCATATACGCATAAACAGGTTAAGGATGCATAAAAACCCGTGATTTGAACCCAATATAATAGGAAACAGTTATAACATGATGTTCATGATAATTTGTATGCAACAAACAAGTTTGTTTGATAAAAACATGAACAAGTCAAAAATTTAGTAGAAACATATAAAGCCGAAGGCTTAAAAACTTAGAAAATTGTGAATCCGGATGTTGGATTTTAACTAAATGTGATGGAAAAATCAATTTACGATCACGTAGGAAGAAACGTGACGTAGATCGGATCAATATCGAACAAGTTATGCTTGTTTTCGTAAAAAAAACTAGCTGGGCTGAATAAATGCAGGTCTGCATTGGAAAATTATGTCTATACGCAGTTCTCGCACCACACGACGAGAAACAAAATCTTGGTTGCGGCCCGCAAGCACCGTCACGTCACGCGACAAACTCACCTCACTCCCGTCGCGGCACGTAGGGGTGTGTAAAAAACCGAATTAACCGAACCATAACCGAATTAACCGACAAAACCAAACCAAAAAAACGGTGGGTCAGTTAATGGTTTTTTTTTAAACCGAAAGTAGCGGGTCGGTTATGGTTATCATTTTTTCCATACCCACCATAACCGAACCGAACCGACATGTAATAAATCTTTGTAGGATTTAGGACTTTTCACTATATTTTTAATATTTGATGTTTTTGACTGAAGATTTTTAGTACTTATGGGGTTTTTTATATGATTTTGTGGTTTTGGTTGAATGTTTATTTAAATTTATGGAATGTTTATATCACTTTACTTGAATATTTAATAATAATTGGTATTAATATTATAGATTATATGTATTTTTTAATACTATCTAATATACTAATATATACAAATATGCAATAACAATTTATTCATCTTAAAAAAATTCAGCTATTTTTACCTAAGCTAAATACACGGTTAACCACCCATAATCGACCCGCTATAACCATCAAAACCGAATAACCATAACCACCATAACCGATCGGTTATGGTTATCCAATAACCGACATCGCGGTTATGGTTATGGTTTTTTGTCAAAACCGACCCATGCACACCCCTAGCGGCACGTGACGGTTAAAAAGTCTGAAAATTGTTGTTGTTCAACTGTTTTGACATTACGAACTCGTTACCAGATTTTAACGTTAATATAACTAACTCATTTAATGTTTTATGAAATGTAAGTATAATGTAAGGTACCGAAGTACGATCAAGCTCAACGAAGAACCAAACACGATCAAGATTCAAGCTTCCACGTTATGTTTCGTCGTCACGTTTTTAAACGACGGATGTGTATATAAAATGTTGAAACCTTTTAATTCTTAAAAGGTTTTAAGAAATCTGTATTTTGTAAAGTAAGCGTAATTACACCTCTGAAAAAAATTTCTAGATCCGCCACTCCTCTTTGAATACCAATAGACTTACCAAACCCACCAAAACATGAATAATTCTTGTTCAGTGTTTCTCTGAGTTCTTTCTCTTTCTTTTTGTGTTTCATTTGGAGCATTATCTTCCATTTTCGATGCATCTTCAACTTCTGAAGATTTCATGACATGTCTTCAATCCAACTCCAACAATGTCACCACCATCTCTCAACTCATTTTCACCCCGGTCAACACTTCTTACTTCCTGCAAATCTTATTTTTTTTCTCCTTTTTCGACACTTTGGAAAAAGTCGAGTTGGTAATCATTGAGTGCACATACGAAGTTTTCTAGAGATTAGATACAATAAAAATGTTGGAAATTTTGTGAAAATAGTATTTTCACAAATATAGGAAAATGATTTTTTCTTATTTTGAACTAGAAATAAGTATAAGAAAATGAGCGGGTTTTATATATTTATTTGTGGGTTTCTGTTCTATGTTGAAAATGCTTCGCAACGAACTAAACCACGTCCAAAACGGAGCTAAGATGAATGAGATATCGATGCTCAAAGTTTGGTGTTTGAAACATTAAATACTGAAACAAAAGGGAAAGTGGCACATTGTCCCACATAGGTGGAGAGATGGAATTTAAATGGGTATTTAAGTGGGAACTCTCCATCCTTAATGTTTCATGGAATCACACACTAAGTGTACTCGGGAAGGGTGCGGAGCAGGAGCACCCTAACTCGCACACGCGCGCGTGGCGTGGGCGATGAGGCACAATGGGGCGCTTTGATGACGAACTTTGCATTGCGCATCGCCGCGAGCCGTCTTTGTATTTTTGAACACGTGCGCGTGGTGGAGCACAGGGTTGCAAAGACCAGGTGGTTGGTGACATGACAAGCAGGCGCGCGCGCGCGGGTACGAGGCGCATGACGTGGCAGTCATGCGCATTCGCACGCGAGTACACGTGGCAGGAAGGCGCGCTGTTGCGCGCAGAAGCTTCCAACATTTATTGACAGTGCAGTTACAGTTCAGCATTCATTCGAAACTGATGAGTCAACGATTTTGACTGAGAATTAAATGACGAATTAAATTGCATTGAAGACATTTAATGCACTTTAATTCTCTCCTTTAATTCATTTTGGCTGTTTCGAATCAGAGGCGGCTGTACAAATACAGCCTCATGGTCACTGCAGAAGTACACCAGCAACACAACAGCATATGCAAACAATCTTCTTCACTCTACTGATCTTCTTCTTGCTCTCTTCAAGGTAGCCTTCGGGTTATAGGCCAGCTCCGGCAGTACTACTGCTCGGGCTGTTGTACCCTAAGAAACAAAACGAGTACTCCTGAGAGACTCGGAATTTGTTTTAAGTCAAGCGTGTTGAACACGTGACTCGGCCATCTTGTATTTCTATTTCTTCTCCATTTCTTGTATTTCATTTTATTTCAGTCGTAATTGTAATAGTTTTTCCAACTTTCTTTATTTCTGTATTGTAATCTTATAATAAAATTTGTTTATTTTATTTATTTACGCAAACGGTTTAAAAAAAACTGCAAGTGACTAATTTTGAAAGTAGAGATAAGATACAATAAAAAAAACTTCAAGTGACTAATTGATAATAAACAAGAGCAACATAGAGATGATCAACAAAGGTTTTGCGGGTGTCTTCACCTCGGAAACTCAAGAACACATCGTACTTGAACCTCTTTTGAACTGATGAAGTAGAAGCCATTGAATGGATCGAATGGAATGGAATGAAATATTGATTAATTGGGGAGTAAACTGCCATTTTGGTCCCTGTGGTTTGGGCACTTTTGCCATTTTAGTACAAATCTCAAAATTTTTAAATCTGGGTCCATGTGGTTTCACTTTTATTGCCATTTTAGTCCAAAATTCAAAACCCCCCTATTTTGACTGTTGAAAGCTGCTTTTTTGTCTTTTTGTTCAGGGGCAAATTGGTCATTTTATAAGTTATTATAACAAATTATTAATTATTAAACACTAAATAAAACTAAACCCTATAAAAGATCTGAACAATCTTCATCTTCCCCAAATGCCCCAAAACCCTCACTCCCCCTCCACCACCACCACCCACAGCCACCAGCACCACCACTAAGCTCCGCCGCACCTTTCTTCACCCAGCCTCTAATAACCACTTTCTCTCTCAACAACCAGCCTCTAATAACCATCACCGAGAACTCATCCGCCACCTACCTATAAAAGAACAAATATGTCTTCATCTTCCCCAAACCCAACAAAATCAAACAAGCATTCATATCCACCCTCAACACAATATCATACCCCTTTTCCATATAATCCCAATACAACAATGCATACTCCAATAGTTAATCATTTTCCACCATTGTTAAAACAATCTCACCTGAAAACGACTATCTTAACCGAATGAAGAACCCATTTATGATTACAAAGTCCGGTACAATTCCGTCTGGTCGCCGGTTTCCACAGCCGGAACCACCATCTCCAACAAAAAACCACCGTTTCTGACAAAAACCAGAACCAGCATCTCGATCTATTCAGTCACAAATCAAGTCCCTTTGAAACTCATCGATTCATACGTCTCAGCTCGCTATCACTAATTTTGCTCCGACGACGTTGACAACAGCCGCACCTAGTTCTTCTCTGTGATGGGGTTTTTGGATGATTTGGATATATGAACTGATTATTGATGATTTTGTGGATTATCTGTTCTTTTATAGGAAGTAGGCGGTTGTGGGTGGTGGTGGTGGAGGGGGGGTGAGGGTTTTGGGGCATGTGGGGAAGATGAAGATTGTTCAGATCTTTTATAGGGGTTAGTTTTATTTAGTGTTTAATAATTTGTTATAATAACTTATAAAATAACCAATTTACCCCTGAACAAAAAGACAAAAAATGCAACCTTCAACAGTCAAAATAAGGGGTTTTTGAATTTTGGACTAAAATGGGAATAAAAGTGAAATCACAGGGACCCAGATTTAAAAAGTTTGAGATTTAGACTAAAATGACAAAAATGCCCAAACTACATGGACCAAAATGGCAGTTGCCGAATGGAAAAAAGAGATGAAGAACCATCATCAGGAGGAGTTAGATATTTTGTTTGGAAAGAAGAAAAAGTACATGCAATTACGTGGACAACCTACAGCCTCTTATTTGGTCAAGAAAAAAGATAAGATTTTCATAATTTGAAATTTCAACGAAAATGATAGGAAGTTCCACAAAACTGTACATTGTTAAAATTTTCAAACTCCTGAAGCATAATAAATTACAAAAAAAAAAAAAAAAAAATACTTGAAAAGTAAATGTTTATAATCTATGTTCCACTTAGCTAACACTACGTAACAAACTCTTAAGGTTTCAGAAAAAAAAAGCGACAAACTAAAGGCCTAAGGTTGATTAGATTTATCGGACCGGCTAACACATATCAGGGCGACCGAAGAAACTTAAAAACAGACTTATCACTGACTAAACTGAGAACAGACGCTTTGATTTTTAGTTTTGGGAATAATCCGATACTTGGTTCATTTCAGTGGCACACTTCAAAAAATAAATTTAACGAAACAGAAGTAATCGTCAATTTTTTTATTTGATGCTTAATCTAAGGCTATGTATTGCTTTAACATACTTGATTACGTTGCTTTGTGGAGTACATGTCCTACATGGATTTTAACATTTTGTTGTTATTAGATATCGCATACATTGGCTAAAGATTGGGACTATCTTCTATTTTTATTTACTGATTGCCTTTCCTTTGTTTTAGGGATTGTTTGTTAGTTTCCTTTCTTTACTTTTTCCTAAGTGTATTTATATGGCTCTTAGCGAGGGGCGGACCTGGAAATTATTTATTGGGGGTGCGGATGAGACGTTCAACCATATTTTCAAGGGGTGCGATCCGGTTTTTTTTGCCTAAATAATACACTAATTCTTTTTTCGAGGGGTGCGGCCGCCCACCCACGACTGTGGGTAGGTCCGCCACTACTCTTAGCCTTGATTGATATTCAACTAGTAATATTCACCGCGTGTTACGGCAGATCTACGGAATTATCAGTTCGATTTATAATGGGATCGGTATGGTATCGGCATTCGATATAGTAACCAAAAGATTAAACCAAAAAATAAACGAATATCGGTTCCAATAATAATGATACATGTATCAATGTTGTTCGGTTGAAATCGACAGGGCATTGATGTTGCAATGGTCAAAAGACGAAAACCATAAAAACGAATATCGGTTCCAATAATAACGATACCAGTACCAATGTTGTTCGGTTGAAATCGACAGGGCATTGATGTTGCTAGGACGGTGTCATTTTAGTTAGTCACGGTAAGGGTATGGTACCAACACTCGCTAAAAATAAGCATGTCGCAACATTATAGTCGAAGTTGTTAAAATGGTATTGGTTTGGTTCGTCACAATAAAAAAAAACAATTACATTTTACCCGTTCGATTCAAACAAAACTTATATTTAAATATTGATAAAAATAAGCATATCACAACATTATAGTCGAAATTTTATAAGACATTACTTGTATTATTAAAATAATGTAAAAGATAAACGGCGTCCACATATAATAAATACTAAAGCGTAGATAAAAAATAGACACGGCGTAACTCCATAATCAAAATTTTAGAAAACATCATATCATAAAAGTTATAATAGAAAAACAAATTATGTTTAATTAATATAAAAATAATTAAAAGCTAGAAAAAAAATATAATAGCATATATAATATCAATATTGTTTACTGTTCATCAACCCTTTCTTTTAATTAGGTAACTAGTTAATGCCCCGCCTGTGTTGCGGGGCGATGGCCGAATAATTCTCAATCAATTAAAAAAACACTATTATAGTTTTGTTAGAAAAAAAACTAAAACAATGACAAGACCGTAGTTCTGAGCTCAGGTCAAAACTGTAGTTTGTCAGGATTAATGAGCGACTGTTAGGCAGCTCCTTGACATGAAAAAAAATTAAATCCAGTCACCTAATAAAAAAACACTTTTATAGTTTTGCTAAAAAAACTAAAACGATAGCAATACTGTAATTTGAACCGAGGGCAAAGTTGTATTTGGTAAAATCGTAATTTGTCAAAACTTAAAGTGATGACAATACTATAAATTTAAACCAGAGACAAAATCGTAATATAATTTTGCACTAAGGACAAAATCATAATTTTAAGCTGGGGACAAAACTATATTTTTAATTTGAACTGAGGCAAAATCAAAATTTTGAGTTGGGGGGGGGGCAAAAGCATACTTTTATTTTTTATTTATTTATTTATTTTTTTGGTAAAGGGATTACCCCGGTAATTGTATTACTATCAATAAAAACAAGTAGAGAGGTTGAAATCCCCCTAGTTCTTATATGAGACAAACCACATATAAGTGGACAAATAAACTTCCAAAGACACCAAACCATCTAAGTTCTAGTTACAGACATGACACTACTCAGTTTCAAATCTATCAGCAGCATCTAGCTTCCAGTCTTCTAAGAACGATTGCACCCGAGCACTTCTCTTAAACTTGAACGACATCAACTTCATACGCGAAATCTTATTTTGAACCGGGCAAAAACATCATTTTAAACCAAAGGCGAAATCATAATTTTTGAAATGGGGCGAAAATGCAAAATCCTCATTTTTAGTTTGGGGCAAAAGAAAAATTTATTTTGAACTCGGGCAAAAAATGTAATTGTAATATGGGGATACAATCATAATTTGGAACCGAGGGTAAAATCGTAATTTTGAGCGAGGGACAAAAACATAATTTTATTTTGAAGTGGGGGCACAAACGTAATTTTATTTTAAATTAAGGACGAAACCGTAATTTTAAAACGAATATAAAACAATAAAATGGGTGGTCGAATATGGAAGTGCCCGAGGGCAAAATCGTAATTTTGAGCGAGGGAAAAAAAACATAATTTTATTTTGAAGCGGAGGCACAAACGTAATTTTATTTTAAATTAAGGACGAAACCGTAATTTTAAAACGAATATAAAACAATAAAATGGTTAGTCGAATAGGGAAGTGCCCGAGGGCAAAATCGTAATTTTGAGCGAGGGAAAAAAACATAATTTTATTTTGGCGGGGGCACAAACGTAATTTTATTTTAAATTAAGGACGAAACCGAAATTTTAAAACGAATATAAAACAATAAAATGGTTGGTCGAATAGGGAAGTGCCATACAGCTGCGTGGCACTATTCCCCTAACTTGCTTTTTGTATATGTAGGAATCTAGTTGATGCCACGCCCGCGTTGTGGGGCGATGGCCGAATAATTCTCAATCAATTAAAAAAAGACTACTATAATTTTGCTAGAAAAAAAAACCGATGATAAGATCGTAATTTTGTGCTCAGGGTAAAACAATAATTTTTCAGGACTAATGAGCCAGTGTTAGGCAGCTCCTTGACACGGAAAAAAATTAAATCGAGTAAAGCAATAAAAAAAACATTTATAGTTTTGCTAAAAAACTAAAACGATGGGAAAAACGTAATTTTTAACTGAGGGCGAAATCATAATTTTAATTCGGGGATAAATCGTAAATTAAATGGACCAACGGGGGAGTGCCAGGAAGCTGTCGGCACGACTGTAATTTTACACTAGGGGCAAACTTGTAATGTCACCAGGAAAACAAACAAAAACTATGGGGGAAAATGTAAATTTAAGTTGAGAGCAAAATTGTAACTTGCCTGTGAGAAAAAAAAAACTAATGGCAAAATTATAAATTTATACGGGGCAAAATCGTAATTTTGAACTGAGGGCAAAATTAGAATTTTTAGCTGGGAGCAAAAGCGTAAATTTATTTTTAAGTGGGGGTAAAAACATAATTTTGAACTGATGGGAAAATCGTAATTTAAACGGGAAAAAAAAACTAATGGCAAAACTGTAAATTGAAACGGGGCAAAATCGTAATTTTTAACCGGGGGCAAAATTGAAATATTTACCTGGGAGCGAAAGCGTAAATTTATTTTTAAATTGGGGCAAAAATATAAATTTGAACTGATGGTAAAATCGTAATTTTAAAGCGGGATAAAATCGTAAATTTGTTAGGCCAATAGGATTGCCGCCCATTTAGCCCAATGAAGGGCCACAACTATTACCGTGTCCGCACCGACACTTGGTTTTGTTGTTGTTGAAAATATGTATAATGAATGGACCCTGGCGGCTACGCACAATTGTAGTAAACAATTGTAATTGGCAATAACTAGGAGTCAAGTGTCAATTTCTTTTGTGTTTGGAGCCTAGAGCCTTATATTATAATAATCTAAACTGTTTTTTATTTTTATAAATTGTAATCAAGCTGTTAAGTACTTAAGTTCGAAGGAAAATATTTATATAACAATTTGCAAGTCATAAATCATAAAATTTTTTATTGAAAGTTTGATACATCACGTTATAATTGAAGTAATTGTTGTTATAGTCATGGTTGTAAAAGTCGCTAGGCGCTCCCTAGTCGGTCGACCAGGGAGTTGAGAGTACTCGGCCTAGGCGGAGAGTACACGAGGAGTACTCGGAGATGAAAAATTATAAAGAAATTAGTTTTCGGAAATGAAATATATGTCAAATAACATAAATTTACTAATATTTATAACAAAATACGTGAAATTGATATTCATTCTTTAATATGATAGGAATAGAAATTATATTTTATTTTATTTTAAGTCAAACTCGGTCCGAGTTGACCTACTAGATCCAATTTTGGCCAATGTTGACCGCATTTGATTGATTCCGAGTAATTAGTCGGAGTTGAAGAAAGTCGCCTCGGCAGCCTACCTTGTAGCGACTACTCGGGGTGTACTCGGCCTTGGAGACCTTGTTTTACAACCATGGTTATAGTCAATGTTTTAAAAACCGGTGTAACCATATTGGAATGGACTTAGAAATGGTTTAACCAGTTGTATCGGGTTATGCCGGAAAGTTCAACCGGTTAACCTTATAATTTTATTAAAATACTACTTCAACTTAAATAATAATCTAAAAGTACATAATTTCATAATAAAAAATAAAGCTTCTAACCAATTAAACTGAGTGTTGAATACATCAAGTTTATAATCACTTAAAAGATGAAATTTACTTGGTAAACAAAGATTATTATATATTAGTCATCATACACTGATGTACACATGATCAATATTTAATGCTCTAAACGAAAAAAAAAAAAATCATTTTTAGATGCAACTATAACAATTAACAAGCTTAGGGTTGACTTATAATATACTTTAAATAAACAAAGATTATTATATATTAGTCATCATACACTGATGTACACATGATCAATATTTAATGTTCTAAACGAAAAAAAAAATTCATTTTTAACAAAGATGCAACTATAACAATTAACAAGCTTAGGGTTGACTTATAATATACTTTAGAAATAAGAAGTGTAAGAAGTTACTATAAAGTAATAAGTGTTTATGAAAGAATCAAGTGGGAAGTGTAATTTTATCCATAAGAGAAAAAGAATATAAATATGAATATGAATATACACATGCAAGTCACATGCTATCCCCCCCTCTAATTTTTAAACATCCGTAACTTTTTTATATGTCATTTGTTTTTTTTTAAATTATACCATAAAATCGAGCGTCTTTTTATCTTTAATACGAGTATCATATTGTTATATTTTTCAAAAAAAATTTGAAAACCTAGTTACGTATTACACAATGGACATGTCGTAAAACACAATGAAAAGTGGACAAAAAATACAATCAATGACACCAGCTAAAAGACACATTAAACAACAGACTAAAACACAATGGACATAACATATAATACAATTAACCTAACCTACAATACAATAAGTATCAAACTAAAAATTGCAATGGATAGTAAACTAAACACATGATGATAGCAGATGAAATACACAATTGATCACATCAGATAAAAGACACAATGAACAATAGACTAAAACACAATGGACAACAGATTAAAAACACAATGAACAAGAGACTAAAACACAATAAACAACAGATTAAACAATAACCTAAACCTATAACATAATGTATAGAAAATCCAGATATAATACCATCTTTATTGTGTCATACATTATGTTATAGGTTCTGATAAAAACACAATGGATATAATCCAAATTAACATTGTGTTATAAGTTTTGATAATAACACAATGTATAGAAACCCTGGTAAGAACGTAATGACCAAAAACCAGCTGAAAGACACAATGAGCAGAACATTTTACATAATACAAAAAAAAAAAGCTCAGTTAAAATGATTTTTTTTTATTTTTTTATATAACAATATCATACTCATATTAATTAAAAAAATGCTCGTATGAAAAAAAGTTATGGACGTTTTAAATTGACGGGGGAATTGGCATGTGTCTTACATGTTGAGAGAGAGTTCTAAATGTAGGATCTCCTTTATACCTTTCCATTATAATCTTTTCCCTAAAACTAATATCAACTCTTCAAACCCAAGATCAATGGACTATAATCATTCTTACCCTTATTACTTATTTTACCCTTTGTATTTGATCCTAATCCAACACACTTAATATAAACTATTTGCGATGTTTCATGTTAAAGTATGTAACTTGTTATACTTGTACATGTTAAGGTTGGTCTAAACCATGACGTCACAAATTCTTTTTATAACTTTTATTTTAATGGTACAACATTATGCTTTGGAACTTGTTCGCATGTGCAAAATTGGACTAAACGAAACCGGTTCGTCGGTTCAAACGAGTTATACTGGAAAAACCGTCGTTCAATCCAAGACTGAATACCCCATTTAATCCGGGTCTTGTCATACTGGACTCACCATCGGTAAATGATTGAACCGGTATAACCGGCCGATTCAAACCGGTTTTTAAATATTGGTTATAATCAATTTGCAAACCTTATCTTTTCATTAAAAAATTGACACGTAGTGTTGTAAATTTAGTAATTATTGTTTTGATTAAACTGCAAACCATCAAATTTATATCAATAGCTCCGGCTTTGATCAAATTTATATCAAGCTAACTTGGGTTGTTCGAATTTAAATAAATCCGAGCTGAAAGTTTAAGCTAAACTCAGCTTGGCCTGGTTTTACAAAGCAAATTTAATAAACACAAGTTCAATATCAACATCTTTACAAAGCAAATTTAATCATCTTGTACGTGAAGCTTGAACCCAAAACCTTTAAATCTAAAGGTTTTTTTAACAACGAAACTTCTATATAAATATAGAAACGGGTCAGCCAGACACCGAAACACCCAATTATAATTTCATGTCTTAAGACCATGTGTAGTGGTGGGTGAACTTATACTAGACATGAGTAAATGGTATAAAATACCGATCCCATCCCGATCCCGATAATCCCGATCCCGACATGTTTCGGTATCGGAAACGGTATCCACATTTTGGTTTTTTCGGTATCGGTACGGTATCGGTAAAATACCGACTTTTACCCTCAAAATACCGATACCATACCGAACCGACATGTTTCGGTATCGGTATCAAGTATTCATGAAATTTCGGGATCGGGATTATCGGTATCGGGACGGGATCGGTATTTGCTCATCCCTAACTTATACCACTCCTTGGACATTATCATTATGGGGTTTGATGTTAAAAAGGGGTATAGTGATATAATGTCTCATATTGTCCCTTGCAATGATTACCCACTTATTATTATTATTATTATTCAAAAATTAAAAGAAATAATATTTCACTAAATAAATTAAAATTGCATTACCATTAACTAAAATACTTAAAATAAAAAATCTACGAATGCTTAAAAATATAGCTCTAAAGTATCCGTATATGTCACAGATTGTTGCCTACGCATTTGAGCTAGGAGCAACGCTTCTCCATGGAGGTGATCGATCGGTTTAGATATAAACTCGATGTCTTTCTCCATTTGCCTAACTTCTTGGACCGTGACAGACTTTTTGTTTTCGACGTTATTGTTTCCAAACGCGTAGGGCAAAGGTCTTTTATATCTTAAAGTCGTCGGTTCATCTCTTTGAAATCTTGTTTCCTTTCGACACTCGTCTAAGACGATTCCGCCCTTCCCCCCTTTTTCCCACTTCTTCTACCGGGCGGTCGGGGCAACTCCACTTCCTCATCCTCGTCATCCTCATTAATATTAATTGGATTGTTTAAATCGAAGTTTTGAACATCGGAAGCGGCTATTTCTGGATCAACCGAAGAGGAGGTTTTGGACCGTTTTGCTTTACGCCTACTACTAAACGTCATGGTCAGTATGTTAGCCCATTTAGGGCTTCCATGTAGAAGCTCCTAACACTTCATGTATGCGAATATCCCTCTCTTTGTGTTGAACTCCTCCAACACTTTTGCTAATATATCCGCATCGCTTTGACCACTACCACAATTGTCCCTCGTGCATTGGAAAACTTTTTGAAATGCATGCCATTTGCATTTGCATTTATATCGATCAATTTGCTTGATATCGAATCCTTGTCCCGATGTTTCCTTTTACCCATGGCCTTAAAAAAAGGTTTCTTGAATTTTACTCCAAAAAAGGGGAAGTGTTTGACAGTTGGCTACAAAAATTAGAACATATATATTATTATACTATTTAAAAAATTACAACTTAAAGATATAACACATACCAGGTATGTATAAGTAATATTATAGCAAAGATGTGCAATTTTGGTCAAATATATTGTTGAAAGTCCTTCGTCGTAAAAGAAGGGCTAAAGTTGACCAAAATGCCCTTGATCGATAAACCAAGCAAACGACCCTTATGGGTTGTTTAGAAATGCATGATCCTTGCGAGTCAAATGCCTTGAAATGAGTCTTTTTCGTAAAAGACAAACCGAGGGGTATTACTCGGAATAAATAGTTTACCAAATTAAATCCCCCACAAATATAGTTGTGGTAGAAGACCAATCGACATGTAAATGTGGAAATATGATGCAAATAAGGAATGAGCGTGCTTTAAGCTCAAAGGTACTTAAATCCCTTAACGGGTCAAAATAAGCATATACGCATAAACAGGTTAAGGATGCATAAAAACCCGTGATTTGAACCCAATATAATAGGAAACAGTTATAACATGATGTTCATGATAATTTGTATGCAACAAACAAGTTTGTTTGATAAAAACATGAACGAGTCAAAAATTTAGTAGAAACATATAAAGCCGAAGGCTTAAAAACTTAGAAAATTGTTAATCCGGATGTTGGATTTTAACTAAATGTGATGGAAAAATCAATTTACGATCACGTAGGAAGAAACGTGACGTAGATCGGATCAATATCGAACAAGTTATGCTTGTTTTCGTAAAAAAAACTAGCTGGGCTGAATAAATGCAGGTCTGCATTGGAAAATTATGTCTATACGCAGTTCTCGCACCACACGACGAGAAACAAAATCTTGGTTGCGGCCCGCGAGCACCGTCACGTCACGCGACAAACTCACCTCACTCCCGTCGCGGCACGTAGGGGTGTGTAAAAAACCGAATTAACCGAACCATAACCGAATTAACCGACAAAACCAAACCAAAAAAACGGTGGGTCAGTTAATGGTTTTTTTTAAACCGAAAGTAGCGGGTCGGTTATGGTTATCATTTTTTCCATACCCACCATAACCGAACCGAACCGACATGTAATAAATCTTTGTAGGATTTAGGACTTTTCACTATATTTTTAATATTTGATGTTTTTGACTGAAGATTTTTAGTACTTATGGGTTTTTTTATATGATTTTGTGGTTTTGGTTGAATGTTTATTTAAATTTATGGAATGTTTATATCACTTTACTTGAATATTTAATAATAATTGGTATTAATATTATAGATTATATGTATTTTTTAATACTATCTAATATACTAATATATACAAATATGCAATAACAATTTATTCATCTTAAAAAAATTCAGCTATTTTTACCTAAGCTAAATACACGGTTAACCACCCATAATCGACCCGCTATAACCATCAAAACCGAATAACCATAACCACCATAACCGATCGGTTATGGTTATCCAATAACCGACATCGCGGTTATGGTTATGGTTTTTTGTCAAAACCGACCCATGCACACCCCTAGCGGCACGTGACGGTTAAAAAGTCTGAAAATTGTTGTTGTTCAACTGTTTTGACATTACGAACTCGTTACCAGATTTAAACGTTAATATAACTAACTCATTTAATGTTTTATGAAATGTAAGTATAATGTAAGGTACCGAAGTACGATCAAGCTCAACGAAGAACCAAACACGATCAAGATTCAAGCTTCCACGTTATGTTTCGTCGTCATGTTTTTAAATGACGGATGTGTATATAAAATGTTGAAACCTTTTAATTCTTAAAAGGTTTTAAGAAATCCGTATTTTGTAAAGTAAGCGTAATTACACCTCTGAAAAAAATTTCTAGATCCGCCACTCCTCTTTGAATACCAATAGACTTACCAAACCCACCAAAACATGAATAATTCTTGTTCAGTGTTTCTCTGAGTTCTTTCTCTTTCTTTTTGTGTTTCATTTGGAGCATTATCTTCCATTTTCGATGCATCTTCAACTTCTGAAGATTTCATGACATGTCTTCAATCCAACTCCAACAATGTCACCACCATCTCTCAACTCATTTTCACCCCGGTCAACACTTCTTACTTCCCGCAAATCTTATTTTTTTTCTCCTTTTTCGACACCTTGGAAAAAGTCGAGTTGGTAATCATTGAGTGCACATACGAAGTTTTCTAGAGATTAGATACAATAAAAATGTTGGAAATTTTGTGAAAATAGTATTTTCACAAATATAGGAAAATGATTTTTTCTTATTTTGAACTAGAAATAAGTATAAGAAAATGAGCGGGTTTTATATATTTATTTGTGGGTTTCTGTTCTATGTTGAAAATGCTTCGCAACGAACTAAACCACGTCCAAAACGGAGCTAAGATGAATGAGATATCGATGCTCAAAGTTTGGTGTTTGAAACATTGAATGCTGAAACAAAAGGGAAAGTGGCACATTGTCCCACATAGGTGGAGAGATGGAATTTAAATGGGTATTTAAGTAGGAACTCTCCATCCTTAATGTTTCATGGAATCACACACTAAGTGTACTCGGGAAGGGTGCGGAGCAGGAGCACCCTAACTCGCACACGCGCGCGTGGCGTGGGCGATGAGGCACAATGGGGCGCTTTGATGACGAACTTTGCATTGCGCATTGCCGCGAGCCGTCTTTGTATTTTTGACCACGTGCGCGTGGTGGAGCACAGGGTTGCAAAGACCAGGTGGTTGGTGACATGACAAGTAGGCGCGCGCGCGCGGGTACGAGGCGCATGACGTGGCAGTCATGCGCATCCGCACGCGAGTACACGTGGCAGGAAGGCGCGCTGTTGCGCGCGGAAGCTTCCAACATTTATTGACAGTGCAGTTACAGTTCAGCATTCATTCGAAACTGATGAGTCAACGATTTTGACTGAGAATTAAGTGACGAATTAAATTGCATTGAAGACAGTTAATGCACTTTAATTCTCTCCTTTAATTCATTTTGGCTGTTTCGAATCAGAGGCGGCTGTACAAATACAGCCTCATGGTCACTGCAGAAGTACACCAGCAACACAACAGCATATGCAAACAATCTTCTTCACTCTACTGATCTTCTTCTTGCTCTCTTCAAGGTAGCCTTCGGGTTATAGGCCAGCTCCGGCAGTACTACTGCTCGGGCTGTTGTACCCTAAGAAACAAAACGAGTACTCCTGAGAGACTCGGAATTTGTTTTAAGTCAAGCGTGTTGAACACGTGACTCGGCCATCTTGTATTTCTGTTTCTTCTCCATTTCTTGTATTTCATTTTATTTCAGTCGTAATTGTAATAGTTTTTCCAGCTTTCTTTATTTCTGTATTGTAATCTTATAATAAAATTTGTTTATTTTATTTATTTACGCAAACGGTTTAAAAAAAACAGCAAGTGACTAATTTTGAAAGTAGAGATAAGATACAATAAAAAAAACTTCAAGTGACTAATTGATAATAAACAAGAGCAACATAGAGATGATCAACAAAGGTTTTGCGGGTGTCTTCACCTCGGAAACTCAAGAACACATCGTACTTGAACCTCTTTTGAACTGATGAAGTAGAAGCCATTGAATGGATCAAATGGAATGGAATGAAATATTGATTAATTGGGGAGTAAACTGCCATTTTGGTCCCTGTGGTTTGGACACTTTTTCCATTTTAGTCCAAATCTCAAAATTTTTAAATCTGGGTCCATGTGGTTTCACTTTTATTGCCATTTTAGTCCAAAATTCAAAACCCCCTATTTTGACTGTTGAAAGCTGCTTTTTTGTCTTTTTGTTCAGGGGCAAATTGGTCATTTTATAAGTTATTATAACAAATTATTAATTATTAAACACTAAATAAAACTAAACCCTATAAAAGATCTGAACAATCTTCATCTTCCCCAAATGCCCCAAAAACCCTCACTCCCCCTCCACCACCACCACCCACAGCCACCACCACCACCACTAAGCTCCGCCGCACCTTTCTTCACCCAACCTCTAATAACCACTTTCTCTCTCAACAACCAGCCTCTAATAACCATCACCGAGAACTCATCCGCCACCTACCTATAAAAGAACAAATATGTCTTCATCTTCCCCAAACCCAACAAAATCAAACAAGCATTCATATCCACCCTCAACACAATATCATACCCCTTTTCCATATAATCCCAATACAACAATGCATACTCCAATAGTTAATCATTTTCCACCATTGTTAAAACAATCTCACCTGAAAATGACTACCTTAACCGAATGAAGAACCCATTTATGATTACAAAGTCCGGTACAATTCCGTCTGGTCGCCGGTTTCCACAGCCGGAACCACCATCTCCAACAAAAAACCACCGTCTCTGACAAAAAGCGGAACCAACATCTCGATCTATTCAGTCACAAATCAAGTCCCTTTGAAACTCATCGATTCATAAGTCTCAGCTCGCTATCACTAATTTTGCTCCGACGACGTTGACAACAGCCGCACCTAGTTCTTCTCTGTGATGGGGTTTTTGGATGATTTGGATATATGAACTGATTATTGATGATTTTGTGGATTATCTGTTCTTTTATAGGAAGTAGGCGGTTGTGGGTGGTGGTGGTGGAGGGGGGGTGAGGGTTTTGGGGCATGTGGGGAAGATGAAGATTGTTCAGATCTTTTATAGGGGTTAGTTTTATTTAGTGTTTAATAATTTGTTATAATAACTTATAAAATGACCAATTTACCCCTGAACAAAAAGACAAAACAAGCAACCTTCAACAGTCAAAATAAGGGGTTTTTGAATTTTGGACTAAAATGGCAATAAAAGTGAAATCACAGGGACCCAGATTTAAAAAGTTTAAGATTTAGACTAAAATGACAAAAATGCCCAAACTACATGGACCAAAATGGCAGTTGCCGAATGGAAAAAAGAGATGAAGAACCGTCATCAGGAGGAGTTAGATATTTTGTTTGGAAAGAAGAAAAAGTACATGCAATTACGTGGACAACCTACAGCCTCTTATTTGGTCAAGAAAAAAGATAAGATTTTCATAATTTGAAATTTCAACGAAAATGATAGGAAGTTCCACAAAACTGTACATTGTTAAAATTTTCAAACTCCTGAAGCATAATAAATTACAAAAAAAAAAAAAAAAAAAAAATACTTGAAAAGTAAATGTTTATAATCTATGTTCCACTTAGCTAACACTACGTAACAAACTCTTAAGGTTTCAGAAAAAAAAAAGCGACAAACTAAAGGCCTAAGGTTGATTAGATTTATCGGACCGGCTAACACATATTAGGGCGACCGAAGAAACTTAAAAACAGACTTATCACTGACTAAACTGAGAACAGACGCTTTGATTTTTAGTTTTGGGAATAACCCGATACTTGGTTCATTTCAGTGGCACACTTCAAAAAATAAATTTAACGAAACAGAAGTAATCGTCAATTTTTTTATTTGATGCTTAATCTAAGGCTATGTATTGCTTTAACATACTTGATTACGTTGCTTTGTGGAGTACATGTCCTACATGGATTTTAACATTTTGTTGTTATTAGATATCGCATACATTGGCTAAAGATTGGGACTATCTTCTATTTTTATTTACTGATTGCCTTTCCTTTGTTTTAGGGATTGTTTGTTAGTTTCCTTTCTTTACTTTTTCCTAAGTGTATTTATATGGCTCTTAGTGGCGGACCTGAAAATTATTTATTGGGGGTGCGGATGAGACGTTCAACCATATTTTCAAGGGGTGCGATCCGGTTTTTTTGCCTAAATAATACACTAATTCTTTTTTCGAGGGGTGCGGCCGCCCACCCACGACTGTGGGTAGGTCCGCCACTACTCTTAGCCTTGATTGATATTCAACTAGTAATATTCACCGCGTGTTACGGCAGATCTACAGAATTATCAGTTCGATTTATAATGGGATCGGTATGGTATCGGCATTCGATATAGTAACCAAAAGATAAAACCAAAAAATAAACGAATATCGGTTCCAATAATAATGATACATGTATCAATGTTGTTCGGTTGAAATCGACAGGGCATTGATGTTGCAATGGTCAAAAGACGAAAACCATAAAAACGAATATCGGTTCCAATAATAACGATACCAGTACCAATGTTGTTCGGTTGAAATCGACAGGGCATTGATGTTGCTAGGACGGTGTCATTTTAGTTAGTCACGGTAAGGGTATGGTACCAACACTCGCTAAAAATAAGCATGTCGCAACATTATAGTCGAAGTTGTTAAAATGGTATTGGTTTGGTTCGTCACAATAAAAAAAAACAATTACATTTTACTCGTTCGATTCAAACAAAACTTATATTTAAATATTGATAAAAATAAGCATATCACAACATTATAGTCGAAATTTTATAAGACATTACTTGTATTATTAAAATAATGTAAAGGATAAACGGCGTCCACATATAATAAATACTAAAGCGTAGATAAAAAATAGACACGGCGTAACTCCATAATCAAAATTTTAGAAAACATCATATCATAAAAGTTATAATAGAAAAACAAATTATGTTTAATTAATATAAAAATAATTAAAAGCTAGAAAAAAAATATAATAGCATATATAATATCAATATTGTTTACTGTTCATCAACCCTTTCTTTTAATTAGGTAACTAGTTAATGCCCCGCCTGTGTTGCGGGGCGATGGCCGAATAATTCTCAATCAATTAAAAAAACACTATTATAGTTTTGTTAGAAAAAAAACTAAAACAATGACAAGACCGTAGTTCTGAGCTCAGGTCAAAACTGTAGTTTGTCAGGATTAATGAGCGACTGTTAGGCAGCTCCTTGACATGAAAAAAAATTAAATCCAGTCACCTAATAAAAAAACACTTTTATAGTTTTGCTAAAAAAACTAAAGCGATAGCAATACTGTAATTTGAACCGAGGGCAAAGTTGTATTTGTTGACTTTAGTAAAATCGTAATTTGTCAAAAGTTAAAGTGATGACAATACTATAAATTTAAACCAGAGACAAAATCGTAATATAATTTTGCACTAAGGACAAAATCATAATTTTAAGCTGGGGACAAAACTATATTTTTAATTTGAACTGAGGCAAAATCAAAATTTTGAACTGATTTTGAGTTGGGGGGGGGGGGGGGGGGGGGCAAAAGCATACTTTTATTTTTTATTTATTTATTTATTTTTTTGGTAAAGGGATTACCCCGGTAATTGTATTACTATCAATAAAAACAAGTAGAGAGGTTGAAATCCCCCTAGTTCTTATATGTGACAAACCACATATAAGTGGACAAATAAACTTCCAAAGACACCAAACCATCTAAGTTCTAGTTATAGACATGACACTACTCAGTTTCAAATCTATCAGCAGCATCTAGCTTCCAGTCTTCTAAGAACGATTGCACCCGAGCTCTTCTCTTAAACTTGAACGACATCAACTTCATACGCGAAATCTTATTTTGAACCGGGCAAAAACATAATTTTAAACCGAAGGCGAAATCATAATTTTTGAAATGGGGCGAAAATGCAAAATCCTCATTTTTAGTTTGGGGCAAAAGAAAAATTTATTTTGAACTCGGGCAAAAAATGTAATTGTAATCTGGGGATACAATCATAATTTGGAACCGAGGGCAAAATCGTAATTTTGAGCGAGGGACAAAAACATAATTTTATTTTGAAGTGGGGGCACAAACGTAATTTTATTTTAAATTAAGGACGAAACCGTAATTTTAAAACGAATATAAAACAATAAAATGGGTGGTCGATTATGGAAGTGCCCGAGGGCAAAATCGTAATTTTGAGCGAGGGAAAAAAACATAATTTTATTTTGAAGCGGAGGCACAAACATAATTTTATTTTAAATTAAGGACGAAACCGTAATTTTAAAACGAATATAAAACAATAAAATGGTTAGTCGAATAGGGAAGTGCCCGAGGGCAAAATCGTAATTTTGAGCGAGGGAAAAAAACATAATTTTATTTTGGCGGGGGCACAAACGTAATTTTATTTTAAATTAAGGACGAAACCGAAATTTTAAAACGAATATAAAACAATAAAATGGTTGGTCGAATAGGGAAGTGCCACACAGCTGCGTGGCACTATTCCCCTAACTTGCTTTTTGTATATGTAGGAAACTAGTTGATGCCACGCCCGCGTTGTGGGGCGATGGCCGAATAATTCTCAATCAATTAAAAAAAGACTACTATAATTTTGCTAGAAAAAAAACCCGATGATAAGATCGTAATTTTGTGCTCAGGGTAAAACAATAATTTTTCAGGACTAATGAGCCAGTGTTAGGCAGCTCCTTGACACGGAAAAAAATTAAATCGAGTAAAGCAATAAAAAAAACATTTATAGTTTTGCTAAAAAACTAAAACGATGGGAAAAACGTAATTTTTAACTGAGGGCGAAATCATAATTTTAATTCGGGGATAAATCGTAAATTAAATGGACCAACGGGGGAGTGCCAGGAAGCTGTCGGCACGACTGTAATTTTACACTAGGGGCAAACTTGTAATGTCACCAGGAAAACAAACAAAAACTATGGGGGAAAATGTAAATTTAAGTTGAGAGCAAAATTGTAACTTGCCCGTGAGAAAAAAAACTAATGGCAAAATTATAAATTTATACGGGGCAAAATCGTAATTTTGAACTAAGGGCAAAATTGGAATTTTTAGCTGGGAGCAAAAGCGTAAATTTATTTTTAAGTGGGGGTAAAAACATAATTTTGAACTGATGGGAAAATCGTAATTTAAACGGGAAAAAAAACTAATGGCAAAACTGTAAATTGAAACGGGGCGAAATCGTAATTTTTAACCGTGGGCAAAATTGAAATATTTACCTGGGAGCGAAAGCGTAAATTTATTTTTAAATGGGGGCAAAAATATAAATTTGAACTGATGGTAAAATCGTAATTTTAAAGCGGGATAAAATCGTAAATTTGTTAGGCCAATAGGATTGCCGCCCATTTAGCCCAATGAAGGGCCACAACTATTACCGTGTCCGCACCGACACTTGGTTTTGTTGTTGTTGAAAATGAAAATATGTATAATGAATGGACCCTGGCGGCTACGCACAATTGTAGTAAACAATTGTAATTGGCAATAACTAGGAGTCAAGTGTCAATTTCTTTTGTGTTTGGAGCCTAGAGCCTTATATTATAATAATCTAAACTGTTTTTTATTTTTATAAATTGTAATCAAGCTGTTAAGTACTTAAGTTCGAAGGAAAATATTTATATAACAATTTGCAAGTCATAAATCATAAAATTTTTTATTGAAAGTTTGATACATCACGTTATAATTGAAGTAATTGTTGTTATAGTCATGGTTGTAAAAGTCGCTAGGCGCTCCCTAGTCGGTCGACCAGGGAGTTGAGAGTACTCGGCCTAGGCGGAGAGTACACGAGGAGTACTCGGAGATGAAAAATTATAAAGAAATTAGTTTTCGGAAATGAAATATATGTCAAATAACATAAATTTACTAATATTTATAACAAAATACGTGAAATTGATATTCATTCTTTAATATGATAGGAATAGAAATTATATTTTATTTTATTTTAAGTCAAACTCGGTCCGAGTTGACCTACTAGATCCAATTTTGGCCAATGTTGACCGCATTTGATTGATTCCGAGTAATTAGTCGGAGTTGAAGAAAGTCGCCTCGGCAGCCTACCTTGTAGCGACTACTCGGGGTGTACTCGGCCTTGGAGACCTTGTTTTACAACCATGGTTATAGTCAATGTTTTAAAAACCGGTGTAACCATATTGGAATGGACTTAGAAATGGTTTAACCAGTTGTATCGGGTTATGCCGGAAAGTTCAACCGGTTAACCTTATAATTTTATTAAAATACTACTTCAACTTAAATAATAATCTAAAAGTACATAATTTCATAATAAAAAATAAAGCTTCTAACCAATTAAACTGAGTGTTGAATGCATCAAGTTTATAATCACTTAAAAGATGAAATTTACTTGGTAAACAAAGATTATTATATATTAGTCATCATACACTGATGTACACATGATCAATATTTAATGCTCTAAACGAAAAAAAAAATCATTTTTAGATGCAACTAGAAGACCATGCGTAGTGGGGCGTTATTTTTAAAAAAAATTGAAAAAAAACGCCCCAAAACGCCCCCTCCCCCACTACACTAGGCGTTTTGGGGCGTTACTTTTGGAAAAAAATGTTTTTGGCGTTATGTTTAAAACGCCGAATTGGGTGAATTGTTTCTGACACTTGTGCAGTTGGAAGCTTGGACCACAAGACCCACCAATCACCACTTGGACTACTCTGACACACCCACATGCTTTTTTTTTTTTAATTAAAAATAATATGTCAAATGGGGCATTATATGGGGCATTATACCCACTACACCACTTTTGCTATAATGCCCCCCTTGCTGAATAGGACGCCACGTGTCGTATAATGCCCCATGGTGGGAGCATTATAACCTTCTACCACTACACATGGTCTAACAATTAACAAGCTTAGGGTTGACTTATAAAATGCTTTAAATAAACAAAGATTATTATATATTAGTCATCATACACTGATGTACACATGATCAATATTTAATGTTCTAAACGAAAAAAAAATTCATTTTTAACAAAGATGCAACTATAACAATTAACAAGCTTAGGGTTGACTTATAATATACTTTAAAAATAAGAAGTGTAAGAAGTTACTATAAAGTAATAAGTGTTTATGAAAGAATCAAGTGGGAAGTGTAATTTTATCCACAAGAGAAAAAAAATATAAATATGAATATACACATGCAAGTCACATGCTACCCCCCTCTAATTTTTAAACATCCGTAACTTTTTTATATGTCATTTGTTTTTTTTTAAATTATACCATAAAATCGAGCGTCTTTTTATCTTTAATACGAGTATCATATTGTTATATTTTTCAAAAAAAATTTGAAAACCTAGTTACGTATTACACAATGGACATGTCGTAAAACACAATGAAAAGTGGACAAAAAATACAATCAATGACACCAGCTAAAAGACACATTAAACAACAGACTAAAACACAATGGACATAACATATAATACAATTAACCTAACCTATAATACAATAAGTATCAAACTAAAAATTGCAATGAAAAGTAAACTAAACACATGATGATAGCAGATGAAATACACAATTGATCACATCAGATAAAAGACACAATGGACAATAGACTAAAACACAATGGACAACAGATTAAAAACACAATGAACAAGAGACTAAAACACAATAAACAACAGATTAAACAATAACCTAAACCTATAACATAATGTATAGAAAATCCAGATATAATACCATCTTTATTGTGTCATACATTATGTTATAGGTTCTGATAAAAACACAATGGATATAATCCAAATTAACATTGTGTTATAAGTTTTGATAATAACACAATGTATAGAAACCCTGGTAAGAACGTAATGACCAAAAACCAGCTGAAAGACACAATGAGCAGAACATTTTACATAATACAAAAAAAAAAGCTCAGTTAAAATGATTTTTTTTTTATTTTTTTATATAACAATATCATACTCATATTAATTAAAAAAATGCTCGTATGAAAAAAAGTTATGGACGTTTTAAATTGACAGGGGAATTGGCATGTGTCTTACATGTTGAGAGAGAAAGTTCTAAATGTAGGATCTCCTTTATACCTTTCCATTATAATCTTTTCCCTAAAACTAATATCAACTCTTCAAACCCAAGATCAATGGACTATAATCATTCTTACCCTTATTACTTATTTTACCCTTTGTATTTGATCCTAATCCAACACACTTAATATAAACTATTTGCGATGTTTCATGTTAAAGTATGTAACTTGTTATACTTGTACATGTTAAGGTTGGTCTAAACCATGACGTCACAAATTCTTTTTATAACTTTTATTTTAATGGTACAACATTATGCTTTGGAACTTGTTCGCATGTGCAAAATTGGACTAAACGAAACCGGTTCGTCGGTTCAAACGAGTTATACTGGAAAAACTGTCGTTCAATCCAAGACTGAATACCCTATTTAATCCGGGTCTTGTCATACTGGACTCACCATCGGTAAATGATTGAACCGGTATAACCGGCCGATTCAAACCGGTTTTTAAATATTGGTTATAATCAATTTGCAAACCTTATCTTTTCATTAAAAAATTGACACGTAGTGTTGTAAATTTAGTAAGAGTTAAATGCCATTTTAGTCCCTGTGGTTTGGGCCATTTTGCCAGTTTAGTCCAAAGGTTTCATTTTTAACCTGTGGGTCCAAAAAGGTTTCACAGTTGCCATTTTAGTCCACCGGGTTAACTTCATCCATTTTTTCTGTTAACGAGAAGGCCAATTCGGTCATTTTATATGCAATTCTGTTAACTAAAAGGACAATTCAGCCATATAAAATGACTGAATTGGCCTTCTCATTAACAGAAAAAATGGATGAAGTTAACCCAGTGGACTAAAATGGCAACTGTGAAACCTTTTTGGACCCACAGGTTAAAAATGAAACCTTTGGACTAAACTGGCAAAATGGCTCAAACCACAGGGACTAAAATGGCATTTAACTCATTTAGTAATTATTGTTTTGATTAAACTGCAAACCATCAAATTTATATCAATAGCTCCGGCTTTGATCAAATTTATATCAAGCTAACTTGGGTTGTTCGAATTTAAATCCGAGCTGAAAGTTTAAGCTAAACTCAGCTTGGCCTGGTTTTACAAAGCAAATTTAATAAACACAAGTTCAATATCAACATCTTTACAAAGCAAATTTAATCATCTTGTACGTGAAGCTTGAACCCAAAACCTTTAAATCTAAAGGTTTTTTTAACAACGAAACTTCTATATAAATATAGAAACGGGTCAGCCAGACACCGAAACACCCAATTATAATTTCATGTCTTAAGACCATGTGTAGTGGTGGGTGAACTTATACTAGACATGAGTAAATGGTATAAAATACCGATCCCATCCCGATCCCGATAATCCCGATCCCGACATGTTTCGGTATCGGAAACGGTATCCACATTTTGGTTTTTTCGATATCGGTACGGTATCGGTAAAATACCGACTTTTACCCTCAAAATACCGATACCGTACCGAACCGACATGTTTCGGTATCGGTATCAAGTATTCATGAAATTTCGGGATCGGGATTATCGGTATCGGGACGGGATCGGTATTTGCTCATCCCTAACTTATACCACTCCTTGGACATTATCATTATGGGGTTTGATGTTAAAAAGGGGTATAATGATATAATGTCTCATATTGTCCCTTGCAATGATTACCCACTTATTATTATTATTATTATTATTATTATTATTATTATTATTATTATTATTATTCAAAAATTAAAAGAAATAATATTTCACTAAATAAATTAAAATTGCATTACCATTAACTAAAATACTTAAAATAAAAAATCTACGAATGCTTAAAAATATAGCTCTAAAGTATCCGTATATGTCACAGATTGTTGCCTACGCATTTGAGCTTGGAGCAACGCTTCTCCATGGAGGTGATCGATCGGTTTAGATATAAACTCGATGTCTTTCTCCATTTGCCTAACTTCTTAGACCGTGACAGACTTTTTGTTTTCGACGTTATTGTTTCCAAACGCGTAGGGCAAAGGTCTTTTATATCTTAAAGTCGTCGGTTCATCTCTTTGAAATCTTGTTTCCTTTCGACACTTGTCTAAGACGATTCCGCCCTTCCCCCCTTTTTCCCACTTCTTCTACCGGGCGGTCGGGGCAACTCCACTTCCTCATCCTCGTCATCCTCATTAATATTAATTGGATTGTTTAAATCGAAGTTTTGAACATCGGAAGCGGCTATTTCTGGATCAATCGAAGAGGAGGTTTTGGACCGTTTTGTTTTACGCCTACTACTAAACGTCATGGTCAGTATGTTAGCCCATTTAGGGCTTCCATGTAGAAGCTCCTAACACTTCATGTATGCGAATATCCCTCTCTTTGTGTTGAACTCCTCCAACACTTTTGCTAATATATCCGCATCGCTTTGACCACTACCACAATTGTCCCTCGTGCATTGGAAAACTTTTTGAAATGCATGCCATTTGCATTTGCATTTATATCGATCAATTTGCTTGATATCAAATCCTTGTCCCGATGTTTCCTTTTACCCATGGCCTTAAAAAAAGGTTTCTTGAATTTTAATCCAAAAAAGGGGTAGTGTTTGACAGTTGGCTACAAAAATTAGAACATATATATTATTATACTATTTAAAAAATTACAACTTAAAGATATAACACATACCAACTTCGGGATCCTCCTCACACGGGGAGTGGTAGGGTCCTTTTTTATGCGAGTATTTTCGACGTTCAGAGCCCACGGGTTCGCGCTCCGGTTGTGTCTTCGGAACCGTCTCGATCTCGGGCTCGGCTTCTGGTGATTGTCATTAGGGTCATGCAAAAAAAAAAAAAAAAAAACGATGTAGATAGCGTAAGTAGGGTATCGTATCCATGGGGAATTTGTGGTCAATGTTGTTCCATTATTCTCCTAATTTGGGGGTTTGCTTGATTGATTACAAAGACACGAAAATTAATTAAGAAAGTTGTTATCAAGATGAGAAAAAGTAATCTCCATCCAGAATCCCGATTACCCGTTTTAACACAAAAACACGTTTATCGATTCATAACACGTTAAACTGACTCAAAGAAATTAAAAATAAAAAATATAATTGAAAAGACTCAAATTTCACAACTCAACATACAATTTAGGGTCATTTTCATTTAAAAGCTTTTCAATCTTTTCCCTGCCCTTCCCCTTAAAAATAGTGAATTATCATCAATTGCACCAAAGCATAGCAAAACTTCCTCAGACTTCCCCACACTTGTTCGATTTCCCAGAACGAATAAACACTCAAAAAAAAAAAAGAAAAAAAAAAGAAAGAAAGAAACCTTAGGCTGCCTCATAGGAGCGCTAAGTGACTTGGTGTAACACCCCGAAAACGGGTTTGGTAATCAAATCACGTTAATACTAAAAGATGGGTAAAGTACCGTTGGTGGTAAAATTAACCCGGTAAATATTAGGATTTAAACAAACAAACCTAATATTATATAAAAGTTGAACGAAAGCTTTTGAGGAAATACAGTTTATAAAAGGCCCGAGTTAATGGGACTTAAAATAAAATGAGTTGTAACCTCCCCGAACCCACTAAGTTAACTAGGAATGTTTAACCTAGTTAATAAGATGGAATATTGTTGGAAATAAGTAGGTTGTAGCCTACTTAATAACTAACCAAACATGAGTTGACAAAGTTTGATAACTTGAAAGTTTAATTATAAAAACTTAAAACAAAATAACACACACACACACACACACTAAGTGTGTACGTGTGTTCTGGACGTTTAGAGGAAGTTCTCATGAGGCTTAAACCCTAGTTATACAAAATCATCAAATTGAAGGGCTAAACGAAGCTCAAATTCACAATTGAACGTGAATTAATGATCACCCAAGTTAGGAGATCATAAGGTATGTAAAATTTTGATGATTCTTGAAGTTGTGAAAATTGATGAATAGCATAATCGCGAATTATGTATGAATTATAGAAGCTATGGCTGAATTAGTGATGTATACATGCTTAGGAACAAAACCCTAAGTGAAAATTATACATATATTGCCATGAATTGAATGTTGAGATGATTTTGTTGGAAAATTGTGAAAATAACATTTTTCACAAATATAGGAAAATGATTTTTTCCTATTTTGGACTAGAAATAAATATAATAAAATGAGCGGGTTTTATATATTTATTTGTGGGTTTGTGTTCTATGTCGGAAGAGCTTCGCAATGAACTAAACCACGTCCAAAACGGAGCTAAGATGAATGAGATATCGATGCTCAAAGTTTGGTGTTTGAAACTTGAATGCTGAAATAAGTGGGAAAGTGGCACCTTGTCCCACATCGGATGAGAGATGGAACTTAAAGGGGTATTTAAGTGGGAACTCTCCATCCTTATTGTTTCATGGAATCACTCACTAGTGTACTCGCGAAGGGTGCGGAGCACCCTAACTCGCAATCGCACACGTGCGCGCGCGTGGCGTGGGCGATGAGGCGCAATGTGGTGCTTTGATGGCGCACTTTGCACTTCGCATCGCCGCTTGAGAGCCGCCTTTGTATTTTTGACCACATGCGTTTGGTGGAGCACAGGGGCTGCAAGGACCAAGTGGCTAGAGACGTGGCGAGCAGGCGTGTGACCCAGGTGGGTCCGCGCAGAGTGGTGTATGACGTGGCGCGCTCTCGCGCATGGAGCATGGGCACTGAGGTGTAGTGCGCGGCGCACCAAAGTGAACCAAAACGGCGCGACTGTGTGGCGTGCTCGTGGAGGCTTACAGGTGACGTGGCGCACGCGCATAGGTGTGCATGGGATTGAGCCAGTGGGGCGCACGCGCGCATGGCAGTGAGCCAAATGGACGCAGCGCGCATGAGGGTGCAGACCTGCGCGCGCGCAGAAGTTTCTAGCTGCAGTTAATGTCAGTGCAGTTACATTCAGCATTCGAAACTGACGATTTCAATGCTTTTGACTGCGAATTTAATGACGAATTAAAGTGCATTAAAGACGTTTAATGCAGTTTAATTCTCCTATTAATTTCGTTTTTCAGTTTGGACTTGGACCTGCAGTATAAATAGGAGGAGCCTACTGCATCAGACAGACACCGAATTCACCAACTATTACAATCTTCTCTAACAGAATTCTTCTCTTCTTCAAGCGTTCAAGGTATACCTTCGGGTTGGAGTCAAGACCGGCAGTGCAACTGCTTGCGGCTGTTGTATCCTGGAAACAAACGTGTTCTCCTGGGAGACACGAAATTTGTTTTAAGGGACCTGTGTCTAACACGATCCTCAGGCGAGAACAGTTTTTCTGTTCGTGTTTTTGTTCGTGTTTCTGTTCTTGTTTTTCCATTTTTCCGTTGTAATCTGTATTGTAATTTCTTCTTTCCTTTCCAGTTGTAATTTCAAGTTAATAAAAGAATTTTACTTATTTCACACGAACGGTTTCCTACAATCTTAAAACAAAATTTTTAAACACCGTTCGTGTAGAAACATAAACATATTCTGCTGTGAATTCGAACCAGTTTTGAATTCATACAGTTGTGTTTAAAAAAAACAGATTTTTATTTCTCTGTTTTGATTCAAAGTTGCGCCTTTGTCAAAACAGAACTCTATTTCTACTCCTTTCTGTCGCTGAGTCGTAAAAATCTCCTGTTGTAGTCTTCAAAGTTGGACTTAGAAGCTACACAGCTGGTTTTTGAACTCCTAATAATAATAAAGTAGCGTCTTTATTATTTTGAAAACAGAATTTAACTTGTTTTCTTGAAACTTTTCAGAATGTCGACTGAAAATGTGAACACGAGCAACACGAATGTTGTTGTCGGAACCCCTGCCAACACTGTGGGAGCGTCCACAGTGGCAAATCATGCTGAACGACCCGAGAAGTTCTCGGGTCTCCACTTCAAGAGGTGGCAACAGAAGATGTTCTTCTACTTGACCACCATGAACCTTGCTAGGTTCTTGACGGAAACCGCTCCCCAACCTGCGGAAGGGGAGACCGATGCTCAGGCTCTGAGCGCGATAGAGGCATGGAAGCACTCGGATTTCATATGTCGAGGCTATGTACTCAACGGTCTCTCGGATGCACTGTATAATGTGTACTATAATATCAAGACTTCCAAAGTAATTATGGGAGTCCTTGGATAAAAAGTACAAAACGGAGGATGCGGGAACAAAGAAATTTGTTGTCGCCCATTTCTTGGACTTCAAAATGGTTGATAACAAGACTGTTATGAACCAAGTCCAAGAGTTGCAAATTATACTACATGACATCCATCCTGAGGGAATGGTACTTAGCGAGACGTTTCAAGTGGCAGCCATGATTGAGAAATTACCTCCTGCTTGGTTGGATTTTAAGAATTATCTAAAACACAAGCGGAAGGAAATGACGATTGAGGAACTTGTCGTCCGTCTTCGTATAGAAGAGGACAACAGGGTGGCCCAAAAAGGCACCATTTTGCAAGCTTCGGCTAAAGCAAACATTGTGGAAGTTGGGGAGTCCTCAAAGGGCAAGAAAGGCAAGGGTAAAAAGGAAAACAAAGGGAAAGCAAAGGTTAACAACCTTGGACCGAAAAACGGGGCTGTGAAAAAGAAGCCTGCGCCTTTCCAAGGTACTTGTTACAACTGTAACGAGACGGGGCACCGTGCTAACCAATGCAAGAAACCTAAGCGTGAGCGTGCGCATATGGTTGATGAGGATGGTATACCTCTGATTGCAATGATAACCGAGGAAGCGGCTATGATTGAAGAAGTCAACGTGATGGGTGAAAACCCAAAAGGATGGTTCGTTGACACGGGTGCAACCCGCTATGTTTGTGGAGACAAGGCTCTTTTCTCTACATTCAAGGAAGCGTCGGGTGAAGAAAAGCTTTATATGGGAAATAAAGCGACCGCAAGCATCAAAGGGGAAGGCACAGTCATCCTAAAGATGACTTCTGGCAAGGAGTTCACCTTGACCAAAGTGCTTCATGTTCCAGAGATACGGAAGAATCTCGTGTCGGGATGGATGCTCAACAAGTTTGGATTTCGTCGAGTGTTTGAATCAGACAATTTTGTCTTGTCTAGACGTGTTACTTTTATCGGAAAGGGCTATGCCCTTAATGGAATGTTTAAAATGAATGTTTCGGTTGTAAACGAAAACAAAAATATGAATGAAAATGTTTCTTCTACTTACATGGTTAAGTCTTCTAATGTTTGGCATGGTAGACTAGGACATGTAAATTTTAATTCATTACGACGTTTAATTAAATTAAACTTGATACCAACATTCCATATTGAGTCCAATCACAAATGCGAGACATGTGTTGAATCCAAACTTACGAGATCATCGTTTAAATCGGTTGAACGAATAACCGAACCCCTTGATTTAATTCATACCGATGTGTGTGATTTAAAAGCGGTTCCCACGTGTGGAGGAAATAAGTACTTCATCACATTTATTGATGATTGTACTAAATATTGCTATGTGTATTTACTTAAGAGTAAAGACGAAGCAATAGAGAAGTTTATCTTGTACAAAAATGAAGTTGAGAATCAACTTAAAAAGAAGATAAAAGCTTTGAGAAGCGATCGAGGAGGTGAATATGTTGCACCTTTTGCGGATTTATGCGCAAAAAGTGGCATTGTACATGAGTGTACACCACCTTATTCTCCACAATCAAATGGCGTTGCGGAACGTAAGAACCGCACATTGAAAGAGATGATGAACACCATGTTGATAAGCTAGGGAGTGAACCGAGAAATATGGGGGGACGCCATTCTCTCAGCAAACTATCTTTTGAACAAGATACCTTTGAAAAATAGGGACAAAACTCCATATGAGCTATGGAGAAAAAGGAAGCCTTCGTACAAATACTTGAAAGTGTGGGGGTGCCTAGCTAAGGTAATTGTACCACCTCCTAAGGCTCTTAGGATAGGACCCAAAACTGTTGATTGCATTTTCATTGGATATGCACATCAAAGTAGTGCGCATCGTTTTCTTGTACATGAGTCCAAGAATCCCGATGTACACAAACAAACTATCATAGAGGCAAATCCTAATGTCGTCTCATATTTTGAGAATGTGTTTCCTATGTTAGGACAAACACATGCGCCTTTATCAAGAGCGGTTGATGAAGCAGGTCCAAGTTCGTCTACATGGTTAGATGAAGCAGGACCAAGTTCATCTACAAGGATAGATGAAAGACATGAATGACCTGAGGTCGAGGAGGGTGAGTTTAGATGAAGTAAACGAGAAAGGGTTGAAAAATCCTTTGGTCCAGACTTCATGAGCTCTATGGTTGAGGGTGAGCCCAATACCTACCGCGAAGCGGTTACCTCCGCGGAAGGACCTCAATGGCAAGAAGCAATTAAGAATGAAATTGATTCTATATTGCAAAATCATACTTGGGAGTTAGTAGATCTTCCACCTGGTTGTAAACCACTTGGATATCGTTGGATATTCAAAAGGAAGATGAAAGCCGACGGAAGTATTGATAAATACAAGGCAAGGTTAGTGATCAAGGGATTTAGACAAAAGGAGGGTCTAGACTACTTTGATACTTACTCGCCTGTAACGCGAATAACCTCTATATGATTGGTTCTTGCAATTGCGGCTCTAAGAAATTTGGAAGTTCACCAAATGGATGTAAAGACCGCATTTCTAAATGGCGATTTAGAAGAAGAAATTTACATGGAACAACCTGAGGGTTTTTCCGCCCCTGGAAACAAGGGTAAAGTATGTAAATTGGTCAAGTCTTTGTATGGCTTGAAGCAAGCTCCAAAACAATGGCACCAAAAGTTTGATCATGTCATGATTGACAATGGTTTCAAAATTAATGAGTGCGACAAGTGTGTTTGTTTTAAAGACACACCAAGAGGTTATGTGATTTTATGTCTTTATGTAGATGATATGCTTATCAATGGGAGTGATGATAACATGATCAACTCAACAAAAGACATGTTGGAAGCGAGGGTTGACATGAAAGACATGGGTCTCGCGGATGTGATTCTTGGAGTAAAAATCACTAGAACCCAAAATGGTCTTGTGTTGAGTCAATCTCACTACGTGGATAAGATCCTTGGAAAATTCAATTCGGACGACACGAGTGTAGCTCGAACTCCAATTGATAATACTCAACGCCTAAGGAAGAATAGAGGCGAGAGTGTTTCTCAGTTAGAGTACTCAAGGATCATTGGTAGTCTCATGTATCTAATGACATGTACTAGACCCGACTTAGCATATGCTGTGAGCAGGCTAAGTAGATACACCAGTAATCCGAGCGAGGATCATTGGAAAGCTATCACGAGGGTGCTTAGATACATAAGATACACAAGAGACTATGGATTGCATTATACCCACGATCCAGCAGTGATCGAAGGATACACTGACGTGAACTGGATATCGGATATAAAGGATTACAGATCAACAAGTGGTTACGTGTTTACACTTGCTGGCGCAGCTATAGCTTGGAAGTCTTCCAAGCAAACTGTTATAGCGAGATCCACGATGGAATCCGAATTCGTCGCTTTAGATAAAAGTGGGGAACAGGCGGAGTGGCTACGTCAATTTGTGGAAGATATTCCAAGATGGCCAAAGCCGTTGACAGCGATCTGCATACATTGTGACAATCGGTCTGCTCTTGCTAGAGTACAAAGCATGATGTACAATGGCAGATCAAGGCACATTCGACGTAGACACAACACGGTACGACAACTTATCTCAACGGGTGTTATCTCAGTTGACTATGTGAGGTCAAAGGAGAACATTGCGGACCCGTTAACAAAAGGCTTAAGCACAGATAAGGTGTATAGGTTGTCAAGAGGAATGGGACTAAAGCCCATAGATGAAGGGATTATGAGGGAAACCTAACCTAGTTGACTGGAGATCCCAAGATCTAGGTTCAATAGGCAAACTTAATCATAAACCCAAAGGGAGTCACTATGGGGGCTGCCCCAAAATTCATAAAGGGAGTTGTATACTTCCTAGTCCATTCCAATCAGTGACGTGAATGAAAGGTTAAGCATGTTGAGGTTAAGGATTTTGAGGAAATCCAAGGTTAACCATGATGCTTTTAATGATTCAGAGGAATCACCTATGTTAGAGAGAAGTGGGGTCGCTTCGAATGGATTTGTGGGGAGGCGCAAATCCTAGAGCTCTCGCAGAACCATGAACGTGTTCCATGACCATTAACGGACACAACCATGAGGACTTGACTCGACTAGGGAGAGTATTGTGTGAATGTATGTTGTCGCCTACATAAATGGGGGACTGTTCAAAGACACCGCGTCTACAAGACCATAGGAGGCTAAGTATACTTCACAAAAGGAGGTTCAAAGGTTACACCTACCTATCTTGCAATACTCAACTGTTGAACGTGTATCGTTGAAACTTGATAGATCGATTTCTATTCATGTGGGGGATTGTTGGAAAATTGTGAAAATAGCATTTTTCACAAATATAGGAAAATGATTTTTTCCTATTTTGGACTAGAAATAAATATAATAAAATGAGCGGGTTTTATATATTTATTTGTGGGTTTGTGTTCTATGTCGGAAGAGCTTCGCAACGAACTAAACCACGTCGAAAACGGAGCTAAGATGAATGAGATATCGATGCTTAAATTTGGTGTTTGAAACTTGAATGCTGAAATAAGTGGGAAAGTGGCACCTTGTCCCACATCGGATGAGAGATGGAACTTAAAGGGGTATTTAAGTGGGAACTCTCCATCCTTATTGTTTCATGGAAGCACTCACTAGTGTACTCGCGAAGGGTGTGGAGCACCCTAACTCGCACTCGCACACGCGCGCGCCCGTGGCGTGGGCGATGAGGCGCAATGTGGCGCTTTGATGGCGCACTTTGCACTTCGCATCGCCGCGAGCCGCTTGAGAGCCGCCTTTGTATTTTTGACCACATGCGTATGGTGGAGCACAGGGGCTGCAAGGACCAAGTGGCTAGAGAAGTGGCAAGCAGGCGTATGACCCAGGTGGGTCCGCGCGGAGTGGTGTATGAAGTGGCAGTCATTCGCATCCGCGCGCGAGTACATATGGCATGGTGGCGCGCTCTCGCGCATGGAGCATGGGCACTGAGGTGTCGTGCGCGGCGCACCAAAGTGAGCCAAAACGGCGCGACTGTGTGGCATGCTCGTGGAGGCTTACAAGTGACGTGGCACACGCGCATAGGTGCGCATGGGATTGAGCCAATGGGGCGCACGCGCGCATGGCAGTGAGCCAAATGGACGCAGCGCGCATGAGGGTGCAGACCTGCGCGTGCGCGCGCAGAAGCTTCCAGCTGCAGTTAATGTCAATGCAGTTACATTCAACATTCGAAACTGACGATTTCAATGCTTTTTACTATGAATTTAATGACGAATTAAAGTGCATTAAAGACGTTTAATGCAGTTTAATTCTCCCATTAATTTTGTTTTTCAGTTTGGACTTGGACCTGCAGTATAAATAGGAGGAGCCTACTGCACATCAAACACACACCGAATTCACCAACTCTTACAATCTTCTCTAACAGAATTCTTCTTTTCTTCAAGCGTTCAAGGTATACCTTCGGGTTGGAGTCAAGACCGGCAGTGCAACTGCTTGCGGCTGTTGTATCCTGGAAACAAACGTGTTCTCCTAGGAGACACGAAATTTGTTTTAAGGGACCCGTGTCTAACACGATCCTCAGCCAAGAACAATTTTTCTGTTCGTGTTTCTGTTCTTGTTTTTCCATTTTTCAGTTGTAATCTGTATTGTAATTTCTGCTTTCCTTTCCAGTTGTAATTTCAAGTTAATAAAAGAATTTTATTTATTTTACACGAACGGTTTCCTACAGATTTACCACACTAGGATAAGTGGGTTTTAATCATATGATAAAATTGATGATATAATTATGATTAGAATCTTCATACATAATATTAATAAGAAGATACTTGAACAATTTAGGTGTTTGAGTACATAAATCATACTTGCCATGAAATGGGTTTTGTATAATAAGATAAAAATGATGATATATTCATGTTAAAATGATGTTTGATATCATAATGTGTTAAGAATGATTAATGTTGTGTTAATTCAATGAATTATGGTTACAAAAACTTGGTTATAAAGTGGATAAAACGGTAGCATAAGAATGATGCTTACTGGATAATTGACCAAGTAATTAAACGAGTAGTTGAGCTACATCGTGTAATTACTTACGTTAATAGGCAGTTGACTTTAAAAAGTCAAACTAACCAATAATACTATCGAATGATAATTTAAACATAAAAACTGTAAGATGGAATGGTCGGGATTGATTATGACTAATCTAACCATCTTACAAATTACAATGATAGTTTGACGCTTAACAAGCTAGGTGGAAGCTTGGGAAGGAAGCGGGTCAAACAAATCGAGTATGAAGGAAAAGTATTATTTGGTTGCAAGGTAAGTAAAGCTTACACTCCTTTTAAAGTTGTAAAATATTCCTTTAGCGTATTGATTACGAAAAAGATAATTTAGTAATTGCAAAGTGATGTTCCGACGTGTAGTCGTACGAAACAAGATAAGCGAAAATGATAAGAAACCATATCGATGGTTAAAAAGGAGTAAATCGGTAATTCGGTCATATAATGACGAATAGACAATGAGTTTAAATGGTTAGCTTATAAGGTAAGCCAAAATAAATAATAAGGGTAAAACGTTAATTCGGTCACATGATGACAATAAACACTAGTTTTCGAAAGACACTTTATGGCATAAGCCATGATGGGTCAAAAAGGAATTAAGAAATAATTTATAAGTAATATGAACGTACGGTGTAAACCGGAGCGAGTCATGTGGATGAGATGGTAAATAAATATCATCTCGCAAAGATAAATGGTCACTTAGACCAAATGGGTCAAAAGGTGAAGATATCACCCTTTGACAATATCGACTAATGATTATTTGTCGAGTTATATGCTTACAGGAGTAAATATTGAATGGATATTTGCATCTCTATTAATTAGCGGTTATTAAAGTAAGATATTAAAACGGATCTATACTATGATCCGAGCCAGGTATGTATAAGTAATATTATAGCAAAGACGTGCAATTTTGGTCAAATATATTGTTGAAAGTCCTTCGTCGTAAAAGAAGGGCTAAAGTTGACCAAAATGCCCTTGATCGATAAACTAAGCAAACGACCCTTATGGGTTGTTTAGAATTAAGCATTTCAATCAAGTAAATCCTTAGGATAAGTCTAAAATCGAAAGGCATGATCCTTGTGAGTCAAATGTGTTGGTGCATACGTCTGTCGACTTCGTCTTCGTTCGAGTCTTAGATTGGTATTGAAAGATCAAGGCACAAAGTACGAGAAAATTGTCAATATTAGGTTAGAAGTTAATTTCGCACGAAATTACCAGTTGGTAATTTCGCACGAAATTACTGGGTAATTTTGCATGAAATGGTAATTTCGTGTGAGGGTAATTTCGCTTGAACATGTTCATGAGAAATTACCTTGCCTATAAATAGGGGTCTTGTAATTTTGTTTGAAGTAGTCCTGATTGTGTGTTCCGGAGCCGAAGTGCTGCCGAAGTGTCTCTGTGCTGTAAATCTTTGTCAGATTAATAAACAAGACAGTTAATAGTGAATATCAAGCTAAACGAAGACTGAATCAATGAATTCTGCCTCTGATTCTGTCTAAGAACTCTTCTGAACGACTCATTTGGTCGGTAAAACGATCCTACATGTGGTATCAGAGCTCAGGAGAAAGAGTTCTTACCTTTTAGCTTGTTTTCGCTGGAAAATTCTGATTTCTACACCTTCTTTTCAAAATTGAACAAGTTTTAACGGATAAAATGGTTTGAATTTCACACATTATATGAGAAACAGTGTTTTAACAAAGCCTTGAAAGAATTAGAACTAAAATCGAACTAAAACCTGATCAATTTGACAAAAGTTGGACCGAAATGATGACATCAGCATAATTTCGCGTGAAATAGCATCATAATTTCGCACGGAATTACATTTTGAGAGTAATTTCGTTTGAAATTGCACCTAATTTCGCATGAAATTATAATTTCGCTTGAGATATTCCATACGAAATTACAATTTCGTTTCAGAGTTGTGATTTCGTTTGAATTTGTTTGTAATTCCGTACGAAATTAAATTTCATTTGGTCGGTTCAAACGAAATCCCTTATTTCGTGTGAAATTCACTATTTCGTGTGAACTGATTTCGCTTGAAGTTGTCTTGCAGGTTAATTTTGTTTGAACAAGGTTATTTCGTATCAAAAGTAATTTCGCTTGGAAGTGTATTTCGTTCGAAAGTGACTCATATTGTGAAATTTGTTACCGAAACATGGAAACTGAAGAAGAAATTGCATTGTATCTCTATGTATCTCAAGAGGAGAGTCCTATTATGATTGAAGAAGAATCAGTTTCAGAAAAATCAATTTCAAGAGAACCAATTTAAATAAAAAAGGATTTAGAAATTGGTTTAGATAAATCTGAAAAGAGTTTAGAAGTTGATTCAGAAAAAGCTGATAATAATTCAGAAGTTGTTTTAGAGAGAGCTCTAGTGTTTGATCACTCATCAGATGAAGAGAGTGATGATGACAGTGAAGAAATTGAAAAACTCGAAAATTATAAAAGAATGTTTGCACCTGAATTGTTTAATATGTTTGATGCAGGTACACTGGAAAAGCTTAAGAATAAACTAGCTGCGAAAAAGAAGAATCATGAAGCAGCAAATGTGGAAGAAAATGTAAAATCTGAGAAGAAATAGGTTGACAGTGTTAATCAAGAAACATCTGAACAAGATGAGACAACTGTGTTGTCACAGAATGATGAAGTCAAATCTGAGGAAGAAGTTCGAATGGTAGAAGAACAGGTTCAAGAAATTCCAGCTCTCACAATTGAGAAGAAAGCTGATGTTGAGAAGATTCATGAGATGTGCTCAAATTGTGAAAAATCTAAATCTGAAAATGTCAAACTCTTGAAGGATATGGAGAGTTTGACATTGGAAAATACAAGTTTAAAAGAAAAAGAAAAAGATTTTCAAAATAAAATAAAGATTTTAGAAGATGAAAAATTTGTTATTTTTTAAAATAGTATTGAAAAACAGATTCCAATAAATTCTCTTCTCCAGAAAGTCATTCGTCTTGAAAATGAAGCTGAAATTGATAGAAATAAAATCAAGGAGTTAGAGAATAAATTGAAAGGTTTTGTGACTTCGTCATCAGTACCAGATTATATTTGTCCAAAACCGATCAATTCAGTTCCAATAAGTGACAATGTCACAAATTTTGACAAAGTCAAAATTGAAGATTGTAATGATAAAACTGATGATGAAAATGGGAAAAAGAAATTGTTTCTGAAATTAAAAGAAAAATTTCAAGAAACTGTTCTACAGTCTACTAAAAAAGGCGAATGCTCAACGCAAAAACTTTTGAAGAAGAATGTGGAACAAAAACAAAAAGGTAAAAATTTGAAAAGTTTTCAAAAAGAAAATAAAAGATCATCAGTTCAATCATCCAATCATGATAAAAAATCACAAAAAATTGAAAATCAAAATTCAAAAAATGTTGGTAATAAGTGGTGCAGGTTTGACCACAGTGCTCAAAGGACAAATCCAGCTTACAAGAGGAGAAATGACTACCACAAGGCCAAGCAATGTCATGATCTAAGTGTTTGGTATGAAAGTGGTGAATGGTACGATAACAGAGTGTGCTACAATTGTGGTTTTAGAGGACACATTGCTGTTAATTGCCAGAGTCGGAGCTTTGAGACGAGGAGATATTATAATTGTCAAATCAAAGGCCACATTGCAAGAGATTGCCCGATGAGAACAAAGGGAAGATCGAGGACTGAATTTCAGAAAATGGCAAAGAAACCAGTCAAATTCGAAGAAAATCCCAAAGAACAGAAAGTTCTAGAACAGAAAGTGAAGCTTTCACAAGGGCAGAAAGACAGACTGAGAAAGAAAAGGAAGAAAGCGAGGGAGTATCTCGAAAAGATTTTGTCCTCGGATACAACCGGAAAATCAGATAACAGTTCTGATAAATCGTTTTGTTCTCCAAAGACTGATCAGTCAAGTAAAACGAATTCATCAGATATAAATCTGAGGATGAAAGGGATATTAAAGAAAGAAAAATCAGTTAATCAAGAGATTAACAAATCAAAGAAAGTGAAATTTTCACTTTCTGGCAATGAATTTGTTTCTTCAGAAACAAAGGAGCCACATTTTGGCAATGAATCTGACCTGTCAAAATCAGAAGAGCCACGTGCAGGCGATGAATCTGGTTCATCAAAGCCAGAAGAGCCATTTGTTGAGGTAAATAGTGATGGTTCCGTGTCGACAATCGATGATGCAAACTTTCCATCATTGTCAAACAGAAATTTAAAACAAAAAGTTGAAAAACCCAAGAATGGTCAGGCTTGGGTAGATCTTTTTAAATAAAAACCCTGACTTGCCGGAGCTTCCAGGTTGGTAAGAGTGGAGCAGGAATCGGCATCTTTCTTGAGAAATTCACGAAAGTGATTTCGACTTACAAGTGGTAAATCAGGGACATTAAATAGTACTTGATTTTCTACAAGTGGTTTTTGGAGATTGATTTTAAACTGTTATATTTTTTCAAGAGGTTGAAAATGAAAGAACAAGGTGATGAGACCCCTAACCTACAAGTGGTTTATAAAAATCAACAAAACTAATTTTTCCGAAAAAACCATTTTGATTAAAACAAACTTAAGTGTTTTGAAATCATAATGGGAAAATAGTTTGTTGTAAGGGGGAGTTCTGATTGTTTTTGCACAATGGATGGCGAATTGAAGCAATTCGAGATCATGTTGTCATTTTACTTTGTATAGTGCTTCAAATTTTCTCAGAAAATCAAAATTGAAACATATTTTGATTTTAGGGGGAGTAAAATTTTAAAAAAATTAGAAAATTTGAAAATGTCAAAAACATTGAAAAAGCAAAAATGAGTTTTGTTGTAAAAAGAGGAAATGATAGTAAATCAGTGGACGATCACAGCATGCTAAAGAAATGAAAAGTTAAAATGTGATAAATGGTTTCACTAAAGATGTGACGATAGGCTCAGCTAGACTAGTTGATTTGTGATAACGATATAAACTTAAATGAAAAAGCCTAGTTCTAGTGGGAAACATGGTTGAAAGGATAGTACTTAGTTTTGTCCTTCTTGATTGTGTGCCTACTCAGTAATCGCTGAATGCTAAAAGCATAAAAACAGGTTAAATTTGTGAACTTTCACAATTTTACTGAAAAATCACTATGTTTGTGCATTTCATTTTGTAAAGATTTAAACTTGTTTTATTTCTTTATTTTGTTTAAGCATTGGACATCCTCTGCGTATATGTGAGTATCGAACTGGATGTTAGTGCCTAAACGTTCTGCTTTATTTTCTTTGGTGTTTCGTTTAAGCTTTGGATCACCTCTGCTTATACGGGAGTATCGAACTCGTGGTTAAAGCCTAAACAATTTCAACTTGTTTTTATTTCTTATTTTGTTTAAACATTGGACTTTCTCTGCGTATCGAAAGATCGACCTGATTGTTAATGTTTAAACATTCTATGTTGTTTTCGCACAAATCACAGTTGATAAAAGTTTAAATGCATTACTCGAGTCAGTGTATTGCATGATGAGGGGATATGCTGAGATCCTGGGGTCCATAAGAACTTAGTGCAAAATTAATATATCTTAACGTATCAGTAAGCATTTCGAAAGTTTTTAGATTGAGCTTAAGAGGACAACTATATCGTCAATCAACGTGAATCGTTTAGAACTTAAAATGATTAAAGCTTAACGGTGCTTGTGATATGTTTCAAAAACTGATATGATCCTCTTGCACAAACTCACAAAAATATTGTCTGTATATATTTCATTATTGCATTTCATTAAAATCAAAAATCCCAAAAAGATTTTAGTGTGTTTTAGCATAAATTTTTTTAAAATCCAAAAAGATTTTATATAACTGATGTTAAAAAGCTGATTTTCAAAATTCCGAGTGCTGAACAGGTTTGGGAAAGTGTGTTGGAAATGTGAAGATTTTGAATTGTTTAATGATTCATTAACTTGAAATTAAAGTTGAATGTTAACCTACATGTGATCTTCATAGCTTATAAATGTTAAATCTGTTTTTCTTACAAGTGGTTGAGAATTGTGCAGGTTCCTGATTCTGAGTGATTCCAGAAAGCCAGGATATGATCTAGAACTTGAGAAATCCTAAAAGCAGAGTTTGAGCCAGGATGTAATCTCAAAGCGATAGCTAATTCCAGACAGCGATCCCAGCTTGATGAAAGGGGGAGACTGACGAGGTTAGAGCCAGAGAAAGATCCTGGAGCAACATTCAAAGGGAGGTGTTGATGCTGAAGAAGAGAAGATAGAATTTGAAGGATTCTTACAATGAAGAATATTTTGGAAAGATAGAGAAAACCGAACAAGACCGAAGACGTGATATGCCAAAGACTCGATACTTCAGACTCGTCAACATCTGAGGGGGAGTCTGTTGGTGCATATGTCTGTCGACTTTGTCTTCGTTCGAGTCTTAGATTGGTATTGAAAGATCAAGGCACAAAGTACGAGAAAATTGTCAATATTAGGTTAGAAGTTAATTTCGCACGAAATTACCAACTGGTAATTTCGCACGAAATTACTGGGTAATTTCGCATGAAATGGTAATTTCGTGTGAGGGTAATTTCGCTTGAACATGTTCATGCGAAATTACCTTGCCTATAAATAGGGGTCTTGTAATTTCGTTTGAAGTAGTCCTGATTGTGTGTTCCGGAGCCGAAGTGCTGCCGAAGTGTCTCTGTGCTGTAAATCTTTGTCAGATTAATAAACAAGACAGTTAATAGTGAATATCAAGCTAAACGAAGACTGAATCAATGAATTCCGCCTCTGATTCTGTCTAAGAACTCTTCTGAACGACTCATTTGGTCGGTAAAACGATCCTACAAAATGCCTTGAAATGAGTCCTTTTCGTAAAAGACAAACTGAGGGGTATTTCACGGAATAAATAGTTTACCACATTAAATCCCCCACAAATATAGTTGTGGTGGAAGACCAATCGACATGTAAATATGGAAATATGATGCAAATAAGGAATGAGCGTGCTTTAAGCTCAAAGGTACTTAAATCCCTTAACGGGTCAAAATAAGCATATACGCATAAAAGGGTTAAGGATGCATAAAAACCCGTGATTTGAACCTAATATAATAGGAAACAGTTATAACATGATGTTCATGATAATTTGTATGCAACAAGCAAGTTTGTTTGATAAAAACATGAACGGGTCAAAAATTTAGTAGAAACACATAAAGCCGAAGGCTTAAAAACTTAGAAAATTGTTAATTCGGATGTTGGATTTTAACTAAATGTGATGGAAAATCAATTTACGATCACGTAGGAAGAAACGTGACGTAGATCGGATCAATATCGAACAAGTTATGCTTGTTTTCGTAAAAAAAACTAGCTGGGCTGAATAAATGCAGGTCTGCATTGGAAAATTATGTCGATACGCAGTTCACACTCTTACCAAGGCATGGGATTCCCGGGGATTGGGAATGGGTTGAATGATGGGATTTAACAATTACTCGTACTTACACGGCTACTAGACTATCTACCATCGTCCTCGGGTTAAGCAGGGCACTTACGTAAAACCTACGCAAACAAGTACTTACCCCTGTCCTCAGGTTTCGAGGGACACTTACGTAAAACCTACGTCAACTCACACATGCTACTATCTTCCGGGGTCAGGAAGGACACTTACGTAAAACCTACGTAAACCCCACGCGTACCACTGTCCTCGGGTAAAGAAGGGCACTTACGTAAAACCTACGTAAACCTTGTACGTACTACTGTTCTCGGGTTAAGAAGAACACTTATGGTTACAAATAGTCTAGTGTAAATACAAACATGGGAAGCCTCTACTGATAGAAAATACAAACATGGGAAGCCCCCACTGATAGTAAATACAAACATGGGAAGCCCCCACTGATAGTGCATACAACATGGGAAGCCCCCACCAATTGAATCTACACAACGGCTTAGTTAGTAACGCATAGTTATGCAACAAACTTACTTACTGTGAACTCGCTCAACTAGTTGTTGACTTTCTGTTACATGCCTTGCAGGACCATAGGTATTCTTGGAGCTTGCACGGGAGGCGCGGTCGTTGTGGGCACGGATTGTGGATGCTTTTATGAAAACGATATGGCTCATTGAACTAAACACTTGTGTTGGATTTTTTATACTATGCTTCCGCTACCTATACTATAATTTTGATTGGACACCAATTGTATTGTGATGGATTACATTTACTTTTACTTATTACTTATATGTTCAATATGATTGGTGGCTTGATCCTGGTCATGTCACGCCTCCAAGCGGTGGTACTCCGCGTGTGGATTTTGGAGGTGTGACAGATTGGTATCAGAGCCATTGGTTATAGAGAACTTGGTTTTAATAAGGGGAAAACGTTTTTATTAAAACCAGACTATAACCTGTACAGTGCTCAACGATCCACAACGACGCCTCGTTCCACGTGCAAGACTCAACATTCTAGGTAATATGGTATATGTTTTATTGCCTACTTGCTAGAATTACATAGAACTTTGCTCATGGTATGCTTAGATACACATAACCCCTATTGCTTGAGAATACTTGTGTGCTCACTCTCTTCTGTCATCGCATTATTCACGAACCTCTCTCACTCATGCTCTCCTTGATATCAAGATCATGAGTGGACGCTTTAACCTAACTCAAGCCCAGTAGGCGGCTTCGATCACTGAACAAGTTACTGCAGCACTCGCAGCTGCCCAGGCAGGAGGTGTAACCTGCCATCACCACTTACTCTAGGATATTTAGATCCTACACTCGTAAACCAACACTCGTGCTCAAGTATGTTTACTCTTACGCACACGACAGGTCAACACGCTCAGCCACCTGTGTGCACGTTCCAAACTTTCATGGACTATCGTTCTAGTACTTTCAGTGGCACTGAATGGGGGCCGTTGGACTCCTCCACTGGTTCGAGAAGCTCGAATAGGTCTTCGAAATGTGTGAATGCCCTGAGGCTCGTAGGGTGAAGTACGCCACTGGTACTCTCGAAGGCACTGCGCTAACTTGGTGGAACGCGCAAGTTCAGATGCTGGGGCTGGCGGCTGCTAATGCCAACCCATGGAATGATTTTAAGGAACTGAGCAAACGTGAATACTGTAGTCATGATGACATCCACAAGCTGGAAGTGGAGTTCTTTAACCTGAAGATGACGGGGTCAGAGATAGAAGCGTACACGAAACGATCCAACGAACTGGCAGTGTTATGTCCAACTATGGTGGATCCTCCCATCAAGCGCATTGAGCTGTACCTCAAAGGCTTAGTACCAGAGATTCAAAGCCATATGGTTGCTGCTAACCTTGCTACTATCCACGATGTTACTCGTCTTGCTCATCGTCTCATGGACCAGGCAGTGGAACAGAACAAACCGCCTAAGCGTATAGGTGCTACTACTGCTACTGCTACTGCTACTGCTACTGCTACTGCTACTACTTCTGCTACTACTTCTGCTACACCCAGTGACAACAAACGAAAGTGGGATGGAACCACCAGCAAGGGTTCGACTTCAGTTCAGTCCCAGGCACAGTAGCGAAAGATTGATGACTATCAGAGCCCTGGTCAGCAGTCTTCTAGTAGTTAAAGGCAGGGTGGATATCGAGGAAACCACCCAAAATGCAACAGATGCAACAGACACCACAGTGGTCACATAGTCAAGGGTTGTAACCTCGTCTTAGCTGGTCAGACTTTCTCTATCGATCTCATTCCCATAGATTTGGGTAGTTTTGACATCGTCATTGGTATGGATTGGTTATCTCAACAACAAGCAGAGATCCTATGCAAAGATAAGATTGTTCGCATTCCCCGTTCTGGCAAAGAACCTCTCGAAATTCAAGACGACAAGAGTGGTGCTGTGGTTGGCATCATCTCCTTCCTGAAGGCTCAGAAGTGTTTGCGAAAGGGCCACACTGCTATATTAGCACTCGTTACAGATACATCGACGAAAGAGAAGAAGTTAGAGGATATTCCAGTTGTACGCGACTTTCCTCAAGTGTTTCCTGAAGAGTTACCTGGGCTACCGCCTCATCGCCAGGTCGAATTTCAGATCGAGCTAGCTCCAGGAGCAGCACCCATAGCTCGAGCACCTTATCGCTTAGCTCCAACTGAACTGGAAGAACTATCTAAGCAATTGCAAGAACTTTTGGAAAAGGGTTTCATACGTCCTAGCTCTTCGCCCTGGGGAGCTCCAGTATTATTTGTGAAGAAGAAAGACGGTACCTTCCGCATGTTTATTGATTACCGCGAACTGAACAAGGTGACTGTGAAGAATCGTTATCCTCTTCCACGCATCGATGACTTATTCGACCAGTTACAAGGGTCGAGCTATTACTCGAAGATTGACCTAAGGTCAGGCTATCACCAACTGAGAGTCCGGGATGAGGACGTCTCCAAAACAGCATTCAGAACTCGCTACGGCCATTACGAGTTTTTGGTCATGCCATTCGGGCTAACGAACGCGCCTGCGGTTTTCATGGATCTTATGAACAGGGTGTGCAAACCTTATCTTGACAAGTTTGTTATTGTTTTCATCGATAACATCCTGATCTATTCGAAGAGTCAGGAGGAACACGAGCATCATTTACGATTTATTTTGGAACTCCTTCGAACGGAACAACTGTACACCAAGTTTTCAAAATGCGACTTCTGGCTTCGTGAAGTCCACTTCCTAGGTCACGTGGTAAACAAGGATGGGATTCATGTTGATCCATCCAAGGTAGATTCGATCAAGAACTGGCCTGCACCTCGCACACCAACCGAAATACGCCAATTCTTGGGTTTGGCGGGTTATTACAGACGGTTCATCAAAGACTTCTCAAAGATTGCACAACCGCTTACATTACTGACACAGAAAGGTGTTGCTTACCGTTGGGGTAATACACAGGAAACAACGTTTCAGCACTTAAAGGATAGACTTTGTAGCGCACCTATCCTCTCATTGCCTGAAGGCACGGACGATTTTGTAGTCTTCTGCGACGCATCCATCCAAGGTCTTGGATGTGTGTTGATGCAACGGGATAAAGTCATTGCTTATGCTTCGTGCCAACTTAAGATTCACGAACGGAATTACACTACACATGATTTAGAGCCGGGAGCTGTTGTTTTTGCGCTCAAGATATGGCGACATTACCTGTATGGCACCAAGTGCACCATCTACACCGACCACAGGAGTCTCGAGCATATCTTCAAGCAGAAAGAGTTGAACATGCGATAACGTCGATGGGTCGAGTTACTGAACGATTACGAATGTGCTATAAAGTACCATCCGGGCAAAGCCAATGTGGTGGCTGACGCCCTCAGTCGAAAGGATACTACACCTAGGCGTGTACGAGCGTTGCAACTCACTATTCAGTCTGGTCTTCCTGTACAGATACGAGATGCTCAGGTAGAAGCATTGAAACCAGAAAACGTCAGGTCTGAAGCTCTACGCGGCTAAAGACAACGGTTAGAACAAAAGGCAGACGGCGCCTACTATGTAACAGGACGCATTTGGGTCCCACTCTATGGCAACTTACGCGAGCTTGTAATGGATGAAGCTCATAAGTCTCGTTACTCGGTACATCCTGGTTCGGATAAAATGTACCACGATTTGAAAACTACATATTGGTGGCCTAGCATGAAGGCTCACATAGCAACTTCCGTCAGCAAGTGTTTGACTTGTGCGAGAGTCAAAGCCGAATACCAAAAACCTTCAGGCCTACTCCAACAACCTGAGATACCACAGTGGAAATGGGAGCAAATTTCCATGGATTTTGTTACTGGCCTACCTAGATCTCAACGTGGTAACGATACTATTTGGGTGATCGTGGACCGACTCACAAAATCTGCACACTTCTTAGTTATCAAGGAAACAGACAAGTTCTCTACTTTAGCAGACGTTTACTTGAAGGAAGTGGTTTCGAGGCACGGGGTGCCCACCTCCATTATCTCTGATCGTGATGCACGCTTTACTTCAGAACTTTGGCAAGCAATGCACAAATCTTTCGGCTCACGATTAGACATGAGCACAGCTTATCATCCTCAGACGGATGGGCAGTCTGAGCGCACTAATCAAACTTTAGAAGACATGCTTCGTGCATGTGTAATCGATTTCGGCAACGGATGGGAAAAACATCTCCCATTAGTGGAGTTCTCGTATAACAACAGTTACCACACCAGCATTCAAGCCGCTCCATTCGAGGCATTGTACGGACGTAAATGCCGATCACCTCTTTGTTGGGCAGAGGTGGGTGATAGTCAAATCACAGGTCCAGAACTCGTAGTTGATACTACAGAAAAGATTGCTCAGATACGACAACGCATGGCGGTAACTCGCGACCGTCAGAAAGCATACGCAGATAAGGGCAGGAAACCATTCGAATTCCAGGTTGGGGATCGAGTGCTACTCAAAGTTTCACCCTGGAAGGGTGTGGTTCGTTTTGGCAAACGAGGCAAACTTAACCCACGATATGTCGGACCATTCGAAATCATTGAGAAAATAGGCAAAGTGGCCTACAGACTAAACTTACCAGCTGAACTCAGTGCAGTTCACGACGTTTTCCACGTGTCAAATCTGAAGAAGTGTCTGTCAGATGAGACCCTCATAGTTCCTTTGAAGGAGCTCACTATCGACGAACAGTTACGATTCGTCGAGGAACCAGTTGAAATCACGGACCAGGATGTTAAGGTCCTCAAACGCACTAGAATCCCTCTCGTTCGAGTTCGTTGGAACTCACGTCGCGGCCCAAAGTTCACCTGGGAGCGAGAAGATCAAATGAAACTCAAGTATCCCCAGTTATTCGGAAACAGTGCAACCACTACTGAGACTGAAGCTACTACCGAATTTCGGGACGAAATTCCAAATCAACGGGGGGATGATGTGACACCCCAGGAAAACCAGTAAACTACACAACACAACTAGCTTCCTCAGTAACCACGTACTAAATTTTGGGACAAAATTTCTTTTAAGATGGGGATAATGTGACAACCCGAGTTTTCAAGGTCTCTACTTGACCCAACCTAGTACTTATTTGCAAAGTGTGATTTATATAATTGGTATGCATTATAGTTTATTTTTTGGTATATGTTATTATGTGGTGGTGTTAATTTATGATTGGTAAATAAACAATGTTGGAATCTTGCTGAAAACACCTCATGGCCGAAAACACCTTCTGTGTTTTCGTCCACCATGTTGCCAACAAAAACAAGTTGGGCTTTGGCCCAGTAGCAAGTTATTTTAATATCTTATTTTCCTCACTGCTACGTAAAGGTTTAATCACCAAACCCTAGAGTCTCTCCCTTATTTTGTGTGCGACGGCAACTGCAAGTTTCAAGCTTTTTCTTTCTGCAATCTAGTGATCTTACATCTCGGTTAGTGGCTCTATGGTTGAAATTGCACATGATCACGTGTCTGTATTTATATGTTTAATTGAATACTGATGTTGTGTAGTTATGTCATGCCTTCCTATGAATGATCTAATGATTGTATACGATCTTGGTTTGCATAATAATTTGGTAATATGATTTCATGTATTAACAGTTAGCGGGTGATGATGATGAGCATATGATGTTGAACTGATTTGTATATTAGGGATCAGTATAATCTGAGGCAAGATCGGTTGTTATGTATGATGTCTATGTTCGACTATATTTGATTAATTTTGATCTGATAGGTTTAGCAGATTAGGGTTAGTGTTGTGTTACGAAACTGATGATGGTGAGTGGTGGAGCCGACGAAATCACTGTTCCAACGAAAACACTTGGGGATTTCGTGGCCCAAGTGTTTTCGCCAAAAAGAGATTTCGGCCACCCAAGTGTTTTCGCCACATCCAAACAATATGCAAACAATAAATATAGACTAACCTAGAATGAGCACGTGATAATCTGATGAAAAACACAACCTGTTGTTAATAAACTTTTTATTTAATGGTCGACACACTTGAATTTTTCACATGTAATCGGTTCTTTGAATTAACGGAGCTGAGATATCCATATTCCATGAATATAATTGGACCACAAGATCCATTGACTGTTTGTTGAAATTCTCGATATAGTGGATTGCAAGTTGTTTGTTGATTGGACCACCTAGTTAGTGTTAATTCTATTTTGGGCCACATAACACCTTAAGAACTGGGCTACTGTGTAAACGAACTGAACGGCCCTATAGGCTACCAAAAAGGGGAACCGGACTATTTGCTTGTGTGGACCGAACAGACTTGATGGATGGCATATTATTGTTAGTAATTTGTATGTTGTCAAACATATATAATACATTGTGTGTTAGTCAGGAATGTGGCAACACGGAACACATACAATTTGAATGTGAACTGGGTGTGGTATGTTAACTAGCATTGTGAATTAACTATGATCAGGATACTTGCATGACATACGTGACACTATATGTTGCACGGTTACTGTTTGAACATTTCGTGTGAATAAATGTGTGAATACGTGTGAATCGTTACGAACCTAAACTGATTGAGTATACGTGCACACTATAGGACTTGACTGATTTCTTGTGAGCACTTAACCTAGCCTACCGAGCAAACCAAGGTGAGTTCACACTCTTACCAAGGCATGGGATTCCCGGGGATTAGGAATGGGTTGAATGATGGGATTTAACAATTACTCGTACTTACACGGCTACTAGACTATCTACCATCGTCCTCGGGTTAAGCAGGGCACTTACGTAAAACCTACGTAAACAAGTACTTACCCCTGTCCTCAGGTTTCGAGGGACACTTACGTAAACCCTACGTAAACTCACACATGCTACTGTCTTCCGGGGTCAGGAAGGACACTTACGTAAAACCTACGTAAACCCCACGCGTACCACTGTCCTCGGGTAAAGAAGGGCACATATGTAAAACCTATGTAAACCTTGTACGTACTACTGTTCTCGGGTTAAGAAGAACACTTATGGTTACAAATAGTCTAGTGTAAATACAAACATGGGAAGCCTCCACTGATAGAAAATACAAACATGGGAAGCCCCCACTGATAGTAAATACAAACATGGGAAGCCCCCACTGATAGTACATACAACATGGGAAGCCCCCACCAATTGAATCTACACAACGGCTTAGTTAATAACGCATAGTTATGCAACGAACTTACTTACTGTGAACTCGCTCAACTAGTTGTTGACTTTCTGTTACATGCCTTGCAGGACCATAGGTATTCTTGGAGCTTGCACGGGAGGCGTGATCGTTGTGGGCACGGATTGTGGATGCTTTTATGAAAACGTTATGGCTCATTGAACTAAACACTTGTGTTGGATTTTTTATACTATGCTTCTGCTACCTATACTATAATTTTGATTGGACATCAATTGTATTGTGATGGATTACATTTACTTTTACTTATTACTTATATGTTCAATATGATTGGTGGCTTGATCTTGGTCATGTCACGCCTCCAAGCGGTGGTACTCCACGTGTGGATTTTGGGGGTGTGGCAACGTCACACGACAAACTCACCTCACTCCCGTCGCGGCACGTAGGGGTGTGTAAAAAACCGAATTAACCGAACCATAACCGAATTAACCGAACCAAAAAAACCGGTGGGTCAGTTAATGGTTTTTTTGAAAACCGAAAGTAGCGGGTCGGTTATGGTTATCATTTTTTCCATACCCACCATAACCGAACCGAACCGACATGTAATAAATCTTTGTAGGATTTAGGACTTTTCACTATATTATTAATATTTGATGTTTTTTACTGAAGATTTTTAGTACTTATGGGTTTTTATATCATTTTGTGGTTTTGGTTAAATGTTTATTTAAATTTATGGAATGTTTGTATCACTTTACTTGAATATTTGATAATAATTGGTATTAATATTATAGATTATATGTATTTTTTAATACTATCTAATATACTAATATATACAAATATGCAATAATAATTTATTCATCTTAAAAAAATTCAGCTATTTTTACCTAAGCTAAATACACGGTTAACCACCCATATCCGACCCGCTATAACCATCAAAACCGAATAACCATAACCACCATAACCGATCGGTTATGGTTATCCAATAACCGACATCGCGGTTATGGTTATGGTTTTTTGTCAAAACCGACCCATGCACACCCCTAGCGGCACGTGACGGGTTAAAAAGTCTAAAAATTGTTGTTGTTCAACTGTTTTGAAATTACGAACTCGTTACTTGATTTAAACGTTAATATAACTAACTCATTTCATGTTTTATGAAATGTAAGTATAATGTAAGGTACCGAAGGACGATCAAGCTCAACGAAGAACTAAACACGATCAAGATTCAAGCTTCTGCGTTATGTTTCGTCGTCACGTTTTTAAACGACGGATGTGTATATAAAATGTTGAAACCTTTTCATTCTTAAAAGGTTTTAAGAAATCCGTATTTTGTAAAGTATGCGTAAGCGTAATTACACAATTATAGTCGAAAACTATATGAAAATAGTACAAATCAAGTATGGGTCTTACACTCGGTTTCCCAAAGTCCGGAACATTTGCAACTCCATACCAGTTAGGATCAAACTTAGCCTCATCACACCATGCGTTTCCACCAGCAGGTGGTTTACCTGATTTTTTACTCTTTTTCACATTCGCCTTCTTCACCGGCTCTCTCTTCTTCTCAAGCATGGACCTGTTACACTCAATACCATTCCCATCTAAAGGAATAAACTCGTTAGTAGAAACAGCTTCACAAAAATTACCCGTAACATCAGAAGTAATAGATGTCGAAGAAACATTAAAGAATAACTTACGATTATCAAAAC